>OY740772.1:35603749-36217641 GCA_963513935.1 Aphrophora alni | reverse complement strand
AAATTAACAAACCTTGATATTTTTGAAAATAAAATGTAATTTTAAGATGAAAGTATTTTTGATAAAATTTGGAAAAAATTGATATTTAAAAAGTTAGCAGAAAAGGTTAAGTATAAAAGCTAATAAAAGTAAATAAAAATAAATTTTGAAAAAAGGATTGTATAGAAGTAATTAAATAAATAAAGTTATACTATAATTAATGATTAAAAATATAAATTTGAGTAAAACAAAAGAGTTATGGTTTTCACGCTATATTATGAAAAGGAAAAAAGATAAGAAGTGGAAATTTTGCAAAAAGAGTTTAAAACCTAATATCTAAAGATTGTGTAAATTTCAGGAAAATCAGTTAATAAATAAACCCCAAACCCAAAGGTGTGAAAATATGCACGGGATTACATCACTACCAGAAGTCGTAGAATTGTGTTATCACGGCTAGTGCGTTTAAATTACGAAATAAACAAAGTTACAAAGTTTGAAAGAAAAAACTTTAAAGGTGTAAGAATTAAAAACTGTAAATTACGCAAATTCTTACGTAAGCTATTGAAGGCGAATGAATAGTCCGAGAAATGTCATTCGAAGTGCGGGAAATTGCCGCGGTCGAGAGCTACAATACACCGGTTACGAAAAAACGCAAAAACTGTTAGGAAAAGTGTTATAGACAATTAAAAGGAAAACAATGAAGATTTTTTCATCAGCCAGTTGCAAGTTGCAGGGTTTAAATGTTCAAGGATAAGTGACGTAGTTAGAGGCGGAGTTAAGATACCAACTTACAGCAAAAATAAATTAAAGGATTAATTAGAACAAAGTGATTAAAAAGGACAATTTAAAAACAGTAAACATAACAAATAAATTAATAATAAATAACAGAACCACTTACACCAAAAATAATCAAGAAATTGCATAGAAATACATCATAAATGGAAATATCGTATCGGTACAGTGAGGGAAAAAAATTGGTATCGATATACGATAGTTTTTGGCTATAAAAAGAGCCGCACAAATCTCATAGAGGTCTCTCTTAAAAAATTGGTGGAAACAGTTGCTAGGGGTGATTATGCCCGACGGGGCTCTCTTAAAAAAGTTTTCAAAGTAAGTGCTAGGGGTGACTATGCCCGAACGTCTCTTTTAAAAAATAGTTTGAAGAAGTTTAAGTGTTACAATGCCAACGTATTAAAACAGCGTCAGCGAGAGCGATAGAAGGGAATAGATTCGAACAACCAGCCAGCCTTCTGAACTCCATGGAGAAACTATAGGACAACTTTAATCGAAATTCAACCAACCAGACACCAGAGGACCATCAGCATCTCAGGACTCACGATCGATAACACGGCGGACAAGGTCTGAGAAAATCCAAATTTCCTTTTTTTAAAGGGCAAAATTGGCCCGATTTTAGAGTCTCACTGATTTTCCTGAGATAATTTTTTTTTGTGTGTAATTAAATGAATATATTAAATAAAATGTCAAAATCATGTGTGAATAAAAATCTTTTCAATAAATAAATTTAATAAATGAAATAATTTAAATTCAGAAATAATAGAAATTTTTGTTTTCTATATATCAATTGTAAGAAATTCATAAGTAATTGCCTTCTGCTCAAAAGAGAAATATTTAGTTATTATCCATTAGTTTTATTAGAGAAGTTGTTTGATTTTATTTTGTTGACTTGTGTCAAGTTTAGTATTTCAGTTGCTTTATTTCAGTTAATTAAAAGAATTAATTTTTTCATTTTTCCTCTAAATCTGTGTTTTATTTAGAATTGGTCACACATTTATATGTTGTATTTTCAGGTTTGTGATTATAAAAAAGGGTAAAATATATTGTATCAAAAAGGTATTCCTAAGGACACACCAGCGAGATTAAAATTCAAAAGTAAAGTAAATTCGTGTTCTCCCTGAGAAATAGGGTAATCATAAATACAGTTTCTGGAAGTCGTAAATAAAAAGGGGGGTACCGGTAATTTGGGGCAACTCAAATTATCGAAGAAGTTATTCAATCCAGGCCAGCAAGATAGTAAGCCAAAAACTTCCAGTGGATTGGATAATTTATTCTTTTTGTCACGCGAGAACGAATCCTGTAGGCTAAAAATCTCAGGATTCGAGACTGTTACGTATTAATTAAGATAGGGGGCGTAATTAGTCTGACTCTAAAAAAGATAGAGTTTTTTCGTTGTAGATAGAAGATGGCGCCCAACGTGGGGCCCGAATAATTGTTTTTAAATTAGTAGTTATAAAAAGTACAGGGTAAGCACATAGTACGTGCTATTGACAAGTAATACGGACTGGTTGTTTGCATTGTATAGTGTAGCTGCTATTTGGGAAAATTAGGCTAGGCTTCAAAGAATACGGATACAGTATATTTTACCTATATGTGTATGCTTAGTATAAGATGTATAGTTTATAAGTATACTACATACCTTAAATTCTGGTGTTCTGTGTTGGTTGTATAATTTGGGAGGGAGTGAAGTAAATAAAAAATAATAATAATAAAAATAATTAAATTCGGGTATAAAAAATAGAAAGATTAAAATAAATAAATTAAATAAAGATAGAATCAATTAAAAAATAATTAATAAATTCTTAAGATTAAATAAAATAAATAAAAAACAAAATGGCGGAAAAGTCTCAAGAAACTAAATCGTTAATGGCCTACTTGGAAAAGAGAGAAAAAGATGAAAGGGCGTTAAGAGAAAAAGAGAAACAAGAGGAAAGGGCGTTAAGAGAAAAAGAAAGGCTAGAAGAAAGGGCGTTAAGAGAAAAGGAAAATGAAATAAGGGACAAGAGAGATAAGGAATGGAGGGAGAAGGAGAGCAGAGAAAGGGAGAAGGAGAGCAGAGAAAGACAACAGGAAAGAGAAGAAAGAAGGGCACTCTGGAATAAAATAGAAGGGAGAGTTCAGGGAATAGAATTAGAAGTAGCTAATAATGCGGCTCAACAAGAGGTTTTTAAAGCTGAAGTGGAGGGGGAGTTTAGAGAAGTTAATGGTAAAATAGAATCATTAGCGGAAAATAGTAAAGTAGTAAATTCTAAAGTAGATAAATTGGAAAAGGATAATAAATTGTTGGAAAATAAAGTTAGAATTATTGATAAAAATGTAGGGGAAATAAATTTAGGGGGAATTAGTAGCAGAAATATAATAATAAATAGAATTGATAATGAAAATGTAAAAGTTGAGTTTTGGGGTAATCCTAAGGAAAGGCCCATGCAATTTATTAGGCAGATAGAAAATTTATTAGAAGAAATTCAAGTGGGAATGGAGGATAGGGAAAAGTTAAAGGTTGTCGAACGACATTTAAGATCAAATGCTGAGTTATGGTGGAATGTAGTGAAAACCGCGGATATGGGTTATAGTGACTTTAAGAAACTGTTTATAGATCACTATTGGAACTTGCAATCTCAAAAAATTGTTCGAAATAAAATTGAATATGGGAAATTTTTTGAAAACGGAAATATGACCAAAGCCGAATATTTTTGTTTACTTATAAATAAAGCAAGCGATTTAGAACCACCTATCCCGGAAAAATATTTAATTTTCACGATTATGCAGCATTTTAGGGAGAATATTAGGATGACTAGTATGGGGAAACCCATGGAAAATATTCAAGAAGCAATCACGTTTCTAACTAGTGTCGATACGATGGAGGAATCGCGTAGGGGAAACTGGAATTCTAATCAGGAGAGGGATAATAGGCAAACCAAAACCTTTCCTAACAACCCTAACCAGAGATCCTATGGTGACACCCAAAATAAACCTCGACCTCCAAACCTTTCGAAACCTGGTCCATCAAAAAACCATCCTAACTCGCCTAGGAATTTAAACGGATAAAAGAGGCCTTTTTGACACCTAATAGACCATCGGATTACACTAAGGCTGCGGATAAAATAATATATAATAAACAAAGTAGAAATTTAATAAACAATGAAAAAATTAATAAAGAAAATTTAGAAAATAAACAAACCGTTCATTATAATAAAAATAATAAGATAGGAGGAAGCAAGGAACCAAATTATCGCGTTTACGACTCTACTAATAGTTTAGGGGGGAGTAAACAAAATAATAAAAGTCAATCGTTAACATTCGAGTCAAAAATTAAAAATAGATGTGATTCTAGGGAAAATCAACCAGAAAATAAAAGTAAACAATCGAGTTATGTAACGTCAGGAGTCAATCTGCGTCATAATGTTGAACCACCAGTTTACAAACAACCTACGAACTCTAATTTTAATTCGAATACAGCGAAAGATAAAGGCGGCTTCCACTACGGAGTGCGAGATAGGGGCGCTTCGGTCTCTACAAAACAAATTGTAGAGGAAAAACTAATCCCGAGTCCGCAGGAAACATCTAAACTGTGTGTCGGAGGATTGCATTTAGATTTACGAGGGGATTTATTAGAAAAAGATAAAAAATATTTCTTAAAGGAAAAACCGATTGAGGAAACTCCTAGGAAACAATGTAGTTATGGTAGAAATAGATACAGGAGCCGAAATTTCACTAATTAGTGAAGAATTATATTTAATGTTAAAGAAAGAAGGGCTTGAAATTTTGGAACTCCCTGTAACTGGGGTGGAAATCGTAACTGCAGTTAAAAGTAAACCATATAAAATAAATAAACAGATTATGATATCAATTAAAATAAAAGAAGTGGAAATTGAATTAAAATTATTAATTGTAAAAAATTTAAGGTCCAGAATAATAATAGGATGTGAGGTATTGTACGAATTAAAAGCTAAAATTAATATGGAAGAGCGATATATAAAACTGTATGTGGAAAAGGAGGAAGTAATAATATATTATGAAAAATTAGTAGAAACAAAAGGTCAATTAAAAGAAAAAAATTTTAAAAAGGATTCTGTATATTTTAAAAATAATGTTAAGGGGATAAATGTGAACAAAAGGATTCAACCCGAAGGCATATTAAAAAATACAGCAAATAACAAAGTGTTGGTTAATAATAAAAATCAACAAACTTTGATAAGAGGGAGGGAGAGAGATAAAATGTGGATAGAAAACCGGATGAGACTACCAGAACGTGACAATCCCGAACAGTGTATGCAGGAGTCGGTCAGGGTCTTAGTTAATAAAGAAGGGGATAAGATATTCAAGGGAAAGGGATACTTATCGGAGGAGGAAAAGAAAAATAAATTAAATAAATATAAATCGACGAATATGGAATTAAATAAAAATAAATCGACGAATAAGCAATTAAATAAAAAATATAATAATAAGGACATGCAGAGTAGGATAAAGGTACTGCCTGGAATGTCTATCGACGCGCGTGAAAATAAAACTAGATCCAAAAACCACACTTGTAACACAAAATCACTAAAAACACTATCCACTGAAATAAACGAAACAGATAATTGTAATCCAGAATTATCTATTTCTAAGGAAGAAGACACAACCGATGTTGACAAAACCCGAAGACGACACACCACGACGGACAGACAAGAAAATCTACGTCACAAAGAAGATTTCCACATACAAGTAAAAAATTCAATAAGTAATAATAAATCGCGTAGTAAAATTAAATTAAACAAAGGAAGAAACAATAAAAGTAATTTGAATAATAGTTATAAGAGTACTTCGCATAAAAACAAGCAAAATTATAGTGTTAAATTTAGTCCGAATTATCACAGAACACACGTGAAACTGAAGACAAATTTACGACGGTATTCAGCTCATACCGTTAGGAAAAGAGAAAGTGGTTAGAGTCCAGAGTAGACGGTCGAGCGATAACAAACAACCGAACCCTAACAAAGGGTGGTAAGTAAGAAATGTTTCAGTCGACTATTCACATAACACTATTCTTACAGCGCAAGAGGAAATACAATTACAAAATTTAATAAATAAATACCAAAGTATTTTTTCAGAAATTCCAGGTTTGTCTAATAAATAGGAGCATGAGCTTAAATTAAGATCTGATAAAACGATTGTAAATAGGATCTATCCAATTCCATTAAATTATAACAAGCAAGTAAGGGAAGAAATATTTCAGAAGTTTCAAGATGGCGGCCTTACCATGAAACCGAAGAAAACGTTATTTTGCCAGGAGAAAAGTTAAATTACAATATTAAATACAAAACTTTGCACTTAAACATGACGAAAATTTAGAATGCAGTAATATTAAACGTAATATAAATAATTATAATAGAAGTTACAGAGTTAAAAATGGATTGTTATACAAATATGGAACAAACCGATGGAAATTAGTGATTCCATCAGAAATAGAGACGGAATTAATAATGGAGATACATAAGGCTTATGGACACCTGGGAAGGAACAAATTATATTACATGATGAAAAATATGTTTAGCTGTAAGGATTTATTTAGAAAAATAATAGAAATTCTAAAATACTGGTCCATTTGAAATTGTAAATAAATTAGGTAGTAAGACTTTCATTGTAAAAAATATAAACAATAATAAAATTAAAGGGAAATATGATATAAAGGATTTACGAATCTACTATGGAGCATAAAGTTTAAAAATAAAGTAAAAATAAACAGGTGTTTAGGATAGGACATGAATTATGAAAACCCTGTATAAATGTAAAAAGAAATATAAGCATACAACGTTTAAAAGGAAAATGACTAATAGTTATAAGAAAATTCAAGATATAGTATAAACAAGCTGAATAATAAATAAAAATAATAGGTTAATGGATTTAACATGCTGCAAGACTAAATTAAGTATCCAGAGGCATACTAAAAACAGGTTTGATGTCAGAACGGGAAACCAGCCCTAATGAATGAAACCGTAAGCAGATTAAAAACATAATATTTAGATTCAATGAGTAACGGAAGCAAGGTTGTGTTGACTAGGTCAAGGAAGACAATATTGACTTAGGATGTCTACGGTCAGTCGGCTAATGGAACAAGGTCGCAAGAATACAAAGGGAATGGAATGTCGACAATTATACGAAATCACAACAGAGAAAAGTTGTAATTAAAATCAGGACCAGATTAAGGGTTACATCATTGGATTCAGCAAGTTCAGACGAAAAAACCTAAAATTTTTTTTTAGAAAAAGTAACTAATTTAAAATAAAAATAAAAAATTTTTAATAATAATAAATAAGTAAAAAATGAAGGGGTAAGTTGACTAAGGGAAAACAGTAAATTAGTTAAAATTAAAATTAGAATTAAAACGTTTTGACTGGGGTAACTTGGTTATTAATCGAAATTAGCCAGAAGTTAAGGTATGGAGATTATATAATGTCAAGTTATCTCAGGAAAGTGTTAGGTCCCAATATAGTGTGAAAAAGTGAAGTGAATTGAATAATTATAAGAAAAACAATTAAAAACAATTATAAACAATCAATTAATATTATAAATAAAATGTCATGAATTAATGTATAATATGAAGATGTATCATGTATTATGTTAGAAATCTAGGAGCAGAAAAGGCAGAACAGGGATCAAGGTGAGATTAATTTTGAAGATTGTGGGAGTTTAAATATGGGGTATCGTATGTTATGTCATAACTCATGAAATATTGAGATATTTCAACGTGGCTGACATAAGGAGGGAGCTACAACGGAAATTCGTTGTATGGGGTTATATTTTGGTTAAAAAAGAAAAATATCAAAAAAATAATCCCAATGCAAGGTTTGGATGTTTTGTAGAACTTTTTACTGCTTATAGCCGGTCGGTGAGATTGAACTATGAAATGGTCCAAGGTCGAATCTTACCGACTTGTTCTAACGGTAAATTCCTATGTCGGCGGATTTTGAATTGAAAAATCATTTTTTATGAATTTTGAAAATGTGAAATAATAATGTATAAGGATATGTAGTTGTAATACAAGTCGTATGCAATACATATCTAGTACTGTTATTTCATATTAACTAACAGACGTTACGGCATATTTAAATGAAGAATTTAAAATTTTTCAAAATTAATAAAAATTAACAAACCTTGATATTTTTGAAAATAAAATGTAATTTTAAGATGAAAGTATTTTTGATAAAATTTGGAAAAAATTGATATTTAAAAAGTTAGCAGAAAAGGTTAAGTATAAAAGCTAATAAAAGTAAATAAAAATAAATTTTGAAAAAAGGATTGTATAGAAGTAATTAAATAAATAAAGTTATACTATAATTAATGATTAAAAATATAAATTTGAGTAAAACAAAAGAGTTATGGTTTTCACGCTATATTATGAAAAGGAAAAAAGATAAGAAGTGGAAATTTTGCAAAAAGAGTTTAAAACCTAATATCTAAAGATTGTGTAAATTTCAGGAAAATCAGTTAATAAATAAACCCCAAACCCAAAGGTGTGAAAATATGCACGGGATTACATCACCACCAGAAGTCGTAGAATTGTGTTATCACGGCTAGTGCGTTTAAATTACGAAATAAACAAAGTTACAAAGTTTGAAAGAAAAAACTTTAAAGGTGTAAGAATTAAAAACTGTAAATTACGCAAATTCTTACGTAAGCTATTGAAGGCGAATGAATAGTCCGAGAAATGTCATTCGAAGTGCGGGAAATTGCCGCGGTCGAGAGCTACAATACACCGGTTACGAAAAAACGCAAAAACTGTTAGGAAAAGTGTTATAGACAATTAAAAGGAAAACAATGAAGATTTTTTCATCAGCCAGTTGCAAGTTGCAGGGTTTAAATGTTCAAGGATAAGTGACGTAGTTAGAGGCGGAGTTAAGATACCAACTTACAGCAAAAATAAATTAAAGGATTAATTAGAACAAAGTGATTAAAAAGGACAATTTAAAAACAGTAAACATAACAAATAAATTAATAATAAATAACAGAACCACTTACACCAAAAATAATCAAGAAATTGCATAGAAATACATCATAAATGGAAATATCGTATCGGTACAGTGAGGGAAAAAAATTGGTATCGATATACGATAGTTTTTGGCTATAAAAAGAGCCGCACAAATCTCATAGAGGTCTCTCTTAAAAAATTGGTGGAAACAGTTGCTAGGGGTGATTATGCCCGACGGGGCTCTCTTAAAAAAGTTTTCAAAGTAAGTGCTAGGGGTGACTATGCCCGAACGTCTCTTTTAAAAAATAGTTTGAAGAAGTTTAAGTGTTACAATGCCAACGTATTAAAACAGCGTCAGCGAGAGCGATAGAAGGGAATAGATTCGAACAACCAGCCAGCCTTCTGAACTCCATGGAGAAACTATAGGACAACTTTAATCGAAATTCAACCAACCAGACACCAGAGGACCATCAGCATCTCAGGACTCACGATCGATAACACGGCGGACAAGGTCTGAGAAAATCCAAATTTCCTTTTTTTAAAGGGCAAAATTGGCCCGATTTTAGAGTCTCACTGATTTTCCTGAGATAATTTTTTTTTGTGTGTAATTAAATGAATATATTAAATAAAATGTCAAAATCATGTGTGAATAAAAATCTTTTCAATAAATAAATTTAATAAATGAAATAATTTAAATTCAGAAATAATAGAAATTTTTGTTTTCTATATATCAATTGTAAGAAATTCATAAGTAATTGCCTTCTGCTCAAAAGAGAAATATTTAGTTATTATCCATTAGTTTTATTAGAGAAGTTGTTTGATTTTATTTTGTTGACTTGTGTCAAGTTTAGTATTTCAGTTGCTTTATTTCAGTTAATTAAAAGAATTAATTTTTTCATTTTTCCTCTAAATCTGTGTTTTATTTAGAATTGGTCACACATTTATATGTTGTATTTTCAGGTTTGTGATTATAAAAAAGGGTAAAATATATTGTATCAAAAAGGTATTCCTAAGGACACACCAGCGAGATTAAAATTCAAAAGTAAAGTAAATTCGTGTTCTCCCTGAGAAATAGGGTAATCATAAATACAGTTTCTGGAAGTCGTAAATAAAAAGGGGGGTACCGGTAATTTGGGGCAACTCAAATTATCGAAGAAGTTATTCAATCCAGGCCAGCAAGATAGTAAGCCAAAAACTTCCAGTGGATTGGATAACTTATTCTTTTTGTCACGCGAGAACGAATCCTGTAGGCTAAAAATCTCAGGATTCGAGACTGTTACGTATTAATTAAGATAGGGGGCGTAATTAGTCTGACTCTAAAAAAGATAGAGTTTTTTCGTTGTAGTACCTAAAAGGTATGTTAACTAATTAAAAATTAACAATCAGTAAAATTCAAAACACCTTTTTCATATTTTCGGGTGTGTCCAAATAATATCCCGCCTTTTTATCCTTGACAGTTTGAAACTAATGGTCAGAGATTAGCAAATGCTGATGAAATAATTTCCATATCATATTTATTACAACAGGGTATCTGTTATTAATTTTAAGCTTTATTTATGATCGAATCTAACGGTTTGTCAACTAACACTTTCTCTCATTACTTTAGAAGCCGAGTAACCCTAAAACTTCCATAAATGTCTTTGTGGTAAAGTGAAAGTTTGTTAAAACCACAACGTTTTGCAGAAGAGATTGTTCCATATAAGTTACAGGAGGCTATGGGATACATCTAAGATGTGGCGCAAACTGAACTCTTTTTAATCAATAAGTTGTAATAATTTCATATTTTTAAAATACCACGTTTGTTTGATTTGTCAGTGAACCCGGGCCTCAGGCCTCGGTTGGTGTGTAATGAAATATACTTCGCTTCGCTAGTAGTTGTCAAGTTCCACCATTTTAATTTATTTCGTTCATTTGAGGAAGTTAAGAATTTAATAAGTAACCAATCTTGTTAAAGTTGAACTTAGCTTAGAAGTGATTTGTATTATAAATTTAGTTGAAATAGGCTTGAAATAACAAACACTAATTATGATGTGACGTTTTTCAAATTATAATTTCGTTTTATGTTAGTACCATTTTAATAATCTATCATTAATGAATGAGTTTTATCAAAATGGGCAACAAATAAGAAAGTTATTTTTGTTTACTTTCACTCTTGTAGGTAGTTATGTATAGGTAAAAAAATCAGTAGTTTTTTGTGAATACCTATTTTAAGGTCCCCTTAGTCCAGTAAAGATGTTTTTTATTTTATTGTTAATTCATTTAGGGGATACCTGACATAAGAAACACATAATTATAATTTTTTTTTATCATTTTTGCTATTGTAGTTTCTAAGGACTCATAAAAACTTATTGATCGCCATCTTTAAAAACAATCGGCTGTGAAGTTGTTTAAAAGACGTAACCTCGCAAAATGTTCTATTCCGATTCCATTCAAATTTGATTGAAATGTGAAGATTAATAACTCGAAAACCGTGTGCGAAATCATAAGCCAAGACTTTTGCGGTTGAAGAATATTTGTCAAAAATGAACCTTGATCGACATCATTAAAAATACCTATACGATTTAATCTGAACGCTCTTATTTCAATACATTTCCTAAAATAGCGTCCATGGTTCGTTTTATTTTCTGATTGGTATCTACGGTAGTATGTTTAGCGACGATTATATTTGGTTTGTAATTTATTTAATTCTGAGAATAGTTGTGTGGGAAAGTTTGTGCAATGTTTTTCCACAGTTACTACATTTACATAAATTGTATTTTAGTTTAAGTTTAAAATATAACAAATAAACATGAACTGCAAGCTTGCTGTGTATGTACTGTATAGTTTAGTGAGGAAATAAATACAGTACTTGCAGTGAACTTGTTTTATTGTGCCTCTAGCAGTAGTTTCGATTCTGGGATTGCCCATTCAGCAGGAAGTTTATTTTCAGGTTTTAGTAAAGTGTTAGCCATCTTTGTATAACTCTTATTTTTATTTTGAGAATATTATTATCAAAATAATTTCTTTTACTACACATCATACCAACAGTTAGTTGACTTGTATTAAAAGACACAAAAATTTTAACTCTAATAGTGTATCTGCATGAATAAGGTTTTACTGCCATTTTGAAATTTACTGAATCAAATCGATCTAATGAATTGTGTTTAATCGAGCGTATGGGATATACTCAAGTTTACACAAAATGGTTATAAAATTACAGCTCCTACATGGTTATCAAATTTTTATATGAGTAAAAACATTCAAAACGTTTTTAATAATTCTTCAAGTTCTAATTTATAATTGATTAAAAATTCAAGTTGAGATTTCATTGGGATCATATATATAAAATGAAATATATATATATATATATATATATATATATATATATATATATATTTCATTTTACAATGTTTTGTAAATTATAAATTCAGAAACAAGTTTATTAAAACGTTGTCAGTAGAATGTCTTTTAAAATAAGTTTTTCACGTTTTAATAACAGTCAAACAACTTCTCAACTTAATTAGGACACATAAAATTTTCCTAATTATTTAGAACTGCCAATTTGTTACATCAGGATAATTAATTCGTGGAATACAGAAGCAAGGTGGCAGACTGTTTTATAAGAAAGAGAAGGAGAGATAATTTCATAACTTTCGGTATTATCTAAATATGTCTTCTGTTTCTATTATAGTAAACCAAAATTATTCCAATGGTCAAGTTCTGTGAACATTTCATGAATTTAATACTAAAATACTAGTTATGCGCAAATTTAAATTTACGAGCCTCCGAAGTTTACGCCACACATGCGCGTACCATTTCAGTCTTTGTACCTTAATGTAGGTGGACAATAGGAGATCCCCCAAAGAGTCTATACAGATCCCAATTTTTCCTTTGTCATCACAAATATATTTTTATGTTTCACTGAACCAGTTATTCTTCACAGGATTTCTTCTCAGAAAAAATGTGTAATAACCTACTACAAAATGGGTTTGTCATTAATTAGCAAATTGAGGTAGAATTTAGACAAAAAATGTATGAACAAAATTTAATATAGGTCAAGTTAAAGACTTGTAAAATTACAGTACCCTCAAACTGGGAGTGTGTCTGGTGTAATGGGCGTGTCCTCCCATCTACTTGCATCCCTAGCCTGACTACAACCCATTCCAAGAAAACTAGATACACAAATTACTCCTTAGCTCTAATGTCTCTTTAAGTGTCCATCTCTTTAATATGCACCTTTCTGTACTTTTGTAAACGTTTTATTCTTATTTACACCGATAAAAGAAACGAAAATACGTTAGGCGTTTACACAGAAGCATTTGAGGTCTGTATTTTTTTATTGGGGTTGTACCGTTGAAAGAAAACGCAACAAACGAAATGGGGGGGGTGACTCTTTTCCTCTCCACCCCAGACACATTCCTACCATGAAGATACTGTACGTTCGGTAGCTCTGGATCGATGGAAACTCAATAGTTTATTTCGATCAGACGTTATCTCTAATCCCAAATACCATAAAAAGACAAGTTTTCTAACATGTATTTGGAATTTCATGTTAGCTATGTAGTAAATAAGAAATCATTATTTGTATTTTGTTATCATTAATAACTTTGTGTTGACAGATTCACCTGCAGAGTGACCTTGATATGCCCGTTGATTGAGTGAAGTTTGAGATATCCTATCCTTTCACCATGACAAACGCTCCTACAGTCATAAAGTAAGTCTTAAGCTTATCATATTATAATTGGAAATAATTCTACATAAAATGGTGCAGTATATATATATAAACCTTAATATATATATATATATATTAATATTTTCAATACAAGCTCAAGAGGCGGAGCCGAGCTTTGAATCGAAAAGCTTCTTTTGGTCCTAGTGATGAAATATATTTTTCGTTATACTGTAAATAATATAAGAAAACAACTTCACTAAAACTAAAATGTTATAACCTATTTACCTTCAAATCGATGGTAACAGCTGTTTTAACGGTTATTTACAATCGAGAGTAACGGTTGTTTTTATAGATGCTTTATAATCGTTAATCAATTCGTATAAACGAAGTAACAGCTGATGACCTCGACCTCAGCTGATGTTGTTAGGACTAAAAAGAACAACTTTAGCATCTCAATGCATGTATTGAAAACAGCTGTTTTTGAAGCAGTATGACGAAAAAGATGTTTTCGTAAATAGTCTTAAAAGCTGAAAAATGTAGTCTTAGTGGAGATTAATCTAAAACGAAATTTTCATCTTCACAATCATTTCCTTGTTTGTATGGGTCCCTGCCTAGGGTACTAGGTGAAAACCGATCAACGGTCTCGAAGGTGGATGAGGGTTTCCCCAACAGCGGAGAGGGCGGAAGAATCTAGAGGAGTCAACCTCAAATAAAAATCAATCCTAATGGAAATCTATCAGCAATGGACAAAACTACTACGGAAGTATTTACCCCAGGTGGCAATCCAGCTATGCTGGCAAATCCATCCTCGAAAGAGGCAGGCCCCACGGATTCTGGGGGGGGCCAACTATTGCTTGTTGATGACCCTTTTAAGAAAGGCTCAAGGGTGTTGAGATCACCTAGTAAATCAAACACAGACGAAAAGGATATTAAATTGGTTAAAGAAAATGAAGAACTTCGGGATAGGCTTCAAGAATTAGAAGAAATTGTTGCACAGCTAAAAAGGGAAATGAATTATTTAAAAACTGAAAATAATCTTTTAACACAGGCCCAAAATAATACCTTAAATGAGGCTAATGGTTGTGAAAATGTAGAATCAAGAGAATATTGTACAGATGAAGAGGATTTAGCTCAGGAAACGGAATGGATTCTCAAAAAAAGAAGACCCAACAAGAAAAGAAAAGTTGCATTCTCACCTGAAGAACAAGAAGAGCTGAAAAGAGGGGAGAAGGTGGGTCCTTCTCAACTAATTAAAGAAGGTGTAGTAAAACATTTAAAAATGGACAGAACTACAATGAAAGAACAAAAACCTCCACCAATAAATATTGTTGGGGTATCAAACCACTCTGAACTGCAGACAACTCTACAATCTTTTACAAATCAAGATTATAAATTGACCGCATTAAACAATAATATCTGGAAAGTTAACATGCCCGACTCTGACAGTTACAGAGCCTTAGTACAAAAACTTAAAGAAAACAACACACAGTGGTACTCATATGAAAACAAAAATGAAAGGCCTATCAAAGTAATGGCTAGAGGATTACATTCATCATGTGTCAAAGAGGACATTATAGAAAATCTAAAAGAAAAAGGGTTCAAGATCGTTGATGCTGTCAACATTCTTAAAAAAGAGAAAATAGAAAACAACAAAGGTGAAATAGAAACACAAAGGAGAGGGCTACCGTTGTTTATGTTAACTTTTGACAATAAAGAGGTTGTTGATAACATTTATCGTATTAAATCAATCCTTAACATTATGGTTAAAATTGAGCCCCTAAGAAGAAATTCGACTCTGATACCTCAATGCAAGCGGTGTCAAGGATATAACCACACTCAAGGCTATTGTCAGAGAGAACCTAGGTGTGTAAAATGCGCAGGGAAACATCTGACTGTTGCATGCACATGGAGTAAGAATAATTCACCAAAGTGTGTAAACTGTAATGGTAAACATCCAGCAAATTATAGAGGTTGTGAGGTTGCCAAAGAATTGCAGAAGCGAAGAAACGCTGTGCTAAGAGTTCAAAATCAAAATCAAAAAAATACAAATAATCTCATACAACAGAATTTGAACAGGGCTTCCAACAGTATGAGCAATGATACTATTAGGGCACCTACAACCTATGCAAAATCCCTTAAGAGAAGTACTCCAGAAATTGATACAATAGAAAATAGCCTGAAAATCATATTGGAGAAACTAGATGAACAAAAACACACAAATAAATTAATATTTGATAAAATAAGTAGGATAGAAAGCAACAACAATAAAAATAAAGAAAAATTGAAAATATGAACTGTACTTTAAGAATTGCTACCTGGAATGCAAATGGTCTTGCTCAGCAAGCCATGGAGTTGGAAATGTTCCTTGTTAATGAAAAAATTGATATCTGCTTGGTGTCAGAAACACACTTTACTAATCAGTCCTACTGTAAAATCAGAGGATTTTGTCTTTACCACGTAGATCACCCTTCGAATCGAGCTAGAGGGGGCTCTGCAGTGGTTATTAAAAACAGCATTAAACATTTTGAGAATACAGAAATAAAGCAGGAAACAATGCAAGTAGCAACAGTTACAGTGAAAATCAAACACAAAGATTTTAATATTTCATCCATATACTGTCCACCTAGATATAATTTGAAAAAAGAAGACTATGCAAGGCTTTTTAAAACACTAGGAGATCATTTCATAATAGGAGGCGACTTCAATGCAAAGAATACTTATTGGGGGTCACGATTGACCACTACAAAAGGAAAAGCATTATATGAGTCGGGAAGAGAAGTTAACTGTGATTTTTACTCAACTGGGAAACCAACGTATTGGCCATCAGATTTCAGAAAGATCCCTGACCTTATTGATTTTTTCATTGCTAGAGGGGTGTCGGACAAGTACATCAATGTCAGTGAAAGTTACGAGTTGGCCTCTGACCATTCTCCGGTTGTTATGACAATAAGTGGAAATATAATACAAAAAGATGAGCATCCTAAATTAACTAACTTTAAAACAAATTGGGATGAGTTTAGAGAAGAACTGAGTTATAATATAGAACTCCAGATGCCACTTAAAACCCCTGAACAGCTGGAGGAAGAAGTTGAATCTTATATCCATAACATCCAACAATCAGCTTGGAATAACACACCTAGTATAACCAAACCCAAAGGTAATGTTATATATCCAATAGAAGTGCGTGAACTAGTACTGAAGAAAAGGAAAATCCGCAAAAAGTGGCAGAAAACCAGAGCACCCCAACATAAATCACAATTAAATCAATTGAGTAATAAACTTAAGGATTTATTGAGGCAAATCAAAAGTGAATCCATCTCTAAGTATCTTGAAGGGCTGTCGGCTGACAAGGATTGTGATTTCAAAATATGGCAAGCGACAAAAAGTATTAAAAGACCAAAAATTCATATTCCGCCCATCAGGAAAGAAGATAATACATGGGCAAGAAGTAATAAGGAGAAAGCAGATATGTTTGCTATACATCTAGAGGACACATTCACACCATTTGAAACAAAAACAGCTTGTAAACAATTAGTACCAATTGAAAAGAATGATTTAATTGATATCAGTAAAGTGACATACAATGAGCTTGTACAGGAAATTAGACAATTAAATGTTAAAAAAGCGCCTGGTTATGAACTAATAACTGGGAAAATTCTCAAGGAACTGCCATTGAACGCCCTGATAAAGTTGTTGCATTTGATAAACGCTTCTTTCAGACTTAAATATGTCCCGAGACAGTGGAAAGTTGCGGAGGTCATTATGATACCAAAGCCAGGAAAAGATCTTAGGGAAAAAACATCTTATCGACCTATTTCTATTCTGCCGACTATTTCAAAAGTTTTTGAAAAACTTTTAATAAAGCGACTTAAACCTATAATTAAAGAAAGGAAATTAATCCCTCAGCATCAGTTTGGGTTTAGAGACAAACATTCAACAATTGACCAAGTTCACCGTATTACCAATGTCATAGAAAAAGCAATTGAAGAACGCCAAGTTTGCTCATCCTTGTTCCTGGATGTATCACAGGCGTTTGACAAGGTCTGGCATGAGGGTTTACTCTATAAATTGCAAAGGGATCTCCCAGAGCAATTCTACAAAATACTTAAGTCATATTTGTCTGAGAGATGCTTTAGGGTTAAGCAAGACTGTGAATATTCTGAGATGAAGAATATAGCGGCAGGAGTTCCACAAGGAAGTGTCCTGGGACCTACTTTGTATCTCTTATATACAAATGACATACCTCAAGATTCTGATACAATCATGGCCACTTTCGCAGATGACACTGCAATAATGGCAGTTGGGGATAGTGCAGAGGAAGCAAAACACAAGCTCCAGAAAGCTATTGATAAAGTTAGTGTCTGGATACAAAAATGGAGATTAAGATTAAATGAAGCAAAATCAAGCCATGTAAATTTTACCAACAGAAAGATAAACCCAACACAGGTTATAATAAATGGACACTTAATAGCCCCTGGAAATACAGCCAAGTACCTAGGAATGACACTTGATGCAAAGATTCATTGGAAGGAGCATGTTAAGAAGAAGATTACAGAGCTGAATATTAAATTCAGGAAAATGAATTGGTTGCTTGGTAGGAGATCAACATTAGATCTACACAATAAACTTTTAGTATATAGGCAAATATTAAAACCAATTTGGACTTATGGGATACAGCTATGGGGCTGTACCAAAAAAACAAATGTTAAAGTTATTCAAACATTCCAAAATAAGGCTCTGAGGAGTATGGTTAACGCGCCATGGTTCGTACGAAATGATGATCTCCATCGTGATCTCGGGATGAGTACTGTCTCAGAAGAAATTAAGAGATATGCAATCATGCATAAGAATAGACTGCAAAAACACGAGAACCCTGAAATGCTCCGTGTAATCAACAACACGGAGGATGTGAGGCGCCTGAAACGAACTAAACCTCTGGATTTGGTGAACGAGATTGTGTAAATAAGTAACCGCATGAACTTTGTGTGTAAAATATAGGACTCCATCAGTGGATGGTGTTCCAAACACTGCTTTCTTTAATGTGAAATGTTAATTACTTGATAAGGCAAACTTAGTTGTAATTATTAATAAATAAATAAAAAAAAAAAAAAAAAAAAAAAATTTCCTTGTGAAAAGTGAAATCACGAAACTTCTATAATAGCTACGTATAGTCTCCATAAAGCATATTTATCCAACAATTATTTCGTGGGTGTCATGATTTCATCGCTGTAGGACTATGCAAATGTTTGACATTGTAAAGACGACGTATATTCTAGTTATCAGTGGTATTGTGACCTTGTCACTATACAGTATTTTAAGTAGCCCATCACTTATCTTATCCAGGAAGTAGGGTAAACAAATAAAATTATTAATGGCAGTTGTTTAGATTACTTGGGACAATATAATTCTGGGGAAATTTACTTGCTTTATTACAATGTGTTTTCATGTAGTCATGACAGTAATGGATGCAAAACGTTAATTTTTCTAAATCAACCGTTTGGACTAATTTATTTTGAACGAAACTCGTATACACTTTTATGAGTTAGTTTGAATTAATAATTGAAATTCCTTCATTTAAAAGAGCTTACCGAAACCTTTAGGTAAAATAAATGTACATATTTAGAGCAGCTGTTACACTAGAGCAATACGATGTTACGTATTGCTGTTGGCAGAAGGCATTTTTTTGGATTCAGTTTATCAGGTGTAATTAGGAGCTTTTTGAGTGAAAATGATTGGTATTTTAAAAACAGGTATTGGGTGCATTCGTAAATTTAATGAATGCGCGACTCAGTTCCCCAGTAATGCAGAACTATTTCAACACGAAAAGAAATGTAAAGAATTTTATAGGATGAACTTTGAAAGGTTCAATTTCTCGTGACACATTTCCTTTGTATTTCCATAAATAAGCAAGGATATTTTTCAACACTGTTGATGAAAGAAATTAAGAAACTTAAATCTTCACTATTTTATGTACGTCTAGACATCTTTACCACTTTGAATTATCTTACGATACTGAGCTAACTGATAGGCAGGGCGTGTCGCTTACGATATCTGTCGTACTCGTTTACCCTGTTTAGCCACTGCAACAAAGTTTAGTGATACCTATCTTATAAGATAATTATCGCGTATCGCTTACGATATGTATCGTATCTCGGTAGTGTGCAGCCGGTCTTAAAGTACAAAACATTGCATTTACTTTCTCATACACTAAACAAACAAAAATAAATCACACCATTTCCTAAAAAAATACTGAGTTTGGAGTTATAGATGAAAGAATATCGTCTAATAATCATTGACGCAGTCCAGCTGTTCAATTAAGTTTGGGGAATTGAATGTTTATAGCTAAACCAATACACATACTAAATCACGTAATTACGATCCTCAAGTAATTAAAACAAAACACTAACAAAATGAACGTGATATTGTGCAGTGTTTGTTTTAATTTTTTCAATTTTTAACTCTAATTTTATTTTAAATGAGGTTTGGATCAAGATATTTTATATTTTACCAAAGTTTAATCATAACCAGTTAATCAATTTAAATATACTGTATTCTATGTTCTAGGACAAAGCCCCCCTGTACTTTCTACTTTTATACCAATAAAAAACTGGAATTTTTTAAGGATATTCAACTTCTTTTGAGTGGGGGACTTTTAGAAGACATTTTATCAAAATTTGGCAGTGCCGTCTTATTTGAATATTTGAGTTTTATAATTTTTTGTCGAGTACAGTATGAACAGCCATCGAAAACATCAATTTTACAACTTTAAGTCTTTTGCGTTTAAAGATTTCAAATATCGAACATTTATTATCGTATTTACTGGAAATTTAGAAGGGGCTGAAGGGCCCGAAGTAAAACAAAGAAGGAATTTTTTATTCATTCTCGATATACATTTATGAATAATTGTAGAAAGAGTGTCCTATTTCAAGATACCTGTCGTAAGATAAAATGACAAAACCCTTCATTTTATCAAAATCTGTCCTACAATTTTATATATACGTAGTAGGTCTATAGAGAAAATTTAGTAATAAATCAAAAAACTCAATGTGAAGATCCGTTGAGTAAAAAAAGGAAAGTTTTTGGAATGATATCTCTCTGTGTATCGTAGAAGCAGTGCTCTAAAGCTTAAACATGTGGACATGTGAGCATATTTTGGCAATAAGTCGGGACTTTTTTCATTTTGTCATAACTCAAAATTAGCTGCTATAAGTAAAAACACAATATTAATATTTTCTTTAAGTCGACTCTGATGATTTTAATCGAGTTTGGGCAGTTGTAGTTCTTAATAGCCCAAACAAAAAGTATTGGTCACAATCTCTCCAAAAGTAACCGATTGTGAGTTATCGGTACAAAAACAAAAAACAAATCAATCATTTAGTTGTAAAAACAAAATGTATGTTCTAAAACCATTTTCGATGAAATTTGAGTAAAATGGGAACATTAATAAACCTTAAGGCCTTTTCACACCGGCGTACTGAACGTCCTGGATGTTTGGTACGTTTTTGTCAAAATAAATCGCTGCCCATGCTATCAAATGAGACCGTTCACACCGCGCGTCCAGAACGTTGCGAACGTCCTGGACGTCGCTACGGTTTTCGGAGGATCGCTCGGCGAGTGATTTTCCACAAACGTCCAGCCCGTCCACGGCCTAGCGCATGCGCAATGAACACTTCAGAAAATAAGTTCTGAACCTATCTTCATCCAGCTCCAGATCATGGAGCATCAAGTGATGGTATTCTCCAAACCTCTTCCGTTTTTTATTTATGGGATGTATCCATTTACTTCTTTTTGTTAACGAATATAATAATACTAAGTCGTCATCACTATCACTATTCGACTCGTTCATCCACGGAACAGAAAACCCGGTCTCACACCAAGGAACTGGCGGAAAAGACATCTTCTCACAGGTAACAACTACACTGAGTGGCACTTGACTGATCCTCATGAACGAACAAGTGGACGTTTGGTACGTTGCTGGGCGGTGTGAAAGGGGCGCGTAACGGACGTCCCAAATGTTCCAAACGTCCAGGACGTTCAGTACGCCGGTGTGAAAAGGCCTTTACCGTGTGTAAAAATGGAAGTAAATTAAAATTATCGTTCAAACTGTCAACAAAAAAAACGAATAAAAACCTTGATCGCCGTTACTGAAATTTGGTTTGTTCTTAAGGCACAAGTCAAGCAAGGTTAGACCATATTTAAATATAATCTACAAACTTGAAGACGACTTCGATAGTTGATTTCCCCTTTTTATTGACAACTACCCAACTGACAGTTTTAAAGACGAATAATTTCGTTTCATTAGTATTTCTATTGTGAAAGAAAGTTTGTGCAATGTTTTTTGCATCGTTTGTTTAATATTTTTTGATCAAATAACCATATAGAAGCTATATATAACTTATTGTCACTTCGGCCTCTGTATACCTAGTAAGATTGTTTAATTAAATAATTAAAATGAATCATTGAATCCGATAAGGCGTTAATAGACTAAGGTAAACTAATTTCTGTAAAATTTGTGTAAAATATGAAGGATTGTAACGAAACCAGTGTAAAGAATAATTTTGTAGTTCAAGAAAATTATGCAAATTTGGAAAATTCAAAAATGAACACAGCCCGCTGTTTTTAATTAGTTCGTCACAATTTAATTTAGTTTCAACAAGTTTGACCTTCTGTGTAGTATGTATTTAGTAAGAAACTTGAAATATCGGTTGATCGTATATTTTTATACGATGCTTTCATTGCTTTGGAACTGACGACAGTAATTTATTGTGAAAGTTTTCTCTCAAACTTCAACATCCTCGTTATGGCTCATAGCCATTATTTATCTCTCTCTCCCTTTACATTCAGTTCTTCCAACTACACAAATCAAGATTTTTAGTAAATCAGTACAGAACAATTCACAAATTTAAAAATAATCGGTAACACACTTTTCAAACACTAAACTAATGCTCAAACAACAAATTCAAGTCAGTAATTGTCGATCAAAAAGTGAAATCAACCAAGTTTGCGTTGTTTTTGTAAAAGTCGAATAACTGAAAACAGAGATATTTTTATGAAATGTAAATGTTTATAATGAGTTAGAGTATGTTGAGATAGGTTGTGTGCAAACACTGCGTCTACTAGCATGTCATTAGTGTACGACCTTCTGTTTAATAGTAAATGCTGGATGCATTTATTAATTTTTTTAAATTTTATAACGTTTGATAATTGTTGTATTGTAAAGGCAGAGTGCGCAGTTTATCAGTATCTCAGTCATTCTTTTGTAACGGACGTGACAATTAGATGACTTTACAGTAGAAAAAAATGGTAAAAATTATTCACTAGCAAATATTTTCTTTGCTGAGCCTAAAGGAATGAAGGTTATTTAACTGTATGCCAAATTTCATGAGGCATGATTGAATAGTCTAGGTATTATTAAACTTTAATTGGCTGTAACGGATGTGACAAGAAATTCACCTGTCTCCTGAGGTTCGGCAAGTCTTATAAAAAAATCCGTTAAGTATTTACAGTTAGGATATAAAATAATCTTTATAACCATAATATCTATTTTTTATTATTTTATTTCTGTTGAGGGGAAAAAAAAGTTTCCTGTCGTCACGGACGTGACATCGTTTTGTAACGGACGTGACACGTGTAGTGGAAGGTAGAAGAAATACAATATATGAAAGAAATACTTTTTATTTACGAACTTAAAGATAATCCATAGTTAACTACACTAATTGTTACATGTTGTTTTGGCTAAACAAATGGAAAATAATTTAATTAAAGAAGTTATTCCAGTAGCCCTAAAATTCATATTTTATCAAATTTCCATAATAAATCTAAGAAAGACACAAGGCCTATATTTTGTTAAAGTTACAATAACACAACAACTGTAGATGCTCTTGTAGGCTGTGAATCATAGGGCCTATTTCTATTTTTTTTAAATACTGAAATCAATATTATATTGAAAAATTGGGGGGAAATCGTGGTTTTATTGATATTTATGAACTATATGGATGTTTATACATAAAGTCAAAGCGTTGAAATTACAAAAAAAAAATTTTTTGACATGAGTTGTACTTTATATAAGAATGGCTGATCTTATGAAAGTGCTAAAGTAAACTGTGTACCATAAAAAAAATTACATTAACTGTATAAAAATGTGTAAAGAAGATTTTGATATTACGCTGTCGGAAAAACAAATCTGGCGATCCAGTCCTTGTGCAATGAAACGTATTGTGTTGGATGGTTCACAGCCTAAATCTGTCATCCTTGATGATATTCAATCTTATGACAGAAATGAGAAATATGTTTAAACGAGTAGAGGCATATTTGTGAAACTCTCTTGAATTGTCTTAAACAGAGATTGCAGAATTAAAAACAACTGTAGGACAAAACACTGTGCAAATTGATTGTCACATCGAGAAGGTTGGAAAAATATCAAAGGAGAAAAAATATTTGAAGGAGGAAGTAAGTGTTTTGACTGTACGATGATATGGATCAGTATTCAAGCAGGAACACACTTGAAATATTTGGAATATCTGACATACTTATCATAGTTAAAGATGATGGGCTAGCACTAAATGTCTCAATTGATGGAGGTCTGTCACCCCCTTGGAAGAAAATAAAACAGCAAAAGACCAGATAAATTACCGAAAGGGAAAAAAAACGGAAATTTTGGCATTTTTTAAGATTTCGTTAAGTAAAAAATTGAGCACAAATTTTCCTACTGGCTCATATCAAAATTATCATTACTGTGCATTTCCCAAAGGCTTTCAGCAAAAAAAAAAAAAAAATTAAAAAAATAGACTTCTATGAAAAAAGTCAACGATAGGCTGTTTTATGTTAGAACAATAATTAATAAGTTTAGTGCAAAACTCTCCATTTGACTATAACTAATAACAGTTTAATAATTACTGATAATTAAGGATTTCACAATGTGAGATAGCCTAGGGATATTTTTACAGTTACAAATGATGAATTATCAAATATTTATTTAAACCGGAAGTTAGTGTATTACTCACTTTCAGTGGAACTGACTTTGATTAATTTATTGTAACAATGTGCAAAACAAGTCAAAATAATTAATAAATAAGCTCAGCCACTAAAGCCGTGGATAACAATAGTTCCTGAAAGAAAGTTAAAAACGAAATAACGTGAAACTTAGTAATATGTTCATAGCTATAGCAGTAGAATGAGTTTGGAAATAAAGAAACAAAGAGATCAAGTCTTTTGAAGGTAGGCCTAGTAAGAGAGATAGTGGTTAATGGGTTGTTAGGGAAGTAACATAGAAATACTAAAGGGTAAAAATAGTTGTTTAGAAAATAGTCCAGACAGAAGTAACAGCAAATGAAATCAATTCTTATTTTTTGTGAAATTTCAAATATATTACGATCAGGTGTCGATATGCATTTTGAAGATGATAAAAATTTTTATTTAATACTATTGACAAATCCTTTTTTTTTCAAGGAGTTACTGAACAGGATATTTTTCGAGTTATTAAATCACTAAAACAGAGCAATAACTCCAGGTTTGGAGGAAATAAATTCAACTTTAGTTGAGCACATAGAACCTGGAATATCGTCAGTATTTACATACTTGTGCAATTTGATACTCAATGCTGGTATATATCCAAATTGTTAAAAAAATACGGTTGTGGTACCCTTATTTTTAAAGGGTGATTAAGCAAAATCTAGGAAATTATAGGCCAATAGCTTTGTTATCTGTCTTTTAAAAAATATTATGGAAAATTAATGAAACGGGTGTTAGATCCAATACGGTTAGGTTAGGTATTCTGGTATATATCCAAATTGTTAAAAAAAATGCAGTTGTGGTACTCTTATTTAAAAAGGGAGACAAGTAATACTTGGATGTTAGAACTAATACGGTTTTAGAGTTGGTTTTAACTCAGAAAGTCTCTTCAAAACAATCGTGGCCTGAAGGTTCCTGGTCTTTTTATTCAGAAGGCATTCGATACCGGGTTGAGAGGTCTACCTTATGAAAGGTTCAGAAGCTATTTAATAAGTTTGGCGTTCCTTAAGGATCTGTACTTGGAGCGATACTTTTAATATGTTAATAACTTATGTAATAGCAAATTTAAAAGGTGAATTACAACTTTTGCTTACGATACAGCTTTTCTGTACAAAGCAAATTCAACAGCTGAACTGCTCAGTCAAATTGTGAGGATTTGTTATATTTACGACTTTGGTTTTCACAAAATTGTTTGGTATTTAAGTGAATATATGTCAGAGAATATTTAACAAATTGCAGCTGAAGTTAAATTCAATTATTTGCCAAATGTATTTTCACACCAGAACTAATGGGGCAAATTTACTTACATTTTGTGCAGTCTCGATTGCAGTTTGGTTTGATTTATTTGGGGGGGGGGGTGCATATTTAGTGGCTATTAAATCCGTTATTACCCTTCAAAAAACATATCTATCATTTTTGTATAACAATGGTCATACTCCCTTTAAGGTATATGTATGTATTTAAAGTATTATTAGAGTTTTACAAAAAAAGTGGATCAATAAATAATTATTACAGAAGGCGAAATTATGCAAGTAGGGTGTATACTGTTCCAAACTAAATTAACTGGACTTAAAAATTACAATATGTTTAGAGGGGGGGGGGGAGAATAATACTAGTGGAAATACAGAAGCGAAACAATTTGGTTAAATTTTCAAAATCTTTAAAAATATGGCTTCAATAGAAAACATTGAACTAAATTGAGATCATAGTCTAGGCTATAATAGATCTTGTTCTGGAGATTATGTTTGGTATGTGTGTGTATTAATGAGGCTGTAGGTATGAGAATGTGTGTAAGTGTGTAGATATCTATGTATATATGTTACTTATATGAAATACAGTTTTAGTGATTATTTTCTGTGGCATCCAGTACACTCAAATGTTATTCAAATGGTGTATGGTACTGCTGTTGATCTTTTTCTTTCTTTTCTCTCAAATATAAATTTTAAAATAATGGTAAATCATACCCAGGCTTATTTGCCTAAGTATTACCTATTCTTATAGGATACTAAAATAGGCTATGCTTTAATTCCTGTTGATATATTTGAATGTAAAAATATTTTGTTTTGTAATTTTTTTTTTCTGTGTGCGATTTTGACTAATCAGAAATAAATCAGTGCGCTACAAATTTTCATCAACTTAAATCCACCAACTTCCAACGGTGCTAATGGTTCATTTCCATTTTTTACATTAAAAACGCCGGAACCAGTATTTTTTCGGAGATTCTAGCTCAATGTCCCTAAGGATTGCCCACCCGTTTAGCCTAAATTTTAGTAAAATCATAATTTTGAGTTTTCGTGTTATTAAAGCATCTCTCCTAAGTTTTGAGCGATAAATGTGTTTGGTTTGTGGGATAACGAGTGCAATCTTTGTCCTCAATTTATAATGTTTCAATAGTAAAACAACTAGAATTGTTTGGGAAGAAAAAAAGATTTATCAGGATCGTGATAAACTAAATATCGATCAGTTTGAGAAAATCATTTTTGTATACGTTGGAAATAGCCCCTCCAATTTTGATTGATTTTCATTTTACAGGAAATTTTGAACCGACACCGACAGTCAAAATTTGATAAAAAAACAAGTTGCTTTTTCAATTAGAAAATTAGATGACAACGGTGTATTTGAAACTACGATCCCTTCATCGGACGGGACGTTGAATGACCTTGGGGTTTGCAATAATAACAGGCAATTTAAGCCTAGTAATCAAGGCCCAAGCGTCTTCAATTCAATTACCAGATTTGCTTATTTACTGGGTAATTTATGTTTAAGTCCTAACCCACTCCCCCTCCAGGGTTATTTATGGATCAATTTCAGACATGATAATTTATCAAATTTATTTTGGGTATTTACTAGTTTGACGAACGAAACTTTGGTTTTAATACACCAATTTTCAGTTGTAAAAAATAAACAACTTACGCTATTACAGAAAAGGGAACTAACGAAAAAACAGCTGCCATTTTGAAATTCTGTTACAATTTCCTCGTCATATTCAGCAAATGGTAAAGAGTAGTTTGCATATTAAATAAATTAAAACACATTTTTTTTAGTATAAACCACAATGTTTTAATTGAAACTTGGGCAAAAAGTTTCCATTTTAATTTGTTAAAATGGAATATCGCCAAGAACCTACGGTCTTTAGCATAAATGGTTTAGTTTGTATATGACTAAAATTAAATTTTGTTTAACTACTGGAAATGTTTTAGCAGATATCTTGTAATTTTGGGGTTATGTTTTTTAATAATAACACTTATTATTATCCCACACAGGCTATAAGTAGTTATGTGATGGGTCAAAACTCGTTTACGGATATATCAGTTTGAAGTATCCTGAGTCCAAAAAAGTAATTTTTGGAATTATGTCTGGTGTCTCTTTGCAGTAAGCTGCAGTGTTCTACGAATGGACAGGTTTTAATCAAATTCGGTCTGTGTGCATATTTTGGCCATATATCGAAATTTTTTTTTGTTAACTAAAGGTTGGAGAAAACAAAACTAATTAATTACACCTTTCACAAAATCAGTTTTAACGATTTTCATCAAATTTTACTCAAGTGTAGTCTCCAAGGATCCAAACAAAGTATTGGTTAACAGTTCACATGCCGGTTCAGTTAGAGTTCAATCAAATACAACTATTCTGAGAACATGTCAAGGACAAGCGAACTTTAGTGCCTTATGTACACTAATATAGAAATAACATTTTTGGTGACAATTAGTTTTAGAGATGGGTGTGTGGACAGGTGCAGAATGTGGTTTCTTTAGGCCGTTGAACTGCCGCTGTCACGTGCCAGGATAGATAGACGAAAGGACCAAAGTTAACGGGTTCCTTGGCTATTCTCTATGCCTAATTATCGGAAATCTTTTGTTGAAGTTTTGATAGCTTTAGGTCGTTACCTTGCGTTACAGTTAGGTTAAACTCGACAAGGTCGCATTGCATAATATAACCTCAACTATTATGTCATTCTATTTTAATGCTTGCTTAAATTGTTAAACAGCCGTTAATAATTATCTATCGCTTATGATTACAAACTGGAACAAGGCAGAGGTATAATTCAAGGATTACAGATTCTGAGACTGCGGGATGAATTTTTGTAAAATGAACCAGGTTCAGGATCACCAAAATCATAGAAAATTTCTTTTTAAATACATTTTTGATAGTTATAATTTTTACGGCTGTAAAATTAAATGCGGTTACAAAAATTTTCATACGCCCATTAGATAAAAAAAAGTAAAGTCAAGCAAACAAAATAGTATATTTATTTCATCACTAGGACCAAAAGTGAAGCTTTTTAATACAAGCTCAAGTTTAAGGGAAAATGAGCGAGGATCGAAAAGCTTCTTTTGTTCCAAGTGATGAACTATATTTTTCGATATATAACAATATAACGTTCACAAACAAATAATGTTTTATGTTGCAAACATTATAAGAAAACAATTTCACAAAAACTAAAATGTTACCTTCAAATCGATGGTAACAGCTGTTTTAAAGGTTATTTACAATCGAGAGTATCGGTTGTTTTTATAGATACTTTACAATAGTTAATTAATTCGTATAAACGAAGTAACAGCTGATGACTTCAGTTGACGTTTTTAAGTCCTAGGACTAAAAAGAACAACTTTAGCTTCTCAATGCATGTGTTGAAAACAGCCGTTTTTGAAGCAGTATGACGAAAAGTTCTTTTTTGTTAAAAATGAAGAAGTCCTCGATTATCATCTCCTTATAAAAAAGGAAGAGAAGAAAGACCCAGCTCTCGAATACTTTAATAGAGTCAGAGTCGAAAGAGAACAAGAGTTGATCAAGAGAGACCCGATGACAAAGATTAAAGAAAAGGACTAAACAAAAGAATACATGAAAAAGTGTAGATTCAGCTTACACCCTCGAGATGGCCACGCCCGTTCGTAGCACTATAAGTGAGCTGTTGACGGAAACAATAAGTATGTTTACTAGCTTCTTAAATATTTAAATAAACAAAGAAAACTTCTTGTTAATAATTCATTGAAGCTTGCCTTAAAATTTAATTAAGAATTTCGTTGATATCGTTTACTAATCACCTTATTTTGAAAATAATTATATCATACTAGGTGTCGCTAGACATTTTTGAAGTTAAAATACATTAGTTTAGTAAAAAATAAGAAATATAAAAGTACGAAATACAGCTCAAGTTATGAATGCATACGTTAATATTTATGTCTACGTTAGTAATGTTAGTGAATGTATGATCACTTGTTTTCTATAGTCACTTAGCCAGACCTAATTAAACAATAATATGTTTTAATACTAACTTGAATAACGTAGTCATAACCAGATCTGGATTTCTATTCAATTCAGAGTCTGTCTGTACCAAATTTCTTATTTCTCTCTTAAATTTTTTGTGGCCGCTATCGTGCTTTACGTACAGTATCCCCAAGGTAGGAATGTGTCTGGGATGGAGAGGGGCCCCCACACTTCGTTGCGTTTACAACCCCAATAAAAAAATATAGACATCAAAAGCTTTTGTGTAAACGCCTACCTTTACTTTCGTTTCTTTTATCGGTGTAAATAAGAATAAAACGTTTTCAAAAGTCTGTCACGAAGTTGTAACTTTAGGAATTAAATGTAGCTAAGCAGTAATTTGTGTACCTAGTTTTCTCGGAATGGATTATACCGTCAAGTCAGACTAGGGATGCAAGTAGAAGGGAGGAAACGCCCCTTACACCAGACACACTCCTAGTCTGAGGCTACTGTACATAAGACAACGACGGCTGACGGACGGTTTTCGAAAATAACTTTTTTGCTTTCCTAAAGCCATGAATTTTGAAGATCAGTCAAAAAACAAAACGGAGGTGGACTTTTTTTGCGATTGTAAATGTTCGTTTCCTGGAACTGTTTAAAGATAAAATACACCTGAAGTGTATTATCTTAAACGATTTCCGTGAAATGTGAAGATACCCGTATTGCTAAATTGAAATTAATAAAAATTATAGTTTAGGAATAATTGACAGAAACATAAATATACCTTGATGCTGTCATTGAAAACTCGGTTTTAATTAACACTGAGGACGTGTTTATGGCACATAGAAGTCCTTATTTAAATATTTGTTCAAACATGATTCATTTTAATTTTTCGATTAACTTTTGGTAATGATGGGTGAGCGGAGAAATTTGTATAATATTTTGCACCATAAATAATCCTGCTATAGAAACAAATCTGACAATGAGGAAATCAGCAGGAAGAAAGTAGGCTATATTTGAATAGTTCGTTGTGGGCAATTAGCGAACACTTATTTAAGTAGTCCACTGCAGTTTGCTGTAAATAATCTGTGAAAGCTTTAATTACGTTTTGTTGTCACTTCTTTTATGTTGAAACTAAATAGCAATGATCTAAGTTAAACGTTTGTAATTCTAAGAAGGTTGACTGTTTAGTTGCTGTATTTGTCACATTAAATTTAAGTTTTGGTTTGGCCGCTTTTTGTAACAGTTCTCTAAATAATCGAGACAAAAATAATGCATAAACTTTCTCATTCAACAATTCATAAAAACGAACGAAAACTAAACGTTAAACATGTCATTTCAGTAGTTGACAAACAAAATATGAAAATGAATCATGAAAGCTGTCTTTGAATAAAACTATTTATTGTTTAAATTCGGGCCTAAATCTTTCTACATTTGTACGTCTATAGTGTAAGTTGTATTTGATTTCAATTAAGTTTTTAATGGTGGTGGTCAAGATTCATTTTCCTCCAATTAATCTTGAACTGTAATATTGTTTACTTTTGATTTAGCGCGTGGTTTTGGCTAATTAAGCTTTACGTTTCACTAACATTTAACAATCTCAGTAGAACAGATTTGGACCACTATTCACACACGTAGTTGAATTCCTCAAGTATTCATGGCGCCTTGCAGTTACGGGTTTTAAAACTTGATGAACTTTTCTCATCCTTCGCGTGACATGTAATATACAAATCGTGGTACATAGATAACAGGAGAGAGCACCACTTCATTCGAAGGTGATATCGTAAGTGAATGGCGGAAGTATAGATATATACCTTGGAATCATTCCGCCGTAGATTATTGTTCTTTGTTAAAGGTTGAAAACTTCTCGGTCATCATCGCCTTATCAAAAATAGAAGAAACCCCTAACCCTCAAATACGCTAATAGCGACATCTTCGGAAGAGAATTAAAGCTGGTCACACCGTAACCTAACCTAACCTAACATAACCCTGAAATACGCTAATAGCGACATGTTCGGAAGAGAATTAAAGTTGGTCACACCCTAACCTAACCCTCAAATACGCTAATAGTGACATGTTCGGAAGAGAATTAAAGTTGGTCACACCCTAACCTAACCTAACCCTCAAATACGCTAATAGTGACATGTTCGGAAGAGAATTAAAGTTGGTCATACCCTTACCAACCTAACCTAACCCTCAAATAATCTAATAGCGATATATTCGGAAGAGAATAAAAGTTGGTCACACCCTAACCTAACCTAACCCTCAAATACGCTAATAGTGACATGTTCGGAAGAGAATTAAAGTTGGTCACACCCTAACCTAACCCTCAAATACGCTAATAGTGACATGTTCGGAAGAGAATTAAAGTTGGTCACACCCTAACCTAACCTAACCTTCAAATACGCTAATAGTGACATGTTCGGAAAAGAATTACAGTTGGTCATACCCTTACCAACCTAACCTAACCCTCAAATAATCTAATAGCGATATATTCGGAAGAGAATTAAAGTTGGTCACACCCTAACCTAACCTAACCTAACCTAGCCTAGCCTAACCCAACCTAACCTAACCTAACCCTGAAATACGCTAATAGCGACATGTTCGGAAGAGAATAAAAGTTGGTCATACCCTTACCAACCTAACCTAACCCTCAAATAATCTAATAGCGATATATTCGGAAGAGAATAAAAGTTGGTCACACCCCGAACTTTAATTAGCCAGTAGTTATAAATACTATATATTTTCTCAATACCTAGTATAGGTCGAGTTCTTGCGGATATATCCATTTTTACCGGCATTTTGAGGTTATGTCGGTGAATACTTTTATTTGCCTAGGTTTATGAATGTGTAAGAAAATAAGTGCAACGTTTGTGCACTCGGTAAATGACAAATTTATTAGTATGAGCCATTTATCGAAATGTAAAGAAAGTTGACATGCAAAGGCGAGAAATATTTTTGTCAGAATTAGTAGCTAGGGTAGCCTAAACATTTGCACATTAACATTTATTATTTTAATTTGTAAAACATGACCTAAGGAAAGTCATTACTGCCTCATACATTGCATCTATTTTGTTATAATTTCTGAGTAATAGTCTGTCAATAATAATAATAATCCCGCATACTATAATACCAGACCATCTAATAAAAAAAATAAAAAAATAAAAAATAGCCTAAATCTCCGTATTCTACATTTGAGGAACATGGCCAACACAACACCTGTTCCAAATCAGCTGATCAGTTTACTACGGACATGCATGCCAATAGTACAGCACTACAGTACCAACTTTCCCAACTAACATTTGAAGGTCGACAACTGCAGTCTAATCATGTGATGCTTTGATCAGATAACCTTCAAATGTTCTTTAAGTGAATTTCTATGTGCAAGTGAAACTTTGTGATTGATTGTTACGATACGAACTGTTTTGTGCAGGCTTGACTGATATCGCTGAGAGATACCACAAACCTTGAAATGTATTTGTGTTTAAAAATCTGTCCCATCGACAAACTATTATAAAAACTTTCTTTACCGGATGAAAAACCACAATAATTCTTGTTTTAAGGTTATCGGATAATGATGGAGTGTTCGTGTTATTAATATAGTTTAATCGGTAATTTGCCTCATTTGTATGTATAAAAATTAATACCTACACGAAGTTTCAAGAGTATAAATCAACTACCGGTACTGTATTAAGTGATAAACCTAGACCACCAACATATCCTGGGTTCTGTTGGAAACTAAAACATAACTATACAATAATGGAATCCAGGATTAAAGGTATGCCCCTGAGCAGTCAAAACGAAGACTAAATAAAACCATAAGATTCAGGACTGGATTGCACAAAGTCTTTACACAAATGATGCCAAATGTTCGGTTAAACTATAACAATATTCTTGAAGATAACTATTGCATTTTTTTAAATATTGTATTGTGCGATATGTAATTTTCTTGCCGTCCCTGAACGAAAACTTATTTCTGAACAGTAATTATCTGTGATTAGTAAGCGTAATTTCACCATAATTCGATTGAAATCGATAAAGTCGACAAATTTCACATTTAACGGCGATGTAGTTATTTATATTTTACTGTAACTCACAAATTGGCTGAGAAGAGGGGGAGTAAAAAATAGTTTTCTTACGATCCTTTGAGAATAAATTTTGAGTATTTTTAATCTATAAAACCAATTTTGAAAAAAAATACTACTTTTGTATTTCACCAAGGGCCAAATATTGAGTATTAATGAATATATTGTATGTACTTAGAAGCTAATTTTGAACAAAATCGTTCCACTCTTGTTACGAAATCACTGTTGACGAATAGAGATAGCCAGATGTTTTTTAAATTCGTTTTAAACGAGTGTTACAAATGATCTAAAATCCGTTACATGCTGCGGTTCACGTGGAGCGATTTGTGGCGAGTACATAACAAAAAATCCAGGCTACGTTCCAATTATATAATATACAACCATAATTCATAATTCGGTCTAATATTGTTTTCTCCTAACCTACTGTCAACTCGGATTTCACTTTTCAAAGTTGAGTGAACTCTAATATAACTTCCACCGCCTCCTAATGTTATTAGACCAATTCTGTCTTGATTCGAGCAATACGAGAAAACATAACCTAATCCAATTATACGGTATTCCTAATCGAGTTGTATCGCTGGCTTGATTAAACAATGCAAACACTGTCTCGGATTGGTAATTGTTGTTTTTAATCTTAAAGTAAAGAAATTCTTTTTAGGTTAAGTGCTGGCTATTATGTAGTACGGTATTTGAGTAGTAATTGCAGTTGTTTCTATTTTTTGTTACTATGTGCAAGTTAGAGTTTCAAAAGGGTTTTATTTCCTTATTTTTAATGTAATTGGCGTTCTGGACTATGTAATGTCGACATCTTTTATCCATAAGTGTAATTTGATACTTATTTTCACAAACTAGTCTATATTGAATTAAATAGACAATTATTGTAACAATCATACTTAAATACTATACACAAATAATTAGTGATGTGCGAGTTCGAATTAAAATCCTCGGTGAATCCGAGTATCAAAATCCTCGGAACGTTCCGATTATTAAAATCCTCGATTTCGAAATAAAATATTCCTAACTAGGAACAAGGAATTCGTTAGTAATTCGCTGATTGGTAAAACTGAGTTCGAATCCGATGCGCAAAATCGTTCTGCGCAGATACTCGATTTTGAAATAATAATACGAGTATTGAAATAATTTGAAACCGATTAATTCGATTATCCATTTCAACCGAGTATCAACATCGCTAACACAAATGTTATGAAATTGTAGCAAAAGACGCACCAACCGGCCATAAACCCAATTACAGGGGTACCAAAACAAAAAAGTAAATGATAGAAAACAGCTCGACTTTTACTACAAAACATAATAAAGAAGACTTTCACTGCATTTAAAGATTTTTCAGTGGACATAGTGAAGCTCTTCGTATTAAAGGCAAATCCCAGAAAACGTCTACAATATGTGTGACCACCTGTTCATACAGTCTTGATATAACGGCCTTTTAATCATGCCACTCATATCGCCTCTTAAAAAGCAAAAACGTAATAAATCTTATCTAACGGTCAACGAATCTATTTCAAAATATTTCAGTATTTCCTTATATATAATCGTCTAAATTTATATATAGCCTATATATTGAATACAGGGTGTTTCAAAATATCCTCTACAACTTTAAAAGTACGTTGAAATTTATTCAGAGAACTTATAAAAATACGGAGTCATTTTAAAGCAAAACACATCAAGTTTGATTTAGATAGCTATCAAATGCAGTCGCCAGAATAACTACCACAATAATTGTGGTTAAAAACGGATTTCATTGCGCTGACCGTGGTCGCTGTTTTGGTTTTACGAAACCAATTCCGCGAATACAGTTCGTGCCAGTTATTTTGGTCATATTTAGAAACATTATTTTCATTTCATTTGGGGTTAACTGTCATAAAAACGGTTTTCTCAAAATTGGTTCTAACCTCTTCGATCGTTAAAAACGTAGTGGTAAGGGTGACTGGAAAAGTTTATACAATTATTTTTCACAGTTTATTGATTGTAGGCCTTTACTTGTTCTTATGAATTTTTAGACACGTTCGTTAACATGGAAAATCGTTGTATGAATTTAAAATTGGCGGTAAATTTTTTAATTTAAAAAAGAGTTTTTTAATTAACAGTTTCCTTTTAGGTTTCTATCCATCAATTAATAGACTACTCGTATTTCACGGATCCATTTCATATTTTGTGGATCCATAATGGATCTATAGTGAAATATATTGTACGATCTTCCAGATCTTTCCTAGGCTCAGTTCCTACTTGGATCCCGGGATCAGTATCCTCAAAAACGCCAGGGCGTACAAAGGTTGAGCTTCAGGAATAATTGTCAATAAAGATCTCTGTCTGCTGTCATTTAAAAGTACGATTTTAATTTTGTTTCAATACGACACACTGAGGACGCACTATGGTGCAAGTTTAGGCCATTATTTAAATATTTTTGAAACACGATGTCCATGTTTCATTTTCTCTTTATGATTGACTACTACCGACATTTGTGGTGACGATTAGTTTTTATTTGGTTTTCAGGATAGATGAGTGGGAAAGTTGTGCAATGATTTTGCAGTTTATTAAAATAGTAATGCATTCAACGTTTTAACACGTACGTGGATTAGCTCACCAGCTCACCAATCCATCAACTTGTCACTTGATTGAAACATGTTTATTATATGATATATGACGTCACAGAAAGAATGCTGTATCTCAGAAACACGTTGCTTTGTGCAGGACCAGAAGAGTCGATGTCCTGACAATAATGGTGATGGAAGTTTTCTATAACGTACAGTAGCCTCAGACTAGGAGTGTGTCTGGTGTAATGGGCGTGTCCTCCCTTCTACTTGATTTCCTAACCTGACTTGACGGTACAACCTATTACAAGAAAACTAGGTACACAAATTACTGCTTAGCTACATTTAATTCTTAAAAGTTTAATTTTGTAAAAGTTTTATTCTTATTTACACTGATAAAAGAAACTAAAGTAGGGTAGGCGTTTACATAACAGCATTTGAGGTCTATATATTTTTTATTGGGGTTGTACCGCTGAAAGCAAGCAAAACAAACGAAGTGTCTGGGATCTCTTTTCCTCCACTGTGAAGATACTGTATTTGACCATTCTTATTTACGTTTAGTTAAATTACGCCAATAACAACGAATCTAGACAAAAATAAATACGAAATATCCAGCTTATGTGTAGACCCTGTCAATTTAAATTCATTCTTAGTAAATCTAAATACAACCATGTTTTTATTAATATCTTGGGAGTTAAGGTATAAAATTGTATAAGACTTCAAACAAATGGTTTATTTATTTATTTTTTTTCAATGAAAAAAAAGTTAGAAAATTAATAATAATCTCCTTATTTTTTACATCCCAATTTTTTTTGTTATCAAATTTAATGAAAATTAATCAAATAAATTTCTCACACCCGTTGGATTATAATCAAATTTGGTATTTGGGCATATTTTGACAATATCTCTGACATTTCTCATTTTTTTCGATGACTTAAAATTTAGGGGAAAAACAACACGACAGCTTTACAGATTTTGATATAATTTTGCTAAAAATATCCTCTAAGGACCCAAAAAAAACTTATTGGTCGCCGTCTCTTAAAAAATAGCGGTTCGTGAATAATACGTAATAATTAATTAAACATCGGCCATGGGGTTGGAATATTTGGTGCTGAATGATGAATAGTGTTTTGGGGGATGGACGATTGAGAAATTTTGCGCAATGTACAATGATCATTAAGTTTCGATTTTGGAAACTTAAGGACATCCTTAGAAATAAAACATAGCATTGGAACAACTTTTATGTCTGTAGTTTTTAAATAAATATTTGTATGATATAAAAAAGCTGACAGCAATCTACAAGTTAAAACTATTTTCTGCCTACCGCATGATATTTTTACAACATGGGTGCTTTTTAACTATTTTAATGAAGGAACATTTCTATCCCATTTCTCCTGAAGTATTGATTAGTGTAAAATACTGGAAGACGCTCTAATCTCTTCAGAATAAACAATAGATAATTGAAGAGTCAGGTCGGGAAATGTTCCAAGATTACATGAGTGTATGTTGTGTAAGATTCACCTTGAGTTTACTACAGGGAAAGCATAAAATGGCGGGAAATAGTCCTCGACAAATAAATAAATTGATAGATTTATGTATCCAAGGTTAAGACTGGCTATGAAGCGGGTTACACGCTGGATTAGTTTAAGTCAATACAAAAGCAATGGCGTGATAAGTCTGCGGTCTGTCGGTTTGGAAAGTTAAAGAGAGAGAGGGGGGGGGGACTGTATTGTAATTATTTAGAATTTTATCAATATTTACAGTTTGGTGATAATTATTGCTGTGGTACATAAATAAACACTGCACAAATTTTCTCAAACACCATTTTCAAATGAAATAATAACCAAACAAAAATATTAGTCGTAAAAATATCAGTTCAGTACTTGTCAGTAAAAAAAGTAAAAATGAATCATTGACAGCTTCTTTGAAAAGTAAAAATAATAAATAGAGCTTTTCTTCTAACAACTCGTCTTTGGTTGAAATTCTTTTTTTTGTAATAATTTTAGAACCGTGATGTAATACTCGCGCATACCGACGTTTTTGGAGAGACATTTTGTTTAGGTTCTTAGAGGCTATATTTGATAAGAAAACTTGATGAAAATCGTTAAAGACAATTTTGAGAAAATGATAACTGTGTTTTTTTTTATAACAAATACTCCAAATTTTATGTCATCAAAAAGAGGAAAACAAGTCCCTAAATGTTGACAAAATATGCCCACATACCAAATTTTACACTAAAGAAAATTTGATAAAAAATTGTTATAGTCGAGTTTAAAATAAAACATAATTTTGTGTTTTTGTTTGTTATGGTAGCTACCTCATAATCTTTATAGATCCAGTTTAGGTTACAATGGAGGAAGACCACCCAATGTCTTATTGTGACTCCCACCTCCTTCAAATTGGACATGCGCCGATTTATTAACAATCTTCTTAATCGTTGAATACACACTAACTACAATAAATAAATAACCCTTCTGTAGATAAATTGTACACTATTGAGCGAACGTGCGTCAGATCAGTCGGTAGTTACAGAGTTTCTGATTAAACTGATTACTCATTGATGTGGTCATTGAGGATTAACGATAAAGAATTGTCTAGAAATGAAATTAACTATTAAATATATGACTACAGACGGATTTCCTAACACTTTGGATTAGCGGTCATGTAAAACAAGAAGAGAGGGGGAGAGGATAAATGAAAGTCTTGCCCATCTGTACCAAGATCTAGTCATCAGTCCACTATCTGGTGACTTAATTAAATTGGCTTTTGGATTAAGTCAACTGAAGGGAAAATGCTGGCAAAGTGGGTAGTAGAAGTGGAAGGAGGCTTAGTGACGGGCAAGTCTCCATGCACTCTACTCAATATGCTCATATTGAACTCTATTGAAATTGATTTTTAAAATGTCAAAATGGCAGCCATTTTAAACATTTTTTCCCTTACATCTCCTGTGTTTTTCAACTTATAAGAAACTCAATGAGGTAATAATTTGCTGATTTCAATGCTGTATGTGGAAATAATTCTGCAAGATCACCTCTCTACGATGATAAATAGTGAAGTTCTTGTTGAAAATGTAATTTCGAATCCTCACCATCCCAAGAAAATGTTATATTCCTATAGTTACGAGATCCATCAAGGTCGAGTCGCCGACACGAGCGTAGCGAGTAGGCTACACATATATACAGCTACGATGCCAACCAAGGCCGAGACACTGAGACGAGCAAAGCGACTGGAGACGGTTTAACACTTCTATAAAACCGTCAAGGCCTAGCCGATGTCAAGATGTAGTGAACAATTATGAACCTTAAAAGACAGGTGTAACAACTGTGTTAGACAAACTTACCCTAATCTATGTATACCGGGTAAGACTGCTGATCCACCAATACAATCTAACATTTCCTACAAGGCTCAAGAGATCAACTTTTTGTGTATTACATTTATACGATCTGCTTGTATTACAGTGTATGATGGGGCTGGGTAAGAACCATGATGACGTCTATCTATAAGTTTTCAATTGCAATTGAGGAAAGTGATTAGACTGGTTGTGTCTCGCGCAGGTAGAACTGTCGTGGGAAAGGAGAGTCCGAGTAAGGCCGGACATACTCGGCCGCTGCTTCATTGAGTAGGGTTTAATATTTTGGTAATTATATAGCAGAGTAGCCTCACTTCAAAATCAATTTTTATTCTTTACTACATATCTTACTTCATAAGAATAAATAATGTTTTCTTTGCTGTAAATATGTAGGGCTGTATTATTATATGTCACAAAAGGTTTGGCCAGGTTGCTATATATATATATAAAACCACCTGGCCAAACCTTCCGTACGTTTATTGAAGTGAATGTCATTAGTATGAAAGATAACTTTTTCACGAAAAAAACAACTTGTGTAATTATATTATGTAATCATCTTTCCGACACTTTTTTTCGATAATAAAATATTTTTCCAACATTTATTTGACGAATAAAACCCATAAAAATTGATTTTGAAGTGAGGCTACTCTGCTATATAATTACCAATATTTTCTTTTCAAACCTACTACAGCGCTAAAAAACTGTTTATAGGTATCGTTTATGTTCCTGACAACTACAATAAGTAAATTTAAATATTTTACAAAGTAAAAGACGTAAAAAGACATTAAATTATACGTTTTAAATTGCTTTATATTTTTGCAAAATGTAACAATTTATCCCCATCATGCTCCAATCCCCTCCCCGCCATCGCCCCTACATGCGTTGGCGAGCCACTCTCGAGATGACGGTTCTGCGCAGGTTTCTTTCTGTCTGGTGGACCTATACCATAACAATGAGACTTGTTTTCTTCCAAGCCTGACGCTGTTCGGCCTAGGGGTCTTTATAAATATCATTTCCATCTATTTTAAAAAAGGCTACGATGACTAAGAGGTTTTTCACCTTTAAACAACAAAGGAAAACAAATATTTACATTTCCGGTTTAACATTTCTTCAGATTTCACCTTAGATATTATGCACCCTTGCAAGTGACACGATTGTGATGTCTGACTGTATGGCTTCGTCAAATAGTTGCTTTTATAACAGGTCTCGTGTACAGACAACCTCATTTAATTGTCTGTGTTTACAGTTTAGAACAACCCCCTCTTCCCCTAATCACATTTCTTCTTCGCCATTGTACAAGTTTCTCACGTTAGGTTTTGTGATCAACTGTTCCACAATATAATACACAACCTCTCCCGTTATGAATAACAACTTTGTTGTAATCAAATTGTGTAATTTGCGAATAGAAAATAAACACCCAAACTGTCATTCATAACAAAATAAAGATTTAAAAATATTGCACAAACTTTCTCATTCACCCATTCCCAAAACTAGGTTAGAAAAACTAATTAATTGCCACAAAATATAATCGTCAATAATAAAAAAAAACACACTTAAAAATAAATTCAATTAGTTCTTTCAAATTTAACAATATTATATTTTTGGTAGTAGTCTACTATCAAAACAGATATATCTGCAGACAAATTAGACAACGATTTTTTGACCTATCGCATAACTCTCTCTGTATTACTTGTCAGCCAATGGGAAAGTAAAAAGATTGAAACATTGCAACAGCATTTCTCATACAAGAAACAGAGAAGTTTTTAACGAACAAATTATTGTATTTTAATAGTCCATAGAGCAGAGAATGTTGCAAAAAATTACTCATGTGGACAAGGTGGTGTCTCAGGGTCTTTGTGTCCGTGAGAGATAGAGAGAGAGAGAGAGAGAGAGAGAGAGAGAGAGAGAGAGAGAGAGAGAGAGAGAGAGAGAGAGAGAGAGAGAGAGAGAGAGAGAGAGAGAGAGAGAGAGAGAGAGAGAGAGAGAGAGAGAGAGAGAGAGAGAGAGAGAGAGAGAGAGAGAGAGAGAGAGAGAGAGAGAGAGAGAGAGAGAGAGAGAGAGATATGGACTTTTCTGTTAGATATTTGCTAACAATGCAATCAGTAAAATAATGATGACCACGTCCTTCATTTCTAAACAAACTGAGATGCGACAGTAATTACTGACCTTAGGTTGGCTAATTTGGTTTCCATGGGATTGTCTAACCACACGCCTCGTAGTTTCCATGGTAGCACATTGCCCAAATAACAATGTAAATACATTCATTTTTATTTTATCACGTAGGCCTAACTTATGTAATTAATAAAAAAATGATATTTCATTCATCACTATTGATAGATTTTTCCCGTTTTGTTTAAAGGCAAAAACGTCTTGGTCATCATCACCTTACAAAAAACGAAGGAAAGAGCATAAAATTAAGACACTACAGGCTTCGAATACTCTAATAGCGTAAGGGTTGGAAAAGACCAAGAGTTGGTCAAGAGAGACCTGATAGGAAAGATGAAAGATAAATCAATTATGATAGTCAGCATTTTCATATAAAATTGTTTGTTTGTTAGGGCTACAGGATGTTCAGCATCCGTTATCATTTTTGGTTTAGCGATTAAAATATGTGTGTAAAATTAAGAAATTTGATAAAAGACACGTTTCACTTTTAATATTTTTAGATTACCTTTTGTGTTTATTTTTCAAAAAAAATCTTTTTTTTAACAGTTAAATTTAGTAAATTTATCTCAAAAACACGTAGGCCTACTATATTAGGACAAGTGCCTAATTTTACTATTTGCGAGAACAGTGTTTCAATCATGTATTTTTTTCTTTATTTGTATCTTTGTTTTTTGCCTTATCTGTTAATCTATTTGTATTTTTGAATGTATTTTTGCGAAATAAAAAAGAGGGATCTAACCCAAGACTCCGCAAAAATAAGCGTAGATGAATTTCACGAACTTCGTCGTTGCATAGTGTCTGCGTATGTTTCGATGTGATAAACGATGACATTTAAATATTACCTTGTTTCTTATAGGCATAAAACCTCTACATCATCATAGTCTTATTAATAAAAAAAGGAAGAAAAGAATATAGAAGAAAGACCTAATACTCAAATAATATCAGGGTGGGGAAAGAACAAGAGTTGGTAAAAAGAGATGTAACAGGACAAATGAAAAAGAGGTATCTTTCCCAAGGCTACATGAAAAGTTGTAGGGTACCTCAGTATTGCCAACCCTTTACTCACTAAAATGAGCCCCTTAGAGTTGTTTGAGCGGATTAAATAGATTGGCGATATTTTACTTCATTGTTTGTGGAACAAGAAGTGACACAACTAGGTTAGAGTAAATTATTGGAGGAAAATAGGGCACAAATTGAGGTAGTTAGTTTAGGCTGAGCATATATCATATTAGTCCAATGTGTAGACTACAATCAGTGCTCATTGCGTGTTCTTGGATGGCGTCGTTTACATGTAGAAGATCACAATATCTAAAAATGGTATTTTAAAAATTCATTAATATAATCAACACCTCAAATTATAATTTAAGATCCCCTCGTCATTACAATCACTTAGTTTGTAATAAATAAATTAGCTGATGTTGGGTAGGATTGATGAAGATTATTAAAGTTTTCAAAAGGATACCGCAATAGCTATAATTGCTAGAAATATAAATTCCTCAAGTTTACTACAGGAAACATGACGCTACGCTGGAGACAGAACCACAGCCTTCCTACGTCGGGATGATTCGTTTACTCGAGTCGCTTCCTTATTAAGCCAACACTAACCTATTTTACGAGGGAAAAATTCAAGGTCCCACAAAAAAGAGGAAATTGGAACGAAGCAATCAAATCAAAATACGGAAAGAATATAGTTTATTCAGAGCTTTGGTTGGATTGAGTTTATCCCTTTACTGCAAAATGATCAATTTATTTTTATTTCATTTACCACTTTATTGCAAAACTCTAAAATGTCTTTTATATGTTTATATGCGTCCATTTTAAATGGGTTACTTGTTGTGCCGTTAAATATAATAAACTAGCAATAACGGTTCACGTAACACACACAAATATTATAATATAATAATAATAATAATGTATTCACATTAATAATTTACATTTACTACAAAAAACATTCAGATAGAAAAGAAAAACAAATTAATTTCCCGTCTTTTGAAAAGAAAAAGCCTTTACGAGTTTTACCATTGCACCCCCCCCCCCACGGCTAAAACAAAATACAAACTTGTACTACAAAGACAAAAACACAAATAACACAACTTATTAATAATAATAAACATTCACGCTATAATATTTTTGAAGTAAATAAAATATAAAAAAAATACACAAATTAACAATGAAAAGTCGTCACAGAGTGGATGTTCTCCTATTATAGGCTAAGGACGAATAAAGTCATCACAGAGTGGATGTTCTTCTATTATAGGTAAAGGAGGAATAAGGTCATCACAGAGTGGATCTTTCCCTATTATATGCTAAGGAGTAAAGTCATCACAGAGTGGATCTTCTCCTGTTACAGGCTAAGGAGGAATAAAGTCATCACAGAGTGGATGTTCTTCTATTATAGGTAAAGGAGGAATAAAGTCATCACAGAGTGGATGTTCTTGTATTATAGGCAAAGGACGAATAAAGTCATCACAGAGTGGATGTTCTTCTATTATATGCTAAGGAGTAAAGTCATCACAGAGTGGATCTTCTCCTGTTACAGGCTAAGGAGGAATAAAGTCATCACATAGTGGATGTTCTTCTATTATAGGTAAAGGAGGAATAAAGTCATCACAGAGTGGATCTTCTCCTATTATATGCTAAGGAGTAAAGTCATCACAGATTGGATCTTCTCCTATTACAGTCTAAGGAGAAATAAAGTCATCACAGAGTGGATCTTCTCCTATTACAGGCTAAGGACGAATAAAGTCATCACAGATTGGATCTTCTCCTATTACAGTCTAAGGAGAAATAAAGTCATCACAGAGTGGATCTTCTCCTATTACAGTCTAAGGAGAAATAAAGTCATCACAGATTGGATCTTCTCCTATTACAGTCTAAGGAGAAATAAAGTCATCACAGAGTGGATCTTCTCCTATTACAGGCTAAGGACGAATAAAGTCATCACAGATGGGATCTTCTCCTATTACAGTCTAAGGAGAAATAAAGTCATCACAGAGTGGATCTTCTCCTATTACAGGCTAAGGACGAATAAAGTCATCACAGATTGGATCTTCTCCTATTACAGTCTAAGGAGAAATAAAGTCATCACAGAGTCCTTAGCCTTGTCCTTAGCCTCTTCTCCTATTACAGGCTAAGGACGAATAAAGTCATCACAGAGTGGATCTTCTCCTATTACAGGCTAAGGACGAATAAAGTCATCACAGAGTGGATCTTCTCCTATTACAGGCTAAGGAGGAATATTTCAAATCCATTAATGACTTTGAGAGCGCACACAGAAAATTCGCAAATTAGTGTAGAAGAAACAAGAGAATGATGCTACAAAAACCTTGAGGTAATTCCGCAATCACTAAAACCGCAGTCATAAACAAAGCATCATCCTCCTTCATTTGCCACTTTTTAATTCTCTTTGTTTGACACATGACTTTATTGTATCCGGTAACTTAGTAAATAACTTTGTGGCAATATGAATAAAAATAAATAAAATAACTTAGTTTTATTTTTGAAACTGGAAAGTGTCTTTTAGAACGTAATGACAATATATATTCATTTATAAAATTAGGTAGGTAATTACTTTAGTCACAAAAGATCCATTTGGCTCGCAGTGACAACAGCCTCGGACCCCTACCTAAATCACTAACTAGGTTATCACTTTTCCTAAGTACCTTATAATTAATTATGAAGCGTCGCCACCTCACAAAAAATCCTGAATCTAATGTTATTTGGAAATAAGTGACATAAATAACAAACAACATTATAGAAAGTCAAACGTTTCATATTGGTCATATCGAAATTATAAGAATTTTGTGTTATGTATTATTGAACTTATGTCTGGGATTTAATATTATGTCTCAAACACAAACATAACATTTTGGGTACTGACGACGATGATGTAGCCATTGACACGTCGTTTCGTTTAAAAACACAATTTTTTTTTGGGAAAATGTCATGTTGCCTTGATTTGGTGGTTGATTTTACTGTAGACAAGATTGTTTACTGTTTACTTATCTGTTTTTCTCCTTTCTTTCTTTATCTGTTTTCACTTTCTTTTACTTATATCTGTCTTATTTGTGTTACTTAATTGTTTTACTTTACTATTACTTTGTTTCTTCGGGATAGTTGATTTTCACTATTTTCTATTGATCCATTTTTTAAATATTTTTAACCTAATTGTTTTTTAATTTTTCGTTGATGTATTTTTCTCTTTCTTTGACTTAATTGTTTTTCACTTTTTCTATTTATCTCTTTTCTTTCTTTGACAATTGTTTTTCATGTATTTGTTTTTTACTTAATCGCTCTTTACGTTCTTTTATTTATCTCTTTCCTTGACTTAATTTTTTCATTTTCTTCTATTTATTTGTTTTTCTTCTTTGTGGCCTAATTGCTTTTACTTTATTCTATTTATTTGTTTTTCTCTTTTTTGACTTTAATAGTTTTTCATTTTAAACAATTCGTCTATTTTACTCTTTCTTTGACTTAATTGTTTTTCACTTTTTCTACTTATATATATATTTCTTCCCTTGACTTAATTGTTTTTTATGTATCCGTTTTTCTCGATTTTTGGCCTAATTGCTTTTTTCTATTTATCTGTTTTCCTCTTTCCTTTATTTAATCGTTAAATTATTTTTCTCTTTATCTGTTTTCTTTTGTTTTGGCTTAATTGCTTTTACTTTCTTCTTATTATCTGTTTTCGTCTTTCTTTGTTTTAACTGATTTTCGACTGGTTCTGTTTATCTATTTTTCTCCTTTTTGGCTTAATTACTTTCACTCTCTTCTATTTATATTTTTTCTCTTTCCTTGACTAAATTGTTTTTCAATTCCTTCGATTTATATCTTTTTATCTTCTTTATTGCTTTTTTATTAGCCTATTATTTTTTACTTCTCTGTTTTTCCTTTCTTCAATTTTTTAAATCTGTTTTCTCATTTCATATACGCGAAATAAATTTTTTTAAATCCCAAAGATTGTGAATGAAAAATAACATTTCCAATTTTTTATTTTAAATGAGCACAATTTCTTTAACTCATGATGCTTACTAAAATAATCTGTTTTGACACATATTGCTGACTAATCATTAGCTATTGTAAATCGACACTCTATATCTTAAGTATTTCACCATTCCAACACATTCGAAGTAGTGCATGGTCGACTAATTGATGTGGGCCGAATGTACAATGTCCAAGGTTGTATACGGGACAATGTGGGTAATACAGATACAATTCATTAAATGTAACTTGTCATAGGTTATGTTTATTGTAATAGATAGTTAATTACCCAATGGTTCAATATTACCACCATAATAAATAAACTACTATGCAAATTTAATTGGAAAGATATTTTTTCGTTTTCTTTTCTAGAAACAAGTAAAATACACACTACCTTTGCCTCAGAAATCTTAATGTAAACTTATTTATACAAGATTTTGTTATGAATAAAAACATTAATTTAATTTTTGCATATATCGGTGTTTTAGATGTTATTAAAAACTGATCTACGATCCCCTTATATTTCGCTTATTTTGTTAATGCATGCTTAAAATTATAAAACAAAATTTGAACATTTTTGTTTTAGTTCTTTTCAACAAAAGTTTCCAACAGAAAAGGTAGGCTAGTGCCCAAACATTAGTTGGTTTACAGCCTAAACGACAGAAACCATTTCAATGAAATTATTCCTATTAAATTACTTCCATGTCTAGTTGTCTGTCTACGAAGCCTGTTTTTAACATTGCTTTCAAAAAGGATTAGGTTACTCTAATTAATAGTGACACATTATAGATAAACTCAATGGTAGGCTGTTTGAGGAGTCTAATTTTATGAACATCCAAGAAAAGTTATTCTGAAACAAAACCAAACATTAAATACCAAATGTAAATAAAAATGGTTTAATTATAATTTTAAAAAATATTTCTGAAATCATATACAATTTACAGTAACTTGCAGCACTGTAAATCGATTCAACATTTGACATGTATTTATTTTGTATTTTTAAATAATTTAAATCTGGCCTCGTCACATGTAAAACATACCAATATAATTAAATGGTTTAAATCTCCTTTCTCTTGTTCACCACACACTGGACACGTAAAAACTTTGCTTTGTTCACTTTAATACCGAACAGTGTGTAATCAAGATATACGTGGCACTTCCGAGGATTCCTAGCTTGATCTACACTTTCTTTATCTAATCTTGGGTTATATCCCTCTCTTCCATCTTTCTTATCAGGTCTCTCATGACCAACTCTTGTTCTTCTCAGACTCTGGCGCTATTAGAAGTCTGGGGATCTTTATTTTATGTTCTTTTCTATATTTTTTAAAAATTTTTATAAGGCGATGATGATGGAGAAGTTTTTTACCTTTAAACAACATAAAATGGAGTAAATTCTCTAATTTTAATTAAATTCCTTATACTGGAAAATTGCAAATCACTTATAAACTATTAAACAAATTTAATTACATTATTTTTCCAGCATACATCTATCGGAAGTTTTGATTTTCTCAATACATTCCTTACTACAATGAACAGTCAGTACTGTGATGGAACCATTTTTCTTTCTTTTTTCCTTTTCCTTAATTTTAAGAAAATCATACCTTTGATTTTTGAAGATTAATTTCAAGTTTCACGTGTTTTTACATTTTATTTATTTATTTTTATTATTTTTTTTATAAGTGTCCAGTTTAACAATACAATCCGCGTAAGATAATGTTTTCTCTATTTATTTTTCGAATATTATTATCAAATTATAATTTTTCAAACCGGAAATAAGTGCCCACAAACTATAAATCGCACTTGATAACGCAGCGTGCAATAAAACAGAACACACACAGACACACACACATATACACTTGAAAGTAAATACGTAAATGAGTGATAGAGATAAAAACGTTATTATCGGTGTAGGCCTAACGTACTGTTTAGTTGAGTGTTACTTCTATGCAAAGAAACAGTGTGGTTCGCGCTATGAATTACGGGATCTTAGTTGAGGAAAGCAGTGTTGAAGTGAAACCAAAAATGAAATGGTTTATTAGGTGAGAATTACATTAACAATAGTAGTGTGTTAAGTTTAAAAGTGAAATATCTGGTAAATTTATAAAATACAGTAAGTTGACAAAAAAATAGTGTTAAGAAATGCCAGATTTAAGGTTATTTTAAAAGAAAATATAAATTGTTTTCACGGAATTGTGTATTTTATAAGCCGAGGTAATTAAATTAAAAATTGCACTGCGTACTTTGTGGTTTAGATGTGGACGAGTCGATGTTTACCGACAGCCAACTAGTGTCGGCAATATCCAGGTGTGATTAGATTAATACTCATGCGCACTAGACGTCACGCTGGCGGGAGGAGTTTAGTTTTATTAAAATGTGATAGTTTTAATACGTAAAAACGATTTTGTACAAGGGTTTGAGTCATGTAATTTAAATTTGAACAAAATCGGTAGAGACGAGTTTGTGAAATTACGTATTTTATAACAACCTCACGATTGATGTTTTGTTTTTTATCGATAACTCAAGAACCGATTTTTTGTTAGAGTGGCGACCAATACATTTTGTTTGGGTCCTTTAGGTGCTACTATTGAGTAAAATTTGATCAAAATCGTTAGAGTAGATATTAATAAAATCGTAATGTTCTTTTCTTATGGCAGCTTATCCTCAAAATTTTGAGTTATAAATCGAATGGAACAGGCCTCGAGATACAGCCAAAATATGCGCACACCCAAATTTGATTAAACAAAGGTCCACGCGTTGTGACTGTAGAGCACTGCACACTACAGACATTGATTTTTGTCCTGTCACATATCTTTCTTTACACTACATAGATATGAAAGTAAAAATTGTAGAAGAAAGAATAAGAAAATAATCAATTTTAATTAATTTTAAAAACTTTTGATCCTATAAGTCCTGATAAATCAAATAAATACTTTTGTTTGTAACTTTTTTACTAGTTACCGATCAAGAAATTAAAATATAAAAAGTAAATCGCAGAGCGAAGTGTACGCCTCAATCCATCCACAATTGTAATTTCTCATAAAATCGGTTGAATTTGAAAGCGAGAAAAATTTGGAGAACAATGGAAATAGAAAGCAAATGACCCCAGTCATATAATTTCTATTTGCATCCCTTTTAAAGTAATTAGGGTTCACCACTACCGTTCAATGTTTTTATCAAACTACTCGTACGTCTACCGTAGTAATTTATTTATACATTGACACTTGTATCTTGTGGTGTTTCCGTATAGTCTATTTATTGCCAACTTTGACCTAATTAAAGTGGAACTACTGAACACATTATTTTCACGTCGTCACGTGAAATTCACCGATCAATTTATATTGAGAATAATAACAGCTTACACGTTTAATTCAGTAGTTATTGGTGATTTTTCTATTATTCAGATTATGATTGAAATAATTTTGATTTTTAGTTGAAACTCTATTTTTATCATAGAAAATACATTTTGACTTCATTGGATGTATATTTAAAGCTAAATAAATTTAGTTAAGGTTGAGACGTTATAAATTAGGTTGGTACTTGTGATGTGGAAGCTTAGCCTTGTGCAAGACAACCAGATGTATCCCCAGCTCCAAGAGTCGAGGAAGCATCCTTCTCTTGTACTCTATTGACTCGCTGTCCACGAGGACGTGCTTTAGGGACTAATAATTGAGTTTTGGTATCCATGGTAACCCACTTTCATTATGTGTCATCAACTTACAACCGTTTAAAGTGTCATCGTTTAAGCCATATCAGGGACACTCTGTTAGAGGTAAGCTTAGTCCCTTGGTGCTAAGAGAATGGTGGCATCCTCGATGTTCCTCTTTCCAAGTTAACCGTGTTCGGATGTCATTGCTGCTTGTTTGGTAATGATGTCAGCCATTTCATTCCTCTCGGTGTTCCGGCATTTATCTTACCTGTATTGTGTTGAGACACTGCCCTGTTATGGATAACAGACACTCCCACACGAGTTGCGAGTTACAGCATCCTCAAGGAATGTGTCTGGGGTGGAGAGGAAAAGAGGGGCTCCCACACTTTGTTTGTTGCGTTTATTTTCAGCGGTACAACCCCAATAAAAAATATAGACCTCAAATGCTTCTGTGTAAACGCGTACCCTACTTTCGTTTTTTTTTTATCGGTGTAAATAAGAATAAAACGTTTACAAAAGTCTTTCACGAAGTTGTAACTTTAGAAATTAAATGTAACTAAGCAGTAATTTGTGTATCTAGTTTTATTCGAATACTTGGTTGTATCGTCAAGTCAGGCTAGGGAAGCAAGTAGAAGGGAGGACACGCCCATTACACCAGACACAATCCTAGTCTGAGGCTACTGTAACTTCGACTGAATCAAATGATTCAAGGGCAGCGTGACAGGATTACCCTGATAGCCTCTTTCTAGATGGGTAGGATAAAACTCGAACACAAGTTCTCACACAAATTATGTTTACTTAATCAAACGCGTTTCAACGACAAAGTCGTCATCCTCAGTGACACATGAGCTACAATAACTAAATTATAACTTGTATTACTAAACGAATTATAGTTTAGTTATTGTATCTTATGTATGACTGAGGATGGCGACTTTTTCGTTGAAACGCGATTGATTAAGTAAACGTAATTTGTGTGAAACTTGTGTGTTCGAGTTTTATTCTATCTAATATTATCTCACAAGTGAAGCTCAATATTTATTTACAACCTACAGATGAAAAACTATTTTTTAAATCTGAAGGATATTTAGAAATTTACTGACAATCTTTTTTCTTAACGAAATTTTTCAACGATTGATAAAAACGACCATATCGTACCTTCTGCGACTTGTGGAACATTTGCTAACAAATGTTATAGAACTTTTTATTTGTAATATACAGTGGGTTAAAATTAATACCCATATCCTCTTTTGGGTTGGAGCGGTGGATATTTCATACATTTGATTATCGGTTTCCATTGTGTGATGTATTACACATTCGCTAATAGAAAATAATAAGTACTACAATCTACTCAGTATTGTAAAGCCAGATGTTACATGTTTCATTCCATTGTTCACGAGTACATTAAAACACAGAGTAAATAAAAAAATCAGGTTAACTAACGTAACAAACATTAAAATCACAAATTACCTAGACACGTTTCGTTTATTAGACTGGTGTTGCAAATGTGGGTGGCCCTGTTACAGATTCTTGTGTCAACAGAGTTTTTGTGATTTCTTCATCTACTTAATTACCGGTTTTCCAACATTTAGTAGTATAAGACAATAACACTTTGAGTGAAATTATGTAGAATTTAGATTTCTTCCTTCTATAGTAAACGTCAAAGCATAATGTACGGAATTGTATTCAATTTAACAAATGGTGCCAAACAGATTGCACAAACTTTCCCACTTATCCATCTCCAAAACCAAATAAAACTTAATTGTCACCAAAACTGTCAGTCCGGTAGTTGTCAATCAAAAAGTGAAAATGTACCATGGACGCGGTTTATGAATAAAATATTTATATATTTAAATAAGGACCTAACTAGCTTCATTTGCGCTAAAACACATTATCAGCGTCACCGTATTTGACATAAAAATTATAAATTTGATCTTTTAATTATGGCGGTTAAAAGTCAAGGTTGATTTCTGTTTTTACTAATTAATTATTCTGAACCTTCATATTTTTAACTTGGAATTTTGCACACTTGTGAGGTTCATTTATCTTCATATTTTGCACACTTGTGAGGTTCATTTATCTTCATATTTTGCACACTTGTGTGGTTCATTTATCTTCATATTTTGCACACTTGTGTGGTTCATTTATCTTCATATTTTGCACACTTGTGAGGTTCATTTATCTTCATATTTTGCACACTTGTGAGGTTCATTTATCTTCATATTTTGCACACGGGTGAGGTTCATTTATCTTCATATTTTGCACACGGGTGAGGTTCATTTATCTTCATATTTTGCACACTTGTGAGGTTCATTTATCTTCATATTTTGCACACTTGTGAGGTTCATTTATCTTCATATTTTGCACACGGGTGAGGTTCATTTATCTTCATATTTTGCACACGGGTGAGGTTCATTTATCTTCATATTTTGCACACTTGTGAGGTTCATTTATCTTCATATTTTGCACACTTGTGAGGTTCATTTATCTTCATATTTTGCACACTTGTGAGGTTCATTTATCTTCATATTTTGCACACTTGTGAGGTTCATTTATCTTCATATTTTGCACACGGGTGAGGTTCATTTATCTTCATATTTTGCACACGGGTGAGGTTCATTTATCTTCATATTTTGCACACGGGTGAGGTTCATTTATCTTCATATTTTGCACACTTGTGAGGTTCATTTATCTTCATATTTTGCACACTTGTGAGGTTCATTTATCTTCATATTTTGCACACGGGTGAGGTTCATTTATCTTCATATTTTGCACACTTGTGAGGTTCATTTATCTTTATATTTTGCACACGGGTGAGGTTCATTTATCTTCATATTTTGCACACTTGTGAGGTTCATTTATCTTCATATTTTGCACACTTGTGAGGTTCATTTATCTTCATATTTTGCACACTTGTGAGGTTCACTTATCTTCATATTTTGCACACGGGTGAGGTTCATTTATCTTCATATTTTGCACACTTGTGAGGTTCATTTATCTTCATATTTTGCACACTTGTGAGGTTCATTTATCTTCATATTTTGCACACTTGTGAGGTTCATTTATCTTCATATTTTGCACACTTGTGAGGTTCATTTATCTTCATATTTTGCACACTTGTGAGGTTCATTTATCTTCATATTTTGCACACGGGTGAGGTTCATTTATCTTCATATTTTGCACACGGGTGAGGTTCATTTATCTTCATATTTTGCACACGGGTGAGGTTCATTTATCTTCATATTTTGCACACTTGTGAGGTTCATTTATCTTCATATTTTGCACACTTGTGAGGTTCATTTATCTTCATATTTTGCACACGGGTGAGGTTCATTTATCTTCATATTTTGCACACTTGTGAGGTTCATTTATCTTTATATTTTGCACACGGGTGAGGTTCATTTATCTTCATATTTTGCACACTTGTGAGGTTCATTTATCTTCATATTTTGCACACTTGTGAGGTTCATTTATCTTCATATTTTGCACACTTGTGAGGTTCACTTATCTTCATATTTTGCACACGGGTGAGGTTCATTTATCTTCATATTTTGCACACTTGTGAGGTTCATTTATCTTCATATTTTGCACACTTGTGAGGTTCATTTATCTTCATATTTTGCACACTTGTTAGGTTCATTTATCTTCATATATTGCACACGGGTGAGGTTCATTTATCTTCATATTTCACTAAAATTTCACGTATCGGAATTTTTGGGAGATATTGTGACCAATAAGTTTTGTGGGGCTCTTTAGAGATTACTTTTGAGAAAAATTTAATCAAAATCGTTCCTAATGGAACCTACAAATCTACCCCTCCCTGCCAATAATTCCAAGGATATATGTTTTTTTTCCTGATAACTCCGGGTCGGGGAATAGTGTGTTTCCAATACGTTTGATTATAGTTTACATCTGTGTAAGTACAAAAAAAAATCTATAGCCTAACCCAATTTCAAGAGAAATCTTCATTTTGTTTATACATTTTTACAGAAACATCCAAGTTTGAAGTTATCCAAATAAAAAGCGGAAAAAGTAAAAAAATAAAACCTGTGCAGAATTTGGAACATAATAGCCTGACCGGTAAATTATTGCTGATCTCTCTTCACTGACGGCCAGACATAACTTAGACAGCGTTTATTGTATTTTTGAACCAATATTCCGGTTAAAATATGACGACATGAGAGAAAGTAACGGTGTGTTTGTAGATGAACTAAATTCGAACCAAATACTTTTTTCTAAAACACTTCGGTCATATAAATATGTAGTTTATTGATTCTTAACAGTTGATTGATATTTGTCTTATGTATAAAATACAATGACACACAAAGTTACTTTAGAAAAGGAGACTCATTATTTCTAAGAATCAAACATTTCATAGATAATTACAAATCATTTCAACTGTAATCAATACCAGTTAAAGCCTTATTTAGGTCTTAGTGTAGTGTAAAAGATTATGTGTTATATCGAGTCCGATTGATGTTCTTCTAACACAAGGAAAATTAATTGTTTTATATTGATTACGCTTTTTCTAAATGTACTTATTTATTTAAAATTATTTTTACAAAGAAAATTCTTAAAATGATGTGCAACAATATGTTTACAAATTTTGACAAATAATAAACAACTATCTTGTGGTGGAGACAAGCAAATTCCCGGGTATGAGATGCTCTGAAAAGACCCGGGTGTGGGATGCTCTGAACAGACCCGGGTGTGGGATGCTCTGACAGACCCAGGCGACCGGTCATCGATGTGGTTCTGTCCCTGAGACGCTGGGGAGCGAAGCTGCAAGGGTGACCAGAGTTCATGACGGGTGGAGGGAGCTACAGGTCCCCTAGTCTTCTGGATGAAAATATTTCCCCTCTTACCACCAGAAAGTGAATGAAAACTTGACAATCAAATTAAACTGATATAAACAGATTTGGAGTTATTTATTTCAAACAATTTTTACGAACAAAATATCTTTAAACGGAATACAACATTTTTACAATATTTGAGAAGTATCCTGCTTTGAAGATAATCCAAATAGAGTGCAGAAGGGTTGAATCTTTGAGATCATCCAGTCGCTGGTGAACAAACTGCAAAGTTGCCACTTTTGTCCAGGGTTCTAGAATGTAACCAGTAGCGGGGGCAGCAAGTCCTCATATCATTGTAGAGAGGTGGATTTTTGACGCAATTTCACGTCGAATTTATATTTGCAAATTTGTATATAATTCAATGTGTTATAAGTTGAACAACAGGTTTTATATGAACACACTATAGTTCATTTCATTTCATATTCCTAGCTTAATTTTTATGTCGACATTGTACAAACAGACGGCGCGGTGTGTCGAAAACAACTTTTTGGTTTTCAGTCATGAAATGTGAACATCAGACAAAAACCGAAGATCGATCATTTTACGATTACCAAACTTATACTGGGTAGGTAATTAGGGTATATTACAAAAATAGTTACATTTTTTGAGAGTTTTCGTAGGTACAAATATTTAAATTTATTCCGGTTTTTACAATAAATTACTTTGAAATTGTTAGTTGGTAAGAGAAGAAAATTAAAACTTGTTTTGACTTCCTAAACCTAAAATTAACCGAAATATAAGGAAAAACCAAATCCGCGTATTTTACTTGAGGAAAGCAATGTCTAATCAAATATCCAAATCGAAGAAAGTAGAGTGAAAACATTTCTCCATTCCAAGGGTAAATTCAAGATTATCATTTATCTTCAAACTGTTTATATACTTTCTTATACAAGAGGTTATGTTGTTGTGTGTATATCAACTTAATACTAGTTGTTGTTTTAACTGATAAACCTTATCTTTCATTAACGATGATGATGGGATTGTGACAAATTCATTATGAGATTATAATTTTATAACGTATTTATAATAAAGAGATATGTAATTCAACGTAATTTGTGAACTATGAAATAAATAACATACTTTTTTGTTTAAAATAATGGTGTATAAATAAAGGGTGTACTAACTTCCTATGCCCAAACTGAAAGCAAAGAGTATTATTTATATAACCCACAATAATCCAAGTAAGTTAAAAGAATTAAGTCTATTAAATAATAATAGAATTAATTATTAATTAATTAATTAATAATTAAGTCTATTTGAAGATCCAATAATCTAAATAGGTTTAAGCTTTTTTGATCACATTTTAGTTCAAAAGTGAAGATTTATATTACAAATCAATCTACTAAATCACACATAAAATAAAATAGTATTGGGAGAAAATATAAAACAAAAACAAACACATTGTATTAATCTGTGTTCAGTCTTCATTCTGGTATTTACTAGTTAACTTCTAAACCATAATTTTCTTTTCTGTTGTTCACATTGGATTGCAACATAAACTTGACATTGACACAAAAGATTGAAATAGTTGGGGTTGATCTTGACATATTCATTCTTACAAAACGTTTTTATGGTTATTTAAAAAAAAAAAAAATGTGACTGATGCGTTTGCTTGTACCTGTACGGGATAAATGTAACAAAATTTGATTAAAGTATTTGGAGGAAATTTTTACAAAATAAAAATTATGTATTTTGATTTATTCCCTAAATTTTAAAATATAAAGAAAATGTAAAAATTTGGATAAAAGAACGGAATATACAGTCACAAAAGATACATTTGGGTCGCAGTGACAGGAGACTTGGTAGCCTAGGACCTTCTTAAATCTACGCCTACAAACCGAATTTGATGAAAAACTGTGACCAGTTTTGTTTGAAAACGGGTAAATAGATAGTACACTCAGACAAACGGAGAAAACATAGCCTACTTTTTGAGACTTAGGGGCAGTTTCCATGAAAAACATAACGTAAATTTTTGACTAATCACATAACATTCTCTCTACTAAGTATATGTGAGTAAGTCATATGAATGTTTCTACATTTAGAACGCGGCCAGGTATGTGAGAGTTGTTGAAAAATTTGACCTGAATACTCTAAAATAAACAAATATTTGGAGTATCATCAAAATTTTACTAGTAATGATTTTTTAAAATAAATTTGAGGAACGAACTCTGATATTTTCTCAAACTGATATCGTTTAAAGAAATCAATCGGAAGGACGTGTTCTACAAATTTGTTTTAATAAAATCTAAAAATACCAATTTTCGGTGTAAACAATTAAGTAACATTTTGCTGTTCATAAACCCCAGTTTTACAAACCGTATATTTCTGAATATTTTATTTAGCTGTTCGTTTGTGTAATATTTTCTTTAATAAATTTCGAAACTGCCAAAAATATTCTTTTTCTGTGTTGTATGGGAGGGAAACACGTTGACATCATGGTGCTTACCCAGCCCTATTATACAATCAGATCTTCTAAATTAATGCATTCTTGAGCCTTGTAGGAAGTGTTAAATTGTATTGTTAGATCAAGTAGTCATATCCAACATACTTTAGGGTAAGTTTAGGGTAAGTTTGTTTACTACAGTTTTCTAAACCTCCTAATTGTGTATATAACTTCCACTCACTTTGCTCGTGACACTCTAGTAGGCTTTGAAGTTGTACATTTTATGTTCCTATCTTAATATTTGTGACACTATCGTGCTTACGTACAGAGACGACGACGAATGTCGGACGATATGTCAAAAATCATTTTTCCGTCATACTGCTTCAAAAACAGCTGTTTTCAATACATGCATTGAGATGCTAAAGTTGTTATTTTTAGTCGTAGGACCTTAAAACATCAGCTGAGGTCGAGGTCATCAGCTGTTACTTCGTTTATACGAATTAATTAACTATTGTAAAGCATCTATAAAAACAACCGATACTCTCGATTGTAAATAACCGTTAAAACAGCTGTTACCATCGATATAGTTAGTGTACCACAAACACAAACTAAACAGCTGTAATAGCTGCAAACTTGTGTAATTTGACCAATCTTTTAAAAGTAAATAGGTTATAACATTTAAGTTTTTGTGAAATTGTTTTCTTATATTGTATGCAGTATAACGAAAAATATAGTTCATCACTTGGACCACAAGAAGCTTTTCGATCCTCGCTCATTTTCCGGCATCGGCCGTTAAAACTTGAGCTTGTATTGAAAAACTTCACTTTTGGTCCTAGTGATGAAATATACTATTTCTGTTTCCTGCGTGAAATCTGAAGATCAACCAAAAAACTGAGGTTGACACAAACGATTGCCCCTACAATTTAAATTTTTCTTAAGCAAAGCACAGAAATCAAAGGAGTTGCGTAATTTACGAATGAAGGCGTAATGAGGTGTCGCCATCAAATAATTAATAATTCCCAAGCATGTCTTTAGGTTTATAAATCCTGTTACTTCACAGTGGAACGCACATCAACCAACACGTGATTTCAAATGTTTGCTCGTGTGGAATTTCACTTCAGCGTAACTCCATCTTGGAAAGTTGCAACGTAATCGTTTAAATGTAGATCGTACTTAAATATTGAGTAATTATGTCGTTACATAATCTGAAAATGTCAACAGCTGGGATCTGGAAGCGTTGTGTCAATGCTAAGTCAGCTGATTAGATCAAATTGTCTTCTACTAAGTTGTTTTAGGAATTCATTCAGGATATATCGAACTTCTTGATTATATAATATGCGCACAAACACCAAAATATGTTTGAATTCATTTATTTATTTAATTTTCTATTATATTTGTTTAAACCTTCTCCTCGCCTCTCAAATTGCAGTTGAGGCTTTTTCAAATCTTCTTGTCATTTTGACTCTCTCACATATACTTAGTATAAAGTTACGTGGAGTCAAAAATCAACGCCGAGTTTTTGCGGATGTATCAGGTTTAAGGTCCCCTGAGTCCAAAATAGTATATTTCATCACTAGGACGAAAAGTGAAACTTTTCGATATAAGCTCAAGTTTAACTTGAAAATGAGCGAGGATTGAATAGCTTCTTTTGGTCCAAGTGATGAATTATATTTTTCGTTATACTGCAAACAACATAAGAAAAAATTTCACAAAAACTTAAATGTTATAACCTTCAAATCGACGGTAACAGCTGTTTTAACGGTTATTTACAATCGAGAATAACGGTTGTTTTTATAGATGTTTTACAATCGTTAATTAATTCGTATAAACGAAGTAACAGCTGATGACCTCGACCTCAGCTGATGTTTTTAGGTGCTAGGACTACAAAGAACAACTTTAGCATCTCAATGCATGTATTGAAAACAGCTGTTTTTGAAGCAGTATGACGAAAAAGTGTTTTTCATATTGATGTCCGTCTGTCGTCTGTGTAGAGTAGTACAGCCTAAACATGTGGATCAATTTTAATCTAATTTCGAATGTGGGTATATTTTGACCATATCTTGAAACTTTTTACCATTTTTTTTTTTACTCAAAATTTGGGAGTAGCTGCTGTAATGAAAGACTCCAAATTATGATTTATTCAAAATAGGTTCTAACGATTTTTATCGAACTTTCTTCAAGTGTAGCTTCTAAGGACCCTTGGTGAGTGATTTATCGATAAAATATGAAGTTTAATGATTAAAATCCGTAGTAAAATAGCAGTGTATACAACGATCCCCCTTAACGCACGAATTTGAAGTAACTTAAACTTTAAACGAGTTTGTTGATGGCTACATACAGTCGTTGACATTACTATTTCTACGAATACTTTTGATAGGGACATATTTGAAACTCCACATGATTATAGATATAACATTGCTCAAATATCTTTAACAATAAATTCCTAAAACATTTATTAATATACACAAAGAAAATATACATAACAATACAAAACAAAATTACTTGGACAAATCAATTTCCCTAGCTATTAAAATTTGGCTCTGAGTACAAGTTTTAAATGGTGCAGTTAAGTTACGTGAGAAATACCAAACAATATGACAAATAAAATCAGATGATTTAATAATTTTAGAACTAACTGTAGTTGTAAAAACGTCAATTTTCTATTGGCTTACTGTTGGACGGTTTTGAACTGTAATTGGTTGAAAATTTGTATCTTAATGGAAAAATTCAACCTTAATGAAAGTTGTTACAATTCGAATAGTGGGTTCGAATTAAGATTTTTACAGTGTGGTCGTAGATTACAATTATTATGATTAAGGAATAATGAATTTTAACCGTCGTCTTTAAACACTCAATTTCAATCAAAAACGAATTAAGGTGAGAACGTGTTTCTGGCACAAACTAACTTAGTTTAGTTCCTTGAGAAACTTGTCGAAGTTAGATTGTAAATAAAAGGTTTGAATTGTTGGTAAAAGGCTAAATGAGTGGCAGCATTCCAAAGATTAATAGTCTTGCTATAGTGAGGTAGTTTCTCTTCAGAAGTGCCAACGTGTTGAGTTTTGTCGTCCTGGCTGACGAATAGTAAATTTTGTTCTGAGAAATATTGTCACAAAGTTGTCAATGTAAAATCAGAGTTGAAGTGAATTTCTAAAAATAAAATCTTACCTATTGCAAACTCTGCAGACACTTTGACACACGTGACTATTAAGTTGCTGTGAATTTTTCAGTTTTATTATTTGGAATGTTGGTACACTCAGGGCCCCACGGGTGTTGTAATCCTGAGGGATTCTAACTGGATTTACACGTTTTTTTAATGTACAGTATCCTCAAGGTAGGAATGTGACTGGGGTGGAGAGGAAAAGAGAGGCCCCCACACTTCGTTTGTTGCGTTTTCTTTCAGCGGTACAACCCCAATAAAAAAATACAGACCTCAAATGCTTCTGTGTAAACCCCTACCCTACTTTCGTTTCTCTTATCGGTGTAAATAAGAATTAAACGTTTAAAATAGACTTTTAAGAATTAACTTGTACTTAAACTTTAAGAAATAAATGTAGCTAAGCAGTAATTTGTGTATCTAGTTTTCTTGGAATGGGTTGTATCGTTAAGTCAAGTTAGGGAAACAAGTAGAAGGGAGGACACGCCCATTACACCAGACACACTCCTAGTCTGAGGGTACTGTAGTCTTAGTTTAGATCCTTCAGCTTTCTTAATCAAATCTTGTTCTCTTCCGACACTAACACCATTCGAGAGCTAGAGGTGTCTTTATTGTTAGTTCCAACAAACCACAAGAAGAAGCTTAAATCATTGTTGAATTTCGTTGTTACACTAGCGCTCCTTACTGAAAGCACGGCCAACATTGGAAACACCTGGAAAATCTGGAAATAAATACTATTTTTTACGAAGCATAATTAAAAGTTCAAAGAACCTTATGTTACATTTTGGATATTTTATGATTTACAAAATTGTTAAAGTAAATTTCAAAAAAGGTTCTTTTACAACATTAGCAAATTAGTAGAAAATATAGTATTTTATATCCTATTGACAACAATTGAGTTTAGAATCGTAAACATGATTAAATTTATTTCATTCATCTTTTAGTTTTGACAGTATCAGTATGAAGGTCAAAATCACCAAACAAAGTTATCCAAAAATAACAAAAAGAATAATTCGTAAGTTATTACGTCGGTTTCTCAGCTGGTACTTTGATATTGGTTATAGGAGAACGTTGCCACGTTCCTAAATTGAACTTCGTTGATGTTTGTAATTAAATCAAAATTATTTAATTAGAAGTATGCTGCTGCCGGTGTATTACGTTATTATACAAGTGTTTTGCAATTCGTTATCCGTGTTTTATTAGAAGACGAAAGGACCATTAGGTTTAAATTTTTAACAAAATCGGTTATACGTTTTCTGAGATATTCAGACTGAAATGGAATCAGATTTGATCTAAAACTACTTCTAGAGGGTTTCGAAAGGGATATATCCACGAAAGCTGGACTTAAATTGTTTTCGTACAACGCAATACTTTCTTGGTAAACAATGGTATCACAAAGTTAATTTTCTGTTTATAATTTTAATAAATTATTCATACTTTTTTCCTCCTTTCAGCCCTTGGCAACAATCTTTTAAAATATTCATTGAGGAAATACTACAATTAATACCTAAAGAATAGCATAAACGTTCAGTATAACAAATGTTAGTGCAATATTAACAGCTGATTTTCCCAAACAGCTTTTTAAAAATTTATTATTCACTTTGAGTTTAGGTTGAGAAAATGTTACAACGTAAAGAATCACAAAAATTATAAGTATACAATATTAGCGTAATTTTAACAGTTGATTTCCCTGGACAGCTGTTTTAAAAATTGATTATTCACTGGACTTTGAGGCTATGTTTACAACACCATTACTCTAAAGGAATGCATAGATTTAATTACTACTTGAAACCAACTAGTAGGTTTTTAATTGTTTTGTTCTTGGAGAGAGTCAAAAGACCGATATATCCTGGTAATTCTGTGTCTAGTGTTCACCGAAACACAACACCTGGCAATGGAGAGGCAGTAACGGTACTTCTGATGACCTATTGCCCCAATCTTGACGGATCTTGAGAAACTGGTTCAAGGAACTTTCCTACAGCCTTATCTCAATCTAACCATTTTGTTAAGGGGCTTCATGTATATCAAATTACTGTCAATTGTTTATAACAAAAACACTTCCTTGTACTCAACGTGAATGCTTAACTATTCAATTCATTTTGAGTAACTGTAGTTATTTTCTGTGTTTTAACAGTCATTAAAGTCAGCCATTTTGAAACTATTTTGGTGTTGAAGTTATTTTATGGATTGTTAATATTAATAATGAGGTTCAACCGAACATTTGACATCATTTGTATAGTTTAAATAAAAACTATATACGACGTTTCGAGAGTACAAATTAACTGCCGTTATCAAGTGATAAACCTGAAGATAAAAACAAACAAAAAATTAATGAAAAACACCGCCCTTGTGTTTGCTATGTAGTGCAGTCCTGTGTGTTGTGGTTTTACTAATCACGTCTGTATCTAGTTTTAGTTTTGGCTGCTCAGATATAGCTTTAAACCTGGATTTCTTTTTTAGGTTATAACAGTGCTAATTTTCGTTTCCAACATAGGTTAGGCTATGTTGGTGTTTTTCACTTTTTTATATTCTAACTTTAGCACTCAAAGGTTGATTTATACTTTCAAAACGTCGTTTATTAGTTTGTATATACTTAAATGATGGCAAATGTCCGAAGAAACCATATTTTTGGAGAGATGGGAAGCAATACGTTTTGTTTCGGTCTCTAGGATGAGGAAAATTTTATAAAAAACTGTTATATCTGATTTTGTGTTTTAAAAAAATGATTATGACTACTACCCCCAAATTTTTAATTATCAAAATATTTTGTAAACATCCCGATTTTAAACCAAAATGTGCCCACATATCAAATTTGATTAAAATTGATCCACGAGTTTGAACTGTAGAGCCCTACACATACAAGAGACAAGACAAACATTATTCCCAATACTACTTTTTGGACTCAGGAGGACACAAAACGGATATATCCACAAAAAACTAAACATCTTTCCTATACTATATGTACGTGGGATATAAAAAAAAATAAAAGAAAGCAAAATTTCAATATGGCGGAAGTTTGAAACTGTGTTATGTAAGTTTCCTGTTATTTTAAGATTCTACATTACTTATAACATAGTAGTATATTTTTACAGTTTGGCAATCTTAAGACTACATTAAGCAGATGTAGTTAATGTACCATTACAAGAAATTAGTGTGACGTGACGTCAGCGAATCATCTACGTGCTAAGTCTTATTTAAATTTTTTATTGAAACTGTGTTTTGGTCTAAACAGACAACACAATTAACACAATGAATCTTTATAACTTTCGCCCCACTTTCTTTTATCATTATTATAAGTTGATTGACGATTTTTTTCCAAAGAGAAAATGAACCTTGTCGACGAAAGAATGGAAAGATAAAAACAACAATGGTAGAAAGTTTAAATAGACACAGATGAGATGGCGCGAAGTGAAGTCGGGTTCACTGGCCTTGGAGAGAGGAACTGTACTGATAAGTTCCTATACATGAAATCCAGACTCTTCATTAAAGTATTTGGAATTTTATAATTTATAGTTATTTAGAATCTAATTTATTTCTTGATATTAAATACAAATTCAAATTAACTACAGTTTGCACACATTGAACAATAAAACAAAGTATAAGTTATTGCAACAACAAAATACTCACTACGAAAAATAAACAGTAAAAATAAATACAACTCTGTTTAAATTACAAGAGAAATAACATTGAATAAGTTATAAAAAACAGTATACAACTTAACCTTCTTTAACAAAAACAATATAAAACTTAACCTTCTTAAACAAAAATAATATAAAACTTAACCTTCTTTAACAAAACCAATATAAAACTTAACCTTCTTAAACAAAAACAATATAAAACTTAACATTCTTTAACAAAAACAATATAAAATTTAACCTTCTTTAAAAAAAAACAATATAAAACTTAACCTTCTTAACAAATACAATATACATCTTAATCTTCTTTAACAAATACAATATAAAACTTAACTATCTTTAACAAATACAATAAACAAGTTAACCTTCTAGATTAAAAACAATATCGTACTTAATTACTTATATATACGGATAGGCTAACATAGAAACAAAAGGATTGAGTGTTTTCATCATATTTATGTTCTTGCAACAGCTGGTTTTGTTTATTCATTTATTGGTGATTGATCATAATTTGTAACCCAATCAGTGTAATGACTTTTTATAAATAAAATACACAGCTATGTAAATTTTTATTTCTTCGTTATTTAAAGACGAAAACCTCTCATCATCGCCTTAAAAAAAAGGAGAAAAGGTCATAAAATAAGGCCGCATAACCTTATTTAATTAAAGATTTAAAAAAAATCGATTACATAAAAGATAATTATAATTACATAATCTTAAAATAACCCAATATTACACCAAATGTGATTGGGTTTGCCAAGCCCGTACTCATTTAATGAGCCCCTTAGGGGCAATGATGGAAGTGTTAATATTTTTCAAATTCTTAAACAAAGTTTCATTTATTTTACGTATAAATGATTAAGCAAAACTGTCTATTTACTGTGTGTTTATTTTTGATATTTACAAAGTTAAGTACAACATATTCAGAAAATAAATAATAACAGAAAATAAGCCTCTCTGTTAGAATTACATCACAATGTTGTGTTTTTGTACAAAACATGTAATACGGTATGATTTTATTTCGGTATTTAGGGTAAATTTACTTTCATAGGCGAGCCCGGGTGCGCTCATATGTTCCGCTCTGGGGAAGCGAGACAGTTATTTTCCACTCTGATGGACACGGACTCGTGCACCACGAGTTTTGCAACGCACACAATTTGTTAGGCGGGACAAAAACATAGTTACACACCAAGATAAGTCGTGAATACGGGTTTTATTTATAATTTGATACCATAGATTTAAGAACTGGTTACGAGGGTTTAGCGCGACCATCTAAAAGTAACGTGACGAGTAACGTGAAACTATATACAGGGTGATTTGGAACTACAAACTCTGAAAAAACTGAATTTATGCCCCGTTAAATTTAATATGTCAGCAAATTACCGGTGGATCAGTAATCCAAACTGTAACTATAACTGAAGGTTGTTCCAGTTAATTCACTCCAAGACGTGACTACAAGGTGTCGCCCTATATGTCTAAGAAAAGGAACAAAAGGATTTGTTGGGCATGTAAACCGCTAGGGTAACACTTTCGGTTAGTTTAGGTGCTTGATGTTTGTAATATCTCGTGTTAGTGTAGGCCTACTGTTCTGTGGATTTGTCTGGGGGGGGGGGGGTACGTAGTGTGACAATCAGAAGCGCAAAAAGTACATTCGGTTTGAAGAAACTTTCTCTCACGCCACACCTTAAACCAAATAATAACCAACCAAAACGATTTGTCACCAAAAATATCAGATGGTAGCTGTCACAAAAAACAAAATAAATTTTTGGGCTGTCTTAAAAAAAAAAAATTAAAAAATTAAATAGTCCTGAATCGAAATATTTTATGACTTTTCTATACAAGTTTGAGTCATTACTCTTCGCGTGGCACTGCACAGACGACAGATGGACCACTTTTTGGAACTCGAGGGACCTCAAAACGTAAATATCAGCAAAGAAACTTTACGTTGATTTTTGACCTACCACATAATTTTCTCTATACTATTTGTATGTGCAAAAGTAAAAATGAGCTTATATTGATGCTCATTTATGATTTTTGAGAATTATATATATGTTTTAGTGACAATGGTGCACAATTTACCGGAGCTTCATGTCAGAATAGAAAATATAGACTGGAGGTTGCAATAAGTGAATATCTCAAGGGAGTTATATTCACTTAATGACTCTGATTGTTGATTGAACTTAATTGTTCCTCTGATCGCAAACATTTGCAGGTTAACTTAAAAAAATATATAAATGAAGTTGAATAAACAATATTTAACCTTAAAATACTGTTCTCGTATTCGTTAATCAATTTGATGAATGAAGCTATCGGTAAAGTACGGTACATTTTTTCCTTGTCGTTTAAAAGTGAAAAACCTCTCGGTCATCATCGCCTTAAAGAAGAAAATAAGATTAATAAAGACTCCTAGTCCTTGAATACACTATGGCTTCAGGGTCGGAAGAGAACCTGAGTTGTCAAGAGAAACTTTATAGGAAAGATGAAGTATAGAGATCTAACTTGTGGCTGGATGTAGATCCAGCTAGGGTCCCTAGGGATTACTATACTGAGTCCTTGGCGATCAGTTTAATATAAACCATATTTGCGGGCGTAGTGAAACTGCCACGACATTTGGGTACTTTTGAAATGATGAAACTGCCCCGCTCATTAAAGAGGATTAGGAAGGGTCGCCTCGCAAGACGAGAAATTCTGCAATTGCTCCGAGCGCCCAAATAATATTGAACATTTTATTTTACGTGTTACGCTACGGGACCTAACCTAACCTAACCTAACCTTACAGGCTTATATGCTTGATTGAGGTTAAATTTAAACACATACTATCGAAATTGCGCTCGGGGAAATTTCAACATTTCTTGTCTTGCGATGCGACCCTTCTTGATCCTCTTTAATAAGCGGGACAGTTTCATCATTTCAAACGTACCTAAAATATTGGGGCAGTTTCATAGTCCCCATATTTCCTTGCCCAATAGTTTTAAGTGTTCACACTAATTGTTGATGAGTGCAATTAACGATAAGCAAGCAAAACAGTAGATAAGGTTGACTGATGGGTTTAAGTTTAGTATACAAATAATGCTTACATTATAGGTTATCTAACAGGAAGGTATTCGTTGCGGCACGTGTTCTAAGTGGAGCGGAGAAACTATTCTATGTATTGGGTAAAAATTTGGTTTTTTGTTTTGTTTCTACAACATTTCTAAATACTATTTCAGAAACAATTTGTGGTGCACAATTTAAATTATTGAAACGAAACTTGTTATCGTGTTCATTTCAATTTTTCTTTGTAACAAATTTAATTTATAGTGCAATGCAAAAACATTCATATATACGTATACAGACTGATATACAAATTTAAATGTTAATAGCAAAAAGATGGGTGCCATCTCAACAAAAATGGTGAGATCTCAACCAAATAAATTGTAATTTCATATACACAATGTTCCAAAAATTAACAAAACGTGATTTTTTACGGAATTTTTATATACAACTGTATTAATTGATTTTTTTTTAGCATTTGTGTTGAAGGTCTTCAATATTATGTGTTACGAGAAAATATTAAAACATTATAAATAGTAATACGTCAAAGTCTTTTTGAATTTTAAAAATAAATAAATAATACATTAAATAAGTTTTTTGAAATGTTGTTGCTTCTACATTTTATAAAAACCAGCAATTTTTTTTTGGTTGAAGCTATTTTTATGCAGTTTCCAATATTGTTATTTATAGAAACATATTTGTACGTCTAAATCCCTTTATAGTTTTAAAATTAAATCGCTTATCTAATTTGATTTCTCTATATACGGATATATTTTTAAAACAATTTTTGTCTTTACTTTGCTGCACCCTAACTATATCTTGTAAAACCTAACCTGTCCTAACCTAACCTAACTATATCTTCTTAGTTCAAATAAAACTTTTCTCCACCGCAAGATTTAGTCTAACCATATTCTAAACTGAAATAATTATGTTGCTTGTATAGGTTTCCTCATAATAATTTTATTACTGTAATAAAAACAGCTTAACATCTAATCATTATTCTATTTAATAACAAAACACCGCAATAAAACCATTGTAAGGTAATTTAAACTGGTCAATAAAACGTTATGTGCATGTATATTAACACTTTTAAAGATTTTAGAAAGTTATGTACAACTTGTGGAAACTTCAGTCGACGAATGAATGAAAACACAATTCCCCACTAAAACCACTTTTTGGGTACAGTGTAAATACAAGAGGACGTTTCAGTGACTAAATCGTCATTCTCAGTTGCTACACAAATACAACTGACACTGGACTGTGACTCAATACCGATACATGAATAGAAAAGATATAAATTATTTACATTTATATATAAAACAAGCGATTCGAAACAGATATGTCTTAATTAAAGAATGTGTTTTTAATAAATGATTATTAATTTTGTAGGTTATACCCTTTCTTATATTTTGTTTATTTATATAAATTTAATTTTTATCAGTCAAAACTTGAATACAAGTAGATTGAGAATGAATATTTTTGTTCTTGTATAAATGTGATCTTAAGTTACTTTTCTGTAAACAAATATGATACTTTTATTGTAGAGGGGAAAATATAATTCTAATAATAAAATGTCATTTCGGTACTTCATTCATAAAGTGAAAATAAGCTTAGCTTTTAATCAATGAAACAAATGAGTTCGAAAGTGAAAAAACTGTTCTACAGCCAATTCAAAATGGCACCATTATTCCAAATTATTGTTTTCGTTTTAGTTCAGAACCATCGTTCTATCTAAACTCTATTTTAAAACCATAATTTCTTAATCGTAGGATAATCTCCCACAACTAATTATATGCAGTTTAATATTAAGTATCTAATGGTACCATCATAAATATAAAGGAAATTGTTAGCCTATAAATTAGGCCAAAATAAGTTTCCATTTACTTGCTCTATTGTACAGGGTGAGGCAGTGAAACGGCACGATTTTGAAAAATCACAAATAATTTATTTAGAAAAAAAGGATAATTAATTGTTTTAACATAAATCTTAAGTACATGAGTGGAAATTAATTTTTTACCTTAAAAACGATTATTTTTTGTATACAGTGTCAGTAAGGTGGCGTCCTTGGTTTTGCACACATTGTTGAAGTCTGAGATGAAATCCTCTCATGATGTTTTGTAGCATCTGCAACGGAATGTTGTTAATTTCCTGCAGAATTTGCTCCTTCAGGACTTCTTTTGTTCTTGGTGGATTTTCCTGGAAGACTTTGTACTTAAGATAGCCCCAAAGAAAGAAGTCTGGAGCTGTCAAATCTGGTGAACGGGCGGGCCAAGGGATATCACCATTCCTGCTGATAAGACGTTCTGGTGATAAGACATTGAAACATTATCAGTATGGCTTGTTGCACCATCTTGCTGGAAGAGTGTTTCTTCATTTGGATCATACTGATCGATTTCAGACAGACCAAAAGTTACCAACATGTCAGCATAACGTTGAGAGTTGACCGTCACCGTGTTCATTTAAAAAAAAATAGGGTTCCACGATTGCACGAGATGACATTACACACCAAACTGTTACTTTTTCAGAATGGAGAGATCAATGTTCTCTGGAGTCCGGATTGTTTTTTCACTACCACCTTTTTTCTTTGTCGTGCTAGCAGTGGCTTCAAAGTTCTATTTCAATCAAATTTGATACGTAGGCTTAGCAAGCACTAAACTCATTACTTTGACAGTCCATATTAGAAAGAGAACTAATCTTATTGTGTTGTGTTTTTACAGAAATCCAACATGGTGGAGAAGACGAACAATGATGGAAAGGCATTGCACAGTTCTTGCAACAGCAGCCACGTTTTTATGTATTATACTAGTCATTGCTTTGGCTGTGGTTATAGTCAAGAACAGGAACTTGGGTGGTAAGTTCAACTTTGTGTGATTATGTTTTATTTAGCAGAATACATAATGTACTGTAATCTAAGAAAATGTATATGGTAAATATCGGTTGTACAAAGTCCTACGATTTTTCTATAAAAAATTAAGGAAAAAAAGTATTTACCTTTAATCAAAGGATCAGATCTTATTACGTGTAGCAATAAACATTTCAAGTCTAAAAATTCAATAGTTTAATAGAAAATTAGATTTGTAAAAGTAGGAAATCCAGCTACGTAGGTTAGGAATGCCAAAGTTAATACTAATAACTACATTCATCAAATCACTGCATCTATGATCGCTTGTTCTCAAGTCAGGTAACGTAGTCATATATATTAACATTGGCTTTCGTTAGACTTTAACCTAACTGCTGTAATCTCGTTTTCTATGTGTTATTTAACAGTAAAAAAAAAAAAAAAAAAAAAAAAAAAAAAATGTTTGTTGCGACATATAATATTATCTGATTAGAAGGTAAATACTTTATGGTTAAATGATTTTTTATAGAAAAATTGAAGGACGATGTACAACCGATATTTACCCTAGCTCTTTACTTTCCCACAGTAGGTCACATAGGAAAAGTTAAATGATGGATCAAAAAATTAAAATATCGATATTAATTTGTTTGCGGTGTTTGGAATGTGTCTGTGCAATGCTCCACAGCCTAAAGATGTGAACCGATTTTAATCAAATTTAGTATGTGGGGGTATTATTTCTCTTCTTTCTTCCCCCACCCCAACTAAAATGTTGGTTCATGAGTTAACGATAAAAAACCAATTAAAACATTACATAAAAAATGTGTAAACATTAGGCCTACATACCAAATCTGAATTCAATATCTTGTCTACTTTCAAAGCTATAATTTTTATTTCTTATTATTATTTTTTAATTTGTGTGTGTGTGTGTGTGTGTGTAAAACTACAACGACGGATTGTTTGAAAACAAAGCACATTAGGACACATTTTCATAGGAACTTTTTCATTTATTTTTATGTAAGGAACTCACTCCAGAACTTTGACGTCCTATTTCAGAAACACCCTGTATATAGTCAGTGAAGACCTTGAAACGTCAGCTGATAAATTTATAATGACAGTTTGAATAGTAGGTTCTAGTACTTTCCAATATAATTACATTGTACGTCTATTGTGAACTTCTTTAAAAGAAGTAATAATTTGTAATTCGGCATCTTATAATCTTTTGCAATTTCATCGAATCAAAACTGTACAGGGAGTTTTAAAAAGGCCTTGTAATTTTAAAAGCGTATAGAAACTTATTCAAATTTAACTCTGTTTATTACTCCATTGGGTAAACTTGATGTTGTGCTTTAAAATAATAATTGTGTAAATTATATAAGTAAATATTTACGTGTTTTTAAAATTGTAAAGATCTTTTTGTAACACCCTGTATTAACATCAGTATTAAATAATTGATGACATAATTTACACAACTTTTGTCTTGTATTATATTTCTTCTTCAACAATAAGTAAAAATGGATAGTTTAAAATAATATTGTTATGAAAATAATTTACAAATACAAAACAATTAACATAAACTTCCAAATATAAAAGTTTTCAAAATGAGAGTTTGGTTAAGAAATTACAATAAAATTAACAACCTTTATTTTGTTTTAAAAAAAATACATATACATATTGGAAAATGTTCTAAAAAAAGAGATCGGGTTGTATAATTTGATAGATTTGATAAATACATTAAATAAAATTTTTCCATTTTTCTCCAACTGTAAAGAACTGAATAACATGGGAATTATAATATTCTTGGATTTATTTTTAGCTCCAAATAAGCTAACTCAAAGCTAAATTTTGATTCAAAAACTTTTTTGTATTCTAGGGTTAATTTTAAATCAGGATTAAAAATCTTCCCTTACTGTTCAGTTTCATTATCGATATATAAAAAGTCCAAACTCACTGACTGATCACGAAATCTCTGGATCCAAGAAGCCTAGAGCTATGAATTTTTTAACATGGTTTGGGGTAGGTTTGTAAACGCGTACTAAGAAAGGGTTTTGAAAATGTCCCACTCCAAGGGTGATTTAACCCTTAAAGCATATCTCTGGATCCAAGAAGCTTGGAGCTATGAATTTTTGAACATGGTTTGGGGTAGGTTTATAAACGCGTACTAAGAAAGGGTTTTGAAAATGTCCCACTCCAAGGGTGTTTTAACCCTTAAAGCATATCTCTGGATCCAAAAAGCCTAGAGCTATGAATTTTTTAACATGGTTTGATGTAGATTTGTAAACGCGTACTAAGAAAGGGTTTTGAAAATGTCCCACTCCAAGGGTGTTTAACCCCTAAAGCATATCTCTGGATCCAAAAAGCCCGGAGCTATGAATTTTTGAACATGGTTTGGGGTAGGTTTGTAAACCCGTACTAAGAAAGGGTTTTGAAAATGTCCCACTCCAAGGGTGTTTTAACCCCTAAGGCATATCTCTGGATCCAAAAAGCCCGGAGCTATGAATTTTTGAACATGGTTTGGGGTAGGTTTGTAAACGCGTACTAAGAAAGTGTTTTGAAAATGTCCCACTCCACAGGTGTTTTAACCTTAAAGCATATTTCTGGATCTAAGAAGCCTAGAGCTATGAATTTTTTAACATGATTTGCGGTAGGTCTGTAGACGCGTACTAAGAAAGTGTTTTGAAAATGTTCCACTTCAAGGGTGTTTTAACCCCTAAAGCATATCTCTGGATCCAAGAAGCCTAAAGCTATGAATTTTTCAACATGGTTTGGGGTAAGTAGGTAGACGCGTATTAGGGTTATGTTAAGAATCTTGAATTTGAAATATTCCCATGCAAAGCCGCTGGTAACAGCTGTTGTTTATAATTACACCGTAATTTTTTTCATATTCTAAAACAATGCAAGTAACTCCAGTCTTTTGGAAGTACACTCACCTTCATAACTTCCCAGACATCGAGGTTGTTTTGACGGGCTGTTCATATTTTATTTTCATTTAGTATTTTCATCAGGTAATCGAAACACCTGATGACATCAACATAAAAGACACGAAAGGTCGTTGTAACAAATAAGATGAACTATTGCCAACTATGTCAAGGTTGGGAAGAACATAAAATAAAAATTAAAAACTAGCAAAATACAACGATACAAGGTTAGGTCTCCTAAGAATATTTCATGTTGCATTGTACTTTTGACTTAGAATTAAAATCAGACTTTATAGAAGTTTAATTTAAAACGTTGCTGTGATAGTAAGGATTAATTTCAGTTTTGATACAACGTTCAGGTATTCAGGATTTGCCTAAATTATTACGACTATTAGAATAATAGACAACTTTAATATTTAAAAAAGAAAATCTGTTTTTAAAATGTTTGTAGACAACATTTAAATTTCGAAAAAAGATGACCCATCTAAAACCAAAATCATAAAAAGCGAAAGATATCCAGATTGTTTACACATCAATGAAACCGCTTGTTTGGGGCTATCTACAGGGTGTTCCGAAAAAAATATGAAACGTACCTCCCCCTCGTTTTAAAATTCAATCACAGCAATGGTATCTCACCTCACTTATTCCTAAAAAAGTCTCTTTATTTTGGTGAAGTAAAATCTTTTTATTTTACTTAGATACTAACTTATAAAGAATCTAATTTCACAGAATTATTTCATTTTTAGTCGATCATAACATAAGAAAATGATTTACGTGACAACTCTTTGGAAAGCTGTTTATGTTTTCTGTCTGATAATGTAACTAAATATTATTTTTCTACACACGGTGTTCAAAAAATAATGTTTAAAAAAGTCCATAATTTTTTGCGTTTACAAAAGTAAAATGTCAACAACAAAATTGATAACAAGAACAAAATTGACTGAATAACAAATTACACGAAATCAATAACTAGAGTTTTAGTGAAAATGATTCCTAAACAACTGATTAGAAGGACAACCTCTGGACTAATAGCTAAAAACCAATTTTCTACACTATCGTTAGTTAATCCATGCTTTTCTTTGTAAATCTAAAAAATGGATTAAAAACCAAATTTTTGGAATATCCTGTGCAAAAATTAAATATTTATTAAAATTGTCAGATAGAAAATATGAACAGATTTTTATAGAGTTGTCACATAAAAATGTTTTTCTTGTCTTATGACAGAGTAAAAATGAAATAAGTATGTGAAATTTAATTCCTCACAGCTTAGAATCTACCTAAAGTAAAAAAGATTGTGTTTTCACAAAAATAAAAGGACTTCTTAAGAGTAACTAAAGGAAGAAAACATTGAAGTTCCTACATTAAAAGAGAAGAATGGAAAAAATACTTTTTATATTTTTTGTAACATTCTGTACGTGGAACCTGAGTTTTGGCACATCCTGTAAATAGAGTGATTCATTGATGCGCCTATTAATTTCCTACGCTAACTAGAAGCTGAGATACATATTTGCAGGACTTTTACACAACCTTTTAAGAAACTTGAGCTCTTGAAATATAATGTTACGATGTAGCTTTTGGACAAACTGTAGGCTACACCTAATCGAAAAATATAACAAGTATAAGATAATTATTTGAAAAAATATCATAATAAAATTAAAGAGGATATTAAACAGCGCACAAATATATAAAGGATCACTTAAAATGACTTATAACGCGCTGGACGTTACAAACCCGACAAACCTTTTCTTTAAGTAATCTTGTGTTGGATCCTTCTCTTTCATCTCTCTGTTGACCAATTCATGTTCTTCCCCGACCCTGACAATATTTGAGGGCTATAGGTTTTTTTTCTTCTTTTCTATAAGGCGTTGATGACGGAGAGGGTTATCGATTTTGAAAACAAGAAAATACATTTACTAAGCTTTCTCATATGTGTATATTAAAACAGGAAAAATACTTTAAAAAACATTTTATTTATGGTTATACACTTATTTATAACATGCACTTTTTAATAACATTGTTAAAAATTTATTTTGTTTTGTTTTAAATTACTTCCAAATATACTTTTTCTTGCTGTTTGGCACATTTCGTTATATTATTTTATAATGTGTATTTTCAAACATGTTAATCGAAATCTGTAACTTAAAAAAATGACGCTATAATCTCTTGTTGGGTTTTTAAACCGATAACTTTCCAAATTGTGATTTTTGTTTCATAATAGTGGCAATATGTTTGATTTGTAACTTTAGGGATTACATTTGAGCAATATTGAAACAAATTGGTAGAGATTATTTGTAGATATGTATTTTTCATGTCAGTTACCCCAAGTTTGAGAAATTTTACGACATACTCCCACAGTAAAAAAAAAATATGATAAGACTACCAAATATAGTTTAGCCGTCTGTATTTTTAAATACACACATTCAGGTAGGTTAGTTTTTACACTTTTTTTCAGTAATGTTTTTTCCAAAACTAATTGTTGCTAGAATCTTTAATTTTTCTATCTGTATTACGCGAAGTAAAATCAGTTCAAGGTAACTAAACTTATGGTATTGTCAACATTGTAACAATACACGATAAAGTGCTGGCACGTAGTGGAGAATGATGAAACTATTACAAAGGTCTGACAATGTTTAGTTAGAAACAGAACTTTATTTTGTGGCTGAAATGAGTGATTGTAAAGTCGTTTTGTTTTGAATGAATCTTTTTCTTTTTAAAAAATATTTACAGCCTAATGTAATTTATTAACACTGCTATAAGGTACAAAATCTCCCCTTAGTTTGTTGTTTTCCGCTTAATGATTTCATATGACATTAACCTTTGAAAATTGTTATTTTTGTAAATTGTAGGCCCCTACAAGGAGTCGTCATTGATTTAGTCGTTATTGAAATTAATAAAAAAGTTGTTGATTGCATTACGAATTAGTCACGGTTTTACATTAAATCACAGGTGTACATTTAAAAACGTATTGTGAACGTATTTTTCGATGTTTTAAAACAATTTCAGTATAAATTTAATTTGTTTTTCAGCTGCACAAATGGTAAATAACTATCATTATAGAAACAATAACATATAATTTCATTAACATAATAAATTTTGCAAGAAAAAAATCTGATGGAAGCCATTGTACACATCCGGTTTTTGAAGAATCACCGGAAGTGTAGTTAAATTAACACCTTGACAATAACAAAGCTCTAATCTTTGACAATTTAAGTTTAAATTTGACCAACATAATGAATATTTTTGACAAGGTCAAGTGAGGTTTTGGTAATTACATGTATTTGAGGAAATCAGAATTGCTAGTTATGAAATAATGTATTTTACATGAGTGAACGTGCGTTTTCAAGACATTTCATCTACATTAACGTTGGCCTCTTTGACAGCTGATATTTCTGCCAAAGATTTCATAAAAATGATTTACAATTAATTCAGAATATTTGGTCTCTAAATTATTTTTAGTTTGTTTTTGCAAAGATTGTATTAACGATAAGGGAGAGAAGTAAGAGCAAATCGAGTGCCCTAAACTTCTCAAGAATTCTTTAAAATGGTTGCATAAAATTAGTACACTATTTTATTCACCACTTAGCAAATATTACTATACTGCATGTTCCAGAAGTTGGAGATTCTTTGACTATGGTGAGGCAATTAAAATGCCCTCTGTGGAATAGATATATATGTACTCAAAAAGTATAGTATATTTCATCACTAGGACTAAAAGTGAAGCTTTTCGATATAAGCTCAAGTTTAAAACGAAAGGGAAATGAGCGAAGATCGAAAAGCTTCTTTTGGTCCTTGTGGTATTTTCCGTTAAAATTCAAACAATATAAGAAAACAATTTCACAAAAACTAAAATGTTATATTCTATTTACCAAAAAAAGATTGCATAAGTTACACAAGTTTGCAGTTATTAAAGCTGTTTAGTTTGTGTTAGTGGTACCCTAACTATAACGATGGTAACAGCTGTTTTATCGGTTATTTACAATCGAGAATATCGGTTGTTTTTATAGATGCTTTACAATCGTTAATTAATTCGTATAAATGAAGTAACAGCTGATGACCTCGACCTCAGCTGATGTTTTTAGGTCCTAGGACTAAAAAGAAGAATTTTAGCATCTCAATGCATGTATTGAAAACAGCTGTTTTTGAAGCAGTATGATGAAAAAATAATTATGTTAATGAAATATTTATTCGCAAACAAAAACAAACTTGGAAAACGAGCAGGGAATTGAGTAAGGTATAAACAATTATTTTATAAATTAAAGGTTGTTTGCCTACAAAACATAACGATGTAATATAAGCTTTGTATAGGTTAGGAAAAATCATCAATGCCAACAATTAAAAACAGCCGATGAAACGGTATCTTAAAACCAGTTCATTAAAGTAAACCGTTGATAAAATTCAAATCCTAGAATCAATAAGATTACTTTCCGATATAATGGTAGATAAGTATACAAGACCACGGATTTTCAGTGTAAAGATACATATTTTGTCCAATTTTCATGAAGATCTGATGATGTTTACCCTCATTTATTGCATTATTAGTGAAAAAAAAAATCTTAAATCCATAAATTCGAATTTTTAGGTTAGGTAGTACTCTTTTTCGATATTCCCTTCATTTCCGAGTATTTGAATTATTTTATCATTTATCTACGACCCATAGAGCCGAAGATATTTAAAAAATAGTGATGTAGAGATGCTCTCAAAATGTATCAAAAAATTCACTTTTCTAGTGAAGCTCCTGTCCGATTTTGCTATTTTTTTTTCAGTCTCCCTCTGCATGTATAAAAAGAAGAAAAATCAACTTCCTAGTTACATCTATTTTTTGGACTAATTTCACTCTACTACAAAATATACCCAATATACAAAATATAAAGTAAGTTTCCTAATTGTAAACAATTACGACTTCTGTTTATTAAACGTCCGTCCCTCGCCGTTTTAGTTGTTGGCACAAAAATGAAGATAGGAACAATTTGATAGAGTGTGCTCATATTGTAGAACCCTATTAAATTCAGAAAATATTAAAATGGCAGCCATTTTAAATGGATCTAATCGTACTAAGTCACATCTCTAGAACAGTTACTGTTAAAAATGTAATTTTGAAACCTGACTTCCCAAAAAAATGTAATATTCTAGGTTGATATGCGGCAGATGTTCCCCTCCATTTTCTGAACAATTTGATGTAAGCTATGTTGTAACCTGATGAGCATGACTTATTGGATAACTTTATTATGATAGACGCGTTGTGTTATCTTACTTGTAGATAAAGTAAAACTAAAAATGTTATCAAGGTAGGCCTATCTTACCCAATACTTGATAAGCAATAATCACAACTTTGATGCGGTGCAACGAGAATTTTGCTGTTTTTACTTATAGTATAGTGTAAGTTTGTGATGATCTTACGGCATCACAATCCTGGTTTATCTAGGGTACTCTACCCTTTGGGCTTTATCCTAGTACATATTGCCTATCTCACTGATTGCAGGCGGTAAGGGTCTAATATTATATTCCTCCCTTCTAAGCGCTACAGAATTATGCAATCGCAGTGTGTGACGGGAAACCAAAGTGGTAACAAGTAAAAATTCCGTTCTGATTTGTCTTTTATAAAATGTTAATACCCCCTCCCCCCCCAAATGATCGGCTAAGTACGTTTTGGGATTCGCCAGAATCAGAAATCCCAGGGGGTCAACGCTCGCACTCCGGGATTTTGGTTTCGTTTATTTAAAATTATGTATATTATATTACCGGTCACGTTCGGTCAGTGGAAGTCTTAACATTATCCTGTTTCCCCTTCAGTGTTAAATTATTAATATATATATAATTCTAAATTATTTTAAATGTAGGAGAAGTTAATTATATTCGTCATAAAATGGCAGCCGTGTGCGAGTTGTCTGTATTGTTGGATTGGTGTATTAACTGCGTGAGAGTGCACAAAATGGTGCCCAAAATGCCCAAACAACTACTAGATCCACGGACCAAACAATTAACTAAATAAGTGACAATTTAAAGTTAAGAATAGAGTTCCCACGTGGTCAAACCATAACTTTAATTCAACCAGATAGCCCCCCCCTCTTTTCGTTGCGTTGCAAGTTTGGTACACGAAACATGATTTGACTGATCTTCACATTTCAAGCCTCAGGAAACCATGTCATGTCGTCCATTTGCTTTCATTGAAATCTGTACGTAAGCACGATAGCGGCCACAACAATTGAGATAGGAACAAGACATTTGTTATAGTGTGCATATATAGAACCTTACTGTAATACAGAAAATTTTCAAAATGGCAGCCATTTAAATAGTTTTTTGGTCATATCTTGTTTGTTAATGAACATGTAAGACACTAAATTAGATACAAATGTTCAGATTTCAATTCCAACGATTTCAATAGGCAAGTTTAATAGAGAAATAATTGTAAAAAATGTAATTTCTAATTCTGAGTTACCAAGAACTTGTAATTCGTGTAGTTACATGTTCCAGCAGGACCGAGACACTGATACGAGTGAAGCGAGGGGAGACTTTGAGTAAATACCCATCTACGATATAGACAATTACGAGGTTCAAAAGATATTGTAAGGGCCTAAAAACAGTTTTAAACAAACAAACTTAATACCCCCTGATCTACTAATACATCCTACCCTAAGACACCATCTTTTGGGCATTACATTCACAGGATCTGCTTGTATGGGGTAGTTAAGTACTATAATGGCGTCATAAATTTGTTTAAAATTTTAATATAAGTTTCAATAGAATGTTAAGTAAAATCAACGAGGAAATATTAACGCAAAGTCAAGTATGAGGAATGAATAAGTTTTATAAATGTTACGAAGATGTAGGCCCTACAATCACGAACAGGTTAGGTTAGGTTTTTAATTTGTTGTATATATTATTATAGGAACAAGTTTTATAATTATTATAAGTATGCAGTCTGTTAAATATTAACTTAACAACATACTCAAAGCTTTATTAAATACTAATATGAGCTTTAAAAACAATTATATTAACAGTTAATTATGGACAAACTCCATAATTTTTTTTGGACATAATAATGGACAAACAGCTTTTTTTTGAATTCGTGAAACAAATTATGGACAAACGGATTTTACATTCCAACTCCAGCAACAAAAGTTTAGAATATTAATTTTAAAAACTACGTTTATTAAATATTTTCATAAATACTGTAGTTTTTTCCCTCACGTGAACGAGCATAGGGGAAGTTAGATTATATTGTGATGAGTCAAAAAAAATCGATGTCAACATATCCATCAAGTTAAAAAAAGTGATTTTTGATTGGTGTCTATCTTTCTCTCACATATACAGCCCAAACTTGTAAACAGATTTTAATAAAATTTTGTGAGCATATTTTGACCATATTTCGGGACTTCAGTTTTCGATTAAAAATTTGGAGATAGCTGCCATTAAAAACATAAAATACGATTTTCTCAAAGTCGGGTCTAACGATTTTGTTCAAATTTTGCTCAAGTGTAGCCTCTAAAAACTCAAATAAAACGTATTGGTAGCCATTTCTGTAAAAATGTAAGTTCGTGAGTTATCTGTAAAAAAAAAAAAAAAAAAAAAAAAAAAAAAAAAAAAAAAAAAAAAAAAACTGTCTTGCGGATCTTATAAAAAACATAATTTCTCAATATTGACTCTACCGATTTCATTCAAATTCTAGACAAATGTGAAGGTTTCTCAAACTTGTGTACAAATTCACAAATAAAAAATATTATGGTCATAGGAAGATTTGCCCAAATTAAAAATAAACTTTCACCGCCGATAAATATAAAAGAACGATTTTCACAAAGAATGTATTTATACCACAAGCAGACTAAATTTATACTTTTATTTAAATATAATAAATATTTTTTCACATTTCGTCCATGTTTCATTTCCATTTAACGAAATGACAGTAATCATAAAACGTCAGTAAATCTAATCTTGTTTCTGAAGTAATGCTTGGCAAGCAGTCTTCAATATCTCTCCTTGACTCTTGCCCTATCTAATAACTCCACTTCAAAATCTTTAGTTATTCGAAACTCCTGTTCTTAACCTTACAATAATTATGACGAACATCACTAACAATCTTAATATGTTGCTACAACTTTAAAACGCCTCGGAATTTTAATATTAAGACCCTTACTACTTAGCCGAAGTGATGCAATGAGACCGTCAGGCCCTTCTGTTCACCTTCTTCTGTATTTACAAACAGAAGTTGCTTGAAACCTTGTGTTGACATTGACTCCACATGTTACCCTTGACCCTTGTAATATTCCCACAGAGTTATTTATACACATATAATAATAAAAAAAAAAAATTTTGAGGCGATACAGCATAAAATAAGCCTAATTGCGATTAACCTCAACTTTTGTACTTCTGATAAAAGTTATCATTAGTTTGACCAGATATGATTTACAGTTTAATATAATGTTAAAGTATTTGGATTTATAACAGTATTCGAAATACCAGAATGTGATTTTAAATATGACTTTTTATATGATTACAATTTTAGTGTATTTTGTACCTATTCCTCTGCCTCCATGATTTGAGATATTTCTCTCATACTTTTAATAGTTTGGATTTTTAATTATTATTCAGTCATTCAGTAGTGTGTTATACAGGAATACCAACATTGGGGCCTCTACAACTAAAATAGATATGAAACACTTTAAATAGGGAAGATTCTATATTTTGTTTATAGGATTTACAAATACGCTATGAAATTTTGAAAAACCGTGCCCTTAGGGGCTCATTTTAGTGAGTAAGGGTGTGGCAATATCGAAAGACCCTAAGCAGGAAAGACCTTTTCATGTAGTCTTGAGTTAGACCTCTCTCTTTCATATTTCCTGTCAGGTGGCTCTTGATGAACTTTTGTTCTCTTCCATTTATTTTTTATTTTATTTTTATATTATTTAAGATGGTAGCCTAATTATAACAGAAACGGTTTTTGCCTTTAAAAAACAAGGGAAAAAATTGAAACACTAGTTCTAGAAATACCCGTCTGTGGTTACCACGAGCTCTGCGCCTTTTTTAACAGGTTTTTTTAACGCCCATTTCGTCCTTTATTCGTTGTTGATTTTGTTTGTTCTATCTTGTACCTCTGCTTAAAGGCAAAGTGTTATCGCTGGAACAGACAAAATCAGATCAACTTATTTTAGTATATGATAACCTTCCAAACGCTTTAAATTAAAGCCTTCATTCGTTTCTTTATTTAGAAATCATAGCACCTCAAATTTGCGTCCAATCAAAAATCGTAAGTTCATGATGACGTCACACCTACAAATATTAATTTCGACGAAAACTTTACGACTGAAAAATCGCGACATTATTCCACTTTGAATCGTTTTTTGCTTGTGATTCCGATTGAGCTGTAAGCTTTTCAAATTGCTTCAGTTTTTGTCAGTTTGCAGTCGGAATGGGAGATTATGGTGTGCATGAATATAAAGATTTAATCCCTTCAAAAAAAGTAATTTCTAGTGATAAAAATTGACTGTATATTGTGTCTGACTTAGCACGCTGCAAGTATACTACCCCGACATTATTGTGCCTTTCCATCCTATTATGATTCTAATAATAGCTTAATTCTTGTCATAACAGTTGTGTTTTTTATTTATATGTTAATTAGGAAAACATCCTCGATGCATTGTTTGCGCACTTAACATTTGAAATAATGCATGTATTGATAATGTCGTCCTTGTTAGCGCTCAAGCCTATTTACTCGCAACAATAGATACATAGCGTCAATCAGCTGTTAGCTGATTACTCAAAATAACAATATTTTTTGCAATAACGAGTTTTCAGGTGAAAAATTGACAGGAACGGGTTTAATTTTTTCTATATTGTAACAAGTAATTCTAATAATATAAATTGATATATTATAAAATGTCGGTATATTAATTTAGTTTAAACTGTTGAAATCCTTGTAGTTAATCCAAAACCAAAATTCTTTAATTTTTTTTTCAATGTTTCTCTCGTATTCTTCATTTTTGTTTGTTTGTTAAAAAGTGAAAACACTGCGGTCATTATCTCGTAAAAAATAATAAAATAGACCTACATCTCAAATGTTATAATAGTGTCAGTATTAAGAAATTAATAGTTGGTAAAGAGAGACCTGATAAGAAAGATGAAGCGAGGATCTGAACCAGAGATGAAGAAATGTGTAGATCCAGCTAGGGTACCTTGGGACTGTCACTTCCATATTTATTATAATTGAGGACCTAATAAGAAGGGCCCTTCAATAAAAGAAGAAGCTTTGTAATAAGAGGTGACTAACAAACTTTAATTTTTCTTAAAATTATATGTTTGTTATTATTATTATAAAAATTATTTAAAAAATATAAACAATTATAATTTTTATACTAACATCTATGGGTTTCTTTCTCAGTTAGTACAGATACAATTGCAATAAAACTTGACACGTTTGGTCAGTGCCTGAAATGAATTCAAAAATTATTAAACAGTTCAAACCATTTTAAAATGGCTGCCATTAAAAGTAGTACTTTTGTAAATAACTTTTTGTTACAGCGTTTCAGTAGTTTATCACTTGATAAAACAGAGTTTTAACGACAAAAAAAAAAAAAACAAATTAAGCATAGTTAATGATCAGATTTCATTGAAATGTATCATTTTATCATAAATAACTATGCCTATGTCATTGGCAGCTGTATTTACTTTTTAATGCCTAAATTTTTTAATGATGTAAATTTTCCGAACAGTAAAATGATGTTTTATTTGTAAAAGGTTTTTAATTTAATAACAAAATTAAGCAAAACATTTTCTTATAAACTACATTAAAATCTTTAATTTCTATATGACGAAATTCGTCATAATATTTTACTCGTAGAGGAAATATTTCTTGTACAACAACAATCCAAAGTTTGCTCAACGCAGTGCCAAAATAAATAAATTTGATGCCCTATAATTACAGTAGCTTCCAATTTTATAAGGCATCTATAATTGGAATCTAATTAAAATCACGTTTTTCGTAATAATTTTTCTGTTTGCCCTTTTAAAAATCATAAACAGAAACAGACTTGACTTCAGAACCCGTCAATACATAATACCATTTGTTAATCAACGGTGTCAATTTAGGCACATCAAATTTAATTCTGTACAACTTTAAACAGTCCTGGTAATTGTATACATCCAGATAATACTCATAAACAATAACCAAAACAGATGAAGGCGCTGTACTTCCAGTTATGAAACCTTGATCGACGTTGATTTCCGCTATCGTTTCCGGTCTGTTGTAGTTCCATACTTCGATAACAGATGTCGCTTTAGGATATATAACGTCATTGTTTTCCAAACAGAACCAACTAAAATTTGCATCTATCTGGGCTGTTTCTAAAGATTTACCTTCGTTGTTCATTATTTTTATAGTGTTGTAACTTGAAACGAAAAACGTAATTAAAGAAATGATCTGATGAGGAGAGGAGTGGCTCTTTACAAGCGTGGCGAGTGGTTTATTAGCTCTCCCAAGGTCACATTTCAGCCTGACTACCAGATTCATTGTAATTTCCAACCCAAAAGTTTTCTTCTTGAGGTATCCCCTTTTACTCCATCAAGGTACTTACCCAGTCCAATTATATATTCTAAAGGTAATGTCCAAAAGTTGGTTTCTTAGGCCTTGTAGGAAGTGTTAAATTGTATTGGTAGATCAAGGGGTGTTACCCATTTATAGGGTGTTATAGATTAAGTTTGTGTTAAAACAGTTGTTACACCTGCTTTCTGAATCTCTTAACTGTGTATATCACTACTTTCATTAAGGAGCTAACGGGCCTAGGAGATGTCATATTAAAAACATCCGAGTCAGTGTTTTGGATATGTCTCTACTCTACTCGCTACGGTCGTTTCGATGACTCGGGTTTTTCCGACAACAGACGAACGATAACTTTTGGAAAGATGGTGAAGAATCAGTATCGTTAGGTTAGGTTAGAGGTGTTTCACTTGTTGTCCTTAGAGGCAACATTTAAGCAAAATTTGATCAAAATCGTAGATTCGATTTTGAAAAAATCGTATTTTGTGTGGCCTATTTTTCTTAAGGCAGTTACCCCAAATTTTGATTTAAACATAACCTCAAAACGGATATATCAGCAATATAACAGTCGAAACTTTTATCACAAAACTTTTCTTATTATACGTGTTGTGGAAAGTAAAAATTAAAACGAATTGTTGAGACAATCCTAAATTTGATTCAACATCACCACAGAAATGTTAATAAAAATTTCACGAATATGAGAATATCCCAAACTAATTTGTAAAATTGTATTCAATGTAAATTACGGTTCACTAGTTATTAAAAAAAGTACCACCTGAAAAACCTTAATTTAAAAAATTGACATTCGGTATTTTTAGTTTGTGTTATGTATATACAGAATGTTCCAAAAGTATGGGACCCCTTCCGTAATTTTTGAAAGGATTGAAATAGAAAACTGAATATTTAGTTAAATAGGACCCCCCGCCCCCCGGTCCTGATGGAGGCAACTCAAAGTTTAATTAAAACTCATCTAGAAAGTCCATAACAGTGTTAAACTTTCGTGGTATTTAAACATTAGACAGTATTTAAAGTCTAATGAAGGTTGTTAAAAAATAAAATGGTTGAGGGTACCAAAGACCTCAGAAAGTAAATTTATTGGCAGTCACTCTAGATTAAAAAAAAATAGACAATTTATAATTGACGGTAATTTAAATTCTGAAAATTATGTAATCATGTTAAGAGATGCCATTATTCCAGCTATTCGGGAAGCAACTGGAGTGCCTCCACGTTTTGGAAAAAAAACGCTTGCCAGTTACTGGATAAAACCTATTCAGGAAGATAGAGCAGCCACCAGACTTGAAACCACTTAATTATTTCTTTCTCGGGAACCTTTAAGGACAGAGTTTAATCATATGAACTGTAAAGTAGAATCATTCAAGAAGATTTTCGCTGGCTTAATGCAAGAAGCATACCTTCAAGCACGATGTCAAGATTTTACACACGTCTGTCCTACACTTTGAGCATTTGTTGTGTTTTAGTAAATTAAAAGTGTGTGTTTTTCAAAACTTTATTATTTTTGTGATGTTTCAGTAGTTTATGTTATTTATTAACACTGCAAACAATTTTTTAATTGCCATGGGTTTTATTCGTCAAATAAATGTTGGGAAAATATTTTAATATCGAAAAAAAGTGTCGGAAAGATGATTACATAATATAATTACACAAGTTGTTTTTTTTGTGAAAAAATTAACCCTGTGTTATCTTTCATACTCATGACATTCACTTCAATAAACGTACGGAAGGTTTGGCCAGGTGGTTATATATATATATATATATATATATATATATATATATATATATATAGCAACCTGGTCAAACCTTTCGTGACATATAATAATACAGCCCTACATATTTACAGCAAAGAAAACATTATTTATTCTTATGAAGTAAGGTATGTAGTAGAGGATAAAAAAAATAAAACAAGGAAAATACGGCACCACCTTAAACTCCTAAGATCCAGAGGTGAACTAGTTTATAGGCCTAATAGCCTGATGTACTTTTAAAAGTACAAATCAACACAAATCATAGAAACCCAGAATAATTATTTGTTTAAAAGAAAGTACAATGAGTATAATACTCGTTTTCATCATTTATAGCGAATTACGAGTGAAATACATTTAAATTCAATAAATTCCTCTTCTACTGAATTTGCAGCAGAATTTGACTCTTATTAAGATTTTCTTGCGTAATTATATTATGTAATCATCTTTCCGACACTTTTTTTCAATAATAAAATATTTTTCCAACATTTATTTGACGAATAATACCCATAAAAATTGATTTTGAAGTGAGGCTACTCTGCTATATAATTGCCACCATAAATCATACAAGTTTGAAAATACGAGACAGGTCCCTCACTTTTGAAACACCCTGTATAGGTTTGTTTTAATGACAGAATAATAGAGACGACGAATAGGTAACTCACCGAAAAACCCAACGTCCTTCATTAAACTTTAACCTGCCTAACTTTTATAGTGTAGCCTACTAGTACGAATTGTGTCGCAATAAGAGAGCGTTCTACCAACTGAGCCACACCGCTCCCCGATTTCGATTATAAATCTGCAAAATTTGTTAAAAATAGATTTGTCGACTTTGAGATGTATGTTTAGGACGTCGTCCATACTTTTAAATTTTCTACTTTTGATGTAAATTTTCCCGCAAGAAGGGAACGAAAAGAGATCTTAGAAAGCTCAAAACAAAACAAAATAGTACTCATTAAACAGGAATATTAATTTTTATTATCTATAATAAAATTATTCACTCTTATTACTATTATTTGTAATAACTATTTATTACTTTTTATTATAAATTAATTTTTACTCACTCGTTGTATTTATATCCTATGTAAACATGCGTTTGATACAGAATATTTAATTTTAAAGAATTTTATAAATTCTCATTTTAAAAAAATAAAAATAATGCTTATAATACATTTTATGCTACTTTTACAGTTCGTTTAAAATATTGTATTTCATTTTGAATATCTTTTAGTAAGTTTTACTTCTATAATTAAATTTACTTTAATGTTTTTTGTTTATCTAGTACAGTATGCTTGTCTATACTTGTACTACGTTTTGGTACAACTATCTATATTGTACACTAAAAGTAATTCGTAAATGAAGTTAATTATGAAATAAATGTAACAGTCTAAGTAAACATAAAATGACTAAAATAGTTCTCCCACAGAGAAAACGAATGATGCAAACTGTATTCCTACTTTAAAAACGCTATTACCTATTGTTTGTCATTGTTGACAGTTTATTTTATAGTATATTTCTATAAAAGCAATATTAATAGTTCACATAAACTATAAATAACTTTACATTTTCACTTATTTTTCCATTGTAGAATTAACGATTCTAACAGATGTTTCTAGCTAATAGTGTTATAAATTTATTTACTTATTTTGAGGTTATGTTATTCCTCAAACTAACACGCAGAATTTGTGCACAGTACCAACTGATTTTAAACTGACAGAACAATAAGCCAAAACACACGAGGCTGTTTGTGTCGAATCGACGCGAGACGAATATTAAAATAAATATTAAATATTCACAGAAACGACGATAATCGAGGAGGCCGTTGTCGCCTCGACACGACTTCTCAACGCTACATTTATTCACGTGAATGGAAAGTGTTTATTATACTTTATAGCCTCAATGGAGAGCAGATAGTGACTAGTGACAAATTCTTTAATTTCACAATTACAACTGATATTTCTTTTATTTATTAATTGCAATCGTAGGTCAATTAGTTTTATAAAATACTTCGACATTACTCAAATATTTTTCTAAGCTTAAATGATTTTACAAAAATAATAATTTATATGCCTACAAAATAAAACAATCCAGTATTAGGCCAATGCAATTCTGAAACGAAATAGTATAATTATAATGAATAAATTACGTTATTTAATAACTCTATATTTAAGTGTTTTGTTTTATTTCGAGTTTTGGACAGCTAGTTTGTTGGTCTCAATTTACACGTCTTCAAAGCCAAATTTACCCAGTATGGATTTGATAGGTAGCATTCGGCAGCAACTTCCCTATCACTATCAGCAACGACAATGGCCACTTGAATGTTGTTCAACATGTGTTGATATGTCAACTCGATTGTCAAACAGTCTCGTGGGTTTTCAACCTAATAAAGTATATTAAGTTAGGCTATTGTATGAATGTTGATGATTAGAGAATTGTAGAATTTATTGATATAAAAACCTTTTTTCTAAATAATTGTGATGCAGTTATTGTAGTAAAACAAAAACTTTAATTTTCATCAAATATCCAATTACAGTACTTGTATTTTATCTCATAAGCTTAATGTCAAAATAATCTCATTAATCTATAATGTATTATTTCTAAAACAATATTAAAAATATTTCATTTCTCTTATGTAATTAAATATTATAAATATTAAACAAATCAACTTGTGAACTGTGTAATAATGAAACGTTAGGTTTAATTTATAAAAATTTATCAAACATCCGTTCATCTGTTCATTTGCTAGAGATGCACACACAAACAATATATTTCTACTTTCGATTCTATTTCAGTATTACAAAAATGTTTATACTAGGTATATTGAAATAGCAAAAACTATGATTTTTGTATTGAATGACAGTAATTTAACTAACGTTTTAAGCTATAAAATAAGTTTTTTCCCCTCTTTATAGTTTAAAAGAAATCATATATTTAAATAGTCGTACATACTTAATTATATACTTGCTACAACAGTGTTTTCACTGTACTTAATAAAATATGATTACAGTTATTGATTGAAAGCTTCCTTCTACATAAAAAACCCGACATTAGATTTGTAATTATAAATTGAGGTAATAATGACAATTGGAATTAATGTTAGGTTAGGGTGTTAAACACGCACAGTATATACCGGCCAAGACACAGGCATTCACCGGATAAGCGTACAAATGTATACACAGGATAATAAAGTTAATAAAATAAAAATCATATTTAAGATACACAACTATTGATCAAATAGAATTACTAATAATTTCATTACTTTTGAAAAATATCAAAATTGTAATTTTTGAAAAATAACAAAATAGAAATCATATTAAGAATGCAATTATTGATCAAATATACTAATAATTTAATTACTTTGAAAAATAACATAGAAATTTTTGAATAATAATAAAATAGAAATCATATTTAGAACTAATAATAGTTTAATTACTTTAGAAAAATAACAAAATAGAAATCATATTAAGAATGCAATTATTTATTAAATATACTAATAATTTAATTACTTTGAAAAATAACATAGAAATTTTTGAATAATAATAAAATAGAAATCATATTTAGAACTAATAATAGTTTAATTACTTTAGAAAAATAACAAAATAGAAATCATATTAAGAATGCAATTATTGATCAAATATACTAATAATTTAATTACTTTGAAAAATAACAGAAATTTTTGAATAATAATAAAATAGAAATCATATTTAGAACTAATACTAGTTTAATTACTTTAGAAAAATAACAAAATAGAAATCATATTAAGAATGCAATTATTGATCAAATATACTAATAATTTAATTACTTTGAAAAATAACATAGAAATTTTTGAATAATAATAAAATAGAAATCATATTTAGGACTAATAGTTTAATTACTTTTGAAAAAACACAAAATAGATATCATATTTAGAATGCAATTATTGATCAAATACACTAATAATTTTATTACTTTGAAAAATAACAAAATAGAAATCATATTTAGGATTAATAGCGTAATTACTTCAGAAAAATAAGTATAATATTTAGGATGCTCTTATTGATCAACTAGTATTACTAATAACTTCATTACTTTTGAAAAATAACAACATAGAAATTTTTGAAAAATTATACAATAGAAATATTATTTAGAACTAATAATTTAATTACTTTTAAAAATAAATATCATATTTAGGATGCACCTATTGATCAAATAGAATTACTAATTATTTCATTGCTTTTGAAAATAACAAAATAGAAATCGTATTTAGGATAGATACATCTATTGATCAAATGGAATTATTAATAATTTCTGTTGATTTTAGAAACAACCCAATTTCATCTACTTAAAAAGGCATCCTCATTGGGAGTGATGAAAGAATAGCAAAGTAAATTTATATTTTGTATTTCTTTGATTTCATTTATACTGAAATGTTAGTAAGATTTTATCTTTGCTACTTAAAAAAAAAAATAAAAAATACAACCTTATAGAAGATGGTGGTCCTTCAAAGCAGTTAAATTATAGTATTTTCAATGTTAAACCCAAAGTAAGATCAATATAGAATTTAATGGAAACAAAACTATTATGTTTTTTATTTCCCTTGTAAAACTGACCCCATTGATTAACAAAAATGGTATCATTCCCTTACGATACTTTTGTCCAGTTATTTTTATATGTTCTACAACTCAGAAGTTGCCTAAGATAAACAAAAAACGTTCTTTTAAATCAAATTAAAACACAGCCTGACTCTTAAAATTAAAATCACGTTTTTCGTAATAATTTTTCTGTTTGCCCTTTTTAAAATCATAAACAGAAACAGACTTGACTTCAGAACCCGTCAATACACAATACCATTTGTTAATCAACGGTGTCAATTTAGGCACATCAAATTTAATTCTGTACAACTTTAAACAGTCCTGGTAATTGTATACATCCAGATAATACTCATAAACAATAACCAAAACAGATGAAGGCGCTGTACTTCCAGTTATGAAACCTTGATCGACGTTTATTTCCGCTATCGTTTCCGGTCTGTTGTAGTTCCATACTTCGATAACAGATGTCGCTTTAGGATATATAACGTGATTGTTTTCCAAACAGAACCAACTAAAATTTGCATCTATCTGGACTGTTTCTATAGATTTACCTTCTTTGTTCATTATTTTTATAGTGTTGTAACTTGAAACGAAAAACGTAATTAAAGAAACAACGATTTTTTCGTTGTATTTTAATTTAGGCACTAAAATTCCAGCAGCGTTTTGTGAAATCACAACTGATTCTTCCCAATTTTTTGAAATTAAATTGAATTTGTTTAAAATGTATTTGTTGCATTTTAATAACAATATGTAAACTCTGTTGCAGAAAATATTTAAACTGAATAAAAAACTACAGTCGGTGTCAAAATGTGTGAAGTTATTTTCTTCTAAATTAAAAATTGTCAATAGTTTAAATTTATGTTGGTAGGTGACCAAGTAATTTTCGTTCATAGCGACTGTAATTTCGTTCTTGGAAGTGAAATTGCACTCATTGTCTTTTTTATCGGAAATTGTTATCAGTTTGTTTTGGACTATTATTGTTTTAAAACTACTGTAAACATCATCACTGTACCTATAAACATGTACCACATCACCTTGCACTAACACAATATACGATCCAAAAGTGTAGAGTTTTTTTGTCGGTAAATCGTCTAAAAATCGAGGACTATCTTCTATGCAACAAACGTTGAACTTGTCCCCGCAAGGTATGAATATGTTAGATTTGTGTATTTTAACAGGTTGGTCGACGCAAGAGAAGTAGCGTCGATCGAAATTTCCCTTTTTCCAGTTTAAATGAGCGAAATATTCTTCTCTCCATTTCCTACTCTCTGATATTTCTTTTTCTTCTTCTTCGTTAACGACGCCATCTCGGAGGCAGGTTTTCTTCCAAAAACTGTCACTCAGTTCCAAGTCGCTCGCTTCGTTCCATGAATAAATATCTTCTGAAGTTAGATAGAGTAGGATGTGCTCTAGAATTTCAGTTGGTAGTAGAGTAATGTGAGACATTTTTAAGGAGAAATCGTTTTCATGATTAATGTTCTAAATTACTTTGTTTGATAAAGTCTGCCATTTCAAACTTGGTTGGTTTAATCACTTTCCACAATATTTGTTCTGATCGTGGCTAAATATAAAAAGAGTAAAAATCAATATTAAGGTTTAAAAATAAATAATCATTGAAAAATAAATACAAATTTAAATTAACATCAAATTCTACAAACAGAAGCTACTCATCATTATCTCGGAAAATTCTAACTCTGGAGTCCCGGAACCAGTGTTCGGGATCTCCTATGGACATGCCAGAGCAGCGGTTGATACAGGGATACGGGAGGGGATGAATAGGGCCTGGACAAATTCAACTACAAGTAGACTTGCAAAGAGGTTACTTAGACCAAGCAAGAAACATGCTGAACAACTCATCTCTCTTAGAAAGGATAACATGAGGTGGGTGGTTGGGCTTTTAACGAGCCACTGTCACCTCAGAAAACACCTACACAGGATAGGGATTGCTGCAGAAAATATTTGCAGGAAATGTGGTTTGGCTGAAGAGTCCGCAGAACACATTCTCTTAGAGTGTGAGGTGTTAGGACGAGCCAGGCTATACTCTCTAGGCCCTCCGGGGAAGGAGATGGAAACCATCCTAGACAACCCTATAGGTAGCATAAGGATGACAGGTATTACTGAGTGGGTGTAGGATGGAGCTTGGGGTGGCAAAAGACCTTCAGGTCGTCGTCGGTGAGGCCTCTGACGGAGGCTATCACAGCCCATAACATAAAAAAAGAAAAGGAAAAAAACCATAGAGTGAACTCCACGTAAATGAAAAATATTCCGGGATTGAACATTTTTTAAATGAACCTTTGGTTTTTAAATTACTTTAGTAGACTACTATCATATTTCATTTCTAGTATTGATCTAGTTCATAAACCTTCACATGTAAATCAAATTTAATCGATATCGTTTTCATCTTTAATACTCTATGGTTCAATTTAAATTTTTGAAAGATTTTTTACCGTAATTTTTGATAGCGAAATTTTTTTGCTTAGGTAATGGTTTTATTTGAAAAAGTTTGTGCAATGTCTGTGAACAGTTTACTGTAAATTATATTGAAAACAGGGTTGATTTATTTTCGTCAATTAAATCACAATCTTCTATTTAGTAGGTGTTATAGGCTGTGGTTTGTGTTTTCAGGAGATTGTGGCCAAATCGTTTTTATAGGATCTTCAAAGGTAGAAATTTTTTAAAAAGGGAAACGGTTTACAAGATACAGAGATGATAATCATACATACATTTTGGAATATGACTTTTTTATTCTAATGGGACGCAAAAGTCTTACAATTTTTTCTCTTTGTTATTGTAGCATGAATATGTAAATTTATCTCTTTTGGAGGAGTGTGGGGACTTATAGTATTTTTCATATTAATATAAATATAAGAGTTTAATTAAAAGTACACGGCGTTTGTTTGTAAATAATAAAAATAAAAAATAAAAAAAATAAATAAACTGATAATTCGATACTTTGAAACGTCCACCAATTTTGTCTCACTGTTTATATATATATATATATATATATATATATATAGGCCTATGTATATATATATATTTATATATATTATAGGCGTACGTTTTCTTGCCTAAAGAGACCAACGTAATAATATTGTCAGTAATAATAAATTGTATTAGATATATAAGTCTTTAGTTGATCCTATTGGGATTGGTCAAGATGTTGATTTTGTTCTGTTTGTTATTGTAATTGTATTATGTAATGATAGATAGAATAAATAATAAAAAAAAAATTAAAAAAAAGTAATAATAAATAAATACTTACTATAATATTTAAATTCAATATTTAGGTTTTGTCAAAATTATGGCGTATTTTTGTTATACAATAAATAATAATTACACATTTAACTAATACAAATGTTTACAATTAAGAATCACATATTTTAATTTCAGATTTTGATCGTAAGTAGTCTACTCCTTCAAATAACATAACTTTAAAATAAAAAAGGGAGTGAAAATTTAAAAAATGCTGTTGAATTAATCATTTAAATGTAGTGCGAACAGTCAATTTTTTAGTTTTTTCTTGTTTACTTGCATGAATAACTTTCTGATTTTATGTAACGATTTAAAACTGATTTGAAGTAGTGTCATCACTCACTAAAGATAAGATTATTATACTAAAATACCTCTCCAAAGTTTGGTCAGGTGAATTTAATCTCAAGTATAAACACAGTAACTATAAAGCAAAGTCAAGAAATATAAAGGAATTTATCTTAGTTTATATTAAAAAAAAAAAAAAATTCTTCGTTAGATACAATTTTGACTAACTTTAATCTCCGGGGGAGGGGGATATTTTACGTCAAACTAGCCGAAATAATCTCTGCAGTTTATTGCAGTACGGAACCAATGATTCAACCCCGAGATATGTTGGATTAAGGGGCCGGATAGGCAAAATAGCACCCTGAATGCTATGAAGAAGTATGTGGTCGCCTGGCAACTAACTGAATGTCTTGAATTTATTGCCAGTCTTTAATTTTATTGTAAGATTTAAGAAATTGAATTATCTATGCCTTGCAGTATAAAATAATTAGTTATTATTTTTCAATTTATGATTAAGGAAAGTATTGTGGTAATGTAAAATTTTCGATATCGCTTAATTATGGATCAAACGGGTTTTCTGGGTCTCATTTTATCATTTATTAATTCAAAAATATATGGTCCGAGAAAAACAAAATTAATGCGCCGCAGTTTTGTATAAAATGACTTAAGCTTTACGAATAAACTTAGGAATAGATGAATGTGAGTCATGTAAGACTTCAAACTGTATAGGGTGTAACTAAAAACTGTAAACTGTTAATGAGAGGTGGAATCAGGTACAATAATTAGTTTTTCTCCTAATTTCTTTAAGGGACAGGGTGAAAAAATTAGTGGATTCAAAATATTTGAAAATTTGTATTAATTACCGGTTTTATTAGAGTATTATTATAATATACTTGTGGTTTTGAGAAATCTTCGAATTTTGATCTTGTTTGTACGTACTTTGTCCCTGAATCAAAAATATTAGAAAAAGGTTTATTTAATCTAAATTTGTTTGTAATTTACGTATCTGTGTTCGGTTTGTCATCAGATTTTACATAAGTAATATTCAACAGTACTATTTGACGTGCAGTTCATTAACATTCACAATTCATCAACGTTTTATTCAATTAAAACAAGTTTTGAGATGTTCGGACAAATTTAATCAAAATCGTTTTAGGCAATTTTGAAAAAAAATTAATTTTGATGTTTTGGACCTTCAAGTAAATTTTGATAATTAAAAAAAAAAGTCGTCTAAAAATTAGGTCATTAATCGGATACCGGTCGGCTTGTTTGTACAGAGAAAAAGAAAAGAAACATAAAATGTGTTATTTAACTTTGAGTCATCAAAAATGAATATTCCATTAAAAAAAAAAAAAAAAAAAAAAAAAAACATGGACTATTGACTCATCTACAGTTGAACGAATTGGTGTTTGAGACAAACACAAAATTGTAACAAACATTCGGTTATCAGGACAACGATCTTTTTTAAAGGATATGTTTTTTGAATGTTTGAAACGAAAAAGACTTCCAGTGACATAATTTTCTTTGTAAACTAACCAAAAGAAAAGCTGTTATTGTTATACCGAAAACAGAAATAGAAAAAGACTTCCAGTGACATAATTTTCTTTGTAAACTAACCAAAAGAAAAGCTGTTAATGTTATACCGAAAACAGAAATAGAAAAAGACTTCCAGTGACATAATTTTCTTTGTAAACTAACCAAAAGAAAAGCTGTTATTGTTATACCAAAAAAAAGTAATAGAAAAAGACTTCCAGTAACATAATTTTCAAATATTTACGTAATAAAAACTATCTATTAATAACTTTAAATGGCACATTTAAAAAAGATTTTATATAATTGGTAAAAATAATCAGTTAAAAAATGTTTACTGATAACCAATGTTTTCTACAAAGTTTGGAAAGTGTGTCATCGTATTATCTCACATAAAACCGTGCTTTTAAATACACCTAACAAATCAAATACTTTATTTTTATGTAATATAAACAAGAATAAAATAGAAAAAGAGATAAATTTAAAAGTAAAGTAGAATCAGAACAACCATTCGTACACAAACTTCTATGTTGTTTAAACAAAACAAGTTTTTCTGTACTTTATCTTACTAGCTTAATTGTAACAATTACCATAAAACAGTTTTTCACTTTGTTTATACGATTGAAAAAAACATATTGCCAAAACACCAAAGTAAATAAAGTTCGTGGAATGCACAACAATACCACTGTTCACTACTGTATTATAACCTCACCGCCACCATTTTGCGATTCTACTAAGCATATGGTTTAAGTGAAACAGCTGGCCTCAATTCCACAAGGTCAACGGGTTTCGTTCAGCCAAGATAAGCGACACTTCTTTGTTTTGCGCTCTAGTGTAGCTCTAATGAATTATTTATATAATATTATTGTATTGTTGACTTGTCTGTGCTTTTAGAACGAGGTATAATTAAGCCTGAACGTTTATGGTAAATTTCCAAATTGGAAATATAAACTATTGTAGGTTCGTTATGGGAAATGACTTAAATCCGAGATCATGAATTGTGCACTGACCTTTAGAACTCTTTTTTATCGTTAGTTGATATGAAAAGATGCAAACAATTTGTGATGGTTTTTATGTACCTGACATTTTGATGAATTTGATCTTGTGTTTAATATATTTTTTGGTTGACAAACTACAGAAAATGTGCTTATTATAGGCTCATGTAAAGAGGTAATACCGAAAAATCGTTTAAAACGACTGACATATTGCGACTATTTTAAGTAACAATTATTTTCAACGAAGAATAAGTGCTAAATGTGATTGAAGTAAAATAAACATTGCACAAACTTTCTCACATAGCGATAACCCAGGAACTTGCCGAGAGATGGCGATCAAAACGCTTTATTTGGGTTCTTAGAGGCTACGATAAAAGTTGAAATTTGGTAATTTTTTTAGACAGAATTATAAGAAAACTTTTTAAAAGCATCTGGAAATTATTATCCTTATGTACCCACATACGAAATTTGATTAATATCGGTCCAGATGTTTAAACTTTTGACCTGTAGACGACAGACATACATAGACATCATCCCATTAGGACTCAGGGAACTTCAAAGTGGATAAAAACTCGAGTATAGATTTTTTTTTTAAACTTAGCAAATAACTTTCACTATCTGGAGTTAACATTTTGTTATACATTGTGAGGTTAGATTTTTTTTAGCTACCAGTTTCTTAGTTAATTCTTTTTTTTTAATTTTAAAAACATCAAATCATATGTTTAATTCATATTTTGAAGCTGTAGTTGTCCTTCAGAATATCACTGATAGTGAGTATGTGGTGGCAAACCAGAGAAATACAAGTTGGATCTGCATCTTTCTTCATGGAGTCTTCGTTTAAATCTTGTATCTTTCCTATTAGGCCTCTCTTGATAACTTTTGTTCTCTTTCGTCCTTGATATGGGCTAAAAGTCTTTAATTTATACTCTCTTCTTCTTTTTTTAAAAGGCGATATTGACTGGGAGGTTTTACACCTTTAAACAACAGAAAAAAATTAAGCTGCATAAAACGAGATCTTGCAAGGTGTATCCTGCACATAAATAGAGGATATAAGCAAAAAGTTATTTTAAAAACATGAAAATTATCTACATATATACATTTCATAGTCTGGGGAGTTTCCAAGATGGAGATTTTATTATATAAATTATTGTATTACGATTCTAGTTGGTTGCAATTTTTAGAAAATTTAGTACAGACATTGATGGGCTTCAAAAAGAAAAAGATTTCTTTAAAAAAGTTAGACAAATGTTAAATTAGTTTCTTAACTGATATTTCGGGAGCAACGTGGCTTATGAAGGGTTTTTTCTTTTCTTTATTTGGAAATTTTTTCTCTAGTGGTTCAATTATTTTGTCCAATATTTATGAAATTTGTCACAACCATTGAAATTCACAATGGACTGATTTTTTATTTTTTTTATTAGAAAAGATAGAAATATATTTTTCTGGGCTAATTTTTAAATTTCTTGAAATGTAATCAAATCACCAAGAAATTTTTAAAAAGATACATTTTAAAAGATGGTTATTGTCATTAAGCCCTAACTCAGATTGTCTAAGGTTTTACTTTTGGAACAACTAGTTGAGATTAAATTTTGGTGTTTTTAGGTTAAAAATTTCAGGATAATATTTCATTTATGATTTAAGGGTAATTTTATGGGTTCAATTTGAGGTAAAATTTTTAAGTTTAATTTTGGGACCATTTTGACTTCTAACTTGGAATATTTTGAAACCTACTGACTTTTATTAATTATTTTGAATTAATCTCCAACTTTCTCTGTCCCCAAAAAGACACATATGTACCTCAAGATGGCAGTCCCTCATTATAAGTGTGGAATAAAACTAACAATTTTGTTATCAAAAAATTGGAAAATATTAAGAGAAGTGAACATAAATTTTACTTCTCTCATGCATTTTTAGCCGCCAACTTCTATTGGAATCACGGATTAATAATTGATTTCTACCTATTAGTTTTTAAAAAAAAGATAAAGGCTCTTAATACACTAATCGTATTATGTCTAGCTCCCACTCCCCATATCCCTTGCACAAGTACCAAACCACTGTTAATGTAGCCTCTCATCTCAAATACCGAATCCACAAGCAGCATTTTTGTGTCTAAATTAAAAAACAAATTAAAAGGAATAGGAGGTTATGCAGTACTTTTGGTTCACCCTTTATAGAGTAAACAAAAAACATGAAATTTGACCATTTGCATTGAAAACTCAATATACTCTTAAAACAATAATACATTTTATGTGATAAACTTAGCAGATATTTTTCCAAATCTCCATTTTAAATTAGAAAGTTTGTCCATCTAATTTCTTACCACCAATAATAAAATTAATTGTTAGTTGTTAAAAGCAAAACAGTGTGACATCTGTTTCATATTTAAAACATTACAGCTGTTTTTTCCCCCTTTCAACTTATGGACATGTGTAAAACTTCTAGGCCATTCGATCAAGTCTAGGTCTTGAAATTGATCAGTAAATTTCAACTGTTTAAATTAACCTTTATCTTCTTGGACATGTTTACTGTTAGTTATTTATTTGTATTGTGGTGGATAAGATATTCCATCATCATTACTGAGTGTTTTGTTCCTTTTGGTTTGTATGGTTTGTATTTTAAAACGTTTTAAACGTTTGGAATAGTTATTTGTTTATTTAGTTTATGTTTATTTTGACAAAATAACTTAGGAATTGTTGTATAGGCTTATACATTATGCAGCAGATTTATGTTGCATGCTGTATTATTGGGTTATAAACTAAGTTATCTGGTTTGTTGATCTAACATTATTAGAAATTCTTAAAACTTGTTAATTGTTTACTAACGTAATTATACTGTGCAAACTTGTTACATCTTCACATCATTAATATAACACTACCAATTTAAAATAATTTCGGCAGTTATCTAGTGCTAACACAAGAGAAGTATAATAATTTCCTTCAGTTTATATTCTGGACTTTAACCAAATTAGAGATAATTTTATGGCAATTGTACAAAATGCTCAAAATGAATAATAAGTCAATATACTGGCATGTTGGTCTTATGAATTTTACCTTACTTACCCAACAGCCTTAGTAATTTTAAAACACAATTAAATTTTTGCAATATCTATTTTTAATCAGAGATTTTAGATCGGTAGGCCTATGCATTAGCCTACATCAAAAATTAAAACGTTCACAAATTAGTTTTTAAATAGTTTATAAATAGGTTTAAAAATGTTGGTGGTTATGAATATTTCTTGAACTTCGGAAACCCCTATACCACATTTGATAAAGTTAGACCACTTATAACAAATAAAATACAACTGTGAAACACTGAATGATGTTGTTGCTTGTTCATCTGTCATTAAAATATATACACGTTCCCCACTTTTAATAAGTTACATGTTATAATTTGATATACAAGTTGCATAAATTACTATTTAACAAAATGTAATGAAATAAATTAATGAATATCTTACGCCAAAAGAATTATTATGTAGATATCTGTGTGTGTGTGTGTGTGTGTGTGTGTGTGTGTGTGTGTGTGTGTGTGTGTGTGTGTGTGTGTGTGTGTGTGTGTGTGTGTGTGTGTGTGTGTGTGTGTGTGTGTGTGTGTGTGTGTGTGTGTGAGGGGGGGAGGGTAAGTTATATTAAAATATAGTTATAAGGATTTGTAGATATAATTCTTGGTTTTGTACAGGTTTGTTCCATATGGTAATTACAATAGTTTTTTTTTTTTTTCTAGAGCAAGATTTCCCAATCATTTTTGCTTCAAACACTTCTTCATTATTTAAGTTACCCCTTTCGTCCCTTAATGTACCTTACATTTGTTTTAAGTACTTTACATTTATATGCAGGATCAATAATGGGAAACTCTTTTAAATCTTTTTAATCCATTTGCTTGCTTTTTCCTGAATGGTACAAATATTTTTGGTAATCCAGATTTAATTATGAACGATTTTTTTCCATATGTTGTAATTTGTTGCAATTATTAATATGTAACTTTATATTTTCCGAATCTTACAATTTTGTAGCCATAAACAACTAATTTTCCTTACCCATAATTCACAATTAGTAATTTTAAGATTCCTAAATTTTACAAATTTTTATAATTATAGGTCTACCGATTTCATTTGAATATTTATTTGTAGTGTACCCCTACAATTTGCAAATGACAAAATTATATATAAAACAAATTTTTTTAAATTTTACAGCAGTTCCAATTTAATTTGATCCCCCCCCTCAATAATATATCAAATGACTACTAAACTATTTATTCTTCTTCTTTTCTGTATTTATAAAATGTGTTTTTTTTCTCTTCTCAACCAAATCTTCAACATAAACTTGTTTGAAACTAGAGTGTTAGAATGGTCAGTTTCCAATTTCTTTATAAACATGATTGAAATGTGGACTATATTTTATTACAGAAGTAATGCCAACATCACAAGAAGCCCTTGCAGTAGACAAAGATGGCACTGGAATACAAAGCACCGCAACCACAGATGACAAGCATGAAGTGTGTCTAACGCCAGGATGTGTTCATGCAGGTGATGTTTTATTATCATTAACTTATTTTGATTTCTACTAATAAATAAATAAAATTGAATTAGGATGAATGGTATACTGGTACAAATTAATAGAAGCAAGTCTAATAAACAAGTAGGGAATACATATTATTATAACCTCTCCCAAATTAAAAATTGGGTTGAAAAAATGTAAGAAACCATAGAAATACTGGTAGGTTGTAAAATATATAAAATTGTAAAATTAGGCCATTATCAAATAATTTATAATCAGAAAGTTAGACATTTTGAATTCTAATTGTAGCCAAGCCAGAGTATAGATTACGTGGTAAAATTTTGACCTATATTAAAAAAGATTATGTAAAGTAATAATTCGATTATGTAAAGTGTTTATTTGAATAATTAAAATTGTTACAAATCATTTTGGGAATTAAAATATAGCTAAAAAGTTAAAACACTCAAAATAATTTCACCACACACCGAACTCGTTGCCTTGACAACGGATTCACCGGCCAATGAGAATGGACGACTCAAATCAGTGCAGTTGTAGCCGGCAAGCTTGAAGATACCGAAGCGTCTTTTTTTTTGAAGAGTGCTGAGATAAACGCTGAAGGAGCAAGATGTGTTTTTTTGTGTGTGCGAGGAAGAGTGAATTTCGCGGTCATATCGACCGAAGTTGAACGTAACAAGTACTAGTAAGGAAACACATAGTGAACAATTTGACTAAATTATTTTCATAACAAATTAAAATTTAAATAACTTTTCTTTCGTATAAAAAAATTTTGCGTATAAAACAGGATTTCTTGGCCAGCACGAGCTCCCCTTCCCCGAGATAGTGTAATTTTGAAATAAAGAAACATTTTGACGTATAAATCATTTGAAATTTGTATCATTGATCAACCAAAAGACAATCTAATTTTGATATTGTTAACTTAACCCAAAACTACTTACCTAGCAAAGAATTTGTTATAATGGTATAATTATGAATTTATCACAGAAATAATTTAATAATTAATTATACATAGTTTGAAATTGTACAAACCTATGTTTTGTGATACGTCGTTGGATACCTTTGTTATTTGAAAGTAATGTACTTAAATCATTACCTAGCTGCTGTACTTGTATTACTTTTTACTAATGCTAATTTTGGAATAAACTGTATGAACTAAAATTTACTTTATACTATGTTTGGGAGTAGTTTTACACTTTACTGACACTTTAATTTGAAGGTGTAAAGGTAAGAGAGGGTAATAACTTATCAGATCTAGGTTTGTTAGGCATGTGTTAAGGCTAGGATCCCTTATAGATATTTAATGCTTTTAAAGAAAGATTTATTTTAGAGTAAAAAATAAATGTGGCAAATCATTAATAATTGTGGCATATACTATTGTTTACAAACAAAAATAGTTCTAATGTTCTTATTATAATACAGTTGCAATCAAATATAGTCAATACATACAATTTTATCGCCTTTTTTTATCAAAATGAAAAAATATCAAGTTATAAATATTGTCAAAGTTACCTAATGATATTATTTATATTCAATTGTGCAAACCTCTACATTAAACTGAACTAGTTGAAGTTAACCAAACAACAAGTAAAAGATTTTCTTATGGTTTTAAAGTTATTTGATAATGATAGACAGTTCATATTATTAATATAGTTCAATCAGACATTTATCATCATTTCTGTATATAAAAACTACTACGCAACATTTTGAATATTTATCTATACTCATTATTAAATGATAAATCTAGAACATGAAAAAAGTTAAAAAAAAACATCAACAGTAGTCTACGGCCATGTTGGAAACTAAAACTAATAACGGCCTAAGACATAGGATTACACTATACAAATAATGATAGATAGTAGATGTGGTGCCAAGAGAAGTGGATATTAGTTTTAGTTTCTTGGATGATCCTGGGCTATGTTGGTGTTTTTCATTTTTTTTTCCATATTCCAGCCTTATCACTGGATGGAGAAAGATGATTTTTACTAGTCTCGAAACATCTTGTATTGGATTTATAACACAAATGACGTCAACTGTCTGGTTAAACCAGACATTAAATTAAATAATTTTTGTTGAGATATAAATTGGAGTTGTAAACTTGCCGTTGCTTATATGTGTCAAATATTAAAAATAACATTGCCAGAACTATGCTTGGAAGTAATATTTAGGCACTACAACATGGAGCTTTTCAATTGTTCAGCTGTTTTATCCTGTAAATAGTCTGCACACTTAATCTTCCACTTTTATTGCTACAGCAGCAGTTAAATTGGTGTGAAATTAGTCACCAATAAACACAATCATTTACAAAAACAACAGAAAGTTTATGTTTTGTTAATGTTTGATGTGCTTTGTTGCAACAAGGAAGGATAAGTAACTAAAAGAAGTTATTAATCAATAACATCACTGAACCGTGTTATTCATGATCAGCAAAGCCTTGAGACATCAGTTTTTATTTGTTGACAGTTTAATAATAAGAAACAGTGTTGATAATTCAAGTATAAATCAGTTAACTTTATTGTCAATAAGTTGTTATAAACTTTGTAGAAATGAAGAGTGTATTGGGTTTGATCGGCTTAATTATAAAATCATAATACCACAGGTTTTTAATTTATGTTTGTAAAAAATTTCAATTCTATTTTTTATAACCTTTCAACTAATTCTCACCATTCTCTGAAACGTTTATTTTCAAAAATGTGGATTACAGTTGATAACGTCACCACAACCGGGAACTAGTTTTCAGCCGACTACTTTCCTGCCACTCACACGGCAAAACCTGCCAAAACTCATATACCGACCAAACACATCAATTCCTCAGCCTTAAACGGCTTTGCTTCGGCCATAAACATCTTGTACTCATAATTTGTCTCTGATTGGCTGACAGCTACACGTCAATCGTGAGGGTGCCTAAAATTCTGCCTCTACATTATAATAGCGCCCCGCAACACTATTCCGAATCAATCACAGATTACCTCGTCTCTGATTGGTTTGCATCACATAGCACTTACACAAAGGACAGCTCATTGTTTCTCACGGGAACAATGAGCTGAAAGTTGTAAAAGTATCAGGCGAAAATCACCAAAACTTAACCTCACCTACACCTTCCAGTGAGAGACCAACACCACCATACAACACACAGAGAACTCTACTATGGAACAACACTCGCCTTGGTGACTAGAACACTGAGCCACCTGCCTCCACCTACCAGCTTGTTATGCCCATACACGGTTTGAATCATTGGAACACCTCATCACCCGAACTCCTGCCATCACCCTGTGGCCTCCCGTAAGGAAAATTAATCCGGGCAATGGCAGCAGCCTGCTCCCCCACATCACCTCTGAAAAGGAAATGGTAGGTGCTCTGGTAGTCGCTGGACAAGACTCTGTCGAAGGCCAGGAAGCAATCAAGAAATAAGCGTATTTCAGCCAAAATTGCTTACTCTTTCCCTAAACTAATCTTCATCCCATCCGCCCAGTCCACGTCTTACCCCACACCCGTTGATTCTAGGGACTGTACGTGTGCTCTAAAAACTACGTACAACTGGCCTTTTTTAGGACCAACAAAAAGGTCAACCTTAATTTCCTTTCAGCCATTTAATTTCAACAACGTGCTGGAAATCGTCCTCACCATTCCCCACACAAAAGCACCTAGACCCTCCTGGGTCGACGTACCTACTCGCATCTCACTTACCTGAAAACTACGACAGCCTACACCTTCCCCAAGGCTATGTCACATTTTTAAATATCTAAATAAACTTTGGTTTTAATTTCATACTGAAGTTTACAGTTAAATTATATTGTTGACCAATTTTTTGTCTCCAGCCAATTTTAATATTTGTCTCTTTTTTTGTAAAATAAAGTTTGTTTTATGTTAAAGAAGTGTTCTACAGAATGTATATTCTGAATGATTTCAAAGATAATTTGTAAATAAAACACAATTTTAATAATTGAAGTGTAAATGTATTTGTATAGTTTATAACTAAAGAGTTGTTTTTGTTCTTGCAGCCTCCATTGTGTTGAAAAGTTTGGATCCCACTGTTGATCCTTGTGATGACTTCTACAAATTCAGTTGTGGAAATTTTATCAAAGATCTTACTATTCCTGATGACAAGGTTAGATTATTTAAAATACTATCCAAATAATGTAATTTAACATTTTGGAGACTATTTTCATAAAAGTGTTGTAGCAACTATTTTCTTTGGATGACCAAATATGTTTTTTGCCACATTTTCTTCTTTAGACTATGACTTCAGCTACTATATATACTACAGTTTTTCCCTATAGACTAGCAATTTTAGACACTACAGAAAACATGATTTTAGACTTACTGTAATTTTTAAATATGAATGTTATTCATATTCATAACCAACCATGAAATTTTGTCATATGTACATACATCATTGGTGTCACCTGACACAAATGCCCGAACCAAGAAGTAAATAGTAGGTACCTAAAAACATTAAGCAATGGAAAACACAATTAAAAAAGAATATATTGATACAATAAAATAAAATTAGTTCATTTAGTTTATATAAATAAACTTGTTTGTTCTAGTTAATTTATTATTACTTTTGCAGTTGGCAATTATATTGTTCTCTGTAATTTGTACTAATACTGCTAAGTAAATTTTTAAACTGTGATATTACTACTGCTATATATAAGTTATTGTGTATCTATTCCTAAATTCATTGAAAAGGTTATTGACAGTATTTTATTAAATTGTTTCCATGTAACTAGTATTACAGTAGTCTTCCAAATAAGATAATGATCAGATAATAAAAATATCACTTCCTCTATGGACCATAACATCTTAAACTATTTTATTTCATTTTATCATTAATTATGATGTAATGTATACATGATCTGTGACCTCTTGCACTTCACATATATTTATATGCCTTTCTTCCTAAAAAATCTATTCATTTTTACTTTCTCACACATTCGTAGTACAGTATAGAGATAGTTATGTGAAGGTCAAAAAATTGATATCAAATTTTTTGCAGACATATCCGTTTGATTCATGGTTTTTGAACTGATTTTAAATTTGGTATATGGGTGGGAATAATGTGGCTATATCGTAGGACATTTTAATAACTCAAAATTGCCATAAAAAATAATCACAAGATTAGGATTTTCTCAAAATCGGTTTAAGACACTTTTTAGTAAGCTGAATATTTTACCTTCTTTTCGATCTATTTTTGTTTAATTTTATTTTTTTATTTGTGAATGTATTATTTTAGCATTACCAAAATTGAAAAATACACTCTAAACAAAAATCAAAATAGAGTAAATATTAGCACTGTAAAGTTCCATGACAGGCTTTCTGAGGAAATTAGGGTCTTGCATTGTGGAAACAAAAATAAAATAAAACACAATTTTTTTTTTTGTAAAATTCTTACATTGGTTCTACACCATGGTTTCACCAGTTATGGCATTGACGAGGCTTATACAAAGACAGAAACAAAAATTAAGAAATACTTGCAAAAGTTTTTATTGGGTAATTGTTTTTATTTTGTGACTGACTATAGAGCAAGATAATGGTAATAACAAATTATTTAAACATGTTTTATTAATTCTTGTTTCTATTATTATAAATTATTGAAATGATTTTACAAACTTGTAACCTTGCCTGTAATTTTAATGTTTTGTACTTGTTACTTTTTATTATAATTGATTTATTTTTGAAAATTTGGTTTTCTGTTTTTTTTGTAATTGATTAGTGAATACTAAATACTACACTCCAGGTATTGAAGAAAAGCGGTAGCAAAATAGTTTTATAGTTATTTTTCAAACATTCCAAACAAGTATTATGTAGGCCTACAAATAAAAACTGCTGAGTTAGGTGTAAGTTATGATTTAAAAATAGTTTTAATATTAATATCTAAAAGATATGTTCTTTTGGTTTCAGACATCTGTGACATGGTTCAGTAAAGTGGATGATGTATTGACAGATCAGTTGAGAATATTGATAGAAGAACCTACAACACAGGGTGAAACTAGACCCATCACAATGGCCAAGATTCTTTATAAGAACTGTATGAATAAAAGTAAGATTTGAATTTCAACCAGTTTTAGACAAACTTTTAGGCTTTCACTTGAAAATATATAAGTTTATATATAACAACTTTACTGACGATTAATCGTCCCTTAAATATTTATACTAGGATTAAAACTAACTTAATTGTTTAAATGTTATATGGACATGCGGATATTTATTTATCTATTCATACAATATCTTGCTCATTAATCAAATTAAATAACTCAAAATTAAACAATTTTTTCAAACACAGTTAGCATACATACCTTTTATTTCGATTTTTTTTACACATAATATATATATATACACATATATATATATTTACGTTATAATAATAAACTTATTAATTATGAGATACATACTTTTTAACAATAGTTCCAACAATAGAATTAATAAATTAAATTTAAAACATAAATGCAACTTTTTTTGAAAAAGTAATTCAAAATTAGACACTTCGAAGAAAATCTTGTTTTGAGGTTAACACCATTTTACTAAACTTTTCATTAGACTAAAAAAAAAAAAAAAAAAAAAAAAAAAAGGTCGGTAAAAATAATTAAACTTTACAAACAGACAAATAGGTTATTCTACTGAAAGTATCTTTATTTACTACAAAACATAAATAATAATATGGGGTAAATTTAGTAAAGTAATAACCATGGACATTCTGTTTTTTAGCAAGGTTGCTGTTACAAAGACAAGATAATATACAAGTTTAAAATTGGAATGGAATAATCTTTTATGCCCTTAAGAAACCTCCGGAAGTTCAGAAAAATGCATTGGGATAATTTTATATGGTAGCCATTTTAAATAGTCTTTGGCCATTTAGTTCTAGTACTTTAACTTGTATCACATAAATTTAAATAAAAAATTGCAATTTTTAATACTACACAACAGTACCAACTCTCTACTCCCTACAATAAAAAAAAAAATTATTTATTTTTTAAATTTTAGAATCTGGACCTCCTCCAAAAAGGGGGATACATTGAATAGTTTTAAAAAAATGGAAATTTGTCTTCATTGTTTGCATGAAATAGGATTTCAGAGCGGAGTGGCAGAGGATTTGGTGTACTTCCTCTGACAACAATCTGTAAGATATTTAACAAAGTTGAGGAAAAGTGTTGGACAAAAGTCCATTGACTAAATAGTTTCCATCAATTGCTCTGGAAATAAATAATGCAGGCAGGTAGATTTAAAATTCCAATTGTTATTGGTCTATTATATTTCACTCAAGGTGATATTGAAAAGCCTAATCCTCATGGTGACTTGTACATCAATTAGAAGGGCTATGCAAGTCTTAATGTTCAAGTAACAGGTAATTTGTACATCAATCAGAAGGGCTAAATGTTTAAGTAAACAGGTGATGTGGTTGAAAAATTTATGAATAACAATAACAGTGTATCTTAGGCCTAAGGGGAGTATATGACTGTAGAATGGTGATGGAACACAGTTTGCAATATAACACCTTGATTTAATGGCAATGTTTGTCTTCTGGATGATACTGGATACACTATTGTATTGTGGTTTTATACTTCTTAAAGTTACAAATTCAAGAGAGCAACAATTATTGTAATCGCCAGTATGCTGCCAGATGAGTGTTCTGGGCTGCTTAAAATATGATTTTGTATTCTGGGAGGCCATAGTTTGTTAAGCACTAGATAAAATACCTATAGTAATTGTTAGCTATGTAGTTTTACACAATACTGCAAAATATTTACAATATGAATGAAGAACAATTTGATGGTTCTGGAAAGTTTTTTTTTTTTTTTATAAAAGATATTAAGACTATATACTATAAAGCAGATGCAATGTCAAAGAGGAAAGAAGAAACAGAGATATATATTACTGTATATAATGACTGAATTAATGATACTGGAATAATGTATTATTTTGTAACAGGTTTCCAAAAAACAACTATAATTAATTAAGGAAATGAGTTCCAAGTATTAACTAACGGTATTTAAACTAAAATGTAAATTTTTATGTACACATGCGATGATAATCTATAAAAGGTTGTTAGTCCTCATAAAAAATTAATATAAACATTTGGCTGTTTTTTATTCTTAATTTTTTTTAAATTTTTTCATAATGGATAGTGGATTTTAACTTTTATTAAAAAATCACATTACATTAGTTAGACAAAATTATTTATAAAAAATAATATACAATTTTCTTGGATAAAAAAAATAATTAAAATTGTGTAAAGTTAAAAGTTACCTGTACAAGTGATAACTTTAATTTTTATTAATACATCACTTATTTTGTTAAGAGTTCTCTTGATATAACGAGATAACTATTGCGCTTTTTTAGACTTCTCTGATAAGATTTAAAAACGCTTTTTCTTTCATTGAATATTATGTACAACATTTGGAAGAGATCCCACAGGGGTAGGAAGATCTTATGTTTTGTCTGATTTTTATTCATGAGGCCAAATGTCTTACCCTCTCCTTGAACTTCTTAGACAAATTTATTGTCTGAGAGATTAGTTCTAATAATTTGCCGATATTACTTGCTTCATACGAGTTTCACTTAAACTAGGCTTGCTTTGGATCAATTATACTATACTGTACTAGTGGCATGATAACACTAATCGATTTGTTTTGCTTGTTTTTTTTTTTTTTTTGCAATGTGGTTGTCTTATAGCCTTTCTAGAAAAATTCTGTCTTTTAATCAGAATGATACACAGACCTGACAATTCAGTCTATTACTATCCACTATATTTATTACAAAACTGTGTAAAAGTAATGTTTAGATTTGTTTCTAGTTTAGTGTTCAATGAGTGCTAGTATCAATATATTCATTCAGAGTACGGTATGTGATATTAACATAATAATAATTTCAGGTCGTATTGAAGAAATTGGTCTTACTCACATCAAAAGTATAGTAAAAGAGCTCGGAGGATGGCCTGTACTGGAAGGTGAATCATGGGATGTTGGAAAATTTGATTGGATCGCCACCACATATAAGTTTAAAGATATGGGTTTAAGTATTGATTATTTAATCGATTTCTCCATCACCACCGATGTCAAGAATTCTACAAGAAGGATCATTGATGTAAGTTTCATCATTTTATAAATTCTAATCATGTCTGTTTCTCTCTTTTTTCATTCAGGCAATTCCTATTTCAACCATTTTCTTATACTGCATCACAAAATTTTTGAACACAAGAAGTTAATAACCTCATAATTTATTTAATACTTTTTTCTAAACATCAAAATGGTGATTTATCTTATTGTTAAAAAAAAAAAAATTCTCGATCATTATTACTTATAAAAAAAAGGAAGAAAAAGACATAAAATAAATACCCTCTAGCTCTTGAATACTCTAATAGGGTCGGAAGACACAATAGTTGGTCATGAGAGATCTGATAGGAGAGATAATAGAGAGGGATCTAACCCAAGGTTATGTGAGAAAATGTGTAGATTCAGTTAGAGTGCTTCAGGATTGTCATGTCTGTATCTCTGTAAGTGAGCGACAGACGGTAAAATTAATGAAACTTCAATAAATTGGAGATTTTTTAAAGTAAAATAAATTTTAAAAAGAACAACCATGATAGATATAATGTTTTATTGCAGGCAAAAGTGATCTACACCTTGAAATTATTTTTCAATGTTGTCATAATTGATTTTCACATACGGTATTTTTGATATATATCTCCAATGTCCTTATTCCATTGTCAAGGAAGTCAATTGCCAGAATTTTGAATAATTTAGTAACATCTTTCTTTATTTCATCATCATTTTCAAAATACTGTGGTATGAGCTAATTCTCTATAAAAAAAGGTGGTAGTCATTCGGTGCAAGATAAGGGCTATAGTGGAAATGGTTAAAAATTTCCTAGCAAATTTTATTTCAACATTTGAAGAGTCTGTATTGTGAGTTGAGCATTGTCATGGAAAAGTACAATTAATTTGTCTCTTATTTTTAATGGCCTGTCTAAGTTTCTTTATAGTTCAAAATAGTCATTGACATTATTGAAGCTTCCACATTTAAGGAAATTACTTAACAAGATCTCTTTTGATACCCAAACAAACAGTGGCCATGATTTTTCTAACAGAATAATATCTTGTTTAAACGTCAACTTTGAAGATGATGTAAACTTCTCTTGCATCAACTATTGTTTTCACTGTGTTGATATAGGAGATACAAGTTTTATCTTCAAAAACAATATGGCCATAAAGAGCATCTACTACCTTTTGATAATGTTTGAGCACAGTCAAGTTTTTCTACTTGTGCGTAATGGTTAACATTATCAGCACACATTTGTCATATAATTTTTTGTCATAACCAATTTTTCTGGTACAATATCTTCAATTACAGAGCATGAAACTTTGGAGTGCTTACAATTTTGTGTAGTCATGATTTTTCACAAATTGTTGGGATCACTTTCTTCATAAAATCATAGAGCATCACCAAAGGCCGATAAAAATTTTCTTCATCGAAGGTGTTTATTCATCCATTTCGAAACAAACAATACCACTAATTCCTACTGTCACTAATAACATCTGATCTATAAACTTCACACAGTTGTTTGTGAATTCCACCAGCACTATGGCTTTTTGCTAATAAAAACTGATCTCAGCAATAACATCACAGTTGGTAGAATTGTTTAATGTTATGCTGATTGAAGAAAACTAACCAGAAAACCTGTACTGAGGGTATAAGGGTGTATACTTCAAGAAGCCTTTGATAAAAAGTATTGTAAATTAACTGTTTTAAAAACTAAATTTGTGGATTCAAATTAATATTATTTACACCACATCCTAGGTGGGATAGTAGGGAGGGGATGAGAGTCATGAGTCTACTATATATACGTCATATCACAGTCAAGACTTGATGAGTAGTTCAGTAAACAAATTAAGTAAGTTTGTCCACATGATTAAAATCTTGTCTCAATTCAAATTCTGACACATTAGAATTTTTGTTTTTGACAAGATTTTTCTTATGTTTCCAGTTGGATACAGCAAGTGTAAGTCTTAGCAGAGAGTATTTGATCAAAGGTATGGATGAGAAGATAGTTGCAGAGTATTATCGTTACATGGTGGATATTGCTGTCTTATTTGGTGCTGAGAGAAACAGAGCAGAGAGGGAACTCAAGGAATCATTGGACTTTGAAATATCACTTGCCAATGTAAGTATAACTGTAGATTATTTCATTATATTTGTATGAAACGTTTAACTTAGTTGTGTATCATTATAAAGTTAGTAATTCACAAAGATAGTTAAATAAGACACAGTTGTGTGACTGTTGTGCCTTAATCATAATTGAACATATTCCACAATGTCACAGACACAAATATATTGAGTTAATTGGATCTTCAAAGCCATTGGACAAAGATACTGTTTGAGATAGGGTTAAAACATAAATGTCAGACACTTGTAATTTGTATACGGACAATAATTACTTGTCTTTGTATTTACTTTTATTAAAAACCAAAAACTATTATTGTTAAAACTTAAATATGAAAATGGGTCAAAAATCAACCTCTGGTTTTCAGTTTAGGGTGCATAACTAGTTCCTAAAGCCCAAAAAATACCATCCAACCCAATACTATTAGTTAATATATATATATATATATATATATATATATATATATATATATATATACTAATTTTAATTTGTAAATTCATGTTTTTTAAGACTATGATTTCATATTTTACTTTAATTTTACATGTGGTTACCAAAGTCATGTGTAGAGAATATCAATTATTTTAAAATATAGCACTAACTATGATTATCATATTCATAGTTAATCACAACAGTTAATTTGGCCCTACTTGTGCTTGGTAAATATTTTATCACACTTCTTTAAACCCTTCTATAAATAGATATGTTTTTCTATTTCAGTTTTAATCTAATCTAAACTTTTTGTTCTTACAGCATTAGGTCCACAAGTTGACAAAACTAACCAATAATTTAATTTTGTTTACAGATCTCACTACCACTAGAAGAAAGACGAGATGCTACTAAATTGTACAACCCAATGACAATTCCTGAACTTCAGACAAAATTCCCTGCTATTCCATGGCGGGAATATTTCAGCAAACTCTTACCTTCTACTATTCAAATTCAACCTGATGAAATGGTTATAGTCAATGTACCATCTTTCATTTCGAATGTCACTGCTATCTTGAGCAACACACCTAAAAGGTAGATTATTTTTTCCAATTTTTATTGCTTCAATGTTATTCAAATGATAAAACACAAAAGCAAATATACAGTATTGGAAAGTGTGAAAGGATCTGATGGTAAAAGTTTGCATAAACAGACTTTCTTCAGTCTAAAGAGGCAGCATATTTGTTAACATAGTTGTCCATTAATTTCAAACCTCTGTTTGCAATTTTCTGCACATCGAAGTACTTTTGTAGTTTATGTGAATGCACTGATACTGTATAATAATTACTAATTTTGTTAATCATTTGAATTTCTTATATAAGTCATGCTAACCACCATATCAAAATTGCAAATCAAAATTTTTGCTATTATTGCTGGACAATAGCATAGAAATTGACGACTTTATGTATTTTATTGACCTTATTTTCTGGCATTAAATTTCCTTTCCTGATGCTAAAATAAGATCAAACCAGAGAGTCTGTCGGCTACTTTTTCTTTATTATTATACTAACTTAATTATCCAGTGTTCATTTGGATTATAATTACTTCATCCATATCGTTTTTTTCAAAAATTGTCACTAACTTTCAACAACAAACAAAAAAAAATCTCTTTTGCTTTTCTTGTTAAATTTAACCTTTTAAACTTAGCCTGTTTATTTTACAGTAGTATGGTTTAAAAACGTGAGGAGTCTGAAAAAAATACAGTATTTTAAATTTTTAAACAACATATAGTACAATCATTAATGAAACTATAAAAATATGTAACAAATAACTTTTCAACTATACAAATATTAAAAATTTATTTTAAGTTAAAAAAAAAAAAATGTAATTAATTATTCCTGTTGTGCGTATCGAGAAAAATGATATAGACAACTATAAGTTTATATGAATACTCATACAAACATGCACAAATATAAAATATTCAAAGAACTAATGCAACTATACAAATGTGGAATATACATTGAAATATACACAGTATCAAACTACAAAATAACAGAGTTCAAGGCTGCAACAACTTAGACAAATCCAGTGCTTGCATGTACACAACATTTTTTGTCTTTCTTCTTGGGGCACGGGGATAAAGAGGTGCTTCTGTGACCCAACCCTGGAACATAACATGCTACATAAAGTTATACGTGAGAAAAACACTGGGGTTCTAGGTTAACACCACATCAATTGATTGTCTGTCCTTGGGCCTTGTTAATTGTGATGGCAAAAGCAAGACTATCAGAAAATTGTTAGGGTAATAACCTGGGATCAATGGTACCCGAAAAATGGAAATGTCCTAACCTTTTTCTTTTCCTGTTAATTTTGTAACTTTTATGATGTTAGCTAACAATCTTTTCAAATTGAGCCTGGTACTGTTGTAAAGTTTTGGTGTATCTAAGTAACATAGCATAATGACAGAACCAATTTTAAGCTGGAGGAGATGTGATGACATTCAAGGATGGTCCAGTGAGTATAAAAACTATGTGGGAAAATTCACTGCATCACCAGTACCTTCTACTGTCTCTATAAATCTATACTTATTGACTGGATCTGGTATCATTGAATTTGGCTGTACAACTCAAATACAGCATAGTTTTTTGACTGCAAGAATGGCTTTTTCACATAATTATTCATGGTTTCATGATTTTTGGGGCTATGCCTGAATAAATTTTGTTGTTCAGTTATTCAACCAAGGACTGCAAAAATTATCTGGAAAGCTAATTTCACCTTTTGATTCAGTTGGGAATGTGTCTTCATCGATTTATTAGAGTTCATGTGCAAAATTTTAGGCTGTCTCATCTCCAAAGAACTGAACCCTGATGTTTTATTTTAATATGAATGTTTTAACATACTTCCACAGAGGCGATGTATTAAGACAAGCATTGAGATCATCAACCGGAGTTGATTTTAATGTGATTGGAAGAGTTTGTCAGAAGTCACCAGCAAGAAGCATCAGAGATCCTCCCAGAACCTGATCATTCACTCCCAGGTCCTGCAGAGTCCTATCAAGGGTTTCCAGTGATTATGAGCCATTGTGCATTCATTCTACACAATAGTTTTACACATTTGCAGCAATTTTGCCTGGCTACTTGATTTGCTAATTACTGTTAATTAATGGGGTGTTCTTCCACATTTTTTTTTAGACATATATTTCGTGCCAAATGCGTAGTAAATCCACCATCTGTGAGAGACAGCCGCTATACCAAAAGAAGCCGTCACAGTGCTATTTTATTTTTTGAACGAATTTTGAAAAGTATCAAATTAATTAGAAAGGTTTTCCTCCTGGATTGTCTAGAAAAATGATACCCCCTTTTTTCTCTGTTGATACATTGCATGATGTGTTTATAAGACTTTCTTACATCATCCTCAACAGTGGTTTATTGGATTCAACAAATTTTCTCAATTCTGTTGTATTGTATTTATTTTTTTTTACGAAGAAGATAATTTTTTAAATTATTTGCGTTCTCAGGATTTCTTTCAGGAGCCTGAGGCCCCAAATTTAACAATTTTGCTACAGAATGATAGATATTTGTCTTCTTTTATAATGAGAACTTTGTTAAATATTTCTGAATAGAATTGTATGGAATCATCAACATCGTTTCATGGCAAGCCTGGCAAAAACATCTTCACTCAAGCTTTCAAAGAATTTCTCACACAAAATTCTTGAATTGGATGGATTCCAGGTAGTCAGTATAATTGCAAAATGATTTTGTATTTGCACAAGAATTGATGTCAACATAACTTCGGACATTGTTTTGTCCCAGTGTTCATCATCTTCCAGTAAACCATGTGTGAAGACGATGTTTACATTAGTATTCAGATTCAGCCAACCATCATGTGCTACATTGTTTCCACATTTCTTGCAGAAACGTTCTCGTTGGTCCACCGATTCAGCCACCTGTGATGTGGTAGTGTGTGCCCATATTTCTTGATGATGACGTTTTTGTTAGTCCTCAGATTCAAATGCCTCCGCTTTTTAGGCATGTTACTGTTGTTGATCATCTGTTCATCTGTTTGCAAAAGCTTTTCTTTTCTTTGCTTTCAGTTGAATTTGACTGATGGGCTTAAGTTTCCTTTTAGGTATCATTAAACGACTATGTTAAAGTTTATACACTTCTCAATGATACTATTGTCTGAAATTTCACTAAACACTATGATCTGACTTCACATGTTATCAAGAAACTAGTTTTATACCTTGCAGTTTGATCTTAATTCATGCACTTTAAAGTTCAAACTGAAGCAACTGAAGTAACTGACATCTGACATATCCTTTTATATTATTAAAGAACTTTTGAGATATTCTCTATTCCAGAAATGTATTTTAGAACAATCTAGAACATTATACAACAATATATAATTTTTTTTAAATTATAGGTCATTCTACACATTTGGGTTATTCTAGAAGTTTTTAGAAAATTTTGAAACATTTGAAATTTTCTAGAAGTTAAAAAAAAAATTAACATTGCATTTTGTAACAATCTAGAACTTTTGTTCTAGAAAATTTAGGAAGTTCTACAAATTTCCCAAATGTAATATTGTTGGAAAATATTCTAGAGTATTCCCAAATGTTCTAGAATTTTAACAGTTTATAATTTTTAAAAGATTTTCACTTCTCAAATAGCAGGTAATAGGGATGTATAACATCAACAGTATTTTTGCTCAGTTAGTAATTGCCCCAAGTTTGGATGAAATCAGTCTTATGGTTTAGGCGGGGATGTGGAACAAACATACAAACAATGACTTTAATTATATTAAGATAAAAAAAAAATTATCATCTTGTGTAATGTTTCAATAATAATATATTTTTGTTGTAGGATACAAGCAAACTATTTGTTGTGGCGTGCTGTAGCTGGTTCAATTGCATATTTAACAGAAGATGTCAGGAAACGTCAACTCGAATATGGAACTGCAATAAGTGGCAGAACTGAGCGTGAACCAAGATGGAAGGAGTGTATTAATGTAGCAACAAGCAGGTACAGAGGGTAAAGAGATTCCAATTTTAATTATACTAGTGACCATGTGCCTGGTGCTATGTGGAGGTATATCACTGGTCATAGTGGGGAAATCAAGGTGTTCACAAACAGATGGTGTAACCAGTTGTTAAGTATTTCATTGTGTTTGTCACTATCTCAGTCATTACAGTTATTTTGAATCACTAACATCTCTATAAGTAGTTAACTTTTTCTTTTCTCATTACCTACATTACTTTATGGCAGATAGGCTAAGCTTTGTGCAGTACAAAATGTATAGAATAAACTAATACCACCAGCTGACCTATAACCTACGAATGCTTGTTTGATGCACCTAAACTACTATGAAGTAAACAATTATTGCACTATGTTACTTCCCTTGATTTACTTGAGTAACTAATACCACTATATTACAATATTTGTTAATTATACTGTATTTTACTTAAACTGTATTATACTGGTCTAATTTTACACACTAATACCATTCATATTATATATAGCTATACAAAAATTGCAAATCGTGATTAACAATAAAGTGTTAGTATGGCCTGCACATAACCTTTCAGCTTCAGAGCTTATAAAATTCTATCATTTAAAAAAAACCATAGTTTTATTCTTTAATTATTTATACTAGCTCTTTACTATAAAAAAATCTTCTCTCAATTCATTTGCATAATTTCTTTTTGAGAAAATGCAGTATACTTATTCCTGTACTCAAAGATACCGGTTAACTAGCTGCATATAACCAGAATTACCTGGATCAATATTTGATTGCAACAGTATTCCATGAGTCCTGTATATTTGTTTTTTGGTTGGGGAGAGGACACACTAAGAGTTTTTAAGTAAAACTGGGTATATTCTTGTTTTAGACAGTTTGTAAATCAATTCTAAAGATGCTGTTAGGATGTTTGAAAGTTGTTTTACGATTTAGAGAATATCCCTATAGACAATTTCGGTGTGATTTTTGTTACTCAATAGTTCTACGGTCTAATAAGAAGCAGAATGTTTAAAATTGAATTCAAAAGGGAGTCATTATTTTACTCAAAACCTTTTTCATTTTTAAATACTAGAGGAGAGTGTTTTCAAAATAATTTTAATTATTTTATTCCATTGCTTGTCTGGAATGAACTAAGAAGATCAATTTTTGAATTTTAATTGCCATTTAATTTCATATTTGTAGATTGTGTACTGATTTTAATAATTTTTCTTCTGGTTTTTGGATTTTATTTTATTTTTAATTTGATTACACGTTAGCCATTAATTTGTTTTTATAAGGCCTTCAAGTTATTCTTTAAAAATAAATGATAAAATTCAAAATATTGTATCAACATTTTTAAGTGTGCACCACAACCGCATGCCTTCCCTTCTTCAAAGCAACAATATAAGTCATACATGTCTAACTTAAGCCCTTCACTTTCTCCAAGGCAATAATGTAAGTTACATATACCTACAGAACTCTTGTCTCTCATTCCCATAGGTATTCAATCCTTTATTACACCCTGCAACTATCTCATCCTTAGTTTCTGTCTTATTTGTGCATTGTATCTAACTCCATTGAAAATCTGTCTCCGTACTCTGTTGAACAACCCTAGTGGACAATAAAACTCACAATATTATATTGATTCTATACAACACTTTTTATCACATAATTTAGTACTTATCTTTTCAATTCCTCCTTTAAACATTAAACTGTATTTTATTTAACATTTCCTTCTTCAATACTATTAGAGATAGAGTAATTGCCAAGTTACTCTACATTTCATGATTGTAGGACACAATTGGTCTCATAAAGTTTCATGCATTTTTACTTTAGTGGCATGGGATATCATCTTGGAGTTTTAAAATTTCATATTCATAAAATATGTCCTAACCAAATATTACTCTTTTATTTATTTTCTGAAAATTTTTTCAATTAACCTCGAAACAGAGTCATTTATGTTTCATGACATTTTAAGGAACTCATTATAATATTTGTGAACTTATGTTTAAAATTTATCTTTTCATATTTGCCTTCAGGTCTTCAAAAGTTTGGGGGTTGTTTCCTAAAACTGGCACATGTTAACGGTTTTCTTTTTTTAAATTTATAAATAATAGTAATATTATGAAAAACCCAACTTGTAAGACATTATTATTCTCAAAAAGGTGTGTGGAATTTATCTGTATAATGAACAAAGTGTTATATGTAAAAAATGTGGAGTTAGTATGTCAGAAATCAAAAATTCTTACGAAAACTGAAGTCAAAATTTCACATAAAAGCCTAATTTACCATACAAAAAAATATTTCAAGATATAGAAAGTATTTGTACTATATTTGTGCATAAATGTTGGTAAAAACAAAAATCAATTTATAAAAAGTTAAGCCTAATTTGACATAACCTAGACCTTTGTACTAGGTAGGCCTGAAACTAAATCACTGAAAAACAAACAAAAAATCACTGAAAAATATAAACTTTAGAAACAATAACACACATGTAAAACTTGTATAAATAATTCAAGCCTTGCACGGAAGACTATTAATTTTTACTAATATTCGACAAAATCATGCACGAGATATAGAAACTTCAAGTTCAGAATGCATATCTAAAATTAGGCCTATGACATAATGGGTTGTACCAACTGAAATATATAAATTTAATATTTCTAATGGTGTTTAGAACGGTTACAAAATATCAATGTAAGTTATCGATATTTCACATTTCGTAACCACACTGAAATGAAAATGAGTCTGGTTCGGTTTAGTTACTACTTCGTAGAATGTAATATATCTCCAAAACTATTACAGTTATGATAATTTGGCATATATGTAGTTCGAAAGAAAAAAAAAATTACTATAAAATATTTTGAATTTGTGATGTTTGGACAAGAATTACCATTTACAAAATTTATACGATGAATCAGTTCAGATTTTCTTTTATTGTGATGAACTGTGAAGTGCTGTTCTCTTGCGGCAAAACACTTCACTTGATCGAATTCTTTAATTTTTACCTTTTTTTGTATATAATTTTAGTTATATGATTATGAAAGATTGATACATAGAAGGTCTGGTGGGATAAAGTGTCATCCATTTAGTACCACTCAAGTAGCATGTACAGCTTGATTGTCTTACTGCTCAGATGAAATTAACTTTTTTATTTGTATTATTATAGTATGAGTATATATATAATAGCAATATATCTATAACTTACGTCACTCTATACTTTTATAGTAGTAATCCTACATGCTATTGTTGCCTCAATATGGCACCATCTTCAGGTTAGTAATCTGTGTTAGTTTCATTTGATATTTGAAAATTTTATGTAAATGTGTTTTTTTTTATAAAATAATAATAATAACAAGAGACTAAACTTCTACACATCAATTCTTGATTTCCTCTGCGTTTGATGCATGTCAATTTAATGAAACCTTTTTATTGGGATTATGTCTTAAGGGATAAACTTGTCTGTTTTAGTTTCTCTCTAGCTGCTGGTTCATTGTATGTACAACGTTTCTTCAAAGAGGATGCAAAAAAGAATGCTTTGGAAATGGTTGATGGCATTCGGGAAGAAATGTATAAAATATTATCTGATGTTGATTGGATGGATGATAAAACAAGGTAACATAAAACTTCCTTTTGGACTAAAATATATATAGAGATATAGAGTGTCTGAAATGAAAATTTCACCCCCCCCCACCAAGTTTTGTATTAATTAAGATACAACACAGTTTGCGGCAATCTTCTTAATAGTGAGGAGCTTAGTCTATGAGTCTAGATTTTTCAATTTTGGACTTCAATGAGTGAGTGGGCAAGTGGTAAGTTAAGTCAAATATTTCAAAATGGGACATATGGTCATCATTTAAAAACTAAAATGATTACAGTTAACATGATTGTATTCAGATAGCTAAAAATTAATTTGCATCTCTCCACCTGGTCATTTAACATTATTTGAGAATATTTACTTCAATAAGTCCTGATTTTCGATTACTTGATAAACTTTGATGACTTAAAAAAATATATATATATATTAAGAGAGTTTAAAAAATCATTCTCTAATTTTATTTTTACATCCACAATGCCAGCTGAAAAGTTCAAAATAGTACTATGTATCTTTATTGTTACTTAACCAGTAGCCTACACATAATATATATATAGTATAGGATAAGTTTGATAATAACAAAAAAGTTTGACCCATATTTTTTGACTGATCATCACATTTCATAGCTTAAGGAATCCAAAAAAGTGATTATCAACATACTGCCCATCTCTCTTTGTTGTCATCTGTACATTAAAGAAATAGTTATAAAGAAACATAGCAGCCACAAATCAAATGTAACAAAAAATAAAATTACATTATCTCATGTATAAATACTTAATGGGAGCTCCAACTAATCGATAACTTTATTAGGAGTATATCAAAGTTTAACCTCCCAAAAAGATATATCACGAGATTGTAGAACACATTTCCTACACTTATCAGGAAGACAGTATTATCGAAATTATCGAGCAGTTATCAAGAGATTGTAGAACCGGCCCTAAGGGCTATGAACCACAACAGGCTTTGCTGTTAAAAACTGCATTGTTATTCATTGTTTTCAAATTTAGCTGCTCCCTTGTAAACAAAATCTTTACAAAGCACCTACTTGTAAACAAGTAGGAGTACATATATTATGTCTGTATATTATTTTATTTTTGTCATTTTGTTTAGATATAAATAATGTTTATTTATTGTTACAGGAAAAGTGCTCTGACCAAAGCTAGGGGAATGTCTGCTCACATTGCTTATCCCGATGAATTGTTGGACAATAAAAAACTGGAGGATTTCTACAGTAATGTAAGTACTACTAGAGCAGAAGACTAAAATGGTAACAGTAACATATAAACTTATACCCTTTAAAAATCGACATAATTTTATTGCTAAACTTAGCATTGGTTTAATTTTTTTTTCACTCCAATGGAAAATCTCATGATATTTTCACCTCCTGTTTTACCAAGAAGTGTTGTTACAGTAAAAGACTGGGTAAAGTGTTTTATCTAGTATATTATTAACTTTAAAAAAAATGTATAGAACAAATTATCTTTATTTTGTTGAGAGGGGACTTTATTGTCATTACAATTTTATTTTAAAAAATACTCTTTCAATAATAATGGGTTTTAAAAAATCGTTTCAGATTATTCTTAATTACTAACAGATTTTGTTAAAATTAAAAATGGAACCATCTACATAGCCAACTGAAATAAAATACCAAGTTTCATCAAAATTCAATCTGTGGTTCTTGAATGAGTCATATTGTAACATATTTAGAGGATCAACAGATAGAAAAAGTGTGTTTGTTTGACTGATACTTTTGAACTTTGTTTGACTGAGATATGGAGGAAATTTTGAAATTTGAGGTAAAAAGTATTTGGTTTCCAGAATTCATCACAAAGCTTTTCTATAACTCTCAATTGGAAGGAAGGAAAAATTAAAGAGTGGTAACATTGTAGGGAATAATAAAGTAAAAGATAACAAAAGATAAAAAAGTGAGGTTATAAGTTGGAGTATAACTATGTGCGGGTTAAACTGGTTATAATATTAGCATATTTTTGTATGAACATGAAAGGAGGTGTTGTGTAAGAAAAGATTCAAAGGTGTTAAGGTTTATTTATAAAAATAATACCCAGTTTGACCAACTAACAAAATGTACAATCTTAATTATAAGAAATGAAGGGAAAATAATTAAATACACTAGAAATCTTAGAAATTATGAAATTCACTCTTCTCCTCTAACCATTAAAGTCAGGTTCCTCTCTCCTCCTCTTGTAACATATATTTATAAAATATGTGACAATGACCACAAGTGTACTTTGGATGAAGGCGTGATCAGGCACATTGTCAGTCGAGTGAGGGTTGAGAATAAAGGTTAACAGTTATATCACGAATGATGTGGTATTTAATTATTAAAATCCATCTATGTCCTAATGATAATATCAATTAAATACAAATGTCATTTAATTATTAATATTCATCTACATTCTACATCCTAATTATATTATTAAATAAATTAAAATAAAACGTTGTTAAAAGTGGGAAATGAACCCATAGTATACCCTAGTAGTATTACTTTTTTTAATTTTTCTAGCTCTGTCCAACTAGAATAAGCACCAACTAGTAATACAGTACATTATAAACCATCTAGCTTGTCCCAGAAAACTATGTTTTAATGTTAACTACTTTTTATTTCAATTTATTTTAATTTTATGAATTCTTTCTTTTTTTAAGGTAACAGTTACATCAGAAGATTACTTGATGTCATTACTAAATTTAACAAAATTTGGAACAAACTGGAGTTTCAGCCGTTTACGTCAGCCTGTCAACAAATCTGATTGGATTTCGCATGGTCGTCCTGCTGTGGTTAATGCTTTCTACAGTTCAATTGAAAACTCAATTCGTAAGTTTTACTTGCAACTAAATAACCATACTTATTTTAAAACACACAAATAGTACTATACTATACTTAAGTAAGCAATGAAACATTATTGTAGATAACAATTGATCAAATTAACGATAGTGTTCGTTCTATAGCTATAACTTGTTGCAAATTTAACAGATGTCCATGATTTTTACTTTTTTAAAACATTTTTCGAACTAAGTTACAACACCACTTTTTGTCGAAAAGAAATGTAAAAGAATGAAAGCTTTTGTGATCGATAATGAGCAATTATTTTGCTTATTTTGAAAGCTCACTTGTTAAAAAAATGATTTCTACACTACATGAATAGTAAAATACAGAATTACAATGATTGAAAAATAGCTTAGTTTAATTATCAAGTGAATTAAATCAACATACATAAATTTGCAAAAATTAAAATATTGAAATATTGTCTTCATTATTGTCTTTAAAAGTTCATTGTTTTATTTTAAATAACACACTTTAGGATATTTGATCACTGAAATGTTTTCAAAGTTCATTATTGAAACACATAAGAAATTAGATATCACAAAAAAGTGTTCAAATTCTCATTAGTGGTTATTGAGATATGCTATTTTATCATCTGTGTCATTGAAGTATAACATTGTCTTTACATATATGAATAATATAAAGAGCACAAGACTTATCTTGGGGTTGGTTGGTGCTGGCTTCTCCCAAGACTCGTGGGGGGAAAAAAAGAAGAACATAAAATATCTGGATAATGTCCCAAATAATTGATAGGAAACAAAATCATAGTTATTAAAAAAAAAAAAAAAAAAAAAAAAAAAAAAAAAAAAATGATGAAGTGAAAACTGTATCAATGAATATAGGTAATATTGTTCAAGTTCAAATTATTAGTTGTTAGTCTTTAATCACTTTTAAACAATGAGTTAGTTCAAATTATAGCCTCTCTGGCTGAAAGGTTATATTTAAAATTTATTGTCTCTAAATTATTACAATAGGATATGTTACTGGTTTTGTCTCACCACTATTGTAGAAATAACTTCTCTTCTTTCTTTCACTTTCAAAATAGATCAACTATATATTTTGACACTGGATTAGGCAGTACTGTTTGCACAATTTTACGGCACAATTAACTTTACTATACTGTTGGATTTGCCAGTTGTTTTCGGATTTAAACTTCTTGAGCTTGGGAAGCATTCTTCTTCTTCTGATGTCTCCCAACATTTGTTTCAAGTACATTGTAGTCCTGAAATTTTCCCATTTAGCGCCTTCTATATCACTTTATTATTTGGGGTTTAATTGATGAAACATTCTTAAATGGTTAGTTTTAGAAAATAAATTTCATGAGAATAAATAATTTATATTAAGATTACTAAAAGGATAAAATAACTTCTTGGACAAATCAAAAAGAATTAATATCTAATTTACATATTCAACTTATACAAAAATAAGAAGTTTGGCTTAATGGAAATTGAATCTCAATAGAATTTTATCTACCAATCAACGAGCTCATTTAACTTTGTGGGTGTGTCTTCGAATGCAGCAAGATGTGTGACTTTGTTGTTGGCCATTGTTTAATTTCAAGTCCTACTGAATTATTTATACATCTTATAGATTTTCACAAACAACCTCTTAGATGGCAAATGTTCCATTTAATATATTTGTAGCATTTGTGAAATTGTGATCCTTTTATATTAAAAACCCCTTCCCAAGCAGTAGCGGCCGGTGGTTGAGGGCAATGGGAGGGCTCTGTTTTATTTTATGCACGTAAGGGAAGGCATGTTATCATTCACTTAACATTCACAATCACAAAGGGTTGAACTTAAAAACATAAACAAACAACTCGTGTGAGTGGCCAGACACTATTTAGAACAGTTGCGCCAACTTATTTTGCCCATCGAAAACAAGGTTTTTAGTAATGCGGAACATCTAATTTATGGTGGCTTCACTGACTGATGTCTGCGCGCGCAGCTTCGGACTCTGCCCTAGAAGCCCATTACACGCTGTGTAAATGACGTCACGGCACCCTCAGCTCTGTCTGCTGCTTGCCTCATATGACTAAATGCAATGAAACTGGGACGCTCTGGCAACCGTCCGAACTCCAGAATACATTCGTCAAATATTTTATATTGTAAAACTTCCGCTACAAATGATGGTGAAATCCATAGCGGCAATTCATAATTCATTTATCTCCAAAGAATTAAATACATATAGGTATTTACATTATTAAAATAATATTATCATTGGGGGGGGCGGCGTCCGAGAGTCCTTAGAGTAAGCCGCCACTGTTCCCAAGTATGATTATTGATATATTGGAGCTGAATTTACAGACTAATTGACATAAAAAGCCATCCCTTATTGCTCTCATCTCACTCACTTGGTGCAAAGAACATAATAAAAAATACATACTATCATTTCTCAAATAATCTTTAACATATGACAGCAATTTTATTTTAATATTATCAATTTTCAAAGAAACATATATCAATTTAAGGTAGTTTGATTTTGCTAAATGTAAGAAATCTCTTGGTCCATGTGTGCTTACCTGTGAAAGTCCATTGGATAAATGCTAAAACATTTTCCTAGTCTAGCAGTAACATAACATAAAACCACTTGCCAAAACTGTTTAGCTCTAATAAAAGATTATTTTTTAAGTTTTACAATAATTCAGTGTTACGGTTCCAATGTAAAGTGTCTTTTTCTATTTTAATTTCCTTTCTGTCCTCTAAATTAATAATTGATATATTATTACACATCAGTGAAACTAATAATTGAATTAATAGAAATTAAGAAAACTAGCTTCTTTATGGTTAATTACCAATATACTATCTTTATAAATAAACTATTAAGTTATGTTCAGAATTAACAAATCCTATAAATGACAGGTGAATTTTGCCATAAATTGAATAAAATCAATCTGGATTTGGTATACATAAATAAAATGTGTGTTTTCTTCTATTTTATAACTTTGTATTAATTATCAATTGTGTGTTTATGTGCTTAGAATTCCCCGCTGGCATCCTACAAGGAACATTCTTTTCCAATAACAGACCCAAATATATGAACTATGGAGCCATAGGTTTTGTTATAGGACATGAAATCACTCATGGGTTTGATGACCAGGTCAGTTGTAGGCCTAACTATATTATATGTGTGTTAAGTATGGACAACTAGTAAAGTATTTAGGTTATAAAAAGAACAGTGTATTATAATATGCATTGTTTTTTTAACAGTATAGGAAAACATTGTATTAGATTTAATATTAAGTCTAGATCTTCATAGATTTTACTTTGATTACATTTGACTCTAAAATATTGTAGAAACCGTAATATAAACACAAAGTAAAATTAATAAAATGAAATCTAAGAAATTCTGGTAACACATCATATTTTTTTAATACATATCTTATGCTTGTTTATCAGAATTAATTTTTCATATTTTCTTTAAAAAAATAAGAAAATAAAATCTTGTATCAACTAAAACATTGTTTATCTATACTGTATATTTGAAGACAAAACTGCAATTCCTAATTAAAAACAGTTTTTAACAAATTCTTACCCTAATTGTGGTATTTTTAAACATGATTATGATTACAATTATGATTGGTTCAGATTTTCTTTTCCTATCTTAAAAATTATGTTGTAGCTCCATTAGTTGACAGTGAACATATTCCAAGCTATATTCCCTAAATGTGTAGTTAAATTTATATTGTGAATTGAAGTAAATATTCCATTGTTTAATATATAGTGTTGTTGTGTGTTTATCAGGGTCGACAATTTGATAATGAAGGCAACTTGGTTGACTGGTGGGCACCAGAAACAAAATCACAATATTTGAAGAAAGCCTCTTGTATAATTGAGCAGTATGGTAACTACACAGTTGAAGAAGTTGGGTTGAAGGTAAGTGTATACATGTAGTGATCATTAAAGCATTTTAATGGAATTTTTGATTTTAAAACAATGAAAATTAATATATTAATATAATAATTATATATCAAGATGCCAGAACCAAAGGGTTCTATTTGTATTTTTTAAAAATTTATTAGGAAAGTAAATCATAGTTTGTTTACTTTTTTCATCTTTACATCATTCCTTTATATTTTTTACTTTAACTTCAGGTAATATGTTGTTATATATTACATTCTTCACACAAAAGCGGATGTTATCTAAAGTTATATTAGGTTGAGTTTTTCTTTTTGTTCTTTCCAAGGGTAATTTCCAAGACTTGTTATAAATATGTACAACATTGTAGGGTTTTTATTAGTGACCTTAGATAAGACACTATATATGTTGTTATATATTACATTCTTCACACAAAAGCGGATATTATCTAAAGTTATATTAGGTTGAGTTTTTCTTTTTGTTCTTTCCAAGGGTAATTTCCATGACTTGTTATAAATATGTACAACATTGTAGGGTTTTTTATTAGTGACACTAATTCACTAAGATCTTTGAGAAACACTGAAATTTATGTTTACAATCAAAATGCTTGATTTCCTTTTCTGGCATATTCTTACCTGCAAACTGATGTGGGGTCTATCCATATGTTGATTTTCCTTTCTTATGTTTTTCTTCCATTTGTTTGGATTCCTCTGCCTTTTTTTCTGCACCTTTTCTTTTTCTTTATTGGAGTCATTTCTTTTTTTGGTTATAGTTTCAGTTTCTATTTCACTATATGGAATCAGAGATCATTTTCTTGATCTTCAGACACATCATTGTCAAATTAATTTAATTACTCCAAACAAAAGTTTAATAACACAAATGAATAGAGTAGCAGAGGAAAACATATAACAAGAACAGATCTCATAGCAGTTGCACAGTTGCTCATTCGTAAACTGTAATCTAAACTGTGGCTAAATCAATGCTACTGTTAACTGCTTTTTTCCTTAAAATGCTCACTGCAGTCACTGCTCACAGAATATCACTCTTAAGTCCATTCTAGTCCAGATAAAACCTTGTGTATCTCAGGTTTGCCAGCTTATTCAGATAGAACAACATTTGTCTGCCTATAACTATGAAACTATTTGAAAATTGCTTTTAATGTCAATTATTTTATAATATATATAGGCCTTAAATATACATAATAATTAATAAAATAGAAAATTGCAGATATAACCCTTTAGTTCTTATATCTCAATAAATATACAGGAGTGTCTTCAGTTACAGTACAGAAACATGTATATTAATATTATAATATTGATATATGAATTAATATTAAATTTAAATTTATAGATAAGTATTTACTCAGAATATCTGAACAATTCTTAAAAATGTGTAGAGATATGTATAGATAAAATTCAAAATATTTGGAGTTCCTTGTAGTAATTTTACTGGATTACAGACTTTACTAAGCTTCCCATATGATTTATTTTTCACTGAATTTCATTCAAATGGGATAATTTATTCTAAGGAAGTCATAAAATAGGCTTTGAGTAAAAAATATTATGAAAATAATAAATATGCTTCTAATAAAAAGTGTGTATTTGATAGTTTGAAGTTTCGAAGTATGAAATAAATAAACTTAGCTATATAGTTATATGTTTTCTTTGCACTTACATTATAAAATATTCACAATTTTCCTAATTGTAAAACATAGGCTGACAATAAGGGTCTAAAATAAAACTAAGTCCAATATTAGCAAAAAATTATTTTTCTATATAATATACATGTACATTGAAATGTTATACATATAAAAATACATATACTTTTTTCTTCATAAATAGAACCAAAAATTTAAATTATTAGAACTTTTTTTGCAAATTTGATACTACCCAAGATCTTTCAAGTTGTATAAAATTGCCCACACACAAAATTTAAAAAATATATGTTGTAGGAATTTTAAAATGTCTCTGTCCAACCCAACTGTCTACATAAAGACCATATATAAATAAAGATTTGGTAATAGTTTAACATTAATGCGCTAAGTTGAATTAAAATATCTAGATTTTAATTGTACCGCTACATATTATGTTAGCAAGTCCAACACTCTAGAGTCAAAAGTAATTTAATTAATTAGTTCATATCTAAGGTACCTAATTAAATGAAGTTTAAAATCCAGGGATCAAATAGGGTAATTTGGTCCATAGATAATAATGTGAAGTTGTCTGACTAATCCTGTTCAGTGGCTATAATATATTCAGCTTGGATACTGTACACATTAAAAGGAAAAATCAATTTAGTCCTAAATACACGCATGTGAAAGAATTTTTTTACATATACAAGATTTAAATCTATATTTTAAGTTCTGTTTTAAAGCCCTTTAACTATTTTTTTGTTTTATATGGCAGTGTCTAATAGTCTCTAAAACTTTGTTTTAGTTAAATGGGATAAATACACAAGGAGAGAACATAGCAGATAACGGAGGTATCAAACAGGCATACAGAGCATACAATCAGTGGTCAGAGAAATATGGAACTGAACCCAGGTTACCGGGCTTACAGAAGTACACGCCTCAACAAATGTTCTGGATCAGTGCGGCCAACACATGGTGTGCTAAATACCGGCCTGAAGCTTTAAAACTCAGAATAGTTACCGGCTTCCACTCGCCAGGAGAGTTCCGAGTAGTTGGACCATTTTCAAACCAAGTAGCGTTTGCAAATGATTTTAAATGCCCAGCTGGTACAAAAATGAATCCAGTTAAAAAGTGCAAAGTTTGGTAAAAATATATTATTGTGATTAATTATGTGGTAAATATTGAACGACTGATACTGTGTCTTAAAAGGCATCATTTGCTTGGTCTAGTTTCAGTTTTTTAATTGTTGTTATAATTGTAGGCCTGTATTGCAGGACGTAATTGTATATGTGTATACCGCATTCACTTGTTCAAAGACTGGATTAAATTTCAACATGGTTCCTGACGATAAAGCACCGTCCATTCCATTATTTTTTATTACATCTTTTTTATGATTTACTTTACTCAAAACAGAAATTTTTATTTTTTAAGTGATTACCGTAGTAGATTCTGTACAAAGAGTTAAACAGTATGTAAAATGGTGAACTGTTTTGTTGATTGTACAAATAAAAATATCTGTATTAAAATTGTATTTAATTGTAATTGATAAATTATTATTGTATTATTAATACATGTAAACATATAAAAAAAAAAAAAAAAAATGAAAAAAGAAAAAGCGTGACTGTATTGAAATAAAATAGGCTATGAGAACTTGAAACTATTATAGTATTTGCTTAGCTTTGGTAATCTGTTTTGCTAAAACAGAAAATAATTTAATTAAAAGACAAAAATACAAAAAAATATATATAAAAATAACAAATATTTAAAATATCTAAATATTCTGTTAATAATTAATGTAATATCAAAAATATTATTCTTTGTAATTACCATCAAAAATGTATTACACAATATGACAGTTTATTGTTGAGTGAGCTACTTACAAAAATTATGATTTTTCTAAACTACACAGAGTCCTATTCATTAATACTCTTTTACTACAAATAATTTAAAAATTGAGCCATGAATATTTCATGTCCAGGATAGGTTAGGTTGATTTTATTCCACTAATGTCTTTTCTTATATCAAATTGTGATTTTAAATTTAGAATTAACTAAAGATAGATGCTATGTGTTAAATAACTGTGTTTAATACTAAAAATGAAAGGAACCAAATGTCTTACATTTAATGTTTCTGTTGACTATTATTGTGTAAAATAAAATTAAAACATTAAATGTTATGTTTTTGTTAATTTTTCTTTTTGGGAATTAACTATATGTCTGACCTGTATAAATAAATATGTTTTTTCCTAAAACGATTTGATTGTTTAATTTAGACATAAGTTTTTATACATTATTGGCAATTGTATATTACATAATGAGAAAATTAACTTTTCCCCATAACAAAATTCAGTGAACTCAATATATATATATATATATATATATATATATATATATATATATATATATATATATATATATATACACACACACATATATATATATATATATATATTGAGTTCACTGAATTTTATATATATATTTTTTTAAATTTTATGCTTGACATCCAAAAAGTGTAGTTCATTTAATGAAAATATCAGCTGTTTTGAACAATTTATGTGAACCATATTGTTAATTTTGCAAGTAGTGCACTTAATAGAAAAGTTCAAACAAAATGGAAAAGTACATTAATTTTGTATAAACAATTTACTATGTGTTTTCAATGTGTTTCTACAATTTAATAAAGTGTAGACAAAACTAAATGTGTAAATTGTTTTAATATTAAGACTCTAAGTGTGGTTTTCTTCTAAAAAAATATATGTTTTTATCTTGATTCATTTTTTTAACAATTACTAAGTCTGTAAAATGACATGGTTTTGTAAATACAGGTACCTTATCACTGTATTAAGTTATTATTATAATATGTTACTTTATCTGATACTTTATTACTGTTATTTATTTCTCTTAGGCTTAAGATTATTATTATTATTATTTCCTATATTTTGATTTTGTTTGTTTTATTAACAAACATTTAGACTGTAATAAAAAAAAAATATATATATATATTTTAAACATTTTTTCACTACTACCTACACAAGTCAATCAATTCTGCAAACAAACCTGATATGTTAGCCCAATTCATGACATAAAGCCTAATTACACACTTAGATGCAAAGTTGTCTGACATTTGTATTGGAGCATGTTCCACAACAGTTGAGCACTGTTTCTTGACAAATTTTGAAGTTCCGAACATGTCTCAAAGTACAAGCATTTCATGTCGCAACTCTCCCATCCAAAATGTTACATAACATGTCTAAAGTCTGAGTATGTTTGAGATTGTTCAGTTTAATTCAGTTATTCAAATACATCCTTGCAATGTGATCTACCGAAAACATTAAAAAACTTATTGAAGTTTTTGAGGCATCCTGTATTTATGGAATGTCACCTCTTTGAATTATAAAATCGGGATAAAAAGAGAGATACTTATTTAATTCTTGCGAAAAAATATGAGAGTTTGACTTCCATAACTGAAAAAATGCACAATGTAAAATCACAATTTCTGTGTGAATATAAGGAATTAAGAAGTAAGAAAAGTGGTTCTCTCCTAAGAAGTCGAATTGGTTTGCATATCAACCTTGTTATTTCTTTTCCAAGTAAGTGAATCGAGAGGAAACTGAAGGACGAAATATGAAAATGAAGAGGCTGATGATGATGTAAATATATGCAGTTACTTTCTTTGTAAATATTTTACTATAGTACTTTTAATAATGAACAAATAATAGGTTTCGTAAGTTATGCATGATAATATTTTGTTTCAAATATTGCCAGTTTTCCAAGAAACTGCTCCCTTGGATGAAGAGAAATATTTAATTCAGTTAGGGGTTTAAAGATTCAAAAAGAATTTTCATTCTTTACTTCTGATCTAATCCTAGAATATGGTTTCCATCTGCGTTTTCTACAGCAAATAAAACTGTTGTTGTATAAAAAGCACTTTTCCAAAACATGATGCAAATGAATGGTCACTGATTCAGCCTTGTACATTTTTGCAATATGTTAATATACTGTTCTAGACCGTTGAGAACATTGTCGCTCGGCAATGTATACTAAACTCTACAATTACTTGCATACAAATCTATTGCCAATTCATACTCAGAACCATGAAAAGCATATATATTATAAATTTCATTAATAATTTTCAAAAACAAAATTAAATATTTTTGGTGTAATTGAAATATTTGGATACCTCGGAAATTGACTTGTAAAATCTAATGTAAAATTAGAACTTGGTGTAAAATATATAAATGCTAAAAGTTTCATAAAAATAAATCATTATTACAAAGCTGCAGAGAAATGGGTTCATTATTGGAAAAATTTCTGATTTTATTTGCTAATTACCTTCCTGAAATCTACAACACATCTATTTGTTTTAACTTTGTTTTTTACTAAAAATGCTGGTCACATATAATCCATCATCTTGTCACATTCTTCTAAAACATCTGATTGCCGTAGTTTAGAATTTCATGTTTCACAAAAACTCTCATTCCTACTTTTTCTATACAGTTGTGATAAAACGGGTTTAGAATTTTCTAATTTACACTGGCAATAATTTTTCTGGCTCCAAATCTTTGACTTTATTCGTAAAGATAATATGTTTATCCTTTTCTATGATCTCCACTATCTGATTGTGTTGATTTTCTGTTAAATTCTGAATGTTTATCCTGAATGGAACTCCATTTTAATTCTTTATACATTACTTCTGTGGACCACATGTAGCTAAATCTTGTTTGCCATCCTCTAATTTTTTATCTTTTCTCATGGGTTTGTTTCCTGTTGAAGATACCCTATGATTTTGTTTGTGTAAATAAATTGCACTCTCTTTGATGTACTGTATATTTTTATTTTTACATTTATCTATATGTGCATGTATTCTTTTATCTTTCATATAAATAATACATTTATAATTAGTTTCAACTTCCATTTGAGGTATTAAGTTACTCACAATTATTGAAAGTGTTTGTCTTGGCACAATTGTTATGTCCAATTTTTTTGATTTCTGATGATGTACTCATATCTAATTAATTCTAATGATTTATTATTTGAACCTTTTTGAACCAGTTATAGTCCATTTTTAGCACATTTTTTGAGTTAATCTTATTCAATGTTATAGTTCTATCATTGTAATTTATTTCCATTTTATATTTTATCAAAAATGTATTCATGCTTTTGGCAACATAGTAACTGTCTATCTATTTATCTATGTATATATGGTTATTTATTTAAATACCCACATTGCATTTTAAGTTTTTAATTATATAATACTGAAATTAAAACCTGAAACTTTTATAAGGATGATAATATTATAGTTAATAATGTGGAGAATTACAATTTAATTTAAAACTATTTGAGAAACAATTATTTCATCAGAAGTTGAATGCGACCAAATACAGTAAACAGGCTGAGAATTGTGGAGATAGGAAACAACACAACACACATTAATGATAGAATCATACGAGGATTTATTGAACAATCCCTGAATGTCGAGCAATGCCCCTAGTGCTTGCTATCTCTTTGCTAATGTCAGCTCTTACTAGGTTACTTACTAGGCTGTGTAAAGATATCTCATAAGATTTACAAACTAGTATGCATGCTGGTTTCTGTGGAGAGGAATATCTAAAGGTAGTCTCTCCTGGATGTAATGATCTACTAGTTTCTCCAAAGTTTTCAGGAGGAAGGATAACAGACTTATTGGTTTGAATACTTTAGCATCAATGTAAGAAGTCTTATTGTATTTAGGTACCTATGAAAACCACTAAGGTAGTCCTCTAATTGAGTGATACATAATTTAATGCTATGTTCACTCTGATATCTTGTGCAGAATAGGTAAGAAATGATTCAGACACTGTTGTAGGCATGCTGGATAGATACTTAGTCACTTAAATGTCCTGAAGCTTCCTACGGCCCATATAACTTTGTACCAAGGAGATGATTTTTTTCATTGTCTGTCGCTTCAGATTTTATTTGTGAGAGTAAATGAGTTATTGACCCCAGTATCTTGATCACTAGCTATAACACACCCTTGAAAGTGGGTCTCGACAATGCTGCTAATGTGTTTTTACTAGTCAGTGTTTTCTTACCCCCTGGTGTTTTAATGAAACCAATAGGATTATCTGTGTCCTTAACCTAAATTTTTTGGAGTCTGGCTGCCAATTTCAGATTTTAAAAACTGGGTCTTTTTTGTAGCCAAATCTTAAGAAGGTGTATTTGCCTGTCTTTAGGCAATTTTGCCCCTAGAAAGTACGATTTCAAACACACCTCAAGTAGAAATTCCTATACACAGACCCTTCCAGTCACCAACTAGTGGTAGAAGGACATTCGAGATTTTCACCTGCTGATAAATCAGCCAAATCTAGCTGGTTGAGTGAGTCGGACTCTTGTACTAGCAGCATAGTGTGCCACCCCAATTTTTGACCTGTTCCCTCTAGAGTGCCAAATCCTAGGATCCAGAAGACAATGGAGTAACTGGGACATGGGCTATAGCACCTGGTGTAGTAATATGGAAGTAAAGGTGCTTATGAAATGAATATGTGATGTTGAAGGTTTGGGTGATATTGAGCTACAGTGAAAATGTTTGCAGTGAGGCTTAATAACGTCACTATGCTCATCAGCTGCCCCACCCACACCATTTTGTAAATTTTGAATTTTTGACAGGGGAAAAATTTGTAGTATTTTGGATATTTTTCTGAACTCAAATGTAGAGAGATATTTAAAAATATTCTATAAATCCAAATTTGTATCATACATTGACAAAGTAAATTGTCTCAGCAGTAACTCATGTTTATATAATATATTGACTTTTCCACATATATGTAATGTAGGGAAAGTTATATAGTAGGTCAAATATTGATAAATAGTTTTCCATTTTGAGGTCTCCTGACTCCAAAAAGGTGGTTTTTGGAATCATGTCTGTAGTGCTCTACAGCCCAAATGCATGGACTGATTTTAATAAAATTTGGTATGAGCGCATATTTTGGCCATAAATTGATAGATTTAAAAAATAATTCTTAGAACTCGAAATTTCATGTAGCTGCCATCAGTAAACACAAAATTTACTATTTTCTCAAAATCGGCTCTAACCATTTTGCTAAATTTGTTCAATTGTAACCTCTAAGAACACAAACAAAATGAGTCATGAGTTATGAGTAAATAAAAATCATTATTAAAATAAAATAGTATGATTCAGGTGAAATTGGCAAAAAAAAAAATGAACCTTTATCGCCACCATAAAAAAACTTATTTAAATCAAACAGGATTTGTTTAATGCACAAACGAAGCAGGTTTAGCCCTTTTTCAATAAGTATTTTTTTCGAAGATGCGTCCATGGTTGATTTTCAATTTTTTGATTGGCAACTACTATTGAACTGTCATTTTAAATGACGATTAGATTTGGTATCGGAGATGGCCGAGTAGGCAAGTTTCTGCATTATTTTAGTAAAATTGCAGAAACTCAGTTTAGTCAATCCAGGAGTGTTACAAATTATAATAACCGATCAATATAATAATCTATCTTTAGAAATTATTATTATTCCAGAAAAGAAGAGTTAAGTACTGTAAACTTAGAGAGAAACCCAGATGCAATTTTATAGGTTAGTTTCAATTATTTTTATTCGTGGGTGTATAACGGAGTAGAATAATATTGAAAAAATAATGTTTCTTTAATTACATCTTTACAATAAAATTAAATCGTTTAGTAATATCAATCATTAGAAATAAGATTCAGATTTTCTCCGGAGAAAAATAACCTAACATATAGTATTCGTGAAGTTATGAAAGTCGTTGGAATTATCAACACAACAACAGTTGGTAACGGTGTAAAAATCTACTCTCTGGTTCAGGTTCAGCAAAGAATTTAATCATAATAAATTATAATTTTCGTGACATAATAAACTAAAGTTCCAATTGTTTTTATTTAGGCCTATGGTTGTAAAAACAGATTGAAATAATATTTAAAAACACGGATAAAAGTAATTGTTTCTTTAATAACAATTACAATATAATTAAGTTGTTATATATATTATGTTATTACAAACGACATATTTATAGATTTTCATTACGTGAACATAACGTGTATATTGATGATGTCACGAAGGCCGTGGATTGTCATAAGTTTGTAACGAAGACAAAACTAGCGGTGTTTAATAGAAGTTTATAATTTGTTTTGTTCTAACATGAATACAAAGTGTTCAACTTTTGTAACGTGCATGTGGACAAACGAAAGATATTTCTTTTACAGATTACCGAGAAATAAACTTCAGAGACATTTTATTTCAGGTTGGTAATAAAACTCATATTACGTACAAAAAATAACTTAGGGATAGTGAAATATAGCGCGCTATGTTTGATAAATTACGTCGTAATTTTAAAATTATAATGGTATATTAATGCAGTCTTCTAGAATTGTGTCTGTTTTCTACAATTGAATATTAATATAAATGAAGTATTATTAAATTATTATTTTTAAGCATTATATGCGTGTGCTAATTTAACAAAATCTATAGCCTAAATAAATAATAAATAACTTTGGATACATTAATATAGATTTTCATAACTAGGCCTATGTGTTTTGTTGATTATTTAGAAGGATTTTCAAACATCTGGTCAAATTTACTTTAGCATATTGCGTGTTGGCAGTATAATATAATAGACGTAGAATATCATTTCATAAATAACTGTTTTATTAAGGTTCCAGTCATGAATTATTATCTGTTATAAAATTAGTTGTGGTAACGAATGTTTAGACACCGCAGTTTATATTATATTTAAACACAGGAGTCGCTCAGGCTGATGTGATCGGCTCCTAGCAGAAACTATCAACCCCTGTGTCATCATATTGATCAATATAATTAAACATTATATTTTTGTGAGTAGGCCTAAATATAGTTGATGATCTTCCATAATATTTTTGGAGGTAATAAGTAGGATCGTCATCAGTGTCATTAAAAACAGAACTATATTATAAAAAATATCAATCATATTTATACATAGACAAGAACAATATTGAAATCAATATATTGGTTACATTAGAATAAAACAGTTTTTTCCCCTTTATTATAATTTTGTATGTTAACAGAAAATAAATTGATGAATTCAAGATCAAAGTTTTTAGATTTAACCTACAAACACGTAATCTGGACTTAGTTATAGGCCTACACAGTTAAAAATGTGTGTTCTGTGATATATAAAGATCTTTGGACTCTCTGATAGCTAGACCTACTGTTAAAAATAAAACTAATTTACAGGAGATCCCAAATAAATATTAAGGTTAATTCTTTCCAAATATTTGAACACAGCTTACACTAGAGAAACTTGACAAACAAATTAGGGATAATTTCTAGAAAATATTGTAATAAATCAGAAGTGTAATTTGAGGTTTAGTACTGTGGTTATATTTTACTGTAGAAATGAAAATAGCACAAACTATCCCAATCATCCATCTCCAAAGCAATAAAAAACCAAAACAATTCAGTAGTTTTACAGTTGTCAGTCAAAAATTGAAAATGAACCATGGGTACAGCCTATAAAATAAATAAATAGGACTTACTTCGATGCCTTTAGGATAAACGAGTCTTTAGCGTAAATGATAATTATTAAAGATTGAACTTTTAATGATAGCGGTCATGGTTCATTTATGTTTTATCTAGTTATATCTCAATCATAGTTTTTTACTTACAATTTTGCATTATTAATATTCACATTTCATTAAAATTTGAATGAAATCTGTAGAGACGATTTTGAGAATTCGGTGTACTTTTTTTATAACAACCAAATTGTCAACTACACCCCCTGAAACTCACGAACCAGTAACACTCACTCACTAACACTTTTTTTTGCGTCTTTAGAGGTTGCGCTTGTGCAAAATTAGATCAGAATTGTTAGACGAATTAAAAAATAAATTTTTTTTTGTTTTTTTTAAGGAAAATTTTGAGTTATGAAATATTAAAATGAAACTTCCCGAGATATGACCAAACTATCTCCACATACTAAATTTGATTAGAATCCGTCCTTTCGATTCATATTCTCTTTCTCCAAACAACGATATCATTACCAGTGACAATAATTGCTAGGATTACGCCTGAGAAACAGAGTTTTAATTGTATAACCTACCACATGATGATTGTACTTAGATTTCTTTGATTTTGAGCATGGTCATGCACGACGAAACACTGCCTATTTCATTGGCAGTAAGTAGTAGGCCTATTTAAAAATGTTTGTCTACCCTTTTTACTTTTTCAAAATACAATAGTTTTCTACTCCTTATTCTTTCTTAAAAAAACGACGGGTCAAAAAATCGATATCCGTTTTGAGCTCCCCAGAGTTTAAAAAGTGGTTTTTGGAATGGTGTCTATTGATTGTCAGTCCGTCTGTTGTATGTGCAGTGTTTTATAGCCTAAATGTCTGTGCAGATTTTAATTAAATTTGACTTGTAGCCATACACTTTGGCTGTGTCTCAGTACTTTTTTTTCATACTCAAAATTCGTGGGGCATCTTTCATAAAAAAACAACACAAAATTAAGATTTTCTTAGAACTGCATCTAACGATTTTGATCAAATTTTTCTCTAGAGTAATCTCTTAGGACCAAAAAGTAAAAACTTATTGGTCACCAATTCTCTCACTAAATCAAGTAATAGGTAAAAAATATCGTACACAAGGCTTAAGGAATACGTGATCTTTCAAAATTGACTATGCCAATTTTATTGAACGTTTAGTTAAATGTAAAGATTAATTACATAAACCAGTTGCATGTAAAAATGTATTACAGTTCAGAACTTATTGGCATGAAATCTTGACCGCCATAATTAAAAGATCGATTTTAATCAAATACTACTTATGTTGAGGATATGTTTATGACACAAGCGATCCCAATAATTTTTTTTTTAAACGGCAACCTTGGTTTCAATTATTTTCACTTTGATTGACAAATAATGAAACAACATTTTTCGTTCTTTATTATTTTGTTTTGGAGATGGGTGAGTGGGAAAGTATGTGCAATGTTTTTGTTGCGTGCACAGTACATAGTTTTAAAATATATTACTGTCTAATTAAGGAGTAAGGACAATATTGTGATGGTAGTTTGAGCCCGATCTAATTGATTCTAATACCATCAAAAGATAGGGACTGAGGACAACTTTTGTTTATCTCATGCATTTTTGTTAGGGGTCTTGCATCATCTATCATTTTTGGAGTTAAAGTACGCTTAGTTATAATTTGAAATTACATTGTTATGTATTGCTTACAATATGACATATGAAACCAAAATTATTTTTTGAGTTTCTGACTTCCCTTATGAAAAAAATTAAAAAAATTCTTTTGATATATTTAATTCTGGGTGTTTCATTAAAGACACAACCCAATTCGTAATAGATGTGTAAATATCATGTATTACATTTTTATATAACTTGCAGTACTGCCATTATGTGTTAATACATTCAAATATTTTTAGACAACTCACAGTTATAAATACTAGGTAAATAAGCCAGGTTGTGTTACTTTCAATTATTAAATATGTGGATCATTTTTTAAGTAAGTACTGTTTTTAAGTGGAGTAACAGCAATTTTATTTATGAACATAAATTGTAACAAAAACTTAAGTATGAACATATTTTTACTTTTCTACATAGTCACCAAGAATATCTAAGCATTTGTTAAGTCGTGTCACTAGCTTTTGGATCCCCTCATCATAAAACTCTGCCGCCTGAACATTTAACCAGTTAGTAACAGTTTCATTCAACAGACATCATTTTAAAATCGCTTTCCACCAAGATATTTTTTGAGTTTAGGAAACACATGAAAGTCTGATGGTGCTAGGTCAGGGCTGTAGGGGGTATGGTGCAGTAATTCCCATCGAAAGTTGGCCAGTTGCGTCTTGGTCATTGCTGCAATGTGAGGCCAAGCGTTATCATAAAGCAGCACGATGCCGCTAGACAGAAGTCCCCGCCGACAGATTTGAAAAGCGCGCCTAAGCTTGGTTAGTGTTTTGAAATATATCTCAGCATTTATGGTCATTCCTCTTGGCAGAAAGTCAACCAGAAGAACACCTTTCCGATCCCAAAAGACTGTGGCCATGATTTTCCGTATTGAAGGTTCTTGTTTGAATTTTCGTGATTTCGTCTGTGAATTTGAGTCATGACATTCACTGGATTTACGTTTAGTCTCTGGAGTGTAGTATGCTACCCACGTTTCATCATCGGTAACAATTACCGCTGTTATCATAGTGCTCCAAAAATGACAAAGAATGTGCCAAACGCTTCTTTTTGTGTTCTTCAACTTTTTGGCACCCATCTCGCACAAATTAAAAGAATTTAGACAAAAAGATATATTTTTTTAAGAATTTTTTTCTTAAGAGAAGTTAGAAACTCAAAACAATAATTTTTGTTTCATATGTCATATTGCAAGCACTACATAACAATGTAATTCCAAATTATAATTAAGCATACTTTAACTTTGAAATGATAAGTGCTGCAAGATCTCTAACAAAATTTTATGAAATTGACAAAAACTTGTCTTCAGTCCTTGGCTTTTGGCAGCCTTAGATTGACTTAAATCAAGTATAGTGGTTTCTGAGCAAGGCCACATACCCTCTCATAATGACTTGCAAGGTATCAGTGAATTAGTTAAATACTGAGACATATCATCGAGAATGACTGTAGTTAATAATGATGGGTGGCCTGGACTCTTGAGATGATGTATGGAACCTGTGTCACAAACTTATTAATCAAATAAAATATTGTTGCTAGGAACTGAATATTGAGGAAACTTCAAATGAAACTCATCCCTTTCATATTACACTTATAACGAAAGTAATACGGCACTTATAATAAATACACGTTCATTTTTTGAAAGGGACATTTCTGTAATAACACGAAGGAATAAACGCTTATGTGACAACTAGGACCTATTAACTTTAAGTATAGTGTAGCCACCATATATAAGTTATGGCATATAATAATATACCTCTGTTTGGACTGAATTATCTCACATGGAGGATTACATCCTTATTGTTGTTGTTGTTGTTGTTTCCAATGGCTCATCCTGGCTCACGGCATTCTTGATCGAGCTTCCCAGTAAAGTCCAGGCAGGTCTCTTCTATCTTGCTTCTTTGTGTCTAATTTATCGCAGATCAAGAGATCATCCTTGTCCATGCTACTACCAGGGCGCTCACAGAGTGTGCTCATCTCAGAAGGGAGGATGTTGATCCTACTGAAGTGTCCCGCCAAGCAGTAATGACCAGTAGCCATGCGGAACTTTGCAACCGCCTGTCTCCTTGGCAACTCTCTATTCTCAGAGTAGATGTCAGCTATGTCTTCATACAGTTTTCCCCTTAAGTCTTCTTTTATTATTTTTTTATGAGAGCAGGCCCAATGGTGCTTTTTGATTTGTTTGTACAATAGATGGAAAATCAAACATCCTTATTGTTACAATTGTTATTTATAATATCTCTTATATATCTCACATCTGAGAATACTATTTATAGTTTGTTGCCACTGTTTGCTGTATAAATATGTCAACACCATAAGAGTGTACATGTTTTTTCTTATCAACAAGTTGCTTTATCAGAATTATTAAATATTAACACAATTAGTTTGAATCTTGTGCAACTGATACTTTGGTCTTATTAACCCAAGTAACCTCCCCTCTTCTGCAACTGGTTGAGACCCTGCTTCTGTGTTATTGCTTCGTTTCCATACTTTCCGTATGAGGAGAAGTTGAGACAATGGTAGGCATGTCAGAAGAATGTACACAAATTAATTTTGTTCATCCAAACAGAAATATAGTTTATTAAAACAATAATTATTAATTACTTTCAATGACCTGATTTGACTTACAAATCAGACGGTACCTCATAATTATTGTTATTTTTACAGATGAATCGTAGAGGTTTCCGTGCAAATGCACCAAGCTTTGTACCAATGAATGGTTTGCTGAATCATTTACCACCAGTTATATCTGGAAACCAAGGATATTCACTTATTCCATTGCCAATGAATGGTTCGTTACCCCCACAACCAATGAATGGGATTCCTTTACCAATGCTTACTGATCAATCGCCACAGTTTCCACTACAACAGGGTAGTTCAGTAAATTCACAATACTTGGTGAGTTTCTTTTAATTATCTTTAGATTTATATGAATTTACATTATTGAAATGTTTTTATTTGTGCATTTATTGTTGACAGACTATGGAAAGTGGCTATATTGTAAATGTTTTTAAAGTAATCTGAAATATAGTTGATAAGATTTTCATAAAATTTAAACATGTTGTATGTAATTGTATGAATTATCTGAGTATTAAGTTTTTAAGTTGCTTATAAAACAGTTGATATGACCAACTTATTAATTTTATACTATCAATGTAAAAACCAATATCTGATTTGAAATCAGCATTTTAAAAATATAAATAAATTTTGGTTTTAATTAAAATCAATCATTAAATACAAATTTCAATTTTCCGGATGCAACTTTAATGGATTTCATAGATGGGAAAACCGATGTTAAATTCAAACTCAGCATAATTCTACCTCTTTCAACAAATTATTTGGAACATCTTCAACCCAAACCAACTCAAATGTGTAAAACTGCTTTTAGGAAGCTTGGAGTTGGTATACACTTCTTAGTATATACGAGTATGTACTTTGAAGTATTACTCTATTTAAAATTTAAGTGTGATCATGTCACTTTGATTTTGTTGCTATGGTGTAGTTGGATGTGATCTCTTATTACCTGATTACATTTTTAGTTAGAGCCATTATTTCTTTTCACATATTATACCATAAATATTGTTTTTTTAAAAGTTTTATGTCAATGTTATGGTGTTTGTAATATTGTTTCCAATTTCATTATTTATTGCATATTTGTAGTTATTTAAACAACTCCACTTGTTTGAAATCTTCTATTTCTTGGATTAATTATTGCACCCTGATTTTGTTGCTTTGGTGTAGTTGGATCAGATCTCTTATTACCTGATTACATTTTTAGTTAGAGCCATAAATATTGTTTTTTTTTAAACATGTTTTATGTCATGGTATGGTGTTTTTAATATTGTTTACAATTCCATTATTTATTGCATATTTGTAGTGTTTTTATTCCACTACATTTTAAATTTTAGATTGTAATTTGATATATTTTATAATAAATATAATGTATTTGACTAATACCATGATTATGGTTTCTTTAAAAAATACAGAAATGAAATCTGTACAACATAAAACTTACAAACATTCAGTGGTTTGGTGCACCATTTACTGATGTAATGAATGACAATCACCTTCGTCTCAATAAGTGATTTGGCCAAAATAACAATTCAGTATGTAAGGGTTTCATGTAAGGAAGGGTTAACCATGTAAGGGTTTCTATTAAGTCAACTAGTCTTTCCTCAGTCTATTTCAATCATAAGAACTCGTTAGATCATTTTTTATTTTACTGAATTTAATACCCTTGAAATGAATTTACTGCTCTTAATTTGGGGGCTCCACCAGACCCTTTAGGGTCAATCTTTGCTTAACATGAGGGATGACTCCAAAAGAGACTAGGTTAGAAATAATACACCAGGTTAGTAGAACAATATACTAATCATATAATTAAGAATTTAAGAGAAATTATCTCACTTACAACTTCTCCATGAACTATTCCATGTTTTCATGCTATTCCATATTACAATATAATAAAGTAAAACCATTCATTCATAATACCTTCTACTTAACTTAAACAATCACTTATGCTAACATTCTATCTTAGTTCAATTTAAAAAATAATGAAATTGAATCTATATAGTATATCTCCTATATGATATGTTTTGTCACCCTCGAGATCTAGTTCAAGGACTCGTTATGTTATGTCTTACAAGTGTTTACATTAGAAACTACTTACATTTTCTGACAATCCTTAGATTTTCTTTATTTAACAAATCGCACTAAACACTTCACTTATTTAGATTGCTCACTCGTTCACATTTGATAGAACTCCTATTTATCGCACCACCATAGAATTTTTAGTTAAATTTATTTATTTATTTTACATTTTATTTGACATCAATTTGCAAGCACATATTACAAGTTGAACTTCCTTTTAGCGTGTTCCTTCCAAGACTGACTTCTAATTTTTCCGGGCTTGTTCCCCTCTCCTTTTTCCACGTGTTTTAAATAGTTATTTTTGATTGGACATTATTTGGCTTGACTTGTTCTGATTGGCTCGTGTCTTAGTCAAATTTCTCTTTTTATGTCTTAATTTTGTATGAATATGCATATTTTTCATTCTCACGGCGAAATATTCTGGCAGTGCAAAATCATGCTTTGATGAAACTCAATATCGCTGGGCTTTTAGTTTTACATCCGCTCCGAACATCCTGTTGAAATATTATCTGCCTCTGATTTCTAAGTTAATCGTAGCTGAAATTTATTGATTTATTTCATTTTGTTTAATTTTGAGAGTATTATTTATTTTATGGATTTTATAAGTTAATTTGATATTTGGAGTGCCCCTGATAAGTAGAAAACCCAACTTTTATAAAACTTTAAAATTCAGTGTCAAGCAAAACAATTAGAGATAATATGTGACCAATACATTTTGTCTGTATTCTTAGAAGCTACACATGAGCTCCATGCTCTGCTCAACATTAATCTGGAGCAGATAGAAACCAAGTTAGCAGAGCAATCTGTGATAAATGTTACTCAGATTTTAAGAACTGAGAATGAAAAAAAAGTGCCAACCACGTCATTGGTATTGAATTTTGGTACATCGACAGGGCTGTCACATATTTAAGGCGGATAGCAATGGCTTGTGGTTAGATAATATGTCTATCATGTCGAGAGATAAAATATCTTTTGATGATGATAAAGAAGCTATTTAAAACATTAAAACCTACAGTTGTCAGAAAATCCTTTGCTGCTCCTTCAACTAAAAAGGCATCTTGTCAAAACTGTGAAGACCTGTGCATGACTGTTATACTATTAACATAGCAGATGTCTCAACTATTGGTCATCAATCAAGAAATAACATAACTTTTCCACCAGAGAAATAATGTAACCATTTCTGCCTTGAGAAATAAGGCTTCAAAAGTCATATCTGTGACAAAAGTAAAGCTTTCATCACCAACAATCAGATAATTTCTAAAAGGTTGGTGATGCCTTGGTTCTATCACTTGTCCTGCCACAATGAAGCCAAAAACAAAATCGTTGGCTTCAAAATCGAAGTCAACTATAATAAGATGAACAACAAGTAGAGGTTCCCTCTAAATTTATTTTCTCTAGGTCTAACAAACGACTCCTTCTTGTGTCTTCTTAGTCTTCAACACCAGACATTTAAATTGTTATGGAGCTCGACTCTTAGATTATTAAAATTAAAACTAAATTTAAACCATCTGATGGTATTTCAAGCCAGACAGGCGGAAAGAATAGTACAAGTCCAGATCTGTTTTAATTATTAATTGTTAACAAATCCATTATTATTTGTTTTAATCTTAATCATAATTATACCCAGAAATTTAAACTTGACTAGTGTGATACAATGGAACATTAATGGCGTGAGAAGTCATATTGATGATCTCAAGTTTCTTGTACAAGATACATTCCCCAATCATTTGCCTGCAAGAGACACACCTCCATCAACCCCATTCATTTAGTTTGAGGATGTTTTTAGTTATCTGAATTGATTTTATCGCTTCATACAGAGCTAAGAGTGGTAATAATCATCCACAACTCCATGCGTGGTATATCTATAAACCTTAGGACTTCATTAAAAGTAGTACCAATAACAGCTACTACACCATTTAAAATTACAATTTGTTGTTTGTACTTGCCACCTAATTAGAGATTTGTTGAAGTGGAACTAACTGACCTTATCAGACTACTTGCTCTATATCTTTTGTTGGAAGATTTAATGCCCACCACTATACATGGGGATCAAATAACTGTACCCCTAGAGGAAATCGTAGTGACAAGATTCAATCCAATTTGGATTTCACACTGCTCAATGACAGTTCTCTAACTCGTCTAGAAAACTATAAATAAATGTTGAGCTTGATTTGTGAGATAATATTAGATAGAATAAAACTTGAACACAAGTTCTCACCAAAATTATATTTACCTAATCAAACACGTTTCAACAACAAAGTCGCCATCCTCAGTGATACATGAGCTATAATAACTTGTGAAGCTTACATTCTCTGACTTCTCTTATTGTAATGATCCCCTTCCCAGTTGTTATTTTGCACAAACTAAAATGGAAAGGTTTTGTCAAAATTTTTGTATCACCTGATATTTATAATAATGTTCATATTCATGAATCAGTACAATTATTTACAGCAGCAGACAACAACGTCTTGAAAACATCACCAAAACCACTAACTCCGCCAGTTGAATGGTGGAATGACAAATGTAGTGATCCTGTCTGTTTACATCTTAAAGCTTTAGGGATGTTTAACCAAAGATTTACACGTGAAAATTTTTAAAGACAAAATGCTAAGAACCAAAGCTGCAGAGTGTTTAGGCAGAGTAAAAAGGGAATTTTGAGTCTAGTACATTAGCACAATGTCATAAACCACACACACATCATCAGTGTGAAAAAAGCCCTCCTCTCTTTGTTCCCCTTATAGTAAGCTGTGGGGTTCATAATTTGCTAGCTTTTCTTTAACTGCTGCTTACATCAACTATTGTTTTCACATACAAGGTTTCAAAAAGCAATTCCTTTCACTGTAGGTCTATTGGAAGAATGCCTATTAAATATTCCATTTTCCTTACATAAATTGAATTGTGCTATATCGACTCCAGTATATTCTGGGACAGGATTCTGCTCCAGGCTCTGACAACATTGTTCACTATATGATTAAATATCTCCCAATTTTGGGGAAGCTATTTCTCCTTAAAATATACAATTGTATATTCGAGGAGCAATGTTTTCCTCATGTTTGGTTGGAAGCTACAGTAATTCTTCTTCTAAAACCTGGTAAAGAAAAACTGAACCAGGAAGTTACTCACCCATTTATCTCACTTGAGTGCTTTACAAACTATTAGAGACAACTGTCAATCAGAACCTTGTTTGGTACCATGAAAGTAATCGGCTGTTCTGTAATGAACAATGTGTTTTAGACAGTGTCGATCATCTCCTGATCAGCTGATTTCATTAGAGTCTACCATTCAAAATGTCTTTTTGAAAGTTACAGTTTTTTCACCTTATAAAAAGGCCTATGATATGGGTTAGCAAAGAAGAATTCTAATAATTTTGAAATAATTAAGTATAAATAGGAACATTCTTGCATTTATACAAAACCACCTTAGTAACAGATCTTTTAGAGAGTGTGTTGCAGTAAATTTATTAATTTAATAATTTAAGTTAATTGTTTGGGTTAAGTGCATCATGGTTCACAAGGATGGGTTAGAAGCTCTAAATAGAACCCTCTAAGACAAATATAGCAGCAGGAGGCTGGTGGGCAGTGTGATTGTGCTACTGACTGGCATCTACAGACAGTCTTTACCTGTCATTCCACAGGGAACCTGCTCAAAGAAGGCTAAAGTCTGCCTCAAGTCATCCTTTGGCCAAAAGTAAATCTAAATGTACTAAATGTGTGCTCTTATGTGTAAACCTTAAGGCAGAAGAGGTCTTTGGATTACTTTAAGATGTGCAAGCTGTGAAAGTTGGATAAAATATCCATAATCTGGTCAATATTTTTGAACAGATTTTAAGATCTTAAGTGAAGAATTTAAAATGGATTTGAAGATTTGTAAAACAAAAAGGTTCCTTGTCAGAGGGGGTGGGGCTATTCTAAACACCTAAAATGTCACAGAAGCAACTATAAAGAATGCAGTATTTGAGAAGTTTCTTTCTGAAATGGGGTAAAATGAGTCGATGAACCTGTGATGAAATATAGCACATTTGTTTACAACCCTGTTGAGTTCCTTACACACCATGAACCCACCAGATATCTCTGCTCATAGTGTTTGTCACAAGGTGGGAGTTCCCTAATGCTGCTCTCAATCCTTCAAAACTATTCAATGGCACCAGGTTTCAGGTTACGTTCCTTTATAAAAAATACTTGCAAGCATTGTGGTCATGGGGAATCAATCATCATTCTTTCCATCACTCTACTCCTGTCAGATTACCATATTCAGTTTAATCACCTACAGTTAAAGATCAAGGTATGACCATTAACAATGTTTGGTAAAATACTCTGATGAAGGTTAGTGTGGTTTTGAACAATGCTCATTTCTTTCATGGTTAGTTTTATGCAATATATATCAATGGTTAAATTTCCTGTTATTCTGGTCATCTTGCAATCAAAACAACAAACACCAAACATGATGTACAACATAATTCCTTGAATGTCAAAGTTAATACCAACAACTACATATTTATTATTAACTTCATTTCATAATAAATAATTTATAGGAAATATATATTTTCATTTTAGCCAATGAACAATTTTTCTTTCCCTGAAACTAACTAACAAATTATGGTGACACCATAATCTTACTTTTATCATCACATGAAATTCACATTCCACCAAACAAATTTTTCTATGATCCATTCTTTGCATAAATGACGTTCACTAGTTTTCTATAGGGTGGCATTGAACTAATAGTTCTTTAAATCTCAAATTTAAAATACTAGTGAAGCATGGGTATTAATAAAATTACTACTTTTTTTAATTACAATTAAATTTTTTTAAATATTTTTATTAGCAAGCATTTAATTCCTTAGGAAATAATAACACAATGAGATTTACACAATATTCTTAATTTAAAATATTTACAAACTAAATTTTATAAATAAAAATATATTATAACTAGCCTATAGAAAGATGCTATAGATAGTTGAAGCGATGAACCATGTGATACGAAACACAAAATAAAAGAACAAAACTTTAAGCATCTGGTGAGCCCAGTAGAATCTGAAACAAATTATGAGGTTTTAGAAACTATGAGTTTAGCTAAAAGTTATTATATTAATAAATAACAGTTAAGAAATTTTTTAACAGGGAGAATTGCTTTTTACAACTTTTTTACACACTTATCAACCAATCCTATCCCATCTTGGCTACAGACTCCCTCTACCATACTCATGGATTAATTGAATCCTTAAGTAATTAAATAAGCAACATCATCTCACCAGAGAGTAATAAATTGCATCTACTCAAAATATTATTCACATGTATAGATTTTCTTCAGATTTTTAAATTGAAAGTTAAGGTCCTAGTATGCAGCCCTTTAACACTGTGAAGAATTGGAGACGGATAAAATATCATGACTAATTCAATATTATCACTTTACACACTAGCAAAAAACAAGTCCACCTCTCTTTTTTTACACATTAAGGAAATACAACAAATTTTGCAAAATGTGAACAACCTCATTGTCATACAATGGATACAAGGCTATGTAGCTAATGAGGGATGTGAACAAATTGGAAAAATGGCAACTCAAAATGTAGCTAGAACCTCATCTGGAGGTTACAACATATGTTTGTAGGGATCAGATTGAGTAGGTGTACAGACATGAGAGCCTGAACTCCTGGAAAACACCATAACAGGTAGGAAATTATATTTCTGTAACAGGAACAAAGATCTTAACCTACATAGCAGAATCAGTACAAAGGTTAGATCATTTAATTTGCAGTAAGAGCCAGTATTAGCTATTTAATTACAGAGGAATATTTGTATCGCTTCAACTTTGCAGATCCATAATGTGGTCTAAAAAATCTAATCGAGAGATGGAGACATTACAGCATATTCAGTTTGACTGCAAAGAAATGAAGAGTTCTTTTAAAAATAGAATAAAAAACAATTATTTCACAGAAATATTGGGAAGCACATCTTTGTTGTTGGTCATTGGTGCATAACTGTACAAGATCGTTTGAAGCTTGATGCACATGGTTAGAAGAAGTAAGTAACAATATCACTATACTTTTTTTTTTGAAAAAATCCATATTGAGCAACACAAAAATGATATTTAACTATCTGCTGTTTCTGTTTTTTCTGTCATTGATAAGCTGTCAATAAACCAAAAACCACCTCAATTTCCAACTCAAAACTTCAAAAGACAAAATAGTATAAGTTCCACAAAAAAACGGACAATTAATACAAATTTTCATTTATTTTCTAACTACCATTATTTTTAATCCAACCTTTATAATAATTTTTACCAATATCATTCTGTGAGATACTTACCACATAAGACATTTTGAATTCTTTGAAACAACTGTTCTAGAAACATTCTACAACAATAAAATCTTCCTCCCATTTTCACTAATAAAACTAAAGACATTAAAAAACAATAGCGAAACAGCTTAAAGGTAGAAGTAGCAATACAGTAAATGTAAATATGATACAAGAAAATGATATCAAAATATTTACACAAAAATACCTTCTTACTATATAATTGGAAGTTTAAAATCCAATTATTTGAGTAATGATTATTGTGTATAAAAATAAATGTAGTTAAAACGTAGGATCTTAATCACCAAGAAAGTTTTGCAATAAGACAAAAATCCTCAACTGTGATTTTGGAAATAAATTTGTGTATCTGTACAATTTAGTAGTTTTACTTTTTAAAAACACAACGGCATATGTTCATTCATCAGCCAGTGATTAATTTTTCTTTGAAAATGAAAAAATTATTTGAAACGAAAATAATTCATTCTCATTTTTAAATAAATGGCATTTAAAATTGCTTTACATGAGTAACTTCTTACTTGTAAGTCTAACGATTGACAGATGGAGCTCATTTTATAACTTCTGCTTTCAATGATACCATGATTTACCATCAATTATGATAAAAAAGAAATCTTTAGGAAAAGAAAATTTACTCACGTTACTATAAATTAATCCAAAACTAAATAGTAAATATTCAACATTTTAGACGGCTTAGATTAAATGTTTCTTATCATCCTATTTCAGTCATAGCTGTATTTTGCTTACCTCCTCCATCGAACCATAGCTTGAGGCAATGTGCTTAAATCATCTTTCAACAAATATACTCTCAATCCTCGAATGTAATTGTAAAAGAAATTGTCCCAATCCAAATCTTGCATGTTGAATTTGAACACTTTTTGATCTTCTGGGTTCAAATGAGTCCACAATGCTTGAGTTCTGTTATTGGAAAAGTCCCAGGATCTTGTAGAAAAGTATGATAGGACATTGCTAAATTTTTCTATTTTTTTGTAGATTTGCAACAAACTGAAACAAATAAAAGGCGGTAGAGTTATTAAGAAAATATAGTTTTATCTGTTTTGAGATGTTCAGGTAATTTATTTAGGCAAATTTATGACAGTTTTCTTAAAATCATTGGGGCCCAACAGAACATGTATTAATATCACATATATAGTACATAATATTACGTATTTACTATATGTGTGTTTTTTATATGAATGTATATATAAACTGTAAATTGTAATTTTTTTTTAAATTCTATGACTAGCGTTCTCATTTTATGTTCTTTTCATCTTCTTTTTTTTTAAAAGTAATTGACAATTCGGTTTTTGCCTTTAAATGACAAGGAAATAAAAAAAATAAAACTCAATTATGAAATCTATGACTTGTTACACATATTTGAATTACTAATTTTTGAATGGGAAGTTATGATGTTTATCCTAGGTTTTGGCATTTTAGAAGCTACATCCCAAATTTGTTATGTTTTTATCTTATAGTAGGTAATACATTAATTTTACATGGTAAATAAATTGCCCTTCTCCATGGTATGGGTTGAAACTCGAAAATTATAGGCTCTAGAGCCAAATTCTGATAACATGCTTAAATGCTTATTACATGCTTCAATGCTTCCCACACTAGGGCATTTTGAATCTAAACCGGCAAACTACAACTGTTGAACACATTATTGTATACTAGAAGACTTCTTAGATATAAATGCAGTGATTATACTCACATAATTATATTTTTTATCAAATAAATAAAAATTTTAAAAATTAAAAATCTGTAGAGATGGTCAAAACTTACCCTGGTAACAAATATTACAAATATTTATATATTTATATTTTTTATGCAGTAAATGAAAAACTCAACATAGTTTTATGAACCCATTTTAAAAACTTTTCTTATCTTATGTCAATGTTAGTAAGTAAAAATGACCAACTTTCATTGTAAATGAGAGCTCTCATTGTAAGTTTAGTTTTATGGGTGACAAAAAGTTAACTTAGACTGACTTTCAGTGTAAAATACAGTGTCCACCTCATGAATGTTTCCAATGCTTTTATAGTAGACTCGCGATCATTTAGCCCTCGACTGTGGGGCTGTGGAGTAGATAATATTAATTTGAATCCATAAATTTAGTTTATCAAATTACAATACTTTTCTATCGTAAGGCCTTTTAAATATATGCCTATACCAACAATGAAAATTGTTTGCATAATTTTTATATCCCAATTAATTATAGACTCTTGTCTTGGAATGCTTATTGACAAATTAGCTTTGTGAGTGACACACACAACTTTCATCATGTCTTTAGTCGGTAGAAGATATCTAACACAATCTGTTGTTATTCAGTTTCTACTGGTGTGTTCTTATTTTAATTTATGGTCAATTGTATCAATTTATAACGGTTCATTAAATATGAGTGACAAATTAATGTAAAACATATGATGTCTGAAATAAGTAAGTAACATTTAAATATACAGTATGTTAAAAATGGGTAAATATTTTTGCTATTTTATTTAACTTTTCTTTCATAATTAGGTCAAATTAACATTAATTTTGTATATAATTATATAAACACAACTTTAAATATGTTATGAAATATTATTGATGTTTAGTTATCACAAATTTGGGTGTTGATAGCAAAGGAAGTCATTTACCCTCAGCATCTGGCTCATTTGCTATGTGGTCTGGCTTACTGCCACATTAGACTGAATAGTCACGAGCCTAGTGTGATTGATTTGTAAATTATTTTTCATTTTTCATTCATTGTTTATGTATTGCAGCCCCAAAATATATAGAGACATGAAATTTGGTATTAGGGACTCCTCTGAACCAATATTGAATTTTATTTAAATAACTTTTTTTTTTTTTTTTTTTTTTTAATGGCACCCTTTTAAATAAGTTTGTTGTGCAAATCACAAAATCTAAGTCAGAGTGTTGACATCTGTAAGGCTTTTTATCTTTATTTTATAATATGGATAAAATAAGTGATGACTGCAAATATTGCAGAGGTCAGAATAAAAAAAATAAAACAAGAATCGCCTCGATGAGTATTGTAATTCTATATAAATGTACAATGAATGGTAGATATATTCTGTACTAGGTATTTATTTAAAAAATAAGAATAATATTATACTCACTTTGGACTTTCTTTTCCCATTATCTTGGTCACACTGTCAAAAAGAAATCCAGGTAGATAGTGGAATAGATAGAGATAAAATGTGTAAAGGTACTTATTATTAGTTGTTACCAGGAAGTAGTACCACATTGCTCTCATCGGGGGCACACTGGGCCCATAAAGTTCTATGTAATACCTAAAATCATCCCATTTTAGAGGTTTTTCTACTGATGACACATAGTTGTAAATTGGAGGTTCGATAACACTTATTGTTTCATTTTCTTCAGTTTTGTTTGTGTTGTTGTGGTCATTGGTCTGTTGTATGTCATCCGTTTTAATTTCTTGAGTTGTGATTAGTTCATTGTTGATGGTTTTGATGTTTTTACTGGAAAACAAATGTGTTTTTTATATTATTTTATTAAAATATTGTATTTCAATAAGATCAATTTAAAATTCTTTTCTTAAAAAAAAGAAGAAAATCTTAGAGATATGATTTTTGTGGCTACAGATTTCATTTTATCATTATTCCCAGGACATTGTTACAATAATACTGTATACGACAAGGATCATTTTTTAAAATGTAGAATCTATTAAAAAAAAGTTATTATATTATATTATAATTTTTATACAATAGCTAACAAACATCTATTATTTCTTATTAAAAATACTAAACATAACTACAATATAAATAAGAGAAACACAAATGAATAGGTAAGACAGATGACATTTCAACACAAATAATTTAACAAAACAAGAACATGACATCTACTTGTGTCTCAATTATCATGCCAACTAATGGTTGAGACACTCCTTCACTAAGTATAGGGACCCAGAAAGTAAAGACTTTAATCTATTAGATAAAATGGATCATAAAAATACAAATATTGTAACTGTAATATTAAACAGATTTGAATAATATTTAGAAAAGAACAAAATTGAAACATGATTAAGGAGTTTGATGTATAACATTTTTTTTTTTTTTTTAACGTTTGTGTTAAGGTAGACAATATTTATGTTAAATGTTAAAATGATTTGTTGTTAACTTGGACTAAACCTATTATATTTATTAGTAATTCTATGGAGATCACTGATCAGGCATTTTTGAACAGATTGTGTAATTATTCATCAAAATAATGCCTTTTTTGATGAGTGGTATAATACAATGATACTGTGACCATAAAAGTTGAACATTACAGTCGCAGATTGGGAGAAATTGGTTTCTAAAGCGATAATCTGGAAATATGAAAGTGAATTGTTTACTTTTGATGGTAAATAACAAAATGTTGTATACTAGTTGCATAGAGTGATTTCCATTTCTAAATATAAGTGTGTTTCATTTCAAGATTGCTTCGATAAATAAGGTAATTGGGAAAGAAATTATACCTTTTATAATTACAAAATGAATCAATCAGGAGTAATTATAAATTTTTTCCTGGTTTCTAGTATAGAAGCAACTTTTTTGTACCTTCTGAGTTATGATTTCTCCTCAAACTTTTACCATCTGAGCAACCTCGGTGTATAACCCTTCTAGTTGTAGGATATTTCTAAAAGCATATTATTTTTAGATAATTTTCAATATTGAAAATATAACAATTCCACTCACCATGAACTTAATTCTGCACCATGTAATGTGCACTGATTATGATCCCTAGAACATGTTTTGATAGGTCGTAAAATGTTTTATACACATATATATATATATATATATATATATATATATATATATATATATATAGTAACAATACCAAAATTTCAATGTTATAGGATTATACATCTCTAACATGAAAATCACCCAATCAAACATATTCACAATCACCAATAAAAACATAACTCATTTATTTCATCAAACCCCATACGATAGTAGATGTAAATATCTTTCTTATTTTGTATTTTCATAATATATATATATATAGTTTAATATGTTGTATGAATAGTGATAGAATTCACATTATATGTCACGACTTAAAAAAAAAAAAAGAAAGATAAGAGAAAGAAGAACTATCACTTGGGAGGAAAAGGAAATCTCTATGGTGATGATGGAAAAAAGAAAAGGTTTTGGGACATTCTATTCCAAACATTCAAAGAGAAACTATCTAGTGATATAAAAAATACCTAAGTGGCTTATTTATAATATTCGAGTTTAGAAACATTGGTGAGTGGAATAACAATGGTTTTGTTATTTTTCCATGGAATTGATTCAACATTGTAAATTCACCTTTGAGACCCAATTAATCCAAACGATATCCAGCCAAAATTAACCAACGAAAATTGCAAGTCTCTCAAAATTCATTAAAGACTATAGGCCTACGAATAAACTCAAAACTGTGAACGAAAGAACTTTTATTAACAAAGTAATATAAACACTTTTTTTTTTTTTTTTTTTTTTTTTTAACACAATCAACTATTAACTCTGTATCATATTCACCAATCATTTGTCCACCTCCAACACAAACCTTTCATTAGTTTTAAGATATCTAATATCCTAATTGTTTAAATTAAGTTTTTATAGTTTTAAGTCCCATTTATGTTGTACATCCAAAAGTATTGTAAAAATAGCAAAGGCAAGAGCTTAAAGACTATTGAACTTATGAACTCCGTATCTTTTGCAATTGAATAATTCTAAAGTAATAATTTTAAATAAATAATATATTTTAAACACATTACAAGTTGTACAATATAATTCTAAAACTTATATATTTATTTATTCAGTGCTAAATCATTTTCGTGTACTCAAATACTTCTTTCTCCAATCGCATTTGGTGCATTATATTTTGGTAATTCCTCCTTCATACTACTGGTCTTCCACTTCTTGTTATTTAATTGGCATCTTAATTTTGCATCAAAGAAACATAACCCCTCTCTTTGGTCAATTTGCATTGGTGATGAATTAATTAGTGGACTCTTTTGTTTGAACAATGTCTCACTTGGCATCCACACATGGAGTATTTATCTGTATTTACTTTACTTTTCCATCAATATATTTGATGGAAACTATTTTAATAATTGTTTTGATAAATTTAATTCGGTTTTAACAAAGAAATCCAAAATCATTACACAAGAGAAGAAAATTCTCCTAAACTATTGTGGTTTAGGAGAATTTTCTTTTATTGTATATTCACCACAGTGCTCTAGTGATTCATAGGACATTACACAAGTTCAAGAAATAACTTTCATGTGGCTCATGTTATAACATCTATAGCCACAAGAAATATCCTATGCTGTACTGGTAAGATGTTTTTATGTTTGACGTTTTTACTAAAGGTAATTTCTCGGAAAATACATTTAAATAAAAATGTTTAAATATATACACATCTACAAGGTCCGCCAGGGCCTAGCAATATCACGAAAGTAGTGATATACAAACTTAGAAAACCTGTGCAACACCTGTTTTAAACAAACTTACCTTACTAGATAAGACCCATTCATCTGCCAATACAACTTATTATTTCCTACAAGTTCAAAAAAACCAATTTTTGAACTTTAATTTTAGAGGATCTGCTTGTATTACATTATATTAACTGGTTTAACCCTTTGGCGAGTGATCATTTTGATCCCAAATGAGTGAGCACGGAAATTTCCGTGTGTGCCCAAATGAGTAAGCACGAAAATTTCCGTTTTTGAGCATGGACTCTATAATTGCTTAAAAACTCTTTAAAAAATCATTATCTAGGGTAAAAACTTTATATTTATTGAATTTTCTTTTGGATTTTCACTTACTTATTTGATTTTGACATTTTACTTCTTTATTTTAACATTCTGCAAAAGATTTATAATAAAACTTTTTTTTTCTCTCTATCAGTATAGTAAAATTATTTAACCGAATTGTAAACACTTAATTTAAAATTTTGTCTAAACTATTAGTAATAAATGCAATAATATAGAAATACTCTATTTTCTAATATATTAGCTTATAGTAGACATACTTGAGGTAGTGGGGATGGTGCGGGCCAAGCGGGAACTGGGTAATGCACACTTTTACGCGCTCTTTTAGCTTCACACGGTCAGTCTGTCGCTCTCTTTGTAGTTGTAAAAAAATGGTTCTGTTGTCATTGTTTTGTTGACGTAGTTTTTATTTGTTATTTATTTTTTCGGTAATGTGTCCCGATCTATTGAAAGTGATCCGCTACGTCTTCAAGGTCGCCACTTCATGAGACCTCTCCCCTCCAATGAGTCATGGAAGAAGCTTTCTCGACAATGCTTTGTGTGTAAACATACTAAGCGATCATTACCAAAGCGGAAGAAAACATCCTATGAGTGCTCAAAGTGTGAGGTGTCCCTTTGTATATATTCTTGTTTTGAACAATATCATACACTACACATTTTTTAAACTGTAAATAACTATAAATAATCATAATTTCAATTTTTTGTATATGTTTTCTTGTGGTTTTAATCAAATATAATGTCTTTTGTTCAAAAGTAAATTTTTTTTTCCCCACTCTTTATGGTATATTTTAGCGTAATTGCCATACTCCTATAATGCCTGTGTCATAGCACGGTAATATCCGTGCTTACTCGACAAAGGGTTAAAGTTATGTTAATATAATGTTTTATTATTATTCATTTTATTCTAATAAAACTCTATAAGTCCATGATTACTGATGTTTTGAATAAATACTTTGCACTGACTTTTTCCATTTCTTTTAGAAATAGTAGTCATTTTCAGTTAAGAATTTTAACATTTTTAAATAACTACATTTGTGTGGTTATTTCATCAAAGCAGTGGAATATTTACATTCATTAGAAAGATCGCCTACAATAAAATATGGGTTGTTAATACTAAATGAACGTGCAATTTTAAAATAATGTTGAGCTCTGAGGTTAAATGTGGGCATCAAAAAGTTGAACCTCTTGGTTTACTTCATGATTCAATAACCTTCAAATTTTATCATTGGCATTTTCTCGTCAACCAGTAAGTTTTCGATGGTTTCTATACAGTCTTCCATTAATAAAGTAACCGCTATGCAATATGTACAGTTAAGTCGTTAACTTTTTGGGATAAAAAAATCAGACCCAATTGTCACACGTTAACTGTAAGCCATATAAACGATTTAGTTTTGCGAAACATAAGTAATAATGACAACATAACATGAATTCCCACAAATAAAGTAAGCACTATAAATGTCATAATAAGTATAATTTAAAACAGCTGTTATAAATTCTCAAACAAAACAACAAAATTAAAAAATCTTTCATAATTTATAATAGTTATTCAAATTATTTTTGTTGTGAGAGGTATGTTATTTAAATGATAAATTTATTAAGTGTTTCCAAGGAAAATGAATAATTTTCAGCAAATCTCCAGGTAGCACTGTTTAATTTGACACATCAATCATTAATATCTGTTATATAGAAAAGAAATATGTGACTAACAGAAATTCTTTAGCAAATTAAACATAAAATATCCGCAATTAATAATTCTTGAATTAATTGTAGAGACAAAGCTTATTATAGTTATCTTACCTTTTGTTATCATTCATAATCTCCCATCCAGATGCAATTAAAGCATTCACTGTCATATCCACAGGCACGATGTTAGCAGTACTATTTAGATCTGAATACAGTGTATGTATTACACCACAGCCAATTCCAACAACAAGTCCTGTAGGGCCATACAAGTTGTCTGTCCATCCTATCAGTGGTTCATATGCTGTACCTACAACTAAATTTATTTTTTAGGTTAGGGTTTCTATTATTGATCTCTGGAATTAATTAATAATACATGTAATGGAACAAAATTTGTCTCACATGTATATACACACATGATTGTAAAAACACAAATAATGTAACTACGGTTATTACAAATAAAACTGTTCTTTTAACCATTTGAACTGAAAAGATAAACAGTGCTAGAAGATTGCACAAACTTACCGCTCACCCATTCTCAAAACCAAGTGAAAATGAACCAAAATTAATTGTCACCAAAAATGTAATTTTTGTAACTACTCTCAATGAAAAACTGAAAATGGCCCCTGGACGCTGTCTTTGAAAAATAATTAAGAGCGTAATCTTACTTTGCTTGTGGCATAAACATGTCTTCAGCACAAATCGTATTTGATTCAAATAAAGCTTTTAATAATGGCAATCAAGTTCAATTTTATTTTTTGCCATTTATTCCTGAATGCCAATAATTTTGTTATTTGATAGTTGCAGACTGGTTTGGATCATTAATCTTCACATTTCGGTAAAATTTGAATGAAATCAGTTGAGACAATTTTGAGAAATTACATATTTTATAACAGTCTATACCCCATTTTTTTAGATTATACCTATGAATCAATTTTTTTTAAAATTTTTATTTATTTTTATTATTATTTTTTTATTACAACTGAGTACAAACCCATCTAGTAATTTACATTTAATAATATATACACTTTGAGGGAAAATAACCCATTGGTCATTACTCCCTTAATGTCTAAAGTCCATTAAGTCCAATGGTTTTATTCGTTTCAGTCTTCTAATTAAACCAGTTGTATTCATCAATCTGCGTATCTCCGAATGCTCATGTTGTTCAATGCGTTGTCTGTGCTTGTTTTTTTATTTCTTCTCTAACCGTATCTATTTTCAAATCCCTATGCAAGTTGTCATTTCTTATATACCATGGTGCATCAACAATACATCGGAGCACATTATTTTGAAAGGTTTGTATGTTTTTTATGCTAAACTTCTTTGTACAACCCCATAGCTTTAATCCGTAGGTCCACACCGGCTTTAAGACTTGCTTGTATATCAGCATTTTATTATGGATTGATAATTGGGAATTCCTTCCCAGAAGCTAATACATATTTCTGAATTTTAATTTTAACTCTTGAACTCTCTTTTTAACGTGTTGCTTCCATTTCAATTTCACGTCCAAAGTCATTCCCAGGTATTTCGTGGTATTAACATGGTCAACTTGTACAGAATTGATTAAAATTGGTGGGTGATAATCAATCTTTAAGTTGGTAATGTTAACATTGGCTGGTTTTGTTTCATTTAAACCAATACGCCACTTCTTGGTCCATCTGCTCACAGCATTGGAGGCCTTATGGAGCTTCCCTGCAGCTTCCTCAATTTTCTTCCCAGTTGCTAGTATTGCAGTGTCGTCTGCAAAAGTAGCTATTGTTACATCTTCGTCATTTGGAAGATCTCTCGTGTGAAGTAAATACAAGACCGGTCCCAGCATGCTACCTTGTGGAACACCCACTGATATCTTCTTTATGGAGTATTCTACCTCAAATTTCACTCGGAAATGCCTCTCAGTCATGTATGACTTGAGTATTTCGAAATATTGTTTAGGTAGTTCTTTTTCTAGTTTCTACAACAGACCCTTATCCCACACCTATGAATCATGAACTGGCATTTTTGGAGATCAATATGTTTTGTTTGAACCTTTACAGGCAAAATTTGATAAAAAACCATTATAGCTGATTTTTTTAAAAATCATATTTTGTTTGATTTTTATATGGCAACTACCCTGTGTTATGTAAAATTCTTGTATCGTTAGCCTTTGATACTGGTGTAGGCTGAGAAAACGTAGGTCAGCACAGTTCATTAAATTTATTTAAAAATGGAATACATACTGGTCGGGAGTACAAGTTATTAAGAGGAAGAAAAATCAGTAAGCATTTTAAAAAAAGAAATTAATCCCAACACACTTGTAAAACTGTTGAAAATTTGGTTTGTCTGTTTGTTTAGTGCTGAATGTCTTTGGTAAGATTGATTAGTCATGCCCCCCCCCCCCCCCTAAGTCTACAAAAGTGGTTTTAGGAATGATGTCTGTTTGTTGTCTGTCATACATGTGAAGACTGAATTTAACAAATTTCATATGTGGGGATATTCATCTTTTCACTGAAAACTACCCGGCTGACATTTTTGGCAAAGAATAGTTTTGGTTTTGAGTATGGGTAAGTGAGAAAGCTTGTGCAATTGAATTTGTTTAATGCATATACATTAAAAAAAAAATTATATAATGAACATTTATTCCATATTTGAAATGAAAATCAACAAATTTTTCCTTGACAAAATGCACAAGAGATAACAGGAAATTCTAAGCTTTTCAGTCATAAATGAAACATATTTTTATCTATTATAATATTACTAAAATAAAATGTTCAAATATGCATAAAAGGCTGGCACTTTGTGTTGAACACTGACTCTGATAACTCGTGATGAAAGTGTCATCACCTTAGATGGCTGGCGGTGGGACACAAGTGTTATAATTAACTTTTTGTATATCCAATTTTTTAATAAATGAATATTGGTTTTATATATTTTTCATTGATTCTTATTTAACATATGTTAAATTTAACATCCGTTGAATTTCCATAGATTAGTGTTAATAATAATCTACTATAAGGCCTTAAAAAAATTTAAATGAGAGACATATATTTAAATTATTTTGACTTCAAACATAATTTCCCCATTTTCTTGAACATATTGTATTGTTATATTTTCAACTAAAACAAATCTTTACATTATAATTTTATTGTCGTGCCCCCGAATTGCTAAATATATGTGGGTATAAAATACGTTATGTCCATCTCTACAATTCTTTCATTGTGTTACACACTACAGCTGTTACGCCGTTCAATGCAGCATCAATCAGGTGAAAATTACAAAACACCAGATGATTAAACAGGTGAATTTCACCTGATGATGCAGTATGGAACGGCGAAACTGAGGTAGTGAGGAACACAACGAAAGAATTGCATAGATGGACATATGAATTTATATATAGCTACATATAAAACAAAATTTAATTTTAAAATGGGCATACCAATAAATCTTGAGAAACTAAATTCATGATTTGTTGTTTATACTGGCAATGCTTGCAAAGATGGGGAATCTAAGTGATGCATGGAAAAAGTAATGCTACCAACTAGAATCCATGAAATGAATAATAATTATTGGGGCGATCTTCAACAAGATGAGCAATAAAACTGGTTACATATTATCTCTCCCTTTATCCATATTATAAAATATTGAATAAGCTTACTGAGTTTTTAGAATGAATTTCCACAATTTTTGCAAATTCCTACTTACCTATAGCTGGCCTGAATATTAAGAGAGGCAACTCTGCACCAAGGTCTAATACTACATGTTCGGCTATGGCTTTTGTATATGCGTATGTGTTAGGCCATTCCCCTAGTAATCTAAAAATAACAAGAATATTTCAGTTTTGTAAAAGTATTGATAATGGCTAGTGATTTTGTTGGGTTATAGAGGATGAATTGTGTATATAATTTCATACTGGTTAATGTCAATAGTTAAAATGATTATAATCTATTATATGTTCCAGCTAAGACTTGCATATAAAGGTTCCCCTCTTCTAACTTCTATTTTCAGCTGAAATGTTTTGGAGTTCGTTATCAAAACTTCTAATATGAAAGTTCATTTTAAAATTAGAATTTCTCTTTTCATGTTTATAAAACTTGTTGCCTTAGTTCTCTAAATCTTGGGATTAGTGTTTTGTGTTTGTAGTACTTTCATCAACTTAGTTTACAAGAAACATGTAACATCTTATAATTCAATCAAAATTTTACGTATTTTAAAATCCACAAATAAATGCTATACATTTTTTAAAACTAATGCCATTAAAGTGCTAAAACAATTTAATAAATTAATACATCACAGAAACTTATAATAATAATAATACAAAATAAATCAGCATCCCCTGACACCAACAAACTATGTTAGAGTAGTACTCCTGGGAATGTTTCGGTACTCTTTTAAATAAATAAAAGATAAAAATAAATTGACCATGTACTCTTATTTTTTAGTGAACATAGTTAATACATTTTAATTCTTAGAATTTAGTGAATAAACAAATTAAAGATACTGAAACAATATAGAAAAATTTGAAAACCATATTTAACCTCAAACTAATTTTAGAAATAATAGGTTCTACTTACAGAAGTTTATTGTTACATACTAGTGATTATGTCGTTAAACCTAAATAACAATATTAAATGAATTACAGGAACTAAATATATAACTTTATTAATTTTTTGGTTCTCTATCTTTCACTGTCCCATTGTTTAACATCTGATCTAAAATGTAGAAAACTCTAAATATTTAATATTTTGGCACCCTAATTAAAAATTTGACATCAATTTGTGTGTTCTGGAGTGAAATACTTTGGTATTACTTACCTCGGTAGCATGGCATCTATTAACAAATCGTCGCTTATCTGCTCCAAAATGTTTCCGAGCTTCTCATAATGTATTGGAGGCTTGTACAGTTTCTCATCTATTGTCTTAAGATTACAGTTAGCATATGCAGTGGATATGTGGATAAAGGCCTGTACACAATTATATAAAACTTGCATTAATATTAAACAAACTGACCAAACATCAATATAAGTAACTTACAAATAATTGAAACTTGGAAAAAATCAAGCTTATTTTGGTAACAGGATTCAGGAATTTTAATTAATATAATATTGAAAATATATCTCTTGCAAGCCTTATTAATGTAAGATATTTAAAGCCATGAAATGTACACTGATATACGTTTTCGTGGTCAATAAATATGTATTCATTTGTAAGAATACGAGCGGAGAGAATATGTCAGATTTCACAAAATACGGATCATTCGATATTTACAGTTAAGGCTCAGTCAAGGTCTTTAACAAAAATATTTTTAATCGACCTTTTTCAAATATTATGTTTAGATATAAAAAATTACTGATTTACTTTTTTACATTGAAAGTAAATAGTTTGTAATCAAGGAAAAATAGTATTTCTATATTTTCTTTCAATAACCATTTGTCTGTGAATACGCTTAGTGGACAAATAGATAGATCAATTTTTGGAATGACATAATTTAGAGCTGGATCATGTAACTTAAATTTCAAAATCAAATCTTGAAAATTTAAGGCACCATAAAACCAACAGTTTCTCCAAACTGCCACCAGGGGTTTTGATTGAATTTTGCTTAAATACAAAATTACCCTAAGAAAAAAATATTGGAGAATATTTTCCCCAACTATAATCAGTCTAAAAGTAAAAATTAACCATGAACAATTCTTCAATGTTTCCATATTTTGAAAATGGCTTAAAAAAATTCATACACATTTTTTAGAAATATGAAAGTTAATAGTTGAAAGTAATGCACTAAACCATATTATGTAAAAGAAAACTATTATTCACAAGTAATTTGTAAAATACAAAAAGAAAAGCTGAAGTCCATCATATTTTATTTATTCTGATAAAAATTACGGCAGGTTCAGGATTAAAACAAATTTAGTCCAATGTGGTGAATCTTATCATAATATTGGTTACAATTTTTAAATTTTCATTGGAATTTGGATAAAAACCAAATACAAAATGGTTAAAAATTAGAATTAGTTTCTTCCCAACCTTAAGATTCTTCATTTCTTTTGCCAAGACCAGCATTTCCTTAGTACCCCTAATGTTGATGTTGTACGCTGTTTGTAACTTCTCATCAAACCTTACTGTAGCAGCTCCATGGAAGACTACATCCACATCTTCTACCAATCTTTGTCTGTCTTCTGGCTTTAAAGATAAACCTTTGGCTGCTATGTCACCCGAAATACCACTTACTTTGTGGCGGTATTTAGGTTGTTCTTTCTCCAGTACAGAAAACAACTGATAACAGAAATATGTTAATAAAGATTATTGTGATATTCTATTTGTACTAAGACATACACAATTAACCTGAGTACATTCTTCTATAATGACTTAACTTTTGCTAACATGTTACTCCATTTTGTTATTGACAAATAAAACACTAACTAAAATGTAGTAAATGAAATCAAATGTGGTTGCAAGTGAACACATAACCCTTAAGCCAAATGGGATGCAAATATAAAACACAATTTAAGAACCGCATTAGATATTTAAATATAAATGAAATGTTTCAAATTTTGCATCCCATATGTTAGAAGAAGAGGACATCACAGAAGAAATGAAAGATTGTTTGAAAGTATGATATATTGTAACAACAGTAGATGGCTAAACATATTGGGAAATTTTGAAATATTCGAAATTAAATTAAAAGAACAATATATTATAAATGTACAAATAAATAATCAGTTGGATATATTGTTTAAAAATCTAACGTTATTTGATGATCTGAAACATAAAATTATGAAAACTAACCAATAACAGCAGTAGGTTGTCATTTGAAAATAAATTTAAGAGAGAAATGATCAATGATGTTATCCACTGGATAGGCACATGTTTTTGACCCATGTAAACTCTGAGGATGGAATAGGGAATCTCTTAGCTATGTCTCCCAATCACACAGTTAACATGGCTGAATTATAAACTCAAACATGATGAAAACATCTTTTTTTTAACACAAGATTTGTTTTCATAACATAAGCTGCCTTTGCATAATCACAGTTCTGCATTCCAATACCCCTAGAGCATGAACATTTTGTTTATTTCATTGAGCATAAAGAACACAGAAGATGATTTATTTAATTCTAGCCTAAAAAATTTAACAAATTACTTGGTTTATGTTGAATTGTTATTTGTAACACTTATGCAAATTTTCAGATTTGCTAAAGATATCATCTCAGAAATCATTTACTGCAAATTGCATGTTTCAAGATGTAAAATAATGAAAGTGAATTGGAAATCACCTCGATATTTTTACCTTAAACTTTAAGTGGTTTGAAACAAAGTGTAATCAATCTATCAAAAACTGGGCTTCAAACTCAAAAAAATTGAATCAATCTGGCAACTCATTCTTGAAGTATTGTGTGACGAGTAGTTAGATACACCATTTAATTATTACACATTATTCTGAAAATGATCTTAATGTGTTTCTAAAGGCTGGAGGGGTTGTTTTGTGAGTCATTGGCAATCTTCAACTAATTATGTTGTGAATCAGTGAATGGAGATTGTACGTGACTATGCACAAGGAAATACCCCAGGCTATAATTATTCAGCTGTTAATTATTGAATGGGAATATCCGTCCATAACTTATTATAGTAATAATAAGTTGCAACAACTACTTAACTACCACCATCATAACAAACACTATAAATGTAACTCCCAGAATTTGGTCTCTTAAGCCTTTTAGGAAATATTAAATTTTATTGGTTCTAGCCAGTATAGGTGAAAGATGGGAAATGTGTTTAAAAGACATAGGTTATTACACAGGTTATGAACTTCTTAATTTTGTATATCACTACTTGTTCGATGTCAGCTAACGGCCCTTCTAGATGTGTATATATTAAAACGTCTCCACTTGTTTCACTCGTGTTAGTGTCTCTGTCCTTCCGGGTGTCAAAGCTGTTATAAAATGAAGTAGCCTCTCCTCATGACACATATTTTGGTGACTCGGCCCCAGTGGCGGCTTACTCATAAGGACTCTCGGACGCCGCCCCCCCCAATGATAATATTATTTTAATAATGTAAATACCTATATGTATTTAATTCTGTGGAGATAAATGAATTATGAATTGCCGCTATGGATTTCACCACCATCATTTGTAGCGGAAGTTTTACAATATAAAATATTTGACGAATGTATTCTGGAGTTCGGACGGTGGCCAGAGCGTCCCAGATTCATTGCATTTAGTCATATGGGGCAAGCAGCAGACAGAGCTGAGGGTGCCGTGACGTCATTTACACAGCGTGTAATGGGCTTCTAGGGCAGAGTCCGAAGCTGCGCGCGCAGACATCAGTCAGTGAAGCCACCATAAATTAAATGTTCCGCATTACTAAAAACCTTGTTTTCGATGGGCAAAATAAGTTGGCGCAACTGTTCTAAATAATGTCTCGCCACTCACACGAGTTGTTTGTTTATGTTTTTAAGTTTAACCCTTTGTGATTGTGAATGTTAAGTGAATGATAACATGCCTTCCCTTACGTGTATAAAATAAAACATAGCCCTCCCATTGCCCTTAACCATCGGCCGCTACTGCTCGGCCCTGCCGAAACTCATTACTCTACGAATATCACATTTTCTTAGCAGTTCAGGGTTTGAATTTACATTTTTGACAAGAACATTGGTATTTGTCAAAGTAAAGAGATACTATTACATGGAACAATTGGAATCTGTGAATATCATAGAGGGCAAGTCATGACATGAGCATAGCAAGTGGAGGCTCTTCACAAATGTACAACTTTGAGGCCTAGGCATTGACACAAAAGAAGACTTTTTAATATACACACTTCTATGAGGTCTACTAGGTCTCCGAGCCAATGACAAGAGAGTAGTTATTCACACAATTATGAGGTTCACTGTGTAAAAATAAACTTACCTTGCTGGGTAAATAAGGAGTACAAGGGTACAATTTAATAGGCTATGTCTTATAAGCTCAGAGAAACCAACATTTGGGCATTATATTTAAAGGATTTCCTTATATTACATTGTTGTATGATCTGGCTGGTTAGTACTTAGATGCCACCTATCAATTTTTTTTGTTTCCCGAGGCCATGAATTGTGAACATCAGTCAAAAAAGGAGGTTGTATTTGTTTGTAAATTACCAAACTTAACCTATAGTACATAAACTGGGTAAGTAATATTACATTACATGTGATATACCCAATTCATTTAGACAATATCTGAATTTTTTGTTTGCAATCTTCATCTCACATTTTATAAACATAGAAATTCTTGTTATTACAATCTCTTTCAGGACCTTGAGACACTAACCAATCAAACCAATTAGAGTAATTTGCCTAAAACCTTGGTTTTAGTAGTTTAAACACTCTAGAGGTCACCATTTTGATTTAAATATGTTGTAATTTGATATGTAGGTTGAGTTTTATCTATCGTTGGGAGAAGTCTAATAAGTCGAAAAATTTGTTTATAAATTTCAAAATGGTGGGGTATTTTCCTATAATGTCCCACAACAGCTAATTTTGTGCAGATTTATGTACAATCGATGATAGCTATCGAAGTCTTCTACTGTACAAAGTGAGAATATTACCCAATCACTTATCTCAAGACTCAACGAACAAAATTAAGCTTCATGTCATTTTATTAAGTTTTAAATTAAAAGTGAAAATAAACATGGATGGACGCCTTCTATGAAAAAATATTTATTTATTTAAATAAGGGCCAAAACACGATGTTGTGTGATTTGTTTGGATTGTTTTTAATGAATACAGTATTTACTAAACTTTATGATCTTCTTGTAAGAATAATAAACCAATTCACAATTACTCAGAAAATATTATCAATGATTAAAAACACTGTTGCCATCCTCAATGGTACATTAACTATTAATCAAGCTTTCATTGATGGTGGTAAAGATTCATCTTTGTTTTTAACAGTTATTTCTGGACCATAATATTTTTGTTTACTTTCGATTTTTCTCACTGTATTAACTCATACTTTTTTTTTTTCATTTCACTAAAATTTGAATGAAATAAGTAGAGCCGATTTAGAGAAATCAAGTATTTTATAGCTTTTTTGTGTGGTTTTTTTTTACTGATAACTCAGGAATCGCCAAATTAGGAAAGATGGCGACCTTGGTTTGAGTCTTTAGAGAGTACACGTGAGCAAAATCGTTAAAGCTAATTTTGAGAAAATCCTATTTTTTATTCATTTTGTTCAACCTATGGGTTTGGGTTGTAGATAGGGTCTAACAATAAAACCTAGGAAAAGTAGACTATTTGGTCACAAAAGCTACCAACAAAATCCTTGAACTTATATAATGAATAAGGGTTGGTGAATGTAGAAACACAATAAACCTAAGATAAAATATTCCATCTTCTTAAATTGCCCATGTTCATCTACAAGGTGTGTGCGCCTAGAAGGAGGAATAAAACAAAGTATTTCGCAATTAAATTATTTTTATAGAAGTAGAATTTGAACAAAAAGTTTAGTTTTAATTGGAAATGTTGCGCTTTAACTAACTAAGGAAACTGGTTAAGCCGCATCTTTTACGATCTCACAATAAATTTGATTGCTTCTTAGGTTTTTACAGTTAAAAACATCTTTATTGAACTTCAGTCGTTCGTCTAGACCTTGGGGACCAAATAACCTTGTGTAACTTTCTCACAAACATAATACAGTGTTAGTTATGTAAAATCTTTATTTATTTTTGTAATGATGAAATAAGAAGTAATATATTTGATTCTTCGTAACTTTTATTTAAATAAAATCGAAAGATTCTGTTTCCACCAAAATAAAGTAACTTTTTAGGAGTAACTGATAGGGGGGGGGGGAGATTGATATGCTTACATTTAAAAAAGAACGGAAAATATAGCCTACCTTTTATGTTTTTCGGGACAATCTGTATTGGAATCTGAATTTTGGCAAATTCTGTAGATAGCCCCCTCTCCAATGGGAATTGTGACCAAAACAAGCAATAAAATTTTGAAAGAGGGACTTAAAACCGATAAATAAGATGTTCACACCGATAAACCGTTAGGGAACTAACTCACCTTCATTCAGTGGTTTGCAGTTCTTTGTCTAGAGTAATCCTGTGTCTTGTGTATTTTCCTGATTACGTTTGTATCTAATCTTGGTTTCAAGCTTAGGTTACTTTTTGGTTATTAGTTTTAGCTTCCAACACGACCCTAAGCTACAGGTTTGGTGTTGGTGTTTTCACATTTTCATGTTTTAAGTTTATCACTTGATAACGGGAATTGATTTATACTCTCGAAACGTCGTGTATTAGAATGGGAAATGTCGGATTAAATCGTATTACTAATGTGAACAATCCAGCATTGTCCAATAACTTTAAAATCAGAGCTCAAATAGTGTCGTTAGGGTTGGGAGGGAACTAGAGTTAGTCAACGGTGTTTTATTGCATCATGACTTCAGCTTTACAAACACGCATTGCATTGATTTAGTGTTATGAATGTGAACGGAGTTTCATACTGGCAACGGTTTGAGGGATGGAGTTTTGGCAATGTAGTCGCGTATACAAAGTTTGTTAGTAAGTTTGAAACCACCAGGTCCGTTGGAGAAGTGGCCAGGAAGACCTTCAATCATAAGAACCAATTATTCAAAACATAGCCGAGATAAATGTCAACGTGGTAAGAAATACCGCGCATAGCATAGAGGAAAGACTACTGCTTCTCCATGAAGAGAATGGCGGCCACTTCGAACATCTGTCTTAATTACCCTAACTAGTAAGAATTAGGGTTAATTTTAAATATTTTATTAAATGCCGTTTAATTCTACAGGAATTTATATACTTTATTTTGTTCTATGTTAAAAAACAAATAAATTTGAGTTAATTAAATTTTTGACTTACTTTTGAGAGACCCTGTATATTTTTAAACGGAAGTACTGTAATTATTTTATGTTTTCAACAAATAAAAAATTGAAACTTTTTCAAATAATGGTATTAGAAATGTCTTTAAAATAAAATGAACAACTTACAAGGATGCTCTTCGGACGGCCTCTATTATTTTGCTAAAACTCTGCAATGTACTGACTGTTATCATTAAATATAATATATTCTTTACATGTACTCTTTATTGTAATGCAAGTATTGTCATGTGCGATTGCCGTTATGGTACTTTGCCAGCAACTATTAACTACCATACTTCAATGGGTTAAGTATGTATTGTGCCAAACTTGAATGATGGCTTCTGGACAACAAAAGAAGACAAATATTTGGCTGACATAATAGGGCGCTGACCTTGCCTTTGGTGTAGATGTATTAATAGTCAAACTACATAAATTGAGCTAAGATAACATTATGCAGATTCTAAATTAGAAACAACTACCGACAACCCCGTTTAAACGCTCACAATTTTGGAATTTTGCGACTATTGTTTAATCAACTGATAATAAAGCCGACATATTATATTTGGTTGTTTCAGAAATAATTCTGGTTATGAGAGTAATTATAGATTTTTATTTTTCTAATTTTAAGATTTCTTTTTTTATGTTAATAAGTTAAATAAATCTTTTATATTTCAACAGATAGAAAAAAAACTCGAACACAAGATCTCACAAAAATTACGTTTACTTAATTAAACGCGTTTCAATGACAAAGTCGCCATCCTCAGTAATACATGATGCACAATAAATAAACGATAACTCAGTTATAGTTATAAATCAATATAATACTGTTATAGTTTATATTGTAGCTCATGTGTCACTGAGGATGGCGACTTTGTCGTTGAAACGCGTTTGATTAAGTAAACGTAATTTTTGTGAGATCTTGTGTTCGAGTTTGTTTCTATCAAATATTATCTCACATGTCGAACTCAATATTTATTTTTATATTGCAACACATTTGGGGGATTTTATTTGGATGCGGATTTTAAAGAAACGACAAACAACCTGTTTAAAAATATTGTAAAGATGTATCGTCATTTTTACTTTCTCACATTTTACGTATTATGAAGTTATATTATGGGTGAACAAAAATTGAATTTGAGTTTTGATATATCCGTTTACGTTCCTCTAAGTCCAAAAAATTGTTTTTTGTAAAGGTGTCTTTTTTGTCGTCTATCATATGTGCAGTGCTTTAAAATCCAAACCGATTTTAATCAAATTGAGTATTTTGGCCATGCATTGTAAATTTTTTTATATGACTACAAATTTGGAGGTACCTGCAATAAAAAACACAAAATTACGATTTTCTCACTATCGGGTATGACGATGTTTATTTAATACTGCCTATAAGTGTTCACACAAAACGTTTTGGTTGCCAGTTCTCCAACAGCGCCGGTACTTGAGTAATCGGTGAAAAAACCAAAAAGTCGAGCTATTATAAAATATTTAGATACTCAAATTGCACTCTACAGATTTTTATTCAATTTTAGTAAAATGTAAAGAGTAGGGCATAACCTGTTTATAAAATGGCAAGTCAAAAGGTATTACGGTTTTTAAGAGTAATTTGCAAAACATAAAAGGAAAACTCGACCCTCGTCCATTGAAAGCTGTACGTCATCCATTACTATTTACAACACTCCTGATGTAGTGTATCGAGTGAGATTGGATGACCTTGAGGACCATAGCATTAGAGGAATGTGGCGGTGCGCCATCCTATTGCAATATGACTTGGTCGCTATATTCATGTAATTGTAGCATTAGGTATTTTTCCATCTTGTCAAGGTAACTGTTATCTTACCAAAGTCCACACAGTTGATACTGTACAAAACACCGTGACCTTCGGGGAACCACGGACGTGTTCCGCCGTTGCGTGAGGATATCCTTTGACACAAATATCCACGTTGTGACGGTTGGCCTTACCATCAATATGGAATGATGCCTTGTCAATAAACAACAAACCCATCTTCCTCGATTATGTTTTGATGAGGGAGTGTCTGTAAGAGAGGACAAGTCTTTTACAGTTGATCGAGATATTTGCAGTTCTCGACTTGAGCTTTACGTTGATTTCTACTGAACGAATCTCGCACACGGTTCACAGATTCAGGAAATGGCTCCGACACACAAACATCCAGTCTCGTATTGTTTTGTCTGTCAGTGGGATATGTACCTTCGTTTAACCGTTATAACAGATTCAGTTTTAGTAAATTATATAAGAAATTAAATGCTTTCTACTCCCTTGGAAACGTCATGTTTATACACTACTGCCACCTAGCTCGACGCCAATTATTATGAAAATAACTTGTACGTTTTCCTGTCTATTGGAATAGGTTTTGGTTGTTGCGCTGTTGAATGTTGAAATACCAACATCCAGTTAATTACTGACACGTGTAGGATAGGCTTTATATGTCGAAATCGCAATGGATAGAATCTCTATATTAGAAACGCATAACCTTGTTAAGGCTCCATAGACTTAACCGCCATCTTGGATTCCCACGTCCATAAACGTGTAACGGAGATTATTTGAATAGACGGAAAATTACGTGCGAAATGTTATTTTAAAACTTTGAATAATGCGAGTTGATTTAGTGTTCATTTTTAACTTATGGCTCAAAGTGAAAATTTGGTAAAGCTGTAATTTCATCTTCTTGTTATTTTTGAAATGAAGATATTTGAAATACAAAATCTAGACCATAATCTGTATTTATATATTTCAAAAGAAGATAAGTTAAGTGTGACTACAGTCGGTACTCGGTGAAATTCCATAATAAGGCAAAACAAAAATGATAAGGCACTTATAATTTCACAAACAACAATTTATTGCTACAGCTGTTTCGCCGTTAGGCATCGTCAGACAACTAAGAACTAAAAACTAAAATACAGGTCAACTTAACACTAACATCTAGGAATGAATTTATCTAACACTTTCATCCCCCCACCTTCATTCCTAGATGTTAGTGTTAAGTTGACCTGTATTTTAGTTTTTAGTTCTTAGTTGTCTGACGATGCCTAACGGCGAAACAGCTGTAGCAATAAATTGTTGTTTGTGAAATTATAAGTGCCTTATCATTTTTGTTTTGCCTCAGAAGATAAGTTGTTTTTTTAATAATTGTTGATAAAATATGCCGAAAAAATCTGCTGGGGAAGCATGTAGGTACTGATTTACATGAAGAGCTTGCGTTATGTAAGAGCGTTTTCCTAGTTTGGCAGGTACGTGAAGGACGCTCAAGGATGGGCGCATCCGAACTGAGCAACTTTTTTTATGATCGTAAAGGGTCAAAGAAGGGTACACTAATCCCAACATCCGAACTGAGCAACTTTCCCCTCAGGTAGACAAGCGGAGGGCAAGTAAGGGTGGCGCTTAGGTATGCGCGGTATGTTAACGGCAGGACGTATGTTAACCTAACCTTATTTACTTTTACGTCTTAACCTGATTTTTAGTATTTTGTAGTTGATAAGAATAGGTTTGTATGATAAGTGTTAAATCATTTTTTTACATTCCAAAATCTGTCAAGCGTGCGTCAAAGGTCTGCCGCTAGTTGCTCAGTTCGGATGTTGCTTATTACCTGATCACGTAAAAGTTGTTCAGTTCGGACGAGCCGTAAGAGATTTGTGCCCCTTCACCAACGCACGCGCACTTTCCGGCAGGGCCGTAGATCTACCCCCGCCGCGTGTTAATGACTCATCACTGGCCAAGCCACTACAAAAGTTGCAACATTGCAATTTGATTACCTTTTCTTGTTACTTTTAATTGTTTTTTAATCTCCATAAAATATTGACCAAAATGAGTCCAAACACGACATGATTTACAACGATTCTAAGCTTGTCCAAGACAAATATGATTTTATGAGGTTCAGAATAACTGTAAAAAATAGAGAGAATAAGTTGTAACAAAATATTGTACAAAAATTTCAAAACCATAATTTATTTTGTAATGTATTTAGATTTCAATAAGGTGTAGTAACTTTATACGTACTTGTTCTGTAGGAATTAAAAACTAAACGAATTTGTTGAAACATTTCTATGTTTATTGATTTTTAGTGACATGGGTTGTAATATTAACTAACTTTGGTAAAGTTTGTCGTTACGTTAACATATTAACAACGATACATTTGTGTAGTCAAAAATAGTGTATACAAATGGCAAGAATATATATAACAACAATAGAGATATAGAAATATTTAAAATGTTTTGAGACTCAAACCAACTACTTTAGAACAGGTAATGTTACTCGGAATTCCTGTAGTTCATAAGTCTATGTAAGATTCCTAAATCGTTTTTTTATACTTTAACAATTAATATCTAATTATATTTTCTTCTTTTTTATAATATTTAATTTTAAAATTACATGGAAACGTATAACTTCACTAAAAATAAGACTTTATTTATACGAGTGATTTACTTTGTATCTATATCCTGTGTGTGTGTGTGTGTGTGTGTGTAGTAGTAGTGAGGCCTGACTAATCCCTTAGCGTCTTTCCAGTAACTGCCAAACTATAGTACAGTATCCTCAATGTAGGAATGTGTCTGGGGTGGAGAGGAAAAGAGTCCCCCCCACTTCGTCTGTTGCGTTTGTATTCAGCGGTACAACCCCAATAAAAAAATATAGACCTCAAATGCTTCTGTGTAAACACCTTCTCTACTTTAGTTTCTCTTATCGGTGTAAATAAGAATAAAACGTTTACAGAATTAAACTTTTAAGAATCAACTTCTACTTAAACTTAAGAATTAAATGCAGCTAAGCAATAATTTGTGTACCTAGTTTTCTTGGAATGGATTGTACCCTCAAGTCAGGCTAGGGAAGCAAGTAGAAGGGAGAACATGCCCATCACACCAGACACACTCCTAGTCTGAGGCTACTGTACGATAGTGCGATGAAATTTATCTTCATTCCTACCGAGCCTTATGGTTCGTTGTTCATTCGTTTAGCCCTATACACACGGAAAACAGATCATTGTTCGGCAATGAGGTTTATGATACACGCGACGTAAGTTTAGACCCTTATTAGAAAATATATATTTTTAAATATTGCGTACATTGTTCATTTTCACTTTTACTGATAACTACAGAACTGATATTTTTGAAGGAGAATAATTTTGGTTACTTTTTTATTTGGTTTTGGGGATAGGTGAGTGAGAAAGTTTGTGCAATGGTTTTGCACAGATTATTTTTATTATTCCAAATCAAATTTCCGTACAAACGAGATAAAGTGGCCACTGTACCACTGAAATACCGGTACCTAAATGGATGTGACACCTGTTGTTGGCCTTTAGAAAGGAAACAATTCTTTTAAAGTTTTAAAAATATACTTATTTAACCTCCCAAATGAGTTTTTCCTTGGAAACTTAGCTAAATCGGTTTGTCGAACATAAAAATGGTTGATTCACCCCCATTTCAAAAAAATCCTTCGGTCCTTTTTTCAAAGAAAAAAATTATAAACATACAAAAATTGCTCTTATATTCGACCTAAAATGAAAATTATTGAAATTTAATTATTTATTTATTTGATCTAATTATGAAAACTATAAAATAACACAAATGATCATAAATCAAAATAACAAAGCACCAATAAAAACTGTATAGCTCATAAACGATCACATTAGATAATAAGCCTCGTAGCTACAGTGATCTCATTGACAATAAATCAGAGCCAAAGACAAACATCTATCATTGGTTGGGATATAAACACGTATACCGTAGGTATATACAACAGCACTACCTGTACCGAATAGTAGCGAGTCTACTGTCTTTCAATGCGTATTGTGGTGGAGATGTTTGCAATAGCTTGTGGAAATTAACCTAACCATCACGTTCTGATTAATATTAGTCTTACCGGGTCTTGGAAAATGTCGTCCATTCTCTGATGCAAAGCTTTGCCTTTCTTCTCTCTAATTAAGAGATAGATGTGGCGCAGATCCGGGCAGGAGCGCAGGAGCTTCTCCATCAACACTTTACCCATAAACCCTGTCCCTCCTGTGATCATCACCGACAGATTCCGGTAGGAATCCGGGATGGATTGTTTTGAGTTTTCTATCTCCATTTTCTGAAACAAAACGGCTGGTTATTAATATAAATAAAGTTAATATAAACATTACTTAACCTTAAATTGATTTTACGAGTATTGTAGTGTTATTATTTGTAAAATTGGTTGTTAAGGTAACGATGTTGTAATGGTTTAAATTTTCAAGAAACAAAACAGCTGATTTGTAAATTCTTATAGGATTGTATTGGATCAATCTGGCTTAGTCTCGGACCTGCACATTATTCAGTTTTAATAATGTTGTGAAATACAAGCGTTGCAACGCGTTACGGTTGGTTGCGGGTATAAATACCGAGATAGGAATTCTGTAAGAAAACGTGCTTGGCCATTTCCTAAAGATATAACCAAATTACTCCTCAGCTAACCAAATTCCACTCCAGGTAGCGAGTTAATTATAATAAAATAAAAGGGAAGACTTACATTTAATTATTAAAAGTAAATTGTACAACTTAAATTGAAATATAGGTGATCTAAATTATAGGATCACCCACTATTGCCATTTATATATATCGAACTGTCGACTGTAGCCTGGTACACGTTATAGGGTGTTTTCCTCAGCTCCAGCTGATCAGTGACATCTCAATCAAAGCGAGTAAGATTCCAGTGACAATGTCACAGCGGTTATAATATTTTGATTGGAAACCTATACGTTCAAATAAGTGTACAAGGTGTTGTTAAGTTTAATTGTTTCCTGTAGAATCTTCATACACAAACAGTCCATATTAAATTTGAATAAGAGCTCAAACTGCTATTTATTCATATACAGCCCCCAAAAATATTCGTACAAATCTGTGTATAATCGATTTCTAACTTTACTGTCTCATATAGGGTGGAAAAAGTTGCACGATGGGTCGAAAAATCGATGAGGATTTTTAGACCTCCTGAACAAAAAAAGGTTTTTGATATATCTGCGTGTCTCCAGCCCAAAGTGGGCAGAATTTGATAAAATAAGGTACCGGTATTTTTAATTTTGCTTATTTTTCACCCATTTTTTCAATAAATTAAAATTTGGTGGTAGCTACTATAAGACGAAAAATAAAACGACCTGTTGTTTCAAAATGAACTTAAACGATTTTAGTACAATTTTATTAGAATTTAGGCACTAAAGAATCAAACAAAAGGCTATAGCTGCCGTAAAAGTTCAAATATCTTAAAATCAGCGATAGGGGTGTTGATCAAATTTTGGTGAAATGTGAAAATTTATAACTTAAAACAATGAGTCAAACTTCAAATAAAAGAAAATTAATTCTATCGCGAACCGTAATATTTATTTTATTTTGAATTGTGGAACATTATTTTGGGTCTTACAGCAGATACCACCATGGGCGTACCCAGCGAGGGGCAGGGGGGCATTTTACATTTTGTTACTGGAATTTAATACAATTCTTGAAATAACTATTTTAACCATGGCTTTCCCCCCTTGCCCACCCCCTAGTTTTGATCCTGGGCACGCCCTTGGATACCACCCTAAAATTTGGTTTTGTGTGAAGATGTGTATAATGTTTTTGCACAGTTTATGTTGGGAAGCGTCATTGTAAATCTCAATATGAATTTTAAATTTGGTACAAATGAGATAAGATTTATTAGTTAAAATCTACTAATAGAAATATAATGTTTGTACTAAATTTGATGAAAATTTATTGACAATTATTAATTACATTTACAATAGAGGACATATTATGCATAATGTGAGGTATATATAATAAACACACAACTGTTTTCTATAATTTTTATCCCATCGAATTGTTTTTGTATTAGACCATTCATACTAAATTTTATGACTTTTTGAAATTTCGGCGTCTGTTTTACAAAATATTTTGTGATACTTTATTTCATAATTTATCCACTTTGCAGTGTCCGTTTTCGTTTATATTTAAGAAAAACTAAGCAAATTTACAAAAAATTTTGTTTTTGCAGTAATTTTTGTATTACGCTTGAAACACTTGATTTTAAGAACATGAAAACTTGACGCAGTAAAATGTAATTGGGTATTGAACTCTTTTCTAGAAGTTCAAATCAACTAAAATAAAGGCAACTATCAACAATTTTTTTTAAACTACCTGAGATATGGCTAAAATACCCCACACTACAAATTTGCTTAAAATCGGACGACCCGTTTGTGTTGTAGACAACTGCACTGACGCCAGATGGGGGGGGGGGGATATCACTTTCTTGGTCTCAGGGAACTACAATACAGATATATCAACATTTTTGACCCATCACATAAGTTTCTTTAAACTACGTTCATGTAATAAAACAAACTAACGATTGCACAGAAACGAATATCAGACTTGGAATGGGTAATTTTCTTTGATACGAAGGCAAACTTTCTAATCCATTATCAATGTTACCTCCTTAATTAAACGGCCAGTTGGCCTCGTCTTCCAAAAGGAATTTCAACATTTGTTTACAAATTGTATAAAGTAGTTTTCTACTTTTTTTTTTTTAAATTGTCTGAAATTTGTGATTTGTTGACCTAGTGAAACAAAGTTCTGTTGTAACTCAACGATTTGACCTTCGTCTTAATTGTTGAGCTACGCCCAAACCAATTGTTATAAAATTTTCTAATTACATTGTTTACAATGATTAGGTCCTATTATTATTATTAGTAGCCATTCAAAACTGTGCAAGACACTCTAAGATATGCTCCGAAGTAATAAATATAATGGTGTGATCGAGGCATGACGAGCAGTAGTAAAAAACTTGAAATGTAACTAATTGTTTTCCCACAGGATATTTTTAATAGATTAAGAACTTTTTTTTAAAACTCACTCATTACTGTTTTGGTGTTTTCATTTACATGAATTGAAATTTTTTACAAAATTTTATATAGAGTTTCAAAACGCATTAAAATTGTTCTTAAAAAGCATTTTCCATTGTTTGATTATTTAAAAATTTTTTTGCTTGTACGCATTTTTCCCCCTTCTCTTTCTCCACCTATATTCTGTCATTGGTCAATTTTTACCATAGAGCAAAATGTAAGAAAGGATTAAAATCGTATGCCCGACATGGCGACAGTTCAATTTTTTGGACAAAGTGCCTTTATAATTTCACGCGCGTGTTTGTCTGTCTGTCTGTAAGTCGCAAACAATCTACACAGACAAGACGATAAATCCTATATATTTCAAACTTTGCATTTATATGCTTTGTATAGTATACATATGAAAAACAAAAATTGCTTTGAGTAAAGCGAAAAAACTATCGAGTTGTATATATTTTGTTTTTGAAATATTCTGTGTTGTATCAAAATAATAAAACTAGACATTATTCTAATTACTAATATGTATGTTGGCGCTAGGACAAATTTATAGTCTCGTATATCATGCTTCTCCTCTAATCTGAAAAACAAATTATTTGGATTAGAAATTAAATTGCAGTGCGAAATCGTATATTATAATTGTTTATTTGATGAGTGCAATTTAAACTTAACCACATAATGAGAAATGGGTAGTGTATACGTTTTTTAAATTTCTTTGTAGGTAAAGACAATGACATTTATAATTTGACGTGCGTACCTGTCTATAAAATGTAAACTGTCGCTTAAAAGAATTCAACATTATAAAAATAACCGTCCCTATATGTTTACAGACTCTAGGTCGTGTGGTTTTAGCACACGTTTGTCTCTTTTATTATTGTATCAAAACAGAAATGTAGCAAATTATAAGATTTGTTAAAGTTGTCTAACATTTTTTTCCCCGTAAACCTCATACTTTAAGAGATAATTTCAAAAACAAGATTTTCTTCTCCTTTCACACCATCCACCTAGAGAACGCTGGACGCAACGATTTCTTGTAAGGAAGTATTTTTAAAGTAACTTCCCATAGTTTTTTTTACACTACAATTTCTGTTATATTGACTGTACTTATGTGCACTATGTGTTTAAAACTGATTGTGTGATTTCGTCTTCGTAGGTTAAAGCAAAGGGACCTTGACCCACCAACCGATTAACTTCGTTCGTTCAACTCAAATAAATAACTACTCATTAACCATTACAATTCAATATTCATTGACCGGATTTGTCATTCATAATATGTAATGAACGTCATTTTATCGTCTCAATGTATGCTTTAATTTGCAACTCTTTGTAAGACAATATGAAGTCAACAATATTTTAATTTATAAACATCGGCAACCATTGTTCTGATTGACTTTGACATTCAGACTTGTCATGCGCATTTTTACTTGATCTTAAATAATTTGCATATTACCATGAAGTTTTTATACGGGTCAACTATGCAAATATAGCCTATAATACACTAGTTGTAACACGTGTTGTTTGCGGCTCTGTCTGGTGCTGTAATGTATAGATAAATTAACAATTAATTATGTAACTATAGATTTTGTTTAACCGAACTACATTTGTTGCCCCAAATGAAGTAATTTGGAAGCAGTTGTTATATTTTTTTGGATATTTGTAATGTAAGGAAATGTATTGAATCCACTCCTGTTCTAATGGCGCTAGTGGCGGAACCAATGGCACTAATTTCACTTTGCCATTTGCGCAACACAATCCAGCGACTTAATTTTTGTATTTCAATGTGGACAATGCATTCGTAGGTACTATAGCCAATTGAAACATCGTAACTGAAAGCAGCTTGTTTCAAACTTGCAAGATGATTAGCTGAATGACGCGCTGAACGGGTCTGTGATATTCCAATGCTGTCAAATTCATTTCGCTCCATAGATCCAATAGCAACGCATTCGTAGGTACTATAGCCAATTGAAACATCGTAACTGAAAGCAGCTCGTTTCAAACTTGCAAGATTATTAGCTGAATGACGCGCTGAACGGGTCTGTGATATTCCAATACTTTCAATTTCATTTCGCTCCATAGATCCAATAGCAACGCATTCGTAGGTACTATAGCCAATTGAAACATCGTAACTGAAAGCAGCTCGTTTCAAACTTGCAAGAATATTAGCTGAATGACGCGCTGAACGGGTCTGTGATATTCCAATACTTTCAATTTCATTTCGCTCCATAGATCCAATAGCAACGCATTCGTAGGCACTATAGCCAATTGAAACATCGTAACTGAAAGCAACTTCAAACTTGCAAGATTGTTAGCTGAATGACGCGCTGAACGGGTCTGTGATATTCCAATACTTTCAATTTCATTTCGCTCCATAGATCCAATAGCAACGTATTCGTAGGCACTATAGCCAATTGAAACATCTTAACTGAAAGCAGCTCGTTTCAAACTTGCAAGATGATTAGCTGAATGACGCGCTGAACGGGTCTCTGATATTCCAATACTTTCAATTTCATTTCGCTCCATAGATCCAATAGCAACGTATTCGTAGGCACTATAGCCAATTGAAACATCGTAACTGAAAGCAGCTCGTTTCAAACTTGCAAGATTATTAGCTGAATGACGCGCTGAACGGGTCTGTGATATTCCAATACTTTCAATTTCATTTCGCTCCATAGATCCAATAGCAACGCATTCGTAGGCACTATAGCCAATTGAAACATCGTAACTGAAAGCAGCTCGTTTCTAACTTGCAAGATTATTAGCTGAATGACGCGCTGAACGGGTCTGTGATATTCGAATACTTTCAATTTCATTTCGCTCCATAGATCCAATAGCAACGCATTCGTAGGCACTATAGCCAATTGAAACATCGTAACTGAAAGCAGCTCGTTTCTAACTTGCAAGATTATTAGCTGAATGACGCGTGAACGGGTCTGTGATATTCCAATACTTTCAATTTCATTTCTCTCCATAGATCCAATAGCAACGCATTCGTAGGCACTATAGCCAATTGAAACATCGTAACTGAAAGCAGCTCGTTTCTAACTTGCAAGATTATTAGCTGAATGACGCGCTGAACGGGTCTGTGATATTCCAATACTTTCAATTTCATTTCGCTCCATAGATCCAATAGCAACGCATTCGTAGGTACTATAGCCAATTGAAACATCGTAACTGAAAGCAGCTCGTTTCAAACTTGCAAGAATATTAGCTGAATGACGCGCTGAACGGGTCTGTGATATTCCAATACTTTCAATTTCATTTCGCTCCATAGATCCAATAGCAACGCATTCGTAGGCACTATAGCCAATTGAAACATCGTAACTGAAAGCAACTTCAAACTTGCAAGATTGTTAGCTGAATGACGCGCTGAACGGGTCTGTGATATTCCAATACTTTCAATTTCATTTCGCTCCATAGATCCAATAGCAACGTATTCGTAGGCACTATAGCCAATTGAAACATCTTAACTGAAAGCAGCTCGTTTCAAACTTGCAAGATGATTAGCTGAATGACGCGCTGAACGGGTCTCTGATATTCCAATACTTTCAATTTCATTTCGCTCCATAGATCCAATAGCAACGTATTCGTAGGCACTATAGCCAATTGAAACATCGTAACTGAAAGCAGCTCGTTTCAAACTTGCAAGATTATTAGCTGAATGACGCGCTGAACGGGTCTGTGATATTCCAATACTTTCAATTTCATTTCGCTCCATAGATCCAATAGCAACGCATTCGTAGGCACTATAGCCAATTGAAACATCGTAACTGAAAGCAGCTCGTTTCTAACTTGCAAGATTATTAGCTGAATGACGCGCTGAACGGGTCTGTGATATTCGAATACTTTCAATTTCATTTCGCTCCATAGATCCAATAGCAACGCATTCGTAGGCACTATAGCCAATTGAAACATCGTAACTGAAAGCAGCTCGTTTCTAACTTGCAAGATTATTAGCTGAATGACGCGTGAACGGGTCTGTGATATTCCAATACTTTCAATTTCATTTCTCTCCATAGATCCAATAGCAACGCATTCGTAGGCACTATAGCCAATTGAAACATCGTAACTGAAAGCAGCTCGTTTCTAACTTGCAAGATTATTAGCTGAATGACGCGTGAACGGGTCTGTGATATTCCAATACTTTCAATTTCATTTCTCTCCATAGATCCAATAGCAACTCATTCGTAGGCACTATAGCCAATTGAAACATCGTAACTGAAAGCAGCTCGTTTCTAACTTGCAAGATTATTAGCTGAATGACGCGTGAACGGGTCTGTGATATTCGAATACTTTCAATTTCATTTCGCTCCATAGATCCAATAGCAACGTATTCGTAGGCACTATAGCCAATTGAAACATCGTAACTGAAAGCAGCTCGTTTCTAACTTGCAAGATTATTAGCTGAATGACGCGTGAACGGGTCTGTGATATTCGAATACTTTCAATTTCATTTCGCTCCATAGATCCAATAGCAACGTATTCGTAGGCACTATAGCCAATTGAAACATCGTAACTGAAAGCAGCTCGTTTCTAACTTGCAAGATTATTAGCTGAATGACGCGTGAACGGGTCTGTGATATTCCAATACTTTCAATTTCATTTCTCTCCATAGATCCAATAGCAACGCATTCGTAGGCACTATAGCCAATTGAAACATCGTAACTGAAAGCAGCTCGTTTCTAACTTGCAAGATTATTAGCTGAATGACGCGTGAACGGGTCTGTGATATTCCAATACTTTCAATTTCATTTCGCTCCATAGATCCAATAGCAACGTGTTCGTAGGCACTATAGCCAATTGAAACATCGTAACTGAAAGCAGCTCGTTTCTAACTTGCAAGATTATTAGCTGAATGACGCGTGAACGGGTCTGTGATATTCCAATACTTTCAATTTCATTTCGCTCCATAGATCCAATAGCAACGTATTCGTAGGCACTATAGCCAATTGAAACATCGTAACTGAAAGCAGCTCGTTTCAAACTTGCAAGATTATTAGCTGAATGACGCGCTGAACGGGTCTGTGATATTCCAATACTTTCAATTTCATTTCGCTCCATAGATCCAATAGCAACGCATTCGTAGGTACTATAGCCAATTGAAACATCGTAACTGAAAGCAGCTCGTTTCAAACTTGCAAGATTATTAGCTGAATGACGCGTGAACGGGTCTGTGATATTCGAATACTTTCAATTTCATTTCGCTCCATAGATCCAATAGCAACGTGTTCGTAGGCACTATAGCCAATTGAAACATCGTAACTGAAAGCAGCTCGTTTCTAACTTGCAAGATTATTAGCTGAATAACGCGTGAACGGGTCTGTGATATTCGAATACTTTCAATTTCATTTCGCTCCATAGATCCAATAGCAACGTGTTCGTAGGCACTATAGCCAATTGAAACATCGTAACTGAAAGCAGCTCGTTTCTAACTTGCAAGATTATTAGCTGAATGACGCGTGAACGGGTCTGTGATATTCGAATACTTTCAATTTCATTTCGCTCCATAGATCCAATAGCAACGTGTTCGTAGGCACTATAGCCAATTGAAACATCGTAACTGAAAGCAGCTCGTTTCTAACTTGCAAGATTATTAGCTGAATGACGCGTGAACGGGTCTGTGATATTCCAATACTTTCAATTTCATTTCGCTCCATAGATCCAATAGCAACGTGTTCGTAGGCACTATAGCCAATTGAAACATCGTAACTGAAAGCAGCTCGTTTCTAACTTGCAAGATTATTAGCTGAATGACGCGTGAACGGGTCTGTGATATTCGAATACTTTCAATTTCATTTCGCTCCATAGATCCAATAGCAACGTATTCGTAGGCACTATAGCCAATTGAAACATCGTAACTGAAAGCAGCTCGTTTCTAACTTGCAAGATTATTAGCTGAATGACGCGTGAACGGGTCTGTGATATTCGAATACTTTCAATTTCATTTCGCTCCATAGATCCAATAGCAACGTATTCGTAGGCACTATAGCCAATTGAAACATCTTAACTGAAAGCAGCTCGTTTCTAACTTGCAAGATTATTAGCTGAATGACGCGTGAACGGGTCTGTGATATTCCAATACTTTCAATTTCATTTCGCTCCATAGATCCAATAGCAACGTGTTCGTAGGCACTATAGCCAATTGAAACATCGTAACTGAAAGCAGCTCGTTTCTAACTTGCAAGATTATTAGCTGAATGACGCGTGAACGGGTCTGTGATATTCCAATACTTTCAATTTCATTTCGCTCCATAGATCCAATAGCAACGTGTTCGTAGGCACTATAGCCAATTAAAACATCGTAACTGAAAGCAGCTCGTTTAAAACTTGCAAGATTATTAGCTGAATGACGCGCTGAACGGGTCTGTGATATTCCAATACTTTCAATTTCATTTCGCTCCATAGATCCAATAGCAACTCATTCGTAGGCACTATAGCCAATTGAAACATCTTAACTGAAAGCAGCTCGTTTCTAACTTGCAAGATTATTAGCTGAATGACGCGTGAACGGGTCTGTGATATTCGAATACTTTCAATTTCATTTCGCTCCATAGATCCAATAGCAACGTGTTCGTAGGCACTATAGCCAATTGAAACATCGTAACTGAAAGCAGCTCGTTTCTAACTTGCAAGATTATTAGCTGAATGACGCGTGAACGGGTCTGTGATATTCCAATACTTTCAATTTCATTTCGCTCCATAGATCCAATAGCAACGTGTTCGTAGGCACTATAGCCAATTGAAACATCGTAACTGAAAGCAGCTCGTTTCTAACTTGCAAGATTATTAGCTGAATGACGCGTGAACGGGTCTGTGATATTCCAATACTTTCAATTTCATTTCGCTCCATAGATCCAATAGCAACGCATTCGTAGGCACTATAGCCAATTAAAACATCGTAACTGAAAGCAGCTCGTTTCAAACTTGCAAGATTATTAGCTGAATGACGCGTGAACGGGTCTGTGATATTCCAATACTTTCAATTTCATTTCGCTCCATAGATCCAATAGCAACGCATTCGTAGGCACTATAGCCAATTAAAACATCGTAACTGAAAGCAGCTCGTTTAAAACTTGCAAGATTATTAGTAGAATGACGCGCTAAACGGGTCTGTGATTTTCCAATACTTTCAATTTCATTTCGCTCTTCACGTTGTTGTGCAGTCCGATTAGACTGAAAATTAATTTGGTTTCTGGGATTTCGAGTTATTCGACCCAAATTGCTCCGCCTGCGTTTTATAATCAGCATGAGTCTTCAACTGAGTAAACACACACAAAAGAAACCAACCAACCAAACATAAATCAACGAACTTCATAAAATCGAGGAATAACACGCTCCACTGAGTATCAAGATAACCTCCATGTAAAATTTGTTTTGACGCTTATTCAAACAATATCTTAAAGATTTTAATTTACAAATCTTTACATATCTAAATAAACAGCTGTTTACAATCATTTAAATTAGCATTTGATTAAACCAAAACAAATCTTTCTTCCATAACAATAACATGGTAACTTTGAACGCCAGTGGGGCGAAGCTCTAACAACATATGACTTCAATTAATGGTTTAAAACTTTCTTAGGGTTAATCTGAATTGCAATGCAAAATTTCAAAGCAATCGGTCCAGCCGTTCTCGAGTTTTGGGCTTAGCAACACATTTAGACATTCTTTTTTATTTATATAGATAATAAATTCACCTAGCGCCAAAACCAAATAAAAACGAACCCCCACAATATATATTGTTTCGATAGTTGTCAATCAAAGAGTGAGGACAAAAATTTAAACCTAAACTTCCTTGACTTGTGAAGTCTTCAACTTCATTAATATTTGTATTAAATCGTCCTTTTAATGAGGATGCTCAAGGTTCATTTTTTATTCCTGAACCGTAAAAATGTTTTAATTGCGATTACAGTGGTTTGTATCATTAATTTAACAATTCAATAAAATTCTAACAAAATCGTAGATCAGGGTTCGAAATTACATCTTCGACAATAACTTCACTGTTTGTTATCACAGAGATTTGTGTCTAATTTAGTTTGTTATAAATTGAATAACACAGGAGATATGAACATAAAACTGTTTAAAATTGCCGCTAGATTTACAATTTTAATTAGATTTTTCTGAATTTCATTACTATTCTATTTGACGACACTATAGTCCCCTATTCTAAATTTCGTGTTCCTTTCTTAATTTGTGTGATCGCTCTTGTGTTTAGATAGAGAAGATAACGACGACGGACGGAAGGCATGTCAAATATAACTATTTAGGTTTGCTGTCGCCATGCAATACCCAAGCTTCGTAAGTAATATATACAAATTCGGTATAGCTACTTCTTATCTTCTGTAAGTTTTGTTTAGAAAACGTGTATGAGTGCTTAAGCTCCTCATAAATCCAGGCATAGGTAGTTAATTTGTAAAAAATACTTTTCTGGGACATTCTGTATTGATTTACAAAGTTTAGGGACCCGTAAATAGGATTTCTAGTAGACAGACTGTCACGCAATCTATAACATTTCTATTTAGAAAGTTAATATTGATTTAAGTTTCCAAGAACTATATCATTTCAACACTATCACTGCAGGCCTAAGAGTGCAAATAACATGCGGAACAGTGAAGTAATTAGTAGAGGGGAAAATGTAGTGATCATGTTTAACTGAGTAGGAAACCGGACTGGAGCTTAGCTAGAAAAGTGCATTTTGGACGCATCGCTATGCTATTTTTTAAATATCTCCGGGTCTATGGGTCGTAGAAAAATGGGGGGGGGGGAGAGAAAATACCCGGAAGAGACTATCGAAATGGCAGGATATAGTAACATTAAAAGTACTTCCTAACCTCAAAAAATTCGAATTTCTATATTTAAGATGTTTTTCACTAATAATGCAACAAATGAGGTACAAATCATCACGAAAATTGGACAAAATATGTATCATTACTCTGGAAATCGGTGGTCAAGTTCTGTTATTTTTGCGATCATATTTGGTCATTTTCGAATAAAATTGAAAGTATGTAATTTAATGAGAAGTGGCCGTAGAGTAAACTTTTGTTTAAATTGTAAGTATTTTACCTACTTTTTAATAAACATGCACAAAAATTTGTTTATCAAGGTAAAGATGACATTTTTAATAAAAATAAAATTAGTTTTTTGTATATACTGTATCTTTCTAACCAGATTTTTGTTAGAATTGTATTTAAATGTCATTCTCAATCAAATAAACAAATTTTCATAAACAATTTTCAACTAAATGTTGAAATTTCATAAATTGGCGACATCGTTGCTTAGATCTGGCTTCGATTTATTGGAAAAATATGACAAAAGAGTAAAATGACAAATATTTTGTTTATTTAAAAAAGGGCACGTTACCTTGATAAACAAATTCTTGCATATGTTCACAAGAAGACGTAGGTAAAAAAACTGACAATTAAAAAAAAAGAAAAGTTAACTCTACGATCACTTCTCACTAAATTACAATGCTTTCTATTTTATTCGAAAATGGCCAACTATCGCCGTAAAATGATTTTATTTTTGCAAATTTGACCATCGATTTCTAGTGTAAAGACACATATTTTGCCCAATTTTCGTGAATTTCTGAAGGATTCTTACCTATTTGTTGCATTGTTAGTCAAAAAAATCTTAAATCTAAAAATTCGATTTTTTGAGGTTAGGAATTACTCTTAATGTTACTATACCCTACCATTTCGATAGTTCCTTCATTTCTGAGTATTTTCTATTCTTTTTTTAAATTTTTTAATTTTTCTACGACCCATAGAGCCATTTAAAAAATAGTGTAGCGATGCACTCAAAATGCATCCAAAATTCACTTTTCTAGCGAAGCTCCAGTCTGGTTTTGCTATTTTTTTTTCGGTTTCCCACTCAGTTGCATGTACAATAAGAAAAAACAAAACAAAAAAATCAACTTCCTAGTTACATCACTTCTCATCAGTTTTTTTTTTTTTTTTGACTAATTTCCCCTCTATTAAATATAATAATTAAACACAGTTTTTTATTCTGTAAGTTCCACTTTATATTAGTCTAGCCGACCAATGGTTTCGCCTGCTAAGGCATTGACGAGGCTCTATTACAGACTATAGAAAAATGAAAAACAGAGAACCTTAAAAACTAGATGGTGGGAGTTAGATACAATGAATGGAAGGGTGGGGAAATAGGAACAATACAGAATGGGAAAACTGTGGATGTTACAAAATAAAAAATTGGCTATTATTATCTTTAAACATGGAATTACACCAAGAACCTTCGGTCTCAAAATTAATGAAAATGAAAGAAGCTCTATTAAATAGTTTATTTGTAGTATTATACAGAAGCCACCATTACTAACTCTGCAAGTGGAGTCTTCTTGACATAATGTGTACAATCTCGTGGCGCAAGTAGAGACTTGATAAACTCCTACGGTCCTACTGACGTCAAGTCATGATGTAACAACTGTTATAATACCTACTGCATTATCTACCAATACAATTTAACATTACCTACAACGCCAAGAAACCAACTTCCGGGCATTACATTGAGATGATGGGGCTGGGTAAGTACCATAATGGTGTCCATCAAGTTGTTTTTTGTTTGTTATGCTCAAGCACATTACAAACTATTTTTGTTGTCAATCACTTGCCAATAAGAGGCGAAAGGTTTTTGGATTCTAATGTTCTTGGGGAAATAACATTGGAAGAGCTAGTTAGTTAGTGGATTAATTAAACTCTTAAAGGAGCACAACCCTGTTAAGCTGGACTGTGGAGGCTTTAGTTGCACGGTCGCGGTGCCATGTCTGGTCTCTAAAAGGCTCTTTAAACCCCAAACATAATCAATCAATAAAACTATTGTTGGAAAAAGTATATTTTGAGAATTTTAAGAAAATCAAACACAAATTGTTACCACTAGAAGAAAACAATATATGAATTTCAACCAACACTCAAAACGTGTTCCTATGATCGGTGTTCAACTTTGCCTAGAAGTCGGTTACTTATTGCTGCACTGTATTTCCAAAGGAATTACGCTGGTAACGCCAACAGAGTCTAACCCAATGTGTAGCCCTAAAGACTCGGATTTTCATTCCTTTCAATTTAAACTTTTTAATTTTTTGTGTGTTTTTTGTGTATCACTCTTACAAAAGTGTTAGTAGAATGTGTTTAAAAAAGATAATATTATTACATGAGCAATGCAGTAGGGAAGAAAACTCAATTTACTCCTGCTTGATTACAGAATAACTTCGGAAATATGCAATTATCTAATAAGGGGAATCATAACAACAACTAAAACACACACACACATATATATATATATACAAAAATATTTTAAAATTACAATGCTCTAATATTCATCATTGTTATAAAGAGAAAAAAATGTATGTTGTTTACATACCAAATAGGGAGTACATAATTAGAAAAAACTAGTTTCTTTAGTGACTTTTTGAAAAACAAATACCATTGTTTTAGATACAGTATAGCGGTGTGAACAAGTTTATAAGAAGGGAAAATCAAAAAATTAAGAAAGAGTGTCAAATTTAAAAACAAATCTTTAACTTTGCAGAGGTGAAAATCCAAATTTAAACTTTCTTATTTTTAGAAAAAAAATTATAACTTTCGGAAAACCCCTGAAATTGTGCTAAATTTAAAGGTGAAAACAAATAGGAAAAAAATAAATCATATTTGTATGTTTAATAAGATAAACATTTTTTGTCATTTGAAAATGTTTTTAAGAACTCCCATTTTCCGAAAAACTGTCAGTTTTCTCTTGAAAAACGATAATAGCAATTTTATGCATACTGTAGAGGTTAAATAAATGTATAATTTAGTTTATATTACCATTCAATTTATGTTTATTTGTTAACATTTTTAGGATTCATAAAATCAGGATTTTAATTTTTCGGAGATTAACCGGTGGCAAGTTTGTAAATAAACGTGTTTCAAAAATTGCATGGACAAAAATTATATTGAGTCAAACTATACGTATGAATTTTTCGATGTTATTCAAATTTGATTTTACCCTTGAAATGTTGGCTTAAAATATTTCTTTTTTCCAAAAGACATAGAGTTCTTGTACTTTGATTTACACTTTCCTAAATATGTTCAGATTTTATACAGTTTTTTTTTTATTTCTTCTCCCATTTTGACTGACTTCACGATTCATGACTTCAGGTATTAAAAACCGCGATGAACGACAGGGCCCCCGTTTATCGTCTTACGTAAGTACAATAGCTGTCACTAAAATAAGATGAGGGGACTACAGTGTAGTCATGTGGAATTGTATTGAAATTCAGTAATCTCGACATGAAAATGTCAAAATGGCGTCCATTTTAAAGAGTATCTGTAACACACTAATTTAGATAAAATAATTTAAATTTAAATTCTGTATGTAATGGTACCAAACTTACTCTCTACAATGACCTCTGAGATCCTCTGGCAGGGCAGAGTCTCTACACTAGTGGAGGGTCCTTCGAGGCACCCAAGGAGCGAAGCTTATGGGGACTTAATACACATCTACAATGCCCGTTAGGGTCTAGCTGACATTAAGAAAGTAATAATATACACAATTACGAGGATCAGAAAATACGTTAAACAACTGTTTTAAACAAACTAACTCTACTGGGTCAGATCTACCAATACAATTCATTACTTTCAAGGACCAAGAGACTTGCTTGTATTATGGGCCTGGGTAAGTACCATCAACTTCTTTAATGTTAAAACTACTAGTGATACACTGAAATATAGAATGATCCTCATGTCCTTGAAAAAAATATATAATACCGGCAAGGCTGTATAGTAGCAAGTCTAGTCCGTTTTTACTTAATATTGTATTACATAAGACTGACCACCAACAGCAACATAAATGTAAAGTTCCCTAGATTTGTCCTCAGAAAGAATGACCTTGAAATATGAGTGCACCAGGAAGTAAACTGAAAGGTCGACAGCTTAATTTAAATGAACTAATTTAACAAGGCAAGGTAAAAGTGATTACGCATTTACCTTACTAGCCACACATAAATCTAAACAAATCTAGTAATGTATTTTAATTTTACGTTTTTATGATTTTACTTGCCCAGTATACGAAGTTTAATTTTTTCGAATTTCGTTTTTTCAATGATATTTTATGTTTTATGGCTTAAAGAAGCCGGCATAGTATATTTCATGACTAGGACCAAAAGTGAAGCTTTTTGATACAAGCGGAGCCGAAAGCGGAAAATGAGCGAGGATAGAAAAACTTCTTTTGGTCCAAATGATGAACTATATTTTTCGTTATACTGCAAACAATATAAGAAAACAATTTCACAAAAACTAAAATGTTATAACCTATTTACCTTCAAATCGATGGTAACAGCTGTTTTAACGGTTATTTACAATCGAGAGTATCGGTTGTTTTTATAGATTCTTTATAATCGTAATTAATTCGTATAAGCGAAGTAACAGCTGATGACCTCGACCTCAGCTGATGTTTTTAGGTCCTAGGACTACAAATAACAACTTTAGCATCTCCAACGCATGTATTAAAAACAGCTGTTTTTGACTATAAAGTGATTTTCAACAAACCATTCGTCAGTCGCCATTGTCGTTTGTACGTAAGCACGATGCCACAAAATTAAAAAGGAATGTGCAATTTGGTATAGGGCAATGTTTTCATATAGAACCATGTTGAAATGTAAAAAATCGAATTGAAAATGTCAAAATTCTGGTTTCTTTAAACATTTGTTTTGATAACAGCTCGTGTGTTGTTTGTTGAGTTTACAAAAGAATTACTAAATAAGATAAAAATTTGCAGATTTCAATTCCGTAGGCCTACCTAACGGACCATATAGCTCTTATGACAAATAGTGAAGTTAATGTCAATCTAACCTTGATCTCCTAAGAAAATGTGTTATAAGATCCGGCAGCTTAGGTTACTGACATATGCGTAGCGAGTAAGGGTTGGTTCGAGGCACGAGCGAAGCTCTACGAGGCTCGTTGTAGCCTAGCCGACATCAAGAAAATAGTGATATACAGTAGGATTGTGTCTGGGGTGGAGAGGAAAAGAGGGGCCCCCCACACTTCGTGTGTTGTGTTTACTTTCAGCGGTACAACCCCAATACAAAAATATAGACCTCAAATGATTCTTTGTAAACGCCTACTCTACTTTTTTTTTTATCGGTGTAAATAAGAATAAAACGTTTACAAAATTAAACTTTAAAAAATTAACTTGTACTTAAACTTTAAGAATTAAATGCAGCGAAGCAGTAATTTGTGTATCTAGTTTTCTTGGAATGGGTTGTACCGTCAAGTCAGGTCAGGAAAACAAGTAGAAGGGAGACTTGCCCATTACACCAGACACACTCATAGACTGAGGGTACTGTACCTAATTACGAGGGTTATAAAACATGTCTATCCCTACTTGATAAGATCGCTTAATCGACCAATACAATTTAATATTTCCTACAAGGCACAAGAAACCAACTTTTGGGCGTTACATTTAGAGTTTCTGTTTGTATTACAGGGCTTGGTATGTACTATGATGGCGTCTATTTCCTTGTTTTTGTTGGGTGTACCTGACATTAAAAACTTCAAGTTATTGTATCAAGTGGCCAATAACCAGTTTCATGTTGTATTAGTTACAGGAAAATCCCACCACTTCACCTCTAATAAGTAGTAAGAACCAGTGTTGCCAAATTACTCGTATTTAATAGTCGTTGTTTACGGTCATTCAGTGATATTAGAAATTCAAGCTGAATCATTACAAAACATGATTTGCAGCCAATTTGTCAGGTTTTTAACTTGTTCCAGAAAAGTATTCGTCATTTTCCTTATTGGTAATCTGATATTTTCCCATTGTTTTTGTTACCTTGCGTGATGATAGCCTACCTCTTCAACACAACCTTCAAGCTTTTATAGAGTAAAAACAGGGAAGTTGTCACGTTAGAATGTTCAAGGGAATAGTTATCTACACAACTATTTCCTGTCTATCTGCGTACAATTACAATTTTACATTTTCAAAACAAATCAAATCAAATTTGTTGTTATATATCTAAACATGTGTGGATAGTTTAGTAAAGTGAGGGTACTTTTTCGGAAAATACCCACCAAAATGTTTGGTATTTTTTTATGATGGATGTTTGTATTTTGAACCAAAATTAAGTTTACAAGTGAAATTATGGGAGTGAAATGGGTTATGTTAGTTATGTTAGATTAGGTTAAGTTAGGTTAGGTTGGGTTAGGTTGAGAAATCTAAATAACCTATGTTAATAATTATATAGTTACCTAAGAACATGTTACAAAAATAGTAAGTTATTCGTGTGTTATTAGGTAAGTATACAATTAACGTAGAGTGTTTAGATTTCTCAACCTAACCTAACAAAGCCATTAAAAATCTAAAAATTGTCTGAAAAAAACCAAACAATTTATTTTTGGGTAACCGATATTGAGTAGGCTAGATGGGGACAGTGGGAATATTATATTTTGTGGTACTATACTTCAAGTAAGGAATTATTAAAGACTTAAAAGGTTCACCGATATAACATGAAAATACAGACTTAATCTGAAAATAATAAAAAATAATTGAAAAATTAGCAAATTCCCACTGTTCCTACCTAATTTTTGAAATGTGATAAATATGTATTTCTCTTGTATAATTTCAACTGTAAATGCGTTTTTATAACAATACAAAAAAAACTTGTAAAAAAAAAACAAAAAAAAACCTAAAATTTTTGTGGGCATTTTCCGAAAAAGTACCAAAGTGGGAATATAAAATAAACGTTGCCAAAATATTCCAATAGTTTCTCACCCACCCACCCTCAATAACAAACCCCCCCCCAATACTAAACAACACGAAAATTTTAATTTCGTTAGTTGTTAGTCATAAAGTGTAAATTAACTTTTGTTTAAAGGCAAAACCTCTCGGTCATCATTACGTTAAAAAAATAAAAGACCACTAACTCTCGAATATTATATTAGCGTCATGAACAAGAGTTGGTTAAGAGAGATTGCATAGCAAATATGAAAGAGTGGATTCTAACCTAATAGTAGATGAAAAAGTGTAGATCCAGCTAGGTCCCCTCGGGATTGTCAAACCAGTACGTACTGGGTTATTTAAATAAGCTAAACTAACTTTCCTCGTCCTCAGGGTAAGTCATATTTGATTAATATCCAGTTTTTAATGATGGTGGACAAGGTTAATTTTTTAATTTTTTATATTATCCTAGAACCGTATCATTTGATTTTTTCATTATTATTATTTATTTATTTCATATTTTGTACACTATTAATTGCACAGTACAGAGTTCAGTAAAATTAGTGTCATGCAGTAAAACTAAATGCAAACCCTTCAATACTCGTTAATCAATTTAAGATATGCTTGAGGAGCATTAACAATTAAGTGTCCTTGTAATAAATTAAGAAGTGAGGTTACAACACATTTAAGGAGTTTATGTATAGTTAGATTTGACCTTACGTACGCTATTATTGTAATCAGCTGATCTGCCGCTGACAGCTGCCACAGTAGGCCTAATCAGATTGTAACAATTGAGGTTCAGCTTGGACTTTCCTAAACTTCAATGTTACTACAACTTGTTATCTTTTCGTCTACTGTACTGCCAATCAAAACAAGATATGTATTGTCAATGTATTTATCCTTGGCCTTGAATATACTGACAGGCCAAATTAAAGATTTTGTAATAACAAGAATGGAAGACATTTGTGACCCTTGGATAACATATATTCCGCCATTAGATGCGGACTTTACAGCTGTTGTCGGTCGTAAGTAGGCTTTATAGAAAACAATTTTGTATAAACTTGATAGTTGGCCGCCATTTGATCGGTTTTATGGTTACTAACATATCAAATGTGTGTGTGCAGGATCGCTGAACATAGTCTCGGTATTTGAGATATACCGTTAGCATTTGTTTTCTAGAAAAATGTTAATAAGATGGATTATTTTGTATTATGAAAGATACATGATGTAATGTAACCGCAACATTACGGAGCTTTGAAGTCAGTGACCATAACAGTTATCTTGATATTAGATTTTACATCACATATCGGATTGGCGGTAACCTGTGACGTTGCCAGTTTCATGGATAGACAGCTGCTTTATCCATCAAGGAGCTATTTTCTAACCATTAAAAGGTAAAGTTCGTATTTTAATTTTCATATGAAAAACCGTGTAATTTTTATTTAGGGATTTTGAACACACAAAAATACTAACACTTATTTCCGATTTTCAAAGTTTTCAAACAGTAAAATGAAATTTAAAGATGTCATGCGTAGTATTTATACAGTTGGTATGGCTGGTTTGATGTTCACAATCTTTTGACTTAATCTTTTGTGTTTTGTTTTTAAATCTTAAAGTCCATTAACCTAATGAGGATAGGAAAATACTCTAATCGATTAAAGATATGGTTTAACCAAGGCTCGAACTCAGGCTTTGAGAGTCTTTCACCAAGTTTATAATATATACTTGCTTCGCTCGTTAGGGGCTTCGTTCCAAACCAGTCCTTGGATCAAAGTTATAGATCAAAACTTAATAATTGTCGGAAATTGTTTAATTTTGAACACACTTAAAGTACATCTAAAATCATCAAAGGTAGGTATATTGGTACATACAACTGCAACAAGGGCGCCAAATTTGATTATTGTAACTGTTCTATATGTGTGTCAAATGATTAAATAATTTGTGGAAAATATTAAATTTACCTAAAATCAAAACTCTAGCTCTATCTAAGCTATAACCGATAGAGATACGATAATGTCATTAGACACTAACTTGTAGATTTCGTCAAATCAGTTTTTTCGATGGGTCTTACCGTTTAGCCACAATAGAACCCCCCCCCCCCTTAAAGGTATACAGCGAATTTTTAGTTCCGTTCGTCATTTAGATTTTTTCTGGGGTTAACAATTAAAAAGTTTTATATTTTGAAATTTTCCCGTCGATTACAGATTAAAAGCTATAAGTTTGCAAATTTCAAGTTTCCAGCTCATCTGGAAGTAGATTAGAATTTGTATAGATGAGTCGCACAAGGGGTTGTGTGTATACAAGGTTTAACGAAAAGGTGGACTGGCTAATCATTTTCGGATTATATACGTCAAAACCAATAAAAAATGTCAAATAACATATAGTCGAATTCCTTTTCATTTCCCGTCTATCTGCCATTTTGTTTCTTTCAAAAAACATTATAACTGCAGAAATACTAAATATATTGAGTTCAAATTTAGTATAAGTATTTTGTATGTTACGTTTTACAAGTTTACCAAACACCAAGACTTTATTTTAATAATTTTCAAAATGGCGGCTATTTAAAATCCCCAAGGAAAAATATCTCAAAAACCGTTAACGTTACAAAAAATGTACAAGAGACAAAATATTTGTCTTTCCTAACGAAAAACGATTTTTTTTTTTACTTTTTCTGTAGGTCAAAGGATAACCAAGTTATCGACAAAAAACTAATAATATAATTTCTTGGCGATTGTTTGCAACAATCAAAACTACTCTAACACCAACACAATTTTGAATTATGTTCATTTGTATCCATGGAAACCAAGAAAATATAATTTAAATTTTGTAATAATGATGGTTTGCTGAATTAGTAGTACAGTAGAACCCCTCAAACTCGACCCCCTCAAACTCGACATTCCGTCAAACTCGACAGGGCCAGTGACAAGGAGCATGGGATTTCCAAGGTCATTCACTGCATTGTTTTACGCCATGTGCGCCTGCCAGATGCCCTGAGGTTGAGGCTTGTTACTTTTGTTTATACAGCTGTGAGGGATGCTCCTTTGTCTAGCCACTTTCTAATCCTACTGTATAGTAGAGTCCAAAGTTAAAGATAAAAGGTCCAGGTAGACCAGGACAGCCCTAAACATTTGTTGTCAAAACATTCATATTGTTGTGAACCCAAGCGCCTAACCACCCGGATGCTAACGGTCATTAGCACCGATTCCATTAAAGTAAGCGGCAAGTCTTTTGTCATAACAATTCAACGGAGCGTCGTAGAACTATGATTCAAGTTTTGTAATAAAGGTCTTAACCAGGTGAGAAAAATAATCCGACTCTTAATTATATGCGATCAGCAGTTCAATTTATAGCATTTGTATTGGACTGTGTTTGGTATGGACATTCTTTTTCTTCGACAACTTCGAGATGAAGCTGCCAGACGTCCAGTCGAAAATGAAAAACAAAGATCAATCAAAAGTTTTTTCAATTTTTTTTTTTTTTATATAAAATTGTTTTAATCTTTAAAAATATTTAATGGACTGTCTGTTTTTTACTGTAGACTTTACTGTAAATTTTATTACAGCATATTAGGATAGGTCTTTTTAGTTTACTAAACCTATTGTACAAGGCCAACACTTTTTAAATCTCATTTGACCGATCGATAAATTTATTTTTAATGTGTGATTGAACACACTATTTTTTTGTTGTCAGGCAGGGACTTTTTGCAATAAACGTTTAATCATTGATAATCAATAAATGTACAGTTATTTAAAATAATTTTGAGTATTTGTTGCAAACCTAACCATTAAATACCAAAGTTCCCTAAAACTCGACAACCCCCAAACTCGACAACCTTAAAGTCCACATTGTGTCGAGTTTGATGGGTTCTACTGTACTTTTCTTTATTTTATAATAGTTGTTATGTCCAGTTTAAATAGCTGTGCCTCAGACCCAATTTTGATTTGTGTCACAGTGTGCGTTATTTGTCATATTCCCATGATTATTAATGCTGAAATCGCAGTAATTGATTTGTTTATTAAATAATAATAGTATATTTTTTTGATTTCCATGGGTACAATTAAACATAATTCATAAATGTGTTGGTGTTAGACTAGTTTTGATTGTTGGAGACAATTATTGCCAAGAAATTATATTTTTAGTTTTTTGTCGATAACTTGGTTATCCTTTGACCTACAGAAAAAGTTAAAAAAATAAAAAAATACTATTTTGTTTGTCGTTAGGAAAGAAAAATATTTTGTCTTTTGTAATTTTTTGTAAGGTTAACGATTTTTAAGATATCCGTTAGACATATTAAATGCCCGCCATTTTAAAAATCATTAAAATTAAGTCTTGGTGTTTGGTGCACTTGTAAAACGTAACATACAAAATACTTATACAAAATTTGAACTCAATATATTTATTATTTCTATAGTTATAATGTTTTTTGAAAAGAAAAAAAAACTAAAATGGCGGATAGAGATAAAATGAAGAGGAATTCGACTAGCCTATACGTTATTCGTCATTTTTTATTGGTTTTGATGTATAGCCTATAATCCGAAAATGAATAGTCAGTCCACCTTTATCGTTACACCCTGTATATACATTAGATAAACCGTTTGTATGAGTTCATATTTACTTGTCAACATATACGCACTGAAAGTTACGTGATGAGTTTAAAAACCCGATGTGGAGTTTATGCGTATATATCCGTTTTGAGGTCATTTAAGTGCAAAAAGTAATTTCTGGAATGATGTCATTGCAAAGTGTGGAACGATTTTAATAAAATTGAACACATGGCCATTTATCGGGTTAACTCAAAATGTGGACGTAACTGCCATAAGAGAAAAAAGCCAAACCATTCAGCCGTGCCATGTCCTTGTCAGTCATCTAATTATATTCGGTTACAACTTAATCCTTCGTAAGGAAAGATGACCAGCTCTGGGACATGTCGTTAATTATAACATAACTCATTCCTTTTATGTTGCAGGAACATTAATCATTTTTGTTTTGTGAAGATGTATTTTTAACTTGAAAACGAAAGTGTATTTGAATAATCGAAACGTCTCATAAATTATGTGAGTTATGTTTACTTCTGATATAAATGATAAAATATGTTGGGTCACTTTTAAGTTTACCTCAGCCTCTATTTTTTTCTACAGTTAAAGATATTTTTATTTCTTTTATATAAATTTAAACACCAAAACACTAACTTTTTGAAATATTTGGGGTTCTCTTCTCTCCAATTTTGGGAATTAACGTACAAAATTTGAATAGATAAGATATCACATGTCATACCATGTGGGCCTCTCTTATATATATTTTTTTAAATAGTACAAACGTAACTCTAAAACATTTGACAGTTTTCAAAATATTTCTAGTTTTGTGATGATTTTATCAGATTTTTTAAGGTATATAAGATTCGCGGTTTATGAGTTTTAGCTCTAAAGTCAATGGCACAGACGGAATTAAAAGAACTTTTATTTATATTCATTGTTGTAAGCCTTAGGCAAATTCCAGTTTTTTTCCCCCCACTATTTAAGGGCTAAAAACATTTTTGCCCCTATTTTAATTAGGGTTAAAGGAGAAACCTTAATTAGTTCAATTAGTAACTCCCATCGTGTGATATATCATTTTGAAGGGCATAAAAAAAGACAAATTTTAGTGCTTTGGATAAGATATCTCTAACCTGTAAAGAATTATGGGGGCTAAAAGTTAAATTATGAGTGTTCTATTTGTCATGGATATAAATGAAAAAAAAAAAAATCGTGATTAAATTTTTAAACAGCGGATTTATTTAGCTAAATGAACATACGTTTATGTATTTTTCCAATTTTAACAAACCGACCCCAATTTTTGGAAGAGAGAGCCAATGATGCAATCATGTGACATATCATTTTAAAGGGCATTGTCAGCCGAAATTAATGACGTATATTAGTCTATACAATTTCTTTAAATGAATTAGTTTTATTATTGGTCTTCCTTGTACCCTCTTTCTTGATAGGTTAGCAAATTATTTCAACCAAAGTAGTCATGTGGACTTATTCTATACATTATCAGTTTTCTCTTACAATGCTCTTTAAAAGGGTATGTCACATGATGGATAAAAAAAGCCCCATTAGTTTCCCTCCTTCAAAAATGGGCTTGTTTGCTAAACTAGCGAAAACACATAAATGTGTGTTCATTTACTTAATAAGTCCACTGTTAAATTATTATTTTTTTTAAATTGACCAATAGGAAATTCTCAAATTTCAGTTAAAGATATCGTAGAGACTTTTCTTTTTTTATGCCCTTCAAAATGATAAATCACAAGATGGGGATTGCTATTTAAAAAAATCAAGGTTCCCTTTTTAACCCTCCCACCTAAAAACCCCGGGCAAAAAGTGTCTACCCCCATAAAAAGTGAAAGGACTTAATCTATGAGGTTTGGCGAAAAAGGTTGTCCTTAGTTAAAAGTTTTCATCTTTTCTTGTTCAGAAATTACTGTACCTAGGAGTTGGAAGATTGTTTCCCCCACTCTGTTTATGTTTCAGTAATTCAATACAAAACAAACTAAATTACTAGTAAATCAAAATTTGGAGATTCTAATTCTATAAGTAATGGTCCTCTATAAATCACACAAATAACAAATACTATTATATAGATTTTAATTTTGAATCATGACATTAAGAAAATGTATGAGGACATTAATACAGTCAGGATATGTAGGGGAAATCCAGTGAGCGTAGCTATTTCGAGATTTGATGGTAATGGCTCCTCACTACAAGCCTGCTTCAATTAACAACACCACAATTTTAACCTAATTAATTCTAGGAAAGAGTTCTCAGAAAGATTTTTGTAAAAAAGATTCCCAACTCTAGAAAAATGTATAAAAGTCTTCCAACTTAATTGTTTCTTGTGGTATAATAATACAATGTAGCGAAACATTGAAATGATAGATTTAACGTTGAAAATCTCGAAGCTAACTATAGTGGAGACTATTTACAATATGGTAACTATCATCAAGGGAATATAGCATCAAAACTACAAGAGCAACAAATACTAACACGAAAACAAATAACTATTTAACAAGAAAATATTAAAGTTTTCCGGTGTCTACTTAATCTAGTCAGTACTTACTCCATATAACTGTTCATATTCGCTTGTTTTTTTTTTTTTTTTTTTTTTTTTTTTTTTTTTTTTTTTTTTTAATGCTCCAAACACTGAGAAACTACTCTGAGAATTTATTCATTTTTATTGACTTAATTCAATATGACAGCTAACCAAAAGTAAGCACGCCCTATCGAGACCTGAGTATTTATTCCAGCTTGGAACAATTATTCAACTTTATTCCCACAAATTATGAGCAAAATCTCAGACGTCCGAAAAAGTTGTGTCAGTATTCAGCCGAGTAAATAATTATAAACTTATTAATTCGGATTGCTTAAAATCACTTAGCATGAGTGAGTTTTATTCGCTTCACTCATAGTGATCAATATAAGTCTAAGTCTGGAATAGATTGTTGAGGTTGTAAATGGTTAATATTAGTTTTTGCTATTAAACGTAAAAGAATAAAAGACGAATTGTTTGCATCCTTTATAGATACAAGTTGTTTATAGATGTTAAGGAGAAAGTAATTTGTGTAATGGACAAGGGCCATTTCACGATAGTAAACTTATTTTGTTGTGTTTAGGTTAACCTTCACCATGGTTTACCCCCGAACAGTCATGTTACCTCAGAGGACGCTTTTGGAAGCGACAGCCTTGATGTAAGCTTTTTATTTGTCTTTCTACATAAGTCTTTTCTAATTTCACGATTATTGAATAATAATGGATTGATTTTAACGCTTACACGGTTTTTTATTTTTTATAACAACTAGTATTACTAATTAAATAATATTTCAAGTGAAAAATATGATCTAGACTGGGAATTGAACTCAGGACCTTTGGCTTTACGCGCCAATGCTCTACCAACTGAGCTATCCCCAGCACAGGACGTACACTTCTCACTTGACTTGTTCATATTATAGGTTATTCGGATATTTGTGTATACAACAATTAGTAGATTTAGTTTAGTTTTTCATATAATCCAGGCTATGTTTGCTCTTATGTTCTGGGTTATGACTTGATAATGAAAGTTGATAATTACACAATCTAAAAACATTTCCTATTCGTTTTTAAGCAGTATAGAGAAAGTTATATAACGAGTCAAGAATTTCGATGACGATTTTTTTGCAGATATATCCGTTTCGAGGTCTCTTGGGTCCAAAAAAAGTTTTATGGAATGATGTCTGTCTGTCTGGCGTCTGTTGTCTGTGCAATGCTCTACAACAGATTTTAATCAAATTCGGTTTGTGGGTAGATTTTACCCATATGTCGTGACTTTTTAAAAAAAATATTTTCTATAACTTAAAATTTGAGAGTAGCTAACATATGGAAATGGTACTATTAATATCTTTCAAATTTTATCGTAAAATTGCTAACGTGTGAGAGGTTGCAAGTGAGAGCAATGTTAGTCCTATTTTACTTAATTTAATATGTAGGTTCAATTTTATTTTACAAAGAATTACTAAGAAAATTTCAAAATGGTGGCCGATTTACAAATTAAAAAAAGGTTTCTATCTATAATTTGTTCACACATACGTCCTACAATGTTCAACAATATTTCATTTTGTGTATCGTCAAACAATAAATCTGCTAAAAGTTTTTTTACGAAACATCAGTTATTATTGAAAAGAAATTGATAAAAATATAACAATAACCTTAAAATAGAAACCAAATTTACAACTAATAATAAAAATTGCAGTCAAATTTAGCATAAAAACTAGAAGAACATAAACTGTACATGTAAGCTGAATGATGATTATAAATTTAATTTTTAAATAACTACATTGTGTTCTGTTTAGATTAATCATCGCCATGGTTTCCCCCCCATCAATCATAAACCACCAGAAGACTGTTTTGGAAACGACACGCCTGATGTAAGCTTAAAACCTTTCTCTTATTACAAGAAAGTAGTTATAGGTTATTGTTTGGTTTGTGATTTATAAGCAAACTCCATTAAAAAATTGCGATTTCCTCCATGGAATTAACTGTAGCCTAAACGATGTTCAGTCTTGCAGAAGGAAGTGATTTGTACGACGGTATCGAACACATATTTCTACAAACTAATATTATTAACAGGTCTTGTAGTATAGAATATATTGAACAGAAAGACGCGGTTTGTACTGCCGTAACGAAAAATATCTTTGAAAATTCAGTCTTTCAGAATGAAATGACTTGTACAATGGTGCAGAACAAAATATCGTTACAAAACAAGAAGGAACAGACTTGTAGAATGATATAAAAACAATATCTCTGAAAATTTAGGCTTACATATTGAAGTAATTTGTACAATGATAGCAGTCTTACTTGACGCTGACAATTATTTGCCATTACAGAGTAAAGTGACTTGTACGGTGGTATAGAACATCGCTGATAATTAAGTCTTACAGTGACTTGTACTATAATAAAGATAAATTATCACTGGCTCATATATGGTTACCAATAGTCTACGAGGTCGTAGTTTGACCAATACCATTCTAGGTATCCAGTTTTTAATGAGTTAATTATAATAAACTTATTTTGGTGACTTAGATTTATTTATAAAATTAACTTCACAAAACAACGAAACCTATTACGACACACATCTTGATATTCTTAATAGGACTTCCCGAGAAGCTCGGGAATGCCATCTTACTCGACATAATAATTCAGTACACTAGATTAAATTAATTAAATATATTCGGAAGACTGGGACGAGTCATGTCGAGCTACCTAGGCTTTCCTTCGTGAGCTGTAACCACAGCTGATTACAGTTGATACTGGCAACTCAAGGCGCAACTCTGAAGATTCATCAACCGGATTGCCAACTTCGGAGCCGGGGTGACAGTTTCTCGGAACGCGTCGGATCTTGTAGGCACGATAAATTGATTCAATTTGATATTTTGAAAACAGTTTTCTTTGGGGAAATGTTTTCACTCGTACAAATCCATAGTACTATTGAATATTTATTTCATTCCTATAAATATAGCTAATGACAAAAAGAAATAGATTTTTTAAAAAGCTTTCGAATGAATATCGTGGTGTTTAGATAAATTTTAGTTATTTAAGGGTTAACTTATGTTTTGTAATATTTATTAATTCGTTATATTTGAGCTCTCAAAAACTACTTTTGAATAACGGTTCTAAGATTATTAGAATGTTAAATTTTAATCTTACGCCAAGTATCTTCGATTTTTAGGTTAGGAATATTATTATTTTATTGGCGGCTAAAAAATTCATGAAGCTCAACAGTTCAGTTTGGGCAGATATTTGTACATAAAGACGGACAGATCAAATAGAAATACACTTTTTAAACTCGCAGACCTTCAAACGGATAGTTCCAAAAAAAATTTTAAATTTATTATTTTATAAAAGATTAGGCTATTTCACTTCCTTCTACTATTTACAAGTAAAAACCCACAGGGGCTTATTTATAGTGTAGCAATCCCGGGGATATCAAGCTGAATCTACACCTTTAAATAATATTCTTAACCATTTGCGTTTTCTAAACCCGTGATTTTTCTTGGACATTATTATTTCACAGCAATAGATTAGGCACGTCAGAAATGCTTACTCAATCTAAAAATATACATTTAATTGTTTTGAAATGGTTTCTATTATTATTCAAAACGGATGTTTACCGAATATATTTACCGAAATAAAAATACAACACACCAGGAACTGAATGTTTTAAACAAAATGTTTATTGCAATTTATTACATGTAAATAAATTACACCTGAAATATTTTTTTCTTAAACTTAAACTTTAAAAAACAAATATTATGAGATTTTTTAAGGCGAAAACCCGCTTTAAAGGTCATCATCGCCTTAACAAAATAAAGGAGCATAAAATAGAGACAAAAAAACCTTCGAATACTCTAATAGTCTCAGGGTCGAAAGAGAACAAGTGTTGATCAAGAGAGACCTCATAGAAAAGATGAAAGGAACCCCAAAGGCTAAATGGAGGAAGCTAGGGGGGTCAGGATTGATTAAAATCTGTAGGAAAAATACAAAACTATAACAGTTTGGTTTTGTTTTGAATTTTGGTGGTCAGTACCACCAATTCTAATAAATTCTAACCCAATCTTCAAAATATAAATTCTATGATTTCTATAAGATCGTACTGACAATAATAAGCTTACTAAATTTTCTATCTACCCCATATTTACCGAAAGTAATATAGACTCAAAATATAAATATATTATAATATATATACCGGTGTTAATAATATTTATTGTTGAGATCTTGGAAGTGACAATCATTATACGCATCTTTAACCAGTTGTCTAAAATGTAATTAAACTGACAAATCCTATACCACGTACGTATTTTTGTGAAACAGACTTAGTCTTATTTAATAAATTTTATTATTATTTAAATCCTATAGATTATATCCTATTTTTTATTTTACCCCTTGGGTTAATTTTATGATTATTGTAGCATTTCGCTGTTGTTTCTTTAAACAAAACTACAAGTTTCAGTCAGCCAGTATATAGGTTTATTAATTACAGTTTACAATATTTTCCATAAAAAATAAAGCCACGAAATTGTAAAAAAAAAAAAAAAAAAAAAAAAAAAAAAATGAATATTTGAAAAAACTCAATTATTGTAGCTGCTATGTCTAAGTTCCAACAGTCTCGTTTTGTTTTTACGTTCTTAGAATCATAATCTCCTTTTCTTTTGAATAATAAAGATAGTGTGTTGTACAAATTATTATTTCAATTGAAGTAGAATTAAACAAAACAATATTTTAAAATGGAATAAAACATCATTTAGTTATATTAAGCTTTTCGGTAATTTTTTTTTTCTTTCTTTAAATTTTAAAATCCGTTGTACATAATAATTATATTTGACAACAATTCATAACCTTAAAAATTCATTCCCGCCAAATTATATTTAGGAGAGTAAATTATGTATATTGTTGAACATTTTATTATTGTGAAAGTTAAAAAAATAAACTTACGTATCTCTGTATAGCAAAATATCCCAGCACAATACGCAAAGGTATTCACACAACTAGTCAACTGACAGCAGAAAGCGATACAACTGCTTTACACTTGAAGTGGTAGAGGGGACAAATCACAACTATTTTTCCCCACTTTCGAAACTAAACATAGCTGCAAACTAAACTAAACCTTGCGTATTGTTGCCTTTTACATTTTGTATTTCCACAACTAACTAGATCTTTATGTTTTATATTCGTTGTGTACATGCGAGAAATTACGTCAAATACGTTTTGTCGCCATCATGGTACTTACCCAGCTGCATCAAACAATGTGATAGGTACAAGGGTAAGCTGTGAATATTATACATCAAAGTTGGTTTCTTGGGTCTTATAGGAAATGTTAAATTGTATTAGTAAATCAAGGAGTCCTGTAGGTTTTGTCTAAAACAGTTGTTACACAGGTTTCTGAATCCTTTCAGTTAATAATCACCACTTTGCAGACGTCGGCTAAATGTTTAATATAGCGTATATAGTGAAGTACATAATTATGTGAGAGAGGTTCCACTCGCTAGGCTCGTGTCGGTGACTTGACCTTGTGACGCATATAACATTATTCTTAAGAGGTTAGGTTTGGTTACATATATGTCAATAATTTCTCTATTTGTGAGGTTGGTATCATTACATGCAGAATTGAAATCTGTACATTTTTGCCATAAGTTGAATTACATAGTCTACAAGTAATGAATAAAAAACTGTTTAAAATTGCCGCCATGATGACATTTCAATATGAACTCACTGTAGTCCCACGACAGACGGACGTAAGGAATGTCGAAAATCAATTTTCAGTTTCCTCAAGTCCATGAAACGTAAAAAAGTAAAAAAAGGAGGTGCAATGTCTATGCGCTACGTTTAGCCTACTGGGTAAGTAAATTGACGGGATTTTATAAATTTATGTTCACTAACTATAATACTGTTCAAATTGATAAGGTAATGTTTTCTATTTTATTAATGACTAACAGTGTTTAACAGTTCTAATAAACCGCATTCCATCCAGAAGCTCTGATTAAGGAATCGGTAACAATTTCATCAAAATCGGTTATACTGATTTCAATGTCTTATTTCAGTTATATTTTGATTTTTTTGACTTATTTCCTTTTATCTCCTATTGGAGCATAGGGCGTCCAGAAGAGCTCTCCATCTGTCCCTGTCTCCAGCAAGTGCCTTCACTTCTCCCCAAGTCTTGTTAACCTCTTTTGCTTCTTTAATAATGGTCCTCTTCCAGGTTTCTTGAGGTCGACCTCTTCTTCTGACACCTTGCGGGTTCCAATCTAGGACCTCTTTCTCAATGGTTCCGTCTGGCTTCCTCAGTGTATGTCCTAACCACCTCCACTTCCTATCTCGAATCTGCAGTTTGACCTGTTTCTCTCCATAAATCCTCGTTTGTAATGATCTCAGGCCAATGAATGTTCATGATACGGCGAAGAAGTTATATTTTACTATCAAGTAATTATTGATGACATTTTTAATACAAAATCGTTTTTGCGAGTCCCTGTATCTAATAATCTGGTTTTGTGTCTCTGCTCTGAACTGTAGCATGAATCCTTAGTTATCCAAATTGTATGTGGCCTTGTGCATTATCATTTCTACTATTTTACTTTCCCACATATAGGCATACAAGGACATTTTTGAGTTTAAAATATAAATCCCAAAATCGTTGACCAATATTAATGAAATTGGGTATGTACGCAAAATTTCTGTATTTTTTTCCCCTTGTTGTGATAACTCAGATTTTGGAGGTAGATTCCACAAAGAAAAAACATAAACTTAGTACATATCTAAATTAACGCTAAATGTTACACTTTGTTCAAATGAAGCCTCTAAGGAACCAAACAAAACGTGTTGGTCGCCATCCCGGATCGTAAGTTATCGGTGAAGAACCAAAATATCGCTGATGAGTCTTTTTTTTATTTATTGTAAACAGCTCTACTGATTACGTTCATGTATCTGCAAGTCCACAAATATTACGGTCAAAAAACAAAAATCAAACTTTACCGCCATAATTAAAAAATTGACGTCTTCGAGAGGACGTGTTTTGGCACAACCAAAGTAGGTTTAGTCACGGATTGAAATATTAAAATATTGTTTTCCAAAGACGTCATTCATGATGTTTTTTATAAACAACTACTGAAAACAAATTTTTGGTGATGATTAGTTTTGGTTTGTTTCGAATTGATTTTGATGGTTGAGTGGGAAAGATTTTGTACATTTTTTTTCTTATTTTGGAAAATTTTAAAATTTATAAATACCATGGGTCTAAAAACAAAAAAATTGATTCTCTTAAAATAAATTCCAATATTTTCTTTATGTTTAATGTAAAAGCTTAAAACCCTAACCTAACCTAACCTAACGTAATCTAACCTCACCTAACGTTAGCTAACCTAATGTAACCTAACCTAACGTAACCTAACCTAACCTAACCTAACGTAACCTAACCAAATGTAACGTAACCTAACCAAACCTAACGTAACCTAACCTAACGTAACGGAAACTATTCAAACCTAACGTTACCTAACCTAACCTAACGTAACGTAACGTAACCTAACATAACCTATCCTAACTTAACGTAACCTAACCTCACCCATCGTGACCTAACCTAATGTAACCTAACCTAACGTAACCTAACCTAATGTAACATAACCTAACCTAACGTAACCTAACCTATCGTAACCAACCTAACCTAACCTAACTAAAAGTAACCTACTCATCACTATCTACAGGTTATAGAACAGAAATTGAAAACTCTTCATTAGTTTTAGAAGGTAGAATTTTTATCATAAAATCGACCCAAGATTTTGTTCATGGAAGACAATCATGATTCGCTAATTTTTTGAACATTCCAAAATGACTTCGACAGCGTTCAGGATACATTACACTTTTAAATTAATTTACTCGAATCGATAACTTTGGTTTTGCGTATGAAGTTTTTGCAATTTATTTAAACAAAATCGGCAAATTCAAATATTTCTTTTTTATTTCAAAATACAACCATTTATTATTTATCTTTTTTTCTATTAAATAATCTAAATTGAGTGATAGTATTTGTAAAGACTGTTGATATTTGACTTGTATTTCAAGATAGAATTGACCAATGTAAGAGAGAGAGGGGGGTTTGTTGCTGTCGCTCAACGGGTGAAATCGTTATAACCCTTTCATCCAAGATTGTGAAAATAACTAGAAAAGGCTAAACAAATAATCGGTTGTGAAGAATGTTGTCAAGGTCACATGTGTTTGACTTCCACGAATAAGGTAAACAATTGTTAAGGACACGTTACACAGGCAAAGGTGTATTTATTTGTTAATGATTTTTAATTTTACCTTTTGTTATTCTATGAAAACTCCTATTTATAACGCTATATCACTTAATTATAAAAACATATTTTGTTGTGTTAGAAATGTTTTTGTAAAAATTGTTCTGCATTTGGAATTTATTTTGGGATTCAGTTGGAGGATAAAATCTTAAAATTATTAAACATTTTGAAAATCATATTTTCCACCAAAAGTTTAAAAACATGTAGCCTAAGAAACTTAAAAAAAAGTTCTTTAAAATTTGAAACAAATCAATTGCTCTTATAGTTCTTGAGATATTTGATATTAAGTTATCATTGAGTTTTATGGTGATCAGACTGCCATTAAAAAAATATGATTATTTTTAAATACGATGTTTCGAAAGTTGTGTTTCCAACGAACGGTTTCTTTAAATAATTTGATTTACAAAATGAGAAATATTTACTCTTTCCCAGATACAGCTGTTTGAAAAAGTCCAATCCCTCAGGGGTTCACTTATAAAGAGTACGGGCTTGGCAATCCCGAGGTAACCTAGCTGGATCTACACCTTTTCATGTAGTTTTGGGTTAGATCCCTCTCTTTCATCTTTCCTTTCAGTTGAACAACTCTTGTTCTTTTCCGATCCTGATAGATTATTTGAAGTCTAGGAATCTTTATGATTCCTTTGCTTATAATGAGGTTTTCGCCTCTAAACAACAAGAAAAAAGTGAAAAAGTTCAAAAAAAGGAAAAGGACTGAAATCTGATAAAAAAATCTGGAAGTTGTAGAGTCAAAATACAAGTCTTCATTTCTTTCGAGACTTTTCAGGAAAAAATGAATAAATTTCCGCATTTTTTTTTCTTTCAGAAAACCTTAAAACTGTCCAAAACTTTGAAGGAGAAAACGAATGTAAAAAAGTTTTTAAAAATCTGGGAAATTAATACTTAAATATATTTCGTCTTTAAAAAATGTTGTAATAAAGCTTATTTTCTAACTTACGAGCATCTCCCCCTGAAAAATGAAACATGTAACCGTAAAATTGTGTTTTTTTCCTGGTTTTGTCTAGACGGTATTAATTCCGTCTGCTTAATCACATATACACACCAGGATATTACCGAGGTTTGACCTAAAAAGTGGATAATTTGAGTAAACTATTTAAAAAAAATTAATTTTAATTATGGAGTTCATGGCCGAAAATTAAAATTTTGATTTTGAGATATCATTAATCGCTGAGAGTTGGGGTTGGTACTATCACATACAAAATAAAAACCTAGCAATATAGGTTATTTATTACCTAGTATAATGAGATGTATGTTGAGTATTGAATAAACTAGTTAAAAAGACCACCCTAGGTCGGCTACTTTGGAAGCATTTAGGAAAAAATTGTCCCAGGAGAACGGACGTAGACCTCTTTCCGGTTGTTGCGTCATTTTTGTATTTCGTTTTTTTTTGTTGTTTTTGTTTTTTAATATGGTGGTCGTCAAAACTATTTTAAACTTCTCCGCAAAAGTGCCTTTATGACCGTGGGCTATGTCACACGGTCATGTTCTATATAATATATAAACTATAGATCCTCAGATCCTAAGCTTTCCAATGAGACCATCCATCCTTATGTCTGTAGTGCACAAAGATAGGTTAGGCCAATGTGAAACCATTTGGAAAACGTTTTAAACTTTATTTTGTAATTTTACTTACAAATTAAGTTACCATAGCAACCAATATAACAATACATACTTCAAAACAGCTGATCAGATCAAATATATCAAATGTATTATTGACTGTATATTAGTGACTGTGGTGTGATTTGTGATCGATGGCTGAATAAAAATGAAATAAAATTGGCTTTTCATTACAAATCATTAAAAACAAACCTTTGAAACAGGCATTTATAGGGTTGTCGTCAAAAAACCACTAAAAGTGCCACTGTGATAATGAGTTAGTTCAAACAGTCACATTCCATACCTACTATTGATCCTTAGACCCTAAGCTTTTCAATGAGACTATCCCCTCATTATTGGTTGATAGGGCACAGAGGTTCTGGTGAATTACTCATATAGGGTACTCTTATTATAGGCTCATTTTGAAACGGTTTGATTTATTTTGCTGGATGTGTTTAATGATATTACAAGAAGCTAAATACCTTTCCAAGATGAGACGTTTCCGCCGCGCTCTCACACACGCACAACATAACTTCCAAATACGTGGACAATTAAACGGTGTGTTGTAATAGACGGAAATTAATTCCTTAAATACGAATTTAATTGTTGATGGCAAGGTAATAAATTCCTTTCTGAACACGTCATTCAATCGAGACTAGTTAGTAGTAAAAAACTTTTTATTTTGTACATTAAAGGACGGATGGTTCCTGTATGAGAGAGGTTTTATCACCGTCTGATTGGTGATGTATTAATTTAATTGCTTAGCCATTCCAGGTTAATAAAAATTAAAAAAACAATAGTAAATAATTAATTAATTATTTAATTTTAGTTTTACGTAACTTATATCTGGGAAAGTAAAAATAAAAAACAATAGTTATTTCAAGGGGGAAAATGTTAGTCTTTACAAATATCGTTTGTTTGTCCCTTTACATAACTTATATCTGGGAAAGTAAAAATAAAAAACAATAGTTATTTCAAGGGGAAAATGTTAGTCTTTACAAATATCGTTTGTTTGTCCCTTTACATAACTTATATCTGGGAAAGTAAAAATAAAAAACAATAGTTATTTCAAGGGGGAAATGTGAGTCTTTACAAATATCGTTTGTTTGTCCCTTTACATAACTTATATCTGGGAAAGTAAAAATAAAAAACAATAGTTATTTCAAGGGGAAAATGTTAGTCTTTACAAATATCGTTTGTTTGTCCCTTTACATAACTTATATCTGGGAAAGTAAAAATAAAAAACAATAGTTATTTCAAGGGGAAAATGTTAGTCTTTACAAATATCGTTTGTTTGTCCCTTTACATAACTTATATCTGGGAAAGTAAAAATAAAAAACAATAGTTATTTCAAGGGGGAAATGTGAGTCTTTACAAATATCGTTTGTTTGTCCCTTTACATAACTTATATCTGGGAAAGTAAAAATAAAAAACAATAGTTATTTCAAGGGGGAAATGTGAGTCTTTACAAATATCGTTTGTTTGTCCCTTTACATAACTTATATCTGGGAAAGTAAAAATAAAAAACAATAGTTATTTCAAGGGGAAAATGTTAGTCTTTACAAATATCGTTTGTTTGTCTCTTTACATAACCTATATCTAGGAAAGTAAAAATAAAAAACAATAGTTATTTCAAGGGGGAAATGTGAGTCTTTACAAATATCGTTTGTTTGTCCCTTTACATAACTTATATCTGGGAAAGTAAAAATAAAAAACAATAGTTATTTCAAGGGGAAAATGTTAGTCTTTACAAATATCGTTTGTTTGTCCCTTTACATAATTTATATCTGGGAAAGTAAAAATAAAAAACAATAGTTATTTCAAGGGGGAAATGTGAGTCTTTACAAATATCGTTTGTTTGTCCCTTTACATAACTTATATCTGGGAAAGTAAAAATAAAAAACAATAGTTATTTCAAGGGGAAAATATTAGTCTTTACAGATATAGTTTGTTTGTCCCTTTACATAACTTATATCTGGGAAAGTAAAAATAAAAAACAATAGTTATTTCAAGAGGAAAATGTTAGTCTTTACAGATATAGTTTGTTTGTCCCTTTACATAACTTATATCTGGGAAAGTAAAAATAAAAAACAATAGTTATTTCAAGGGGAAAATGTGAGTCTTTACAAATATAGTTTGTTTGTCCGTTTACATAACTTATATCTGGGAAAGTAAAAATAAAAAACAATAGTTATTTCAAGGGGAAAATGTTAGTCTTTACAGATATAGTTTGTTTGTCCCTTTACATAAATTATATCTGGGAAAGTAAAAATAAAAAACAATAGTTATTTCAAGGGGGAAATGTGAGTCTTTACAAATATCGTTTGTTTGTCCCTTTACATAACTTATATCTGGGAAAGTAAAAATAAAAAACAATAGTTATTTCAAGGGGAAAATGTTAGTCTTTACAGATATAGTTTGTTTGTCCCTTTACATAACTTATATCTGGGAAAGTAAAAATAAAAAACAATAGTTATTTCAAGGGGGAAATGTGAGTCTTTACAGATATCGTTTGTTTGTCCCTTTACATAACTTATATCTGGGAAAGTAAAAATAAAAAACAATAGTTATTTCAAGGGGGAAATGTGAGTCTTTACAGATATAGTTTGTTTGTCCCTTTACATAACTTATATCTGGGAAAGTAAAAATAAAAAACAATAGCTATTTCAAGGGGGAAATGTGAGTCTTTACAGATATAGTTTGTTTGTCCCTTTACATAACTTATATCTGGGAAAGTAAAAATAAATGACTAATCAGTAGTCACTTGCATTTGATAACAAACTGTATAATTAAAACAAGTTAATGATACTGACCCAGCCCCAATATACAATGTAATGGCCATAGGTTTGTTACTTGGTCATGTTAAATTGTAATGTTCAGCAGGGTTGGTTTGTTTAACAGTAGTTACACATCACAACTTACTTTCTTGACGTCATAACGAGCGCGGGTAAATGTGTTAACAGAATGTTTCACGAAGTTCTCCAAACGTGTGTCCGGAAACGCTTCGATTTCCAGATATTCGCCATTTTGTTTTTTTAATTAAAAAAAGTTGTAACTTTGTCAATAGATAAGATATTAAGTTCAGATTTTGTATACACATTTGTAATGTAACGGTTTATATGTGTACCAAAATTAAAGAGTTAGTTTCAAATATTTTTAATACGGCGCCCGTTTACAACTTGTAACGTCACGTAATATTTCAAAAACCGTTAATTCAACAACAAACACTTTGCAAGAGACAAAAAATTTCGTATTTTAATGGTGTGCAATTGATTTTTTTTTATATATATATTTTTTTCTGTAGTTCAAATTATAACCGAATTATGTACAAAAAACTAAAAATTTAATTTCTTAGTAATTGCCTACCAATACCAAATAACTAAATAAATAAAGTTAATAAATAATCATTTCAATCACTGTCAAATAAAGTTAAAAAATTACGACATTTATCATGTAAATTTTAATAAAAATACAATAATGATAATTGAAATGTTTATTTCAAAGGTTGGCAATATGATAATAACATCTGATTAACAATTTAAAATTTTGAATTGAACCATTGTGTTAGGTTAGCCACAGAAGTTTATTACGCACTGTATGGTTTGTTGTCACTGTAAGTAGCGGAAATATACTGTGAATTTATGTTAATTTAACTGTGATTAGCGAGTCATTGTAGTAATGAGGTACTATTTACGACCGAGGAATACGCTGATTACAGCTGCTGTTCTAGAAAGACGTTATCCGAACAGCAAGATTTCAGAATCTAAAAAAATTTCAACGGTGGATCGCAACTATCAGCACAAAATAAATGTGTATGTGTGGTGTGGGTTAATTCAAAATCAGCTGATCGGAGCATTCATTGGAGACTTAATTTCTGAATTTCTTCTTAAAGTCTTCAAGAAGACTTGTCAGAGCTGCTGAAAGAAGTTCCCCTAGCTTTGTGACGCCGAATGTACTTCCAGCACTATAGTGCGCCTTCACAAGTCGTTTCCACCCATTTTAATCAGTGTTTCCCTGAGCAGTGGATCGGAGCAGCACACATTACACCAAACTTCAAGTTTCTATCTTATTTAGTATTGTTACTATCGTGCTTACGTATTGAAGACAACAACGACGGGCTTCATCATGTTGAAAATCGCTTTCAGTTTGCTGAGTCAGAGACTTGAAGATCAATAAAAAAAAACTAAAAAAAACGGAGATCGACATTTTTTGCGATTCCAAACTTAACTTATACTGACTGAGTAAATAAAAATACACAAATAATAGAATTAACGAGGAAAAATATACGGGGAAAAAGAACAACACCGAAAGACAAAAGACAAGTATTTCTGTTTAATGTTGTTACAATTACATCAAAACAGACAGATTGTACAAAACCTAAAGAAAATAATATTATATGAAACTCATGATAACACTCACCTAAGGATTAAAGAAAACATTTCTAAAATATTGTGAAGGTAACGGATGTTTATGCGAGGATAAAGAAGTACGAAAGAAGGCAACAAATAATCTCATCATACCCTATTATTAGGATTCTTGTATCTATTTTCAAATAGTACACAAAGATAGTAATTTTGTTTCGTAATAAATCAATGAGATCATAATACAAAACTCGACCTTGTGACACAACTCTATCTAAAGTTGCAGGACATACAGCGGAGCAGTTCTAGCACGAGGCTTGTCCTTGTGATGCGTAAGAACAGGGAATTGATTGACGGAAACGGCCCAATCTGCTAGACTTATTGTAATGTGTGTAGGTCTATAGAGATAGCGTAGTTAGAGCATTAACTGAATGCTCTATTTACTAACTATTACTGAAAATCGGGTCTACCGATTTTATTAAAATTTGGTAAAATGTGGAAGGTAATGACCAAAAACTAGTGTCCACCAAAATGTAAGTGCTAACAAATTAGGGTATAGGAATAATCAGCAAAACAAGAAAATGACCTTGATCGCTGTCAATAAAAATTGGATTTCAATAGAACAGGATGTGTGTTTAGGGCGTATTTAAGGGCAAACGCGAAGTTTAGGCCCTATTTAAATATCGTAAGCAAATTTTATAATAATAATATTAATACTTCAAAAAGTTGATATCCTCTTCTACACCAAATTTCATACCTGTCGATACTCTTCTATACCAACTTTCAAACCTATCTATATTCTATACCCTTCTGTACAAACTTCCACACCTCTTTAATACCCTTCTATAAAAACTTCCATACCCATCTATACCAACGTTCAAACCTATCTATATTCTATACCCTTCTGTACAAACTTCCACACCTCTTTAATACCCTTCTATACCAACTTCCATACCCATCTATACCAACTTTCAAACCTATCTATATTCTATACCCTTCTGTACAAACTTCCACACCTCTTTAATACCCTTCTATACCAACTTTCAAACTTATCTATATTCTATACCCTTCTGTACAAACTTCCACACCTCTTTAATACCCTTCTATACCAACTTCCATACCCATCTATACCAACTTTCATACTTTGATGGTGGTATACTGTCATGGAAACGCTGCACAAATAAATCAATTACGCCACTGTTGGTCGTATTTCCACCAAGCCTTGAGTAAAAATACTAGCTCTTTAAAAGAGAGTTTTCTCTTTATCTTTCAAAACTTCTCGTAAACTGATATGAAGATAACCTCAATTAAAAACAAATAAGGTATTTTATTACTACAATGTGCTGTAGAAAAAAACAGCTGTTGAAAATATTTGACACATTCTAGGTAGGTATTTGACACATATTCTTTAAAAGTTCAAACAAACTAATTAAAAATTTACTCAATAATTGTTGAGCTCAAATTGCCACACTTGGAACAAATATATGTTTCAAAATGTATGTATTTTGCAAACATTCCAGTCTAGAATGCAGTGACACTAATTGTTGCAATGGATAGCCTATAACCAACATATATGTGTTAGACAACCGAATCTCTGGATTCATTTTTTCTAATTAATTCAATCTTTTAGAAATACAATGAATTCTATTACTTTAAACATATACATAGAAGAGGTTTCGTGATGTATTTAAAATTTATGTCAAATGTTGTATAACAACAGTAACGTAATAGATATTTCAAAATGGCCGATACAAAAGAAATGTTGAGTCATATAAATAATTGTACAATGACAAGTGTTAGGCTTCTGATAATATCAATTATAAAATATAAATAGGTGATTAGAATGACTGGGGTGAACGTTTTTATTGTATTATGATAAAAACTAATAACAAAGGACGCATCTACAATGTAGTGGTGTCCTGGAGTCTTGAACTTTCTAGTAATGAGCCCTTAACACTTTCTAAAGTGTGAAGTAATCTTAGTTTAGTTTGTATAAAATCTGACTGTACGTATTCTAGTTTAGTCTAAATTTACTTTCTAACACTAGACATTTCTGTTTTGGGTTCCCATCAGTCATAACCGAACTGTTTGCAGCTACACTTTTCTCACCTACATAATAGAGAGACAGTTAAATGATGGATCAGAAAATCAATGTCGCCTTTTTTTTTATTTTGATGAGCCTTGCGTCCAAAACAATTGTTTTCGGAATGATGTCTGTCTGTCGACTGCTTTAAATTCTAAACGAGTTGATCCGTTGTAATCAATTTTTAACCACATTTGGGGAGGTTTTGTTTCATTTTTTGAGAACTCAAAATATGTGGGCAGCTACTACAATGAAAATATATATAACAACGATTTTGTCAAAATCTATTCTAACAAATCTGCTAAATTCAAACATAACGTAATTAAAAAATGCCGTAAGTTACATAGGTGTCATTACATGGAGTTACATAGCCATCGAGTATTCAACACGTGTTAAAAAAAATAAATAAATACATAAATAAAATTCCTCAAACTAAGTATGAACCTTGAAGGCAATTATTAAAAACCCAATTTTAAAATTATGTTAAATTTTAATTGAAGACGATTTTATGGCACAAGCGAAAATAGTTTAGACCCTATTTACTTATATAAATAGTTTTTGAAAGACGATTTTTACGTTTTAACTTGGGCCCACAATTAACGAACTGACACTTTTGGTGACGAATGATTTTGGCGGTTTAATTTCGTTTGGCAATGTGTGAGTGAGATGTACAAAAAAAATTTTCAGACGCTTTAAGACCGATTTTAATCAAAACCTAGGACTGAAGTGCGAGTACTATGAATGTAAAATAAATATCCTAACTCTAAATTTGGAAATTCCTGCGCCGAAATATCAAAATTTCAATATGCTAAAAATGAACCGCAATTTTAATTAAATTTTGTTCTAATATAACCTTTACAAACGCTTCACTTAAGTATTATCGGTAACTTCGCACTTTACCAGAGCCATATTTGTTAACTGCTATATTTTCCCAACTCGACTCTACTCATTCAAATGAAATTAGCATAGAAAGGTAATAATATTACATTTAAAATAGATAAACCGTCTCCATAGCATGGTTTGAAGCTCAGAAATTAGAGACTCTAGTGTTGCCATCTAACGGCAAACTTTGGTACTTCAAGTACAGCATGCCTTATTGCATCCCAGCGTACTCTGAAGTGAACCCACTAAACTACAACTACTCGACCTACGTATTGAAACTTCATATTATCGTACGCTATAGGATTTCTTCTCTTGGATATAAATTGAAACACTGCTATTCCGAACTGTTGTGTGTTAATTGCATTTCTGAAGTGAGGAATAAAATTTTAAAAAGTACCATAATCACTGTCATTAAAAATTTGACATCGTAGGATTACAGCAAACGTATCCATTTTTCTTTAGTACTGATTGCAATTATGTATATTTAGCGTCTGAATGAGAAAGTCTGTGTTTGTACGTTGCTTATTTCAGAGACCACTAGACGGATATAACTCTATTTATAAGTAATTTCAGAAAAAAGTTGGCGAAACTGTAAATTATTTGGGAAAAATAGAGTATAAATAAATCACTAGAGCACTGTGGTTATTGTATATGAACAAGGAAAAACCACAAAATAACACAACTACACAAAACTGTATAATGCGTTTATATTACCTTATGTACATCTCTGAAGATGATAGCAGAGATATCGAAATGTACACAGTGTATCTCTGAAGATGATAGCAGAGCTATCGAATTGTACACACAGTGTATCTCTGAAAATGATAGCAGAGCTATCGAAATGTACATAGTGTACCTCTGAAGATGATAGCAGAGCTATCAAAATGTACATAGTGTACCTCTGAAGATGATAGCAGATCTATCGAAATGTACATAGTGTACCTCTGAAGATGATAGATAGCAGAGCTATCGAAATGTACACAGTGTATCTCTGAAAATGATAGCTGAGCTATCGAAATGTACACAGTGTATCTCTGAAGATGATAGCAGAGCTATCGAAATGTACACAGTGTATCTCTGAAAATGATAGCTGAGCTATCGAAATATACACAGTGTATCTCTGAAGATGATAGCAGAGCTATCGAAATTTACACAGTGTATCTCTGAAGATGATAGCAGAGCTATCGAAATGTACATAGTGTACCTCTGAAGATGATAGATAGCAGAGCTATCGAAATGTACACAGTGTATCTCTGAAAATGATAGCTGAGCTATCGAAATATACACAGTGTATCTCTGAAGATGATAGCAGAGCTATCGAAATGTACATAGTGTACCTCTGAAGATGATAGATAGCAGAGCTATCGAAATGTACACAGTGTATCTCTGAAAATGATAGCTGAGCTATCGAAATGTACACAGTGTATCTCTGAAGATGATAGCAGAGCTATCGAAATGTACACAGTGTATCTCTGAAAATGATAGCTGAGCTATCGAAATATACACAGTGTATCTCTGAAGATGATAGCAGAGCTATCGAAATGTACATAGTGTACCTCTGAAGATGATAGATAGCAGAGCTATCGAAATGTACACAGTGTATCTCTGAAAATGATAGCTGAGCTATCGAAATATACACAGTGTATCTCTGAAGATGATAGCAGAGCTATCGAAATGTACACAGTGTATCTCTGAAGATGATAGCAGAGCTATCGAAATGTACACAGTGTATCTCTGAAGATGATAGCAGAGCTATCGAAATGTACATAGTGTACCTCTGAAGATGATAGCAGAGCTTTCGAAATGTACATAGTGTACCTCTGAAGATGATAGCAGAGCTATCGAAATGTACATAAAGTAATATAAAAGCATTATACAGTTTTGTGTAGTTGTGTTATTTTGTGGTTTGGGGTTTTTTTCCTTGTTCATAAAATAGAGTATAAATTATTTAGTTACATTTGAATCTAATTAACGCTCTTTAATCGAAAACAAACATGATGGGCTCCATAATGGTACCCACCCAGCAGATCAGACATTATTATACAAGCAGATTTTATAAATTTAATTTTCAAAAGTTGATCTCTTGGGTCTTGTAGGATATGTTAAATTGTATGGTTAGATCAAGGGGTCTTACCCAGTATACTTAGTTAGGGTAAGTTTCTTAAAAAATAGTTGTTAGGTTTTTCATACTCATAGGATCTCTCCTAATTGTGTTATTATATCGTCTTCACTCGTTACGCTCGTGCCGGTGATTCGACCATTTAACATCTATCTCCAAATTTTGATTGATCGAAAAAATAGAAAAAATGTCCCGATAAATGGCCAATATATATATATGTTTGAATTCATTTACAATGTTGCAACTGAGGACTTATCATCTAGCAATTCTAATTTAAAATAGTTCTTTTTTCATGGTGGTGCAGCCCCAATGGCCGGTCCCACTAGTAATTTCCTACTGGCTGGAGAGGTCCCTTGGCTTTGTCCTCTTCAGCCTCCTGGTGGTGAAGTGGTCACTGTTGTACAACATTTCCACGATCTCCGAGTTCTTATGGTGGTCCAGCCTGTGTCGGTGTTTCATGGCTAACTTCCCAATAACTTCTGTAACCGGTTCAATGCACAGGTCATTATGAAGGTTATCATTCCTATGTACCATGGTGCGTTAACAATAGTTCTCAACACTTTATTTTGAAATGTTTGAATCATGTTGGAGTTAGATGTTTTAGTACAACTCTGGAGTGGAGCACCGTACGTCCATACTGGTCGAAGAACTTGCTTAGTTTGTTATTTGTAGCTAGTACTGAGTTTCTTCCTATTAACCAGTACATTTTCCTGAACTTGAGATTTAGCTCTTCCTTTTGTTTTTACATGCTCCCTCCACCGGAGATTGGTATCCAGGGTCATTCCTAGATATTTTGGATGTGTTTATGTATTTGATTTACCTTTCATTCAATAATATGGTGGTAGGTTCAAACTTCTTGTTAGTAAAGTTAACGTGGACAGATTTCGTTTCATTAAGCTTTATTCTTCATCTCTTGGCCCATTTACTCATACTATTTGTGGCTCTTTGAAGTTTTTCAGTGGCCTTTAACATATCTCCCACTGTTAGAATCGCCTTGTCATCAGCAAAGGTTGCTAATGTGGCATAAATGGCCAAAATATGCTCACAAATCTGATTAAAATCGGTCTATGTATTTGTGCTGTAGAACTCTACACAGACTTCATCCCCCCTTGTTAACTCGGGAGAACTCAAAACAGACATATCCGCAACTCAACATTGATGTTTTGACCCATTCCTCTAATTTAGGTTAACGGGGAAAGTAACAAGAATGTTTATCAATTAATTGAGTCCAAGTTGTAACGAGGTCAACGGTGCCCAATCCAATTACCTCAATAACTCCAAATATAATAATATTCCACAGAGTTGTGCGGCATCAAACTCGCTTTATAATCTTATTTTACGTGTCACTATGATTTGTTCGGCAGCAATATTTACTGTAAAAACAAAACACATACTTCCATGACAGTTACTAAATTACGAAGGGCAATAAATAGTGCAAAAACATTGCACAAATTTTTTCACACACTCATAATACCAACCATGCAAAACTATTAGTTGCATAGTTGTCAATAAAAAAATAAAATAAACTATGTACACCGTTCTTGAAAACAAATATATTTAAATTGGACATAAATTTGCTTCGGTTGTACCATAAACACATCCTCAGTGTAGTCTTAGTTGATTTAAAACTGTGGTCAGAGTCATTATTGTGTGTTGCCAATTATTACTTAAACTTAATATTTGCGATTAGGTGGTTAATGTTCACATTTTACTAAAGTTAGATTTTGCGAAATTACGTATGTTATAATAAACCCATGGCCGAGAGATGGTGAAAAATAAGTTTGATTTAGTTGTTAGAGGCTACAAATACACACACGACAGACAGAGATCATTCTCTTCAGGTTAAATACGGACTTAACCCCAAAAAACTCGACATATATTATCGACCCATCACATAACTCTCTCTGTACTACATGTACGTGAAAAAGTAAAAATAACAATAAAATTCTTAAATTCAGAATTATTTATCAGGTAACCTAGTTTTTTTCGAGGAAAGTTTCCATTGGAACGTAAAGGAAGTTATTCACGTTTTAAAATAGCACCCATTTAATATGGTTTGTTTTCCTTATATATTCTACGATAAACTTATAAACCCTCTGGGCCTTATTTTAGTTAGTACGGGCTTGGGAATCCTGAGGAACCATGCTGGATCTACCACCTCGTAACAAATTTATAGGAGGAAAATTTGAATAATAATAGGCCTAAAGTTTTAAAAACAAATTTTTATAATAAACAAATAAATAAAGACTTGAAAAATGAATAATTCGTTAAAGAATTAGAATAATAAAAAAGCCTATAAATAGCAATTTCACAGTTACAGAGCTTAGCGGATCGGACGTAATAATAATAATTGTAAAAAACATTGATATAAAATACAGTTTGAGCTATAATGATAACTACTTAAGATAAACAACTAAGTACAAACTTTATGAGGTTAAGTTAATCCAAAAATAGGATGTTTTTAAACAAACGTATTTCATAATATATATATAAAAAATAGGGCATTTTAATCAAATTAAAATCACCTTAAGAAGCCCAGCTTTCAACTTTCCTATAAGGACCCACTTGGCCTACTCTTGTTCTTTTCCAATCCCTGACGATATTAAAGTATTCCATGATTAGAATTTTTTAATTTTATTTGTAGCCTATAAAGCAATGATCACCGAGACATTTTTATACTTTAAACATTAATGAGAAAAAATAATCCTATAAATTTGTTTTGTTCATTGATACAAGATTGAGATCATCAATGATCTATAATATCATTTCGAGAAATTTCCATCCTATGACATCAAGGTATCGACAGCTCGCCGAGTTTTGTTTTTAGAGTACCGCCGGCGTGACGTAAATTGGAATGGGCACCGCCTACCTTGCTGCAACTTGTACTTGGGATCTCAAGGTTACATACGTTCCGGCTAAGTTGGTAACATTGTTTTTATTTTCCCACATGTACGTAAAATAGGGAAATTTATGTGATGGGTGAAAAAAATCAATGTTGAGTTGCGGATCTTTAGGGTCCCCAGAATCTAAACAAAAGTTTTTTTTGGAAATGATATCAATCCGTCGTCTGTGAAGTCAAATGTGTAAACCGATTTTAATTAAATTTATTATGTAAACATATTTTAGTAAAATCTCGGGACTTCTTTCATTTTGTCGATAACTCATAAATAGGAGATGCATGATAAATATAATATAGTTACGACATCAGAGAAGGTCATCTTTATATACTTACAGATTCGAGGGGCGGAGTCACTACGCTAGTGGAGACAATTTAATACTCGTGTATATTCACCACCTAATGGGCTAACTGACAAAACAACTTGTAACATACACAATTATGAGGTTCAGAAAACCTAACTGTTTTCAACAAATGTGGGTTAAGACCAATACAATTTAACATTTCCTACAAGGCCTAAGAGACCAACTTTTATCCATTACATTCTGCCGGTTTACATATATCACTGTGTAATGGAGCTGGGTAAGTACTATGATGGTGCCCATCAACTAGTTTCTTTTAGAAAATATAATAAGATAAAAATAATGATTAAAAATCTAAAATTTCCAGTTTTTGAATATAATTTTTTAAGGAAAGTGTTTACAGGTAATGATGATTGTACTTTTTCGTAATATTTTCCGTAATTTTACAGGTAGATCGTGCAGCATTCAATATACAGTACACGAAAATTGTGTTATTTTAACAGGCATACGAAAAATTCATTACTTTGAAAATAATGAATATAATAAATTGAACTGAAAAAATGTGAACTGGCACCACTAGATTTTAAATTTAAATTCCATTTTGTCATAAATAAATATTCTTTGTCTACAGTTGTTAACAAAGTGGCATTTTGTTCATTTAAATTCGTTTGCAAAACAGCTGATTTCTCAACAGTTTCACTTTGCCCACTACTTTGCACACTACTTTGCTCACTCGGAATGGCAACCGAACAAAACTAAATTTAGGTTAAGTTTATTCGAATTGATTTATAATATACATGAAATGTCCCGTATGTATGTTAGATTAATTCTTACATGTAAAATAACATAAATAAACAACAAAACAACGTTTTTAAGTTGAAAAAGGAAGTAATTATTCATAAAGACGATTGACAGTGTATGTACACGGAGAGTATTTTTCGTTTGCCGAGTTTTGAAGTTGGCAATCCCGTTTCCTCAACAATACACCTAAGTTATTTTGTAATATTCAAAAATAACCTCAGTTTTGACGTGAGGTTGAACACTATTGTATTAAATTGATGTTTTATTAAATTGTGTTACTGCTGAAGTATGTTTTTTATTTGTCACAAAATAACAACTGTAGACAAAGTATAATGTGCAATTCGTGAGCAAAGTGTCTTTTTTAAACTCGATAAAATTGACGCATTCGGCAAGCCTCCTGCGTTACATTTTTCTCTCGTTTAAAAAAGTGCCACTTTGCTCACTAGTTGCACAAATAACTATTTTCTTCAAATTCTTCGGAAAATAAATAAATATCAGTTGTTATTAAAATGTTTTTTCTATATAATGTGGTTGGCTGTTCATGAGAATGACTAGGACATTTTGCGATTCATTTAGTAGAAACCTTATTTTGAAAGACAAAAATCTGCATTTTGAACGCAGCTTTTTCATGGTTAAAATTGAAAATGAAAAGTATCACAGAAACATACAGGTTATGTAAAACCTAGGGAATTCCCGTCGACAGTGATGCCGACCTTCCAGATAGTGTACAATCTGCGTCTGTATCAGACTAAATTACTTTGTCGTGAACTAGAAATACAGTATTACTAAAGCTATAATTGGAAAGGGATATTTGTTTTATCTGAAATAAATAACTGAATTTTATATTACCTAAACTTGTAAGGTCAAATTCTTTTAAATTAACATAAGTAAACAATAATTTAAATAAATACTGTTTAGATACGATATTACTACTGTACTATGAAAATCGATGTATTTATAATAACGACTGATAACGTTTGATACTTTAAGCCATATGTGAAATTTCGATATTTGTAATTTGACGACGATGGTTAAAATGTGACAATGTAGTGTAATTATGTTTGAACACATTGAGACGAGCGAAGTGAGTGGAGCCGGTTGAATACATCTACGAGGCCTATAGGACCTACCCGACGTAATATACATAATTACGAGATTCAGTTAACCTCTATAACAATTGTTTTTTTTAAACATTTTCAACAAGGCCCAAGAAACAAACTTTTGGACATTATAATTAGTATGATAGGGCTGGGTAAGTACCATGTTGGTTCATCAACTTTTTTTTTTAATTGTTCATGAATGCCTTTTTATATCCGTACTGTTTAAATTATTATTGAATAAACAATTATAATTTTATTTTCTGTTATGAATAACTATGTTAAAAGCGGAATAAACTCAATTTGTGTACATTTATTATATTTATCTGCTATATACACAAACTATAAGTGTTTGATATCTATTGGTAATTTCTTAGAAGAAATTTTTATTTTTGAGTGAATGAATTTGCCAATCGGCTTCAATACGATTCAGCAAAATATGAACATATAAATAAGTAATTAATAATACTTACAAATAAACTTCTTTAACCCTTGATTTGTGCAATCCTTAAGACGATGACATTTTAGTGCATGTTTTAAGCATAATTTCAAAAATTAACCCAAATTGGATCATTTATCCCATACCTAACTAGTTATATACCATTTTGTACAGAATGATCAAAGAATAAATCTATGAAATCAGATATTTTCTATACTAAGCTTGTTTGGAATACGCAGAAACTTGTTAAATAAGCTTTAAAACGAAGAGAGGAAGTTTTTTGTATTTATAAGTATTCCTTACTTACGATCGAGTTTGGATTTATTTTTCTTGTAATGAAAAAGTAATGAAAACTCTAATTTAGATTGCCTTGGACGAATGACCCTAAAGAAATTCATAGAGGGACTGTACTGTACAACTGACTGTTCGACTGAATATATCCAACAGTTTATAATTTCACACACACACACACACAAAAAACAGATATTGAAAGAGGAAGGGCTTATTTTACAGTGATACCAACCTGGGCTGAATAAAAGGAAATTATCGACAAATTGAAATATTTTGTTACCTACAACACTATTGAAGTAATTGTTGTGTTGTCTGCAACAAACTATTCATTTACAAATGTTTTATCATATGATAGTATACATTAAACAGATATACTGTAGATCTTTTTAATCATACATGAAAGATTACAATGTTTAGCTCATTGGGGTTGGAATAATATTATTATTTAGAAATACCATGTCATTCTTCTATTTATTATCGAATGAGCATTTCAAGTATAGTCGTTTAATAGTTAATATATTTTTGATCCTGCCTGAAAAATATATAGAATGAAGGAATAATGACTTTATTTTGGTGGTAAATGGAAAAAAAATTCAAACACAAACTGTACAAAAATTACGTTTACTTAATCAAACGTGTTTCAACGAGATAGTCGCCATCCTCAGTGATACATGAGCTACAATAACTAAACTATAACTATAATATAGTTTAGTTGCATGAGCTACTATAACTATAATATAGTTCCGTTATTGTATCTCATGTATCACTGAGGATGGCGACTTTATAATTGAAGCGTGTTTGATTAAGTAAACGTAATTTTTGTTAGATCTTGTGTTCGAGTTTTATTCTATCTATTATCTCACAAGTCAAGCTCAATTTTTTTTGGTGCTAAGTTTAGCTCTTCCACTTCTTAACCCGTTCAAAATAAATAGATCATTTAACATTTTAAAAATGAAAAGAATAAAAACAAACAAGACACAATTAAAAATAAACAACAATAAATAAAGATGAAAATTAATATAAATATTACTTTCGAAATAATCCTAAAATGAAATTTAGATTTAAATTGGTATAAAATACAACATTCACTCTCACTGTCATTCTATATACAAATTCCTTTCCTAGCACACCCCGAGTCCACGGCTATGCCATTCATGTAATGCAATTTAGGCAAGGCTATGTATTTATTTAAGGGAATCTGTCAAGGAGTTCCACCAATGACACGCGGATACAGTCAATATAACTTTACTGTGCTTTTGATATCATTAGCATTGTTGACCTCCTACTGTATTAATAATACTTTATATTAGAAGCAACGACAACTTATTTGCCAAATAGGCATGAACATAGTATGAAAAGATCTGAAATCGTAAAGTTTTAAAAGATAACGACTTATAAGGCGAGAGAGAGAGAGAGAGAGAGAGAGAGAGAGTATATTATAAGTTAGAAGGATTTGTAAATAAATGTGATCATTGTATATTTTATGAATAGACCAAATTATAAACCTATCAAATATTAAAGAAACCTACTCACCGGAAGTGGAAAGATGACTGCGCTATCCTTGACAGTAAAAGAACACTCGCATACAACAGGGTCGCACTTCAGAGGTAGACTGAAGTTTGGTGGAAGGTGAACTTAACATATAATCAGAGTTCGGGGGACCTTGGTAACAAGTTCTCGACTTGTATAGCAAGTTATAAAACCGCTTCGACTGGGGGAGGTTATTTCACTAATGAAGGAGTAATCTTGTGGGCCTTAGGGGGCTCTGTTTTGACGTCATTACGGATGTAAAACACAAACAGGATAAACTTTCTTAATAAAAGAAATCTACGAATAGTATGTAAATAGGAAAATAAAAAACACGATGGTGTTCATAGTTCTTTTGCGGTATTTTAGAAAATTTTCAAGAAACTGTATTTTTAAAATTTATTTATAGTTTTATACTTTTTAATTCGATTTTACGCCTTCTCATTTTTGATCAAAATCGCTTGAGACGATTTTGAGAAATACTTAATTTTACGTCGGCACACAAGGTTCATTTTCATCTTTTACTTTTCCAATATGTAGTGAAATAATGGGTCAAAAATCGATATCAAGGTCCCCTTACATCAAAAAAGTATTTTTGGAAATTTTTATCAAATTTTACTTAAGTGTAGCCTCTTTGGACTCGAACGAAATGTATGGTCAACATTTCTGTTATGTTTTGAGGTCCCAAAAAGTGGCTTTTGGAATGACGTCTATCTGTCGTCTGTAACACAACTGTTTGTGCTGTACTCTACAGTTTGAATGGGTCAACCGATATTGATAAAATTTTGTATATGGTCGTATTTTATTTATATCTCGGATCTTTTCAAATACTTCAAAATTTGAGGATAGCTGCCGTAAAAAACACAAAAAAGATTTACAATAAAATGGCCTCTAACAATTATGATCAAATTTCTCTTTAAAGAATCAAATAAAACTTATCCTTAAAAATGCCGGTTCGTGAGTTATTGGTAAAGAAACCAAACTGATTCTGTTATAAATACTTAATTTTTCAAAATCTGCTTTACCGATTTCATTAATTTTTTATTCAAACGTGAACATGAATAACCCAAACTAGTGTGCAAAAAACAATAAAAAAATTGACGATTCAGGAATAATGAGCTTAAAACCAAAAATGAACCTTGATCGCCGTCGGTACCACCTCCATTATAATATTAAATACAACTGACGTATGACATAATCAGAGCAAATTTAAGCTCTTATTTAAATATATATTTATGTTTTCAAAGACTGTTCATTTTCACTTTTTGGTTAACAACTACCGGAATGACATTTTCAGTTTTAGTTCGTTTATATCTGCATATAAGAGAAACGACAGATAGACAGACATTCAAAAACTACTTTATTGTTCTATTGGGACTTCAATTAGATTAGATTTGGTTTTAAGTATGAATGAGTGGGAATGTATGTGGAAATAATATTAATATAATCTTTGTGTACTCCTTAATAATAGATAAATTTGTAACCGACATTTTTGAAAAGATAATCCATTAATATAACTATAAATACGTTATTGGATTTTAGAAATATTGACCTTCAAAATTAAATTAGATTCTGATAAAATCAGAATTTTTAGTTCTGGTCTAACGATAGCTACTCCCAAATTTTGAATTATAAAAAAGGTTCAAGCGTGTGCTTTAACCACATGACCTAGACATATAGGGAGAGTTATTTTTATAAAATCTAAGAGTCCTTGGACTATAATGAAGAGAAATAAATGAAAATGCAATTTATAGTTTAATATCTATTGAATTGTTTGTACCACATTTCACAAAAACGCTAACATACGCATTCGTAATCAGAATAACTTCTAGTTTTATTTAATTTAAATAATTAAACTGAGTAGTTTTTGCCCCTTAATGACCTGATGGTCATTTTTTGTAACTGCTATTTATTTCCTATGAGAACAATATAAAGAATATAAACTCAAAATTTGAAAAATATAGGATTTATCCTCTTGTCTGTGTAGACTGATTGTTACTTACAGACAGATGGACACTCATGTGAAATTACAAGGGTCCTTTGTTTTATCTACGTGTATTTATGGAACGAAAAACCTCCAAATATGATAACAATATCGTAACCTACAAATTTGTGTCAAACTCTAATGGCATAGAGAATACAGAAATATATAGATAGTTCCAAAAATCAACTTAATGAACTCAGGGATCGCAAAAAACAGGATCCATTTTGACTTTTATTATCTATGTTATATACTGTGACAAACCAAAAACATAGGAAATGTTAATAAGTATTGGCAGGTCAAGGGGGCTAACCCAGTAGAGTAAGTTTGCTTAAAACTGTTGTTACAAAGGTTGGTTTTATGAACTTAATAATTTTCTATATTCCTACTTTCTTGACCTACGCTAAACCAAATGGGCCTCGTAGATGTGTATACGTTGACAATTTTCCATTCGATTCGCTCGTGTCATATCTTGCCACTTACGGGCATCCAAACTGTATATAATATGTCAAGGACAATCCACTTGCTTCTCTCGTGTCGGTAATTTGGTCCTGTCAGATCTCCTATCTCTTGGGTGGTGTGTTCAAAATTATATATAACTTCACTCTATGTTTCATTACCATTACATGCAGAATTGAAATCTGCAAATTTGTATCTAATTTAGCCTGCTATAAGTTAAATAAGACACGAGATGTGAAGAAACAAAGTTTAAAATGGCTGTCATGTTGACATTTTTTAATTAGATTTTTCTGAATTTCGATAGATTTCTTGACTTGTGAGATAATATTAGATAAACTGAGTCAAACTGACGAACTCATGGATTAGTTTATTAATTGACTCACTGAATGACTGACAGACTCACTAAATTACTAACCGGATTTTTTACTAATTCACTTTATCACTGACTAACAGACTGATAACTATGACATTAATTTTTTGAATAATTCATTGACTTACTGGTTCATTGATTTACTGACATACTCATAGGTTTTCTCACTAATTCATTGATTGTTTCACTAACTGACTTACTGGCTCATTGATTTACTGATTAATAAACTATAAACTGTAACTAAAAATAACTACAATAGTTATAGTTTAGTTATTGTAGCTCATGTATCACTGAGGATGACGACTTTGTCGTTGAAACGAGTTTGATTAAATAAACGTAATTTGTGTGAGATCTTATGTTAGAGTTCTATATGATCACACATAGCCCCCTATACCAAATGTCATCTTCCTATCTTAATTTTTGTGTTTACGTACAGACGACAACGACGACGGACGTACGGCGCGCGGCGTGTTGAAAATAAATTTGTCGATTTACCGAGGTTATGAAACGTGAATTCAGTCAATAAACTAAGCTCGAAATTACCAAATTTACCCTGTACATTGGATAAGAATAAAATTTAATTAAGAAGAAGCAAGTTTACATCTCTTTCTACTTTAATGCCACAAGCTTCTTTATTTTAACATCCCCTTTAAATCCAATCATACCCGACATCAAATATATAGGAATAACTCGTTCTTGAACAACAATCTGTGACGTTTATTTGTCTCTTTCCTCTTATTTTGACCCACACCACTTAAAGGGTTTAGACAAAATCTTTCTGAGAAGCAACTACTTTGATTTAACTTAAAAACTTAACGCTTCTTGCTTACCTGCCTGTTCTTGAGATAGTTTATTACAAAATAGACAGTCATTATACTGGTCATAGTCTAGGTGTGTTCCAAAGGATGTCGCGAAAAAAGTGCACAGCGAAAAAGGCGCACTGCGAAGAAAGCGCACAGTTAACCCTTTTGGAATTACAAAAGGAATCCAACCCCTATCTTCTTAGAAATAATCAATGTTACACAGAAAATAAAATGAATTAATTAGTTTCTGATTCCCATCACACTTTATCCAGGCTTTGGTTAGGTTCTTACTTAAACTTCTTCACAGTTCTTTCCAGTTTCTTATCTAACTCGACGTAAGTTTTCTTCCTCTTTTCCCCTGCTATATTCAGTTCTATCCTCATGTGCATACAAGAAGATTCCTCCACTTCACTCTTCAAACAAAGTATAACATCTCTGATTTTGGGGTTGGGTCTTGTGCACTTTCTTCGCATAATCGGTCCAAAAGTCCTAAACATTGAAGACCGCCATACATCCCTTACTAAGTAAATAAACTGTGCAACAACATTGTACAAACTTTCCAACTCGCCCATCCTCAAAACCAAATAAAAACGTAACAAATTAAATGTTATCACATTACGATAATTGTCAATCAAAAACCGAAAAAGGAATCATGGACACCGTCGTTTAAAAAAATGTATTTATTTAAATATGAGGCTAAACTTGCAACGTTTGTACCATAAACACGTAGGTAGTATTTTATTAAAATAAAACTTTCGATACATATTTGCTATCGCCATTCCGAATATTGATTAATATTAAATATATTAATATGACTTACCGTCAACAATAGTCATTTCCCCCCCCCTTTTTAATATCGCACTACGGACGTTACGGCTATCCCGCTATTAACGAGTGCTTGCTGAGTAGTTCCCGTTGTCATTATTTAAAAATACGTATATATACAAACATACAACACATAACACTTAACACAAACTCTTTATATATTTTATTTTTATTTTCTTCTTCTTCTTCTTCTTCTTCTTCTTCTTCTTCTTCTTCTTCTTCTTCTTCTTCTTCTTCTTCTTCTTCTTCTTCTTCTTCTGTAGGCCCACTGTCACGACGCGTACTCTCCCATTGAAGAAAATAAAATTTAAAACGGACAGTACAGAAGCCTCAAGCTAGGATTGTGTCTGGTGTTAGGGGCGTGTCCTCCCTTCTACTTGCTTCCATAGCCTGACTTGTCGGTACAATCCATTCGAAGAAAACTAGGTACACAAATTACTACTTAGCTACATTTAATTCCCAAAGTTACAACTTCGTGACAGACTTTTGTAAACGTTTTATTCTTATTTAAACCGATAAAAGAAACGAAAGTAGAGTACGCTTTTACACAGAAGCATTTGAGGTCTATATTTTTGTATTCGGGTTGTACCGCTGAAAGTAAACGCAACAAAGTTTGGGGGCTCCTCTTTTCCTCTTCACTCCAGACACATTCCTACCTTGAGGATACTGTAAGTGTCGTAACAGTGTGCCTACTACACGAAAATAAATAAAAATAATACTACTACAATGGGCCAAGAAGACACAAAGATTTTCGTACCTTCTTGGGATTAGCAGAAGATTATATTCAATAAACTATTTCACTTTTTCTTTTCTTTCTGTTTTCTGTAAGTCAAATAGAGTTACTATTTATCATAGCCTACACGTTGTAACAAGTCTAGACTAACATTAAAGTAGAAATAACAATTTTATAATAAATAACTAAAATAGAAGCAGCCTAGATAAAACAACAAAGAAATGAATGACACTTAGGCATTCATCAGAAATGAATCTAAAACACTAATATAAGAAACTAACCGACATAACCTAACAGATGGATTAAAATGCAATGTAGTTTATATTAGGTAAAGTATGGAATAACAGACAAATAAAGTAACTAAAACAACGGTCAAGGTATATTTTTGTTCTTGACAGTTATTTCTAAACCGTAATATTTTTTTACTTGCGATTTCGTACACGGGTTTAGGTTATTGATCTTCACATTGCAGTGCTCTTATAATGAAATCACTTTAAGAGATTAAGAATGGTGATTTCTTGATTTATTTATCGATAGGTAATTCACAAACCGTCATTTGAAAATATGGCTACTAATAAGTTTTATTCAGGTCCTTAGAGGCTACACATAAGAAAACATTTGATTAGAATAACTTTAGCCGATTTTGAGAAAATAGCTATTTTGTGGTTCTATTTATTATAGTAACTTCTCCCAAATTACTTTAAGTTATCAAAATATGAAAGTCCTGAGAAATTGCCTAAATATTAAAATTTTATTAAAATCTATAATATATGTACTGTTTTTTATCACTAACTTAAAAAAACTTTGTGATCATCAAAAAAGAAGTAAAAGATCCTTAGTTCTCGATACTCTAATTACTTCAGGGTCGGAAGGTAACAACAGTTGATCAAGAGAAACCTCTTAGGAAAGATGTAACCTAAGACGGTACTTGTGTATTATACGGAACCCCGTTTTTGTACATCAAACTGTAACTAATTAAAGTAATACTGCAATTTTAGTTGATATAAAATAATCCAACCTAACCTGTTTGTGGCGATTCTTGCTACCAGATATCTGATCTACATTCTGGTTTACCAAAAACTCGAATATGTTAGGTTAGGCCAAGTCATATTATATATTCATACAGACTTATGAAATTATTCAATTTAAAACCAACATAAGTTAATAAATCAGCAAAATAATAACACAAACCGCTATTAAATACTATGAATGATTCTCGTAAGAATGTGCAGTACCACTGACCTATTAGTGGCACAGTTTAGATTGGACGAATTTCCGAACTTGAAAGAATTGCAGCGGGGCAAACAAAATTCTCAGTTACTATTTTGTGTTATAGCAGTATACATTTTGTGCCTGAGGGGGGGGGCATCTCCACCCCGGTGGGTCGACACGTGACCCATCGCCTTCACTTGCAAGGAAAACAATCTAACAACTGACTTCATTATATGGGAGATTTCTACGTTCGACGCGTTGTTAACAAATTGAATAGGTACGTATTTTGTGACTGTACAATATCTGTAACTGTTGTGAAATAATAAATGATTTTAATCGTGTTAATTTATTGAAATTCTCTATTATACGTTTCTAAAAGTTATTTTCTTGTTTATATGTGTTATGTATTTAATTTTTCAAAATAGACTCAACTGATTTCGTTCTATATATGTAGAATAATAATAATCGCGAAAGAATGATTCCAGTTTTGAAGTTATAAAAAAGGGAAGGTCGGTGTAGTAGGGAAGGTAGACGGTGTATATGAAAATGTGTAAAACCAGCTAAGTCCCTCGGGATTGACAATACGGTACTCCCTGTGTCTCTAAGGGGTGTCTGAGGTGTAGAGCAAAGCAGATGACGAGAGACATAATTCCCAAAATTACTCTTTTTGACTAATGGGACCTCAAATAGGATATTTTTCACCCACCACAATACTACATGTAGCCTATGTGCGAAAGTAAAAACAAACCACCGTTTTAATAATATAAAATTTTATGGCGATTTTTAACTGGATTTCCTTAAATAAGAATAACTAAAAACAATTTTTGTTATACTCTTATTAACTTTGATAATCCTTAATTTGTATTAAGTTGGGTAATTACGAAGTTCTCATTTCGATCTAGAATACATTTTAATAATGAGCAATGAATCATTTGTGAGAGTAGAGAGCATGAATCTCTCGTTATATTAAGTTAATAAATTTATTTATAGCTACAAAATTATCGTGAAAGTCATTTAGTTAGAAACAATAATATTATTAAAAATATAGATGACCTTGTACAGTAATATACACAATTACCCACCTTTCATAACATTTATCCAAGTACAGGGTGTTAGGGAAATTCCAGTACGTTTGTCATCAATAACATATGAAGATGATCAACAGTTGTAAGAAAACATAGTTTTATGACTATGTGTATAATATAAGTGTTATTAGGTTATAAAGAAACTTAACTTATGTGATGCCCGAGTTTATTGAGTATAAATCCGATTACAGGTCAACGGAATCTAAAAATAGTGTTTGTAGTCTGTCTGTCTTATGTATAGCGTAGACAGATTTTAACAAAATTTGGTATATGAACATATTTTGTAGATATCTCGGACTTGTTTTTCTATTTTTAAATCTCAAAATTTCTGACTACAAATCGCTCAATTTGTTCAAACAAAACGCATTGTCGTCATCTCTCCAAAAACCCCGATTCGTTAGTTATCGGTATTTTTTTTTTTTTTTTTTTTTTTTAAATAGGCCGTGTTACAAAATATTTAATTCATCCAAATCGGCTCTACCAATTTAGTTGAAATTTTAGTGAAATGTGAAAATTAATGACTCAAAAACGTGTGCAAAATAGTAAGTGAAAAAAATATTCTAGGAATAATAAAAAACAAAAATGATCCTTAAACAGCCGTATTAAAATCTCGATTTGAATAAAATACGATGTACCTACGTAAAGACACGTTTATTTCTCAAAAGAAACAAGTTTAGGTTTAAAACATAGTTTATTTCCAAAGACAACGTCCATTATTCTTGTTCTTACTTTCTACTACCGAATTAAAATTTTTACGATTAATAAATTTATTTGATTAGTATTTCGATGGGTGACTGAGAAATTTTTTGCAATGTTTGGCAGCTCCAACATTTTGTTAAGAAATCCCAAAATATGCCCCCATGCTGTTGATAAAAATTATTCTACGCGGATTGACTGTAGAGCACATGGAACAGACAGACAAAATTACAAAAACACATAGAAACTCGGCATCTATTTCTTGATCCATCACATAACTATATACTACGTATTGTGAAAATGTAAAAATGAAATTAAAATCTTTTAGCTCGTTTCAAAATTACATCTATAGAAAATAATTTCTACACGTAAGTTTAACTCATTTTGTTCAAATTGATATCAATGATTCCACCAGTATTCATCTATAGACATTTGTACTTACTTTTATCCTACAATAACCTAAATCTAATAATTTAAATTCAAATTTTAAACTATTGTCATTCTGACCTCTTCGGTTTTGAAATAATGCTTAACAAAACACGATTACGTTCCCTCTTCGAAGTTTCATTCCTCAGCTTTACGTGATTTTGTGCAAGATCTAATCAAGCAGTAAACCATATATCACATACAAAATTTGAATCAATTGAAATCAATATTGAACAGGTTTTCACTTTTTATGCACGCGTATTTTTCCGCCATTTCTAGGGTACTGAATTTTTTCCGTTAACCAATCAATCATTTCATGGGACAACCAGACTGAATCAAACTTTAAAAATGCAAAAATAATATTTGATATAATATACCGTACGAAGAAACGACACGGTGTATCCGAAATTACTCAAAAAATGGTATTTTATTTTATTTTAAGTGTTTCAAACAATTGAAAACGCGATTACAGAATATTCACCCCGTCATTGTATCCATCAAATCTACAATCTAAGAGAAATATTATCATAGACATACTCACATGCTACACACTGTCACTTGTGTTAAAGTAATTCGTTATTCTGACTATCCTATATGTTTAAAACTTAAACTTTCAAGGTCAAAGGTTGTAGAACAAGTTATGTTAATATTAAATGTAACCAGTGAGATACAACATTTCAAGGTTAACAAGGAACGGGACAAGCTACCTGTTGTGGAAACTGACAAACAGGAAGTCTTCATATCCTTGATCTTGTCCTTTAAGCCAGACTAAAATATTGGAGAACAATCGTTTTAAAGATATTTAAAAATTATATATTTTGTTAATTATAAAACAACACATTAGTGCAAACAGAAAAAACGTAGGTGGCTCACTGCTAAGCGTTGGTGCAAAGTTGGATGTTAATTTCACGCGAAAGAAACATACAAACTAATAGTTTATACCCTCGAATTAACTTATATAAAAGGCAATGACTGATTTCAGCTTATAACTTGAAAACCGTTTATCAGATTAAATAACAGTTGTCTTTCTATGTAAGTATCATAGCCTATGGGCCTATATTTACTTGTATAAAAGGCAACGACTGATTACAGCTTATAACTTGAAAACCGTTGATCAGATTATAATAACAGTTGTCTTTCTATGTAAGTATCATAGCCTATACGCCTATATTTACTTGTATAAAAGGCAACGACTGATTTCAGCTTATAACTTGAAAACCGTTGATCAGATTATAATTACAGTTGTCTTTCTATGTAAGTATCAAAGCCTATATATTTACTTGTATAAAAGGCAACGACTGATTTCAGCTTATAACTTGAAAACCGTTTATGAGATTATAATAACAGTTGTCTTTCTATGTAAGTATCATAGCCTATATATTTACTTGTATAAAAGGCAATGACTGATTTCAGCTTATAACTTGAAAACCGTTGATCAGATTATAATAACAGTTGTCTTTCTATGTAAGTATCATAGCCTATATATTTACTTGTATAAAAGGCAACGACTGATTTCAGCTTATACCTCGAAAACCGTTGATGAGATTATAATAACAGTTGTCTTTCTATGTAAGTATCATAGCCTATATATATTTACTTGTATAAAAGGCAACGACTGATTTCAGCTTATACCTTGAAAACCGTTGATGAGATTATAATAACAGTTGTCTTTCTATGTAAGTATCATAGCCTATATATATTTACTTGTATAAAAGGCAACGACTGATTTCAGCTTATACCTTGAAAACCGTTGATGAGATTATAATAACAGTTGTCTTTCTATGTAAGTATCATAGCCTATATATTTACTTGTATAAAAGGCAACGACTGATTTCAGCTTATAACTTGAAAACCGTTGATGAGATTATAATAACAGTTGTCTTTCTATGTAAGTATCATAGCCTATATATATTTACTTGTATAAAAGGCAACGACTTATTCCAGCTTATAACTTGAAAACCGTTGATGAGATTATAATTACAGTTGTCTTTCTATGTAAGTATCATAGCCTATATATTTACATGTATAAAAGGCAACGACTGATTTCAGCTTATAACTTGAAAACCGTTTATCAGATTATAATAACAGTTGTCTTTCTAAGTAAGTATCATAGCCTATATATATTTACTTGTATAAAAGGCAACGACTGATTTCAGCTTATACCTTGAAAACCGTTGATGAGATTATAATAACAGTTGTCTTTCTATGTAAGTATCATAGCCTATATATATTTACTTGTATAAAAGGCAACGACTGATTTCAGCTTATACCTTGAAAACCGTTGATGAGATTATAATAACAGTTGTCTTTCTATGTAAGTATCATAGCCTATATATTTACTTGTATAAAAGGCAACGACTGATTTCAGCTTATAACTTGAAAACCGTTGATGAGATTATAATAACAGTTGTCTTTCTATGTAAGTATCATAGCCTATATATTTACTTGTATAAAAGGCAACGACTGATTCCAGCTTATAACTTGAAAACCGTTGATGAGATTATAATTACAGTTGTCTTTCTATGTAAGTATCATAGCCTATATATTTACATGTATAAAAGGCAACGATTGATTTCAGCTTATAACTTGAAAACCGTTGATCAGATTATAATAAGAGTTGTCTTTCTATGTAAGTATCATAGCCTATATATTTACTTGTATAAAAGGCAACGACTGATTTCAGCTTATAACTTGAAAACCGTTTATCAGATTATAATAACAGTTGTCTTTCTAAGTAAGTATCATAGCCCATATATTTACTTGTATAAAAGGCAACGACTGATTTCAGCTTATAACTTGAAAACCGTTTATCAGATTATAATAACAGTTGTCTTTCTAAGTAAATATCATAGCCTATATATTTACTTGTATAAAAGGCAACGACTGATTTCAGCTTATAACTTGAAAACCGTTGATGAGATTATAATAACAGTTGTCTTTCTATGTAAGTATCATAGCCTATATATTTACTTGTATAAAAGGCAATGACTGATTTCAGCTTATAACTTGAAAACCGTTGATCAGATTATAATAACAGTTGTCTTTCTATGTAAGTATCATAGCCTATATATTTACTTGTATAAAAGGCAACGACTGATTTCAGCTTATAACTTGAAAACCGTTGATGAGATTATAATTACAGTTGTCTTTCTATGTAAGTATCATAGCCTATATATTTTTTACTTGTATAACACGCAATGGCTGTTTTCAAGGCCTATAATTCGAGAACCTTTCTATCAGATTTTCATTGCAGGTTTTTTATTTTATTTAAGTATCATAGCCTATATATTTATTTATATAAAACGCAGACTCTTTTTAAGCCTATAATTCGAGAACCGTTGATTAGATTTTCATTGAAGATTTCATTTCATTTAAGTATGATATCTGATGAGGTTTGAGTTTGTGTTTGATTCTCAATAATTCGTTAGTTCCTAAGTTGTAAGAATATTTGTCTGCACTGGTAATAAAAAAGCAAAATCTTATATTTTAAGCACTTTCTTGCCAATGTAATATGTATTATTAGTGATAAAATGTTATTTAGATATAAATCGGAACTAAAACTATTTTGTAATCGGTGTAACTGTTTATAACTTTTAACAATTATTTCCTCACAGCTAAAAGAAAATCTTTATTCTTTCGTAGCCTATATTTTTTTACTTTTCAGCAACACTATACCTTTTTACAAAATATAAATAATATTAAAATGTTGTTTATTATTATTTAAACAGTTTCTAAGTTATAAGCGGTTTAATTTAAAAGTACCACACAAATATATATTGAATGTGATAATTTCTAAACACCCAGTCTTTTTTATCTCAAAAAAGTTGAAAATCTACAAATTAGCAGATAAATATCAGAGATATAGGCTGTCTTGATATACCATCCTGTCCTGTGTATAACTCCAACACGCGAAATTTGAGTTATGACAGATAAATTACCTCGTTACAAACGACATTGAAACTAATCTATATACTGGGTTCGATTCCCGGTCTAGGTCGTATATGTTTCGCTTGAATCAATAATACTAGCTTGGCAAATAATGAATAAGCGTTAAAATCAATAAATTAAGTTACAGTAGATATATAATCACTGAAAATGTTAGGAAATTCTTAAAATGTGGATTTAATACTTTTCAGCGAAAATAAAAGTTATAACTCTGAAATTACTGCACTGATTCCAAAAAATATTTTAGAAACGAATTAACTAATTTCAATCTAACTGGATAACGTTCCTACAGAGATAAGAAAACTGTATGCAAATCGGTACAGCAGTTCTTGAGCTATAAATTTACAGACACGCAAACGTTCCATTTTATATATGTAGAGATGTGAAAAAGAAGATAAAGAAGCCTTTCCACGGTTTAAATAAATTTTGTTGTGTTTTACATGATAGAGTATTAGTGATAACGATATGGAAATCAGTTTACCCATGTCAAGACACCATACTCCAGAACTTCCAGATAACCTCAGACTTATGAATGGCTTTGATCTCGGATTGGTCGAAAAGAATACTTGGTGGGCTGAAGGGTAGCACGTTCTGTAAAGAAGTTCTATCCCGCTCATGTCAGCACCAGTCCATGCAAGTTATATTGTAATAAAGCCTCTACTTGCTAAGCTAGACCTTCCCCTACCTCGAAAATTGATTGAAATAGAGTCTTTAATGACACTTGTTATAGGCCTACCAGACAGAAAGAAACCTGCGCAGAACCGTCATCCCGCGCACGCATGTAGGGACGATGGCGGGGTGGGGATTGGAGCGGTGGTGGGCAATAAATTGTTACAATTTTCCATAATATAAAAGAATTTAAAACCTATAATTTAACGTCTTTTTACGTCTTTTACTTTGTAAAAAATTTAAATTTACTAATTGTAGTTGTCAGGAACATAAACGATACACATTCACAGTTTTTTAGCGCTGTAGCCTAGTAGGTTTGAAAAAGAAAATATTAAGCCCTACGCAATGAAGCCGCGAGCGGGCATGTCTGGCCTAACTCGGGCTCTCCCTTCTCACCACAGTTCTACTTGCGCGAGACACAACCTTTAGGAGGTTCTTTTCTAAGTGGTACTCCTATAATATTAATTTGGCCAGTTACTGCTCAACTGTGATCATACTGATTTACATTATTATCTCCATATTTCACCAAGAATTAAATACTTTTTTTTTGATAACTTACAGGTACAATTAATCTCTAGAGCCAATTGTTTAGAAACATAGCTAACGGATATAGGCTACACATAGGAAGGCAAGACCAGAATCGACATATTGGAAGAAAAGCCTATCAATATTAGATACCCAGTATAAGAAGTAAGGTTGGTCATCGCAAAAAGCTGGACCTTCGATTTTTTACTGATCTTAACGTTTCATGGCCTCGAACCAAAACAAAGTGATTTTTGACTGCAGTCCGTCTGACGTCGCAACAAAGATAGCGGTCACAAAACTTGTTATAGTGTACTCATTTTAGAATAATCGAATTAAAATATCAAAATGGCGGCTTAAACTTATAACAGACTAAATTAGATAAAATTTTGCAGATTTAAATTCAGCTGTTAGCGAATAGCGAAATTATTATCAAATTGTAATTTTGAACCCTAACCTCTCTAGAAAATGTGATATTAGTATAGTTACGAAATCCGCCAGAGCCGAGACGCCGACATGAGCGTAGCGAGCGGAGGCTTCTTCACATAATATGCCAACCATGGCCTTGATACTGATACGAGAACACAGAAAACCTATGTAACAAATGTTTAAAAAAAACTGGGTAAGACTCTTTGATCTACCAATACAATTTATCATTTCCAATTGCATTTAGAGGATCTGGTTGTATGATGTGGCTGGGTAAGTACCATGATGGACCCTTCAACTTGTTTTTTGGACTCTTAAGGCCTACATTTTAGCAAAATATTTACAACCAAACGGATTTTTTTGTTTTGGTCTTCTGGCAGCTTTCAAAACGAAAACTTGAGCTTGAGTGATTTCGCTTATTGGTCGAGAAATATTGTGTATCGTTCATTATGTGTACTTATATTAAACAGTGTGTGCGACATTTCCAGAATCCCACTACGTATTATAAACAAGTTTAGTAGGATCGCCTACAGCGACTGCAAGGAACTCGTTTATCCAGCTGTCGGAAGTTAATTTCCAAGGTCACTTTGTAAAGAATTCTTCTTCAATGTTACAGATAAAATATTGTAAAAATTGATAATCTGAGTTAATATAAGGATTTTGATGAAACCTTTGTTTTGTTTACCCTTAAATAAAAACATCTACATGGTTAGGTTTACAATTTACAGAAATGACGTATTTTATACGCCCTCAAGAGCTATTTTTGTGGTGTTTTTACAGATAACTCACGAAACTGTATTTTTGGAGAGAAGGTCCTTTTGTGTGAGTCCTTAGAGGCTCATATTTTATAGAGCTGATTTGGGGGAAAAAATCGTAATTTTTGATAAAAAATGGTAGCTACCCTCATATTTTGAGTTATCAATGAAACGAAAAAGTCTTTAACAAACAAAACTAACCATCTCAAAAATGTCTGTTCTGTTGTTGTCAGTTAAAAGTGACCTTGAACTGCTAATATATTTTTACTTCCGGTTTTTCACACGAGTTTGAATAATTTATTTCCACATTTCACTAATATTTTGAAGAAATCGTTAGCATCGTTTTTGAGAAATCAAATATTTTATAATGGTAAATTATTTTTATTGATTATTCATGAAGAGGCGTTTTTGGAGCATGTACGTTTTGTTTGGGTTCTTAGACAATACAATGACCCAAAATTTATCAAAATAACTACAGCTAATTTAGAGAAAATATTAATTTTTATGTTTTCTTATCGGAGATACCCCGAAAGTTATCAAAGAAACGAAAAAAACTTCTCAAAATAAAGCCAAAATATGCCCACATACCAAATTTGATTAAAGTCGGTCCACGCATTTGGACTGCACATACAAAAGTCAGACGACAGATAGTCACTTCTTTGAACTCAGAGGATCTCAAAACGTATAAATACCCGCAAACAACTTGATATCGATTGTTGCACTCATCGTGATAAAAGTGCCCATGTAAGGAGTTTACACGTCAGAGTGGTTTTCCTTAAAAATAAAACAAATGACGATTATAACGATGACTTCTCTGAAAGAAATCCACCTTCTGAAATCAAAATACTGTGAATGCAAATTTTGAGGAAATTCTCATTTTCTCTGCAGTGTCCAACCCTGACCACCATCTCGAATGCGACCTCCGTTTTTAAAACTATCAGCTACATTAAACACATCTATAAATATTGGAACAACTCTATCAAATATTCCTCCACAAAACCAAATTCTGTAATCATCGCCGTCTTCAAGAAATTGTCCCTAATGATCTACTTTACCACAATGTGACAGCATTTTAAAAACAAGAAAATAATGATGTAATTAACAATCACTGATGCGGCTAAAAACATTGCAATAACCATATCAAACAATAATCCATAAAACCAAATTCTATAATCATCGTCATTTTCCAGAAAATGTCACTTATATGCGAAAACAATTACTGAGCATATCAGGATGTTTTTGTTACGGGATATAAGTTTTCGTAGAAGAGGTTAAGCTGTTATTGGATTTGGTCTTAGATATTTCTTAAATAATGGTATAAAAAATTTGTTCTTATATATTTTTAATTTGTCTAGAAACATGGGAAAACGCCTAGTCATATAGATGATTATACCAGAAAGCATTTTTCTTGATCAAGGAACACTAAAACATATAGAAACACATGTAACAGGAAATATATTTTTCATATCATCTCTTTACTTTCTTTGTTTTTTGTATTTACGACAAAATAAAGTCAATACATTGAAATCTTAATAATATTGATAAACGTGTGACAGGTTATATAATCCTGCAACTTATTTAAACGATTTATTTCTACAATATTTTGTAGTGAATACAATATCAAGCCGCTACACTTCAACCACATCTGTTAGAAGGGTTGCCTACGTTGTCAGGCGTACTCGTGATTTCCTTTAATTGGTGAGTAGCGTCTATTCAATGTTAACTACTTCTTGGTTTAATATCTTTCTGTCGTATGTAGAGAGCTCTTCAGCCTAAACGCGTGGACTGATTTCAGTCGCGGGACTTTTTTTTCCATTTTTCGTTAACTAGAAATTTGAGGGTACTTTCAATGAGAAAAAAGACAAAATTACAAATTGCTCATTATATGCTCTAACGATTTTGATTAAATTTTGCCCTAGTGTATATTTTAGGTCTAAAACTAAACGATTTGGACACTATCTCTCCAAAACCCGATTTCGTTCAAATGTTAGTGACATGTAAAGCTTTATGACTGAAATCTGCGGGCAAAATCGCAAATAAATATAAATTATATATATAAATATATATAATATATATTTTTATGTGTATAATTGTTTTTATGGGTCGTATTGTGGTAAAGTAGATCATTAGGGACAATTTCTTGAAAATGGCGATGATTACAGAATTTGGTTTTGTGGAGGAATATTTGATAGAGTTATTCCAATATATATAGCTGTGTAAGTTATTGGTATATAAATTCTTCACTTGTTTTTATGTGTCGTAGTGTGGTAAAGTAGATCATTAGGGACAATTTCTTGAAGATGGCGATGATTACAGAATTTGGTTTTGTGGAGGAATATTTGATAGAGTTATTCCAATATTTATAGCTGTGTAAGTTATTGGTATATAAATTCTTCACTTGTTTTTATGTGTCGTAGTGTGGTAAAGTAGATCATTAGGGACAATTTCTTGAAGATGGCGATGATTACAGAATTTGGTTTTGTGGAGGAATATTTGATAGAGTTATTCCAATATTTATAGCTGTGTAAGTTATTGGTATATAAATTCTTCACTTGTTTTTATGTGTCGTAGTGTGGTAAAGTAGATCATTAGGGACAATTTCTTGAAGATGGCGATGATTACAGAATTTGGTTTTGTGGAGGAATATTTGATAGAGTTATTCCAATATTTATAGCTGTGTAAGTTATTGGTATATAAATTCTTCACTTGTTTTTATGTGTCGTAGTGTGGTAAAGTAGATCATTAGGGACAATTTCTTGAAGATGGCGATGATTACAGAATTTGGTTTTGTGGAGGAATATTTGATAGAGTTATTCCATTATTATTTTATAGCTGTGTAAGTTATTGGTATATAAAATCTTCACTTGTTTTTATGTGTCGTAGTGTGGTAAAGTAGATCATTAGGGACAATTTCTTGAAGATGGCGATGATTACAGAATTTGGACGCTATCTCTCCAAAAAGGCGTTTCCTAACTTCGGTAAAAAAATCAAAAAAAAAAATCCATCTGGATCGTGGTAAAAAAACTCTCCTACCGATTTCGTTCAAATGTTAGTAACATGTAAAGCTTAATGACTGAAATCTGCGTGCAAAATCGCAATTAAAATATATATATTTTTAATGAACCTTAATTATCGTAATTAAAAGCTCAACTTTAAGCAAATACGATACGGCCACGTTCATGACTCAAGGGAAGCAAGTTTAGGCACTTACAAAAATCTTATTCTATTAAACGAGCTAGGAATTGTATGTATGTATGTATGTATGTACCAATTTCCAGTCATTTTATCACAAAAACGACTCTAACGATTTTCTCCATATTTTGTATATAAAAGGTTTTCAACATCAGCAATCCAATGGACTTGGTCAAAATTTCGAAAATTAATAGAAGCAAGTCTGCTAAACAAATTAGGTGAAAATTCTACAAAAAAGTTTTAAAATATATTTTTATATTTTTCATAATGGGAGATAATTATTGTACTTATAACAAAACCAAATAACTAATAACATACCCAATTTTTTATAGATGAGACAATAACCCGATCGGAGATCGGCTTTCCTGGTACTATATTAATAATTTATCAAAACGTCATCCAGGGTTCTTTTTTACTGTCAACCACCAAACTGATATTAATACGACGATTAGTTTAGTTTATACTGGGTGGGGGCAATGAGAACACAACAATGTCGCAAAAAGTGATTTTTTAATATTTTGACGTTACACTAATTCGTGGACAACATAATATAACGCCATTTTGTGCTATTATATTTATTGTTTAAACATACCATATCTTATAGGGACGCTCTTGAGTCAATTGAAAATCTGTCGATAACTCGTTTGAGCATGGCTTGGAAAAACGCCAGAATATCTAACGATTCTCATTTTGCGTTCATTTAAATCTTGAAACACTTCAAACTTCGTGAAATCTGGAGATCGGGGTAGCCCAGAGTAGGCTACGTTACCAAATTTTGTTATCAAGCGATCTTCTCAGCATATAGATCGCTTTTAGAACACTACATATTTTGTGTAGTGGGATGGTAGGTGAGGGTGTCTATATGAACCAGTAATAATGGTTAGTAAGTAATTTAATAAAGTTGTTACTGATTCAAATGGCGATTCCAGAAGCAAAGAAATAGCGGACATAAACACGATCGGTTGAAACTCCACCGCATACAATGACTCGTGGAAAGGCTTTAAGGTCTTGAGGATTTTGACACTTTAATATTTATTTAATATTTATTTAATGCGCATTTAATGTTTATTGACATGGTCAGAACGTTGAAAGTGCGCTTCATCTGACATAACCAAGAGTTCAAAGAGGTTTGCTCTTGATTTTTATTTCCAGTATTTTATTCAAAAAGCTACTGTCCTGATAATAATCAGCTTCCAAAATGTTTTAACAACTTGAATTTTGAAGAGGTGAAAGTTGAGATCTTGATGCAACATCCTCCAAAAGGACTTATTGAAAATATTAGTGGCATGGCATATCTTCCTTGTAGATGTTTTTTGGCTGCGAGTAAAGGCAAGTCTTATAAATGGACAGATTTCATCTGAGCTGTGAGCTGCGCGTGGAGGGGATGTTCAAGTTTGTAGTTCGAGGCCGCGTGGGGACAGAGGCATTGTAGGGGAAACAGTCGGCACCGGCTACTGTCCACGATACAGCGGTCTTGCAGACATCGTTGTTAGTACCAACACCCAACACAGACTGAGGCGACCGCTTCCCCCACCACATCACTGCTGCTTAGACCACGCCTAGACCCACTGCGCACCCAAACTCCACAGCTCAGATGAAACCTACCCATTTATACTCTTTCCACATTATGTGGTGTGCGGTCTATTTTCACACTTGCTTCAACTTATGCTCTGTCGAAGCTGTATTTCTAAACGCCCCCACTCAGGTTGCTATTTTAGAGCAATCTGGAACAGCACTACGTCGTCCAGAATTGAATTGGACGGGGGGTGGGGGTATGTGAGTTGAGTATGAACAAGGGGTGGGGTGGGGGGGAGAATTAGATTTTGTAGACTTCAATTTGACGGTGTTAATGGAAGAAATACAAAAAGATATTGGAGGAGATTTTTTGCTTCAGTCAATGATTTTGTACCCGGTGTCTACAAACATAGTGCTTCTCACATGTATTTGAGCTGGTGAAGTTAGGTTTTCTACCCGATTTCTTATTATTACCAATTTTTTAATAAATATCAGAAATCCAACGTCGAATGGTCTTTAATTATTTCCTAAGATGTAATATGTATACAATATGAGTAACCTATCATTTGCTGGAAGTATCAGATTTTTAACCTTGTTCTTTTCCGACCTTTCATTCTATAGAGTGTTCGATGACTAAGGGCCTTTATTTTATATTATCTTTTGTTGTTTTCTTTCTTTATTTTTTTTTTGTCTACGGCGATGATGACCGAAATATTTTAACATAAGGAGGAGAAACAAATTTTATGATTTCCTCTTACGAAAATGATTCCTTAAAATTATTTTAGGTTATTCCTCGAAGTCCAATAATAATCCATTGATCAAAATCGGTTACGCTGTATCTTAAAATCATCAGTGCTAACGGATTCAGTGGACTTTTATGAAATCAATTTTTTGGACTCTTGAGGAGAAATATGGACATATTCAAATAGGTTTTTTTTTTTTTTTAATTTTCAATAGTCTAATTTCTTTCTTTGCACAGAACGAAAAAAGTGGGCGGATCTAACCAATCTGAACAGTTAAGTTGGCAAGAAAAAAGAGTGAGCAGAGTAAGTAAGGGTAGATTTCCAATGTAAACATTGGGTGTTTGGGACATTTCAACTTTGCTCTTTGTACATTGTAGCTTGTGGACATTGTAGACCACTTATAGTTTGACCAAACAGCCGTGCGCTCTGAAGGATTAGGTTACAAAATCATAAATTTGACTACTTAAAAATAGTTATAGACATTTTATTTGAATTAGCACGATCACAATAACATACATAATTACAGTATTTCTGGTAGTGATTTCAAACGTATGCAAAAAAAACAAACAAATAAACTAAATCAGAATCAATATAACAGTGAACGTATACTAAGAGTAAAATAAAAATAATTACAAATTAATTTAGCAATGTTACTGTAACATAACTAATAAATCAATAGAATAATATTATATAACTAACACAAGCATATTTACATAACCATCTTATGTTAAGAAGGCCTCTTAAGTGTCTTCTAAAATTTCCAGTGTACGTAAAAAAATAAACTATAATCAGAATCAAGATAACAGGGAACGTATACTAAAGTAAAACAAAATACAAATAATTACAAATTCGTTTTAAATGTTACTTTACAATAACAGTTTCCATGTTATTGACCTGATTACTATTACATTAAAGACGTCTGATTATTACAATATAAAATACGTGATAAAGGACTCGTTTTAATTATTTTCTAGTTTTTAAACTCATAAAAACCGGTTAGAGTTGTCACAATTGTACCGTTTTTGGACTCATTTGCGAGAAATAATATTTAGAGTTCAGTAATTAGAATAAAAATTAGGTAAAGTTAAAATCTAGAAAAAAAATTGATTTTGTAGCACAAGGGCTAGTTTGTGATTCATAAAAGAACCATTAGCTGCTCGGTAGGTCGAGCCGTGCATGTGAGTGTGTCTAAGCGTTGGGGAGCAAGGGTCGCCCTAATCCTTCAGAGCGCACGGCTGTTTGGACAAACTATAGGATATTGTTTGACAGCTGATAATAGTCTAAGAGTTGCCAGAGAAAAAGTATTGGCAATAGTTTACATTAAATTGCCCAAAGTGGTGGATTAGTGAAGGTTTTGGTATTTACAAGAAAATTTAAAAAAATATTTCAATTGCCGCCTTTTATTTTTAATGGGATCAAAGTTCAAAAATTGTGTATTTTTGTAATAGCTTTGAAAATATACAGACAAACGAATATAAAAATGAAAGAGTATAAAATTTTACACGAAAAGATCAAATACAAACTTTTCTAATTTTATTAGATTAAAAATAAAAGAGTGTTCAGAGCAATAAGCTGATTTGCACTAAAAGATTCTTGAATTCAGAGATGAAGGCGCATAAATAAGGTTGCACAAATAAAGTAATTTTTTGTAACAAAAAGTGTTTCATTCATGCTCATTACAGTTGAAAATCGTATTTTTCTGTTTTTTATGGCAGTTACCTCCAAATATATATATATATATATATATATATATATATATATAAAGATAAAATGGAAAAAAAACGTCAAAGTCCCTGAGAAATGGATAAAATACCAAACCCACAAACCAAATTTGATTAAAAATCGGCCTACGTGTAGAGCATTAACGACATGGATGACATCATTCTAAAAACTACTTTTTGTATACAAGAGATCTCAAAACATATACTGTATAGACTATCCAAAACGATTTTGCTAAACTATCACATAACTTTCTCTATACTGTTACAAAATTTAAAACAATGGTAAATTTCAAAATTTCTTTGTTAAATTCATTATTTTGTTGATGTTTTTAGTTGAAACGATTGAGCCATTGTTAAACTTTCTACGAATAATAATTTTCGATGTACAACTCAAAATTTGGAAAAGTCATATTTAATGACATCAATATTATATACAGCCTAGGCTTTATGTTTAAGTTAGAATTTGTTTTACGATTTTACAAAATTGATTACCAAGCTCTCAAATCTTAAAAAATATTATTGATTGTTCAGTTTTGTTTATATTGTTATTTTAATGTAATAAAAAACTAATTTTCAAAAAATAGCCTCTTTGTACAGCATCAACAAGGTAGGAATGTGTCTGGGGTGGAGAGGAAAAAGGAGCTCCCACACTTTGTTTGTTGCGTTTACTTTCAACCCAATAAAAAAATATAGACCTCAGGTGCTTCTGTGTAAACGCGTATCCTACTTTCGTTTCTTTTATAGGTGTAAATAAGAATAAAACGTTTACAAAAGTCTGTCACGAAGTTGTAATTTTAGGAATTAAATGTAGCTAAGTAGTAATTTGTGTACCGAGTTTTCTTGGAATGGATTGTACCGATAAGTCAGGCTAGGGAAGCAAGTAGAAGGGAGGACACGCCCCTTACACCAGACACAATCCTAGTTTGAGGCTACTGTAATACAACCAGATCATCTAAATGTTGCTTTCTTGTGCTATGTAAGGATCGTTATATTGCATTGGTAGATCAAGAGTAAGTTTGTTTAAAACAGTTGTTATAAAGGTTTTATAAACTTGGTAATTTAGTACATCACTACTTCCTTGCCGTCCGCTTGGCGTAACAGGCTCGTAGATGTGTACAATATAGCTACGCTCTTGTCAAGTCTCAGCCTTACTGAGCCTCGCCGGTACATTTGTAAAGAAGCGACAGAGCGTGGGCACACACCTATCTATACTCTTATGTTATTTCTAGATTTGTTTATCTATTCTGAGTGGGAGAGTGGAACCAATAAGCTCAAAACAAACAGGAGGGGAGAGTCATTACGTGGCGAATAAATTTATCTATGTTGGCAGAGCATCTCTTTCCCACTCCTGTTTAAGATGACTTGGCAATTATTATTGTTTACATGTTTAAAGTTGTTTTGCCACAATTCGAATTGTCGCGCCAGGAAATTGAGATCGGTGCATCATTTGCCTTGCGTTCATTAGTGTGGGCAGGCAGCGAAATTAAACAGTTGCAGTTATTTATACTCATGATCTTTAAAAGTTTTAACATCAATATTTACCTGAACAATGGTCGGCTAAGACCATTTGGACCGATCTAAAGACACCCAGGGATATGGATAATTAAGTGCTCGCAAGTTTAACCGTAATTGTATCAGAGATAGTTATGACGGGCAACGGTTACGGTATCTTTGAAACAGACCACGTTTCCCCTTAACAAATTGTTAATACGTAAGTAACCACTAGATTAGTATTTTAGAAATAATAATTAATTGTTTAACTCATTATAAGCTGGCTTAGTGTATCAGTAACCTAGAGTGTTAATTGCAATAACGGCTAATCAATTCAAGGGCCCACACGCTTACCGAATCTCCCAATGTTACCATTTCATTGTAAATGATTTAAAGAGAGAAAACGAACTCAAAACTTTAGAAGAGAGGTGGAAATCCTGCTTGGGTATCCTGACTGAATTTGGTACAGGGGTGTATTTTGGCTTCTACAGTAAAACTTGATCAATATGGGAATACTTTTAATGAATGGTACATGGTGTTACAAAGTAGAATGTAGAAATACAGAAGCAAGCCGCAACAAAAAATAGTTTATATTGGATATGATAATGTAATTTGGGTGTTTCGAAATATAGTACAACCGGTTTTAATGCAGTGGCGGTCTGGCTTGGAGTGGGGAGGTTGTTCGTAACACACTGTCTAGAAACGCACTGACGAAAGACGAAAGGACGGCGGAACAATAACTCACTCGCTTCCCCCACCACTAAAAAGTGACGGGAACCTATTTGCCCGATGAAGGTCAAGCGCCACTACATACCTAATGACCTCTACATATGTTGAGAACACTTGATACGATGTGTCGGTGACTCGGGCCTAAATATCGAAGGTATATGAATATCACATTATCTTGGGAGAACAGGGTTCGAAACTACATTTTTGACCATTACTTTGCATTTGTAGAAGTAGAGTTGGTACCACTACAGAGTTGAAATCTGCAAATTTTTATGTGGTTAACGTGTTCATCTATTAAGTAACACACGAAATATAATCAAGAAACTCAAAAATGAAATTTTCACAGGGAAGGGATGATTGAAGTAAAACGTGAACGATTTTAAAAATGGTTCATAAACATTGAACTAACAGATAAACTTGTGTTTTGACACATCTGAAATATGAAAAACTTTACATATTTAAAAATAAATTACTCAAGAATTAAATGAAGGTTTAAAATAAGCTCCAAAATTATAATTTATAATATAGAAAACGTTTTACCAGAAAACCAAGTACAATTTGTACAACTTTGTACAATTTTAAAATGGTGAAGTGTAAAATTGTTATTGTCGAATATCTCGAAATCCAATAACATAACAAAATATTATTAATATATTTTTCCATATTGCCTTACACATAGGCCTAATATACAGTACAAGTTACTAGCAATAGATACGGTACACAATATTATAGTTTGTTTATTACATTTATGCATTTTTAATTCTAATTGATGTATTTTGAAGTAATTTCTCCGGTATTTTGAAATGTATTTAATAAAGTTTTGTTTTGTGTTATACAGGTAAAAGTTTACATAAATATTGCGTAAGCCTATACCAAACCTTAACCAATATCTTATGTACTACCAACGGTATGTTTTTTTTTTTGGTAAAAAAACCAAATAGCGATAGACGATAAACGAAACGTTTCTGTACCCATGTTTATAAAACTTTTAAACTTATTTTAAATTCTAAAATTAATCCCCAAAATATTGCCGTGCAATTTTTAGTCAATCTGTTTATATAATTACAAATAACCTATTTTAAAACTAATTATTGTCAGCAATAATATGTAATTAAAGCATAACCAATAAAGGCGAACAGTGAAGATAAATAATAAACTATAATTTTTCTCCATTCCTTGCTCTCTTTAATGTGGCGTAACTTAAAAGTGATGATGGGTGGGGGGGGGGGCGATCATTTATCTACGAATTTATATCTAGAGTATCTAGAGCTATGTTGTTATTCTAAAAAAAAAAAATTAGATACAATTATACAAAATTTGATCAAAATCCGTCAAATAGTTTATGTTGTACATTGTAGAGCATTGCTCAAATGACAAGTAAACGTAATTTTAAAATAACTTTTTTGGGCTTAGGGTAACTCAAAACGAATATTATTTATGTGAAAACCTCAGCATCGATTTTTACCATTCTCTATACCACGTAAATGTAAGAAAGTAAGTGAAAAGGAGGAAATTAAAATATCGATTTACACTGATCTCGCTAGTATTCAACGCACACAAATATAGATGAAAAGAGATTTTCATAAAGATCGATACAGAATTTAAAAACAAAAAAACAAAAACAAAAAACTGTTAAACATTATAAGCAATATTTTCTATTTTAAATAAATTGTAGATGGAACATTGCTGAACTATTATTGCATAGCTATGGTATGGTTGATGCAATCATCATAGGCTAGCTATTGTACTGATATTGTATGGTCAACGTAGATTATAGAAAACATAATAAAAGATACAACATTATTTAAAAGAAAAAGATCTTTCTATAAGAAACTTTAATTTATACAAAAACACGTGAGATATAATTAATGGAAAATTTTATGAAAATAACCGCTCGAGTTGTAGAAACGACCACTAGCTTTAAAAAAAGAAGACAAATTTTTGATTGTATTTAAGTGATGGATCAGTTTCAGTACCAACTACAGTTTCATTTGAGTACAAACTATAAACATTCATCTGTTATAGGAATGATGATCTGTGTACATTTCATGACCTAGATATAGTTTATGTGAGGCAATATATATATATATATTTTTAGAGTATGTAGGCTATATCCTTCACCTCATTGCTATTAATATTCATTTGTAATATTTCTGTATATAATTTTCTTAATTTATAGAATTCTTTAAGTTGGTTATTAAAATTAAATTATGGGTAATTTGGCAACACTTTTTTGAAAGTATAACTGTTACAGTGTTACGGTCACTACTAGTAGTACACTCTACCGGATCTTATTTTCAACTTACGTAGTTTCTGTTTAGTGTTTGTGCTTTTTGCTCTTGTAATGTATCGTGTTTAGGTGACAAGACTTTTGATGATGTTCTGTATTATTGTTTAAAATCAAAATTTTGTGTGTGGTTCCTGTCTTTTATTAAAACGTTCCTTCGTACATAATTTAAACCAAAGAGTAAGTTTCATCATACATATTTTTTTCGAAATTAAAAGCTAGTGTTAAAACTTTGTAGTTGTTGATGACAAAGGGAACAGAGAACAGAGGTTTGAGTTTAAAGGCTACTTCGTCACCTTGGCTTAATTCGAGACGGTACAAATTGTTATATTTTGCCACTTTTATTTGCCACGACTACATATAGATTTTTCGCTAAAACTCTTTAAATTTTATAAACTGTAGATAGACTGTATTTATTTCTAAACTTTTGCTTAGGTATGGTTATGATTTTTTAAAGATAGGCTATAAGGTTACATAGTCCTAGTAATTACAAATATTTAATCTTAAACCATATTTATCTAATTGTAAAGTAGGTCTAGGTTTAATCGGTTGTATTAAATTGATTAAAGTAACCAACAAAGGAAAAATCTTTGTGGTTTTACTCATAGATACTAGGTTTCAGCTCATTACCAGAAAGCTAGGTTACTGATAAATTGGTACAAGTTTCCTACATCTGTCCAAAGATTAGATAAACAAATTCATTTAAGTTAGTAAACACATTCATTTGAAAAGGAAAAATAGTATTTTAAGTTGAATTCACGTTTGACTATAAAAATTGAAAATGAAAAGTACCAAGTTCACATAAAAATAGGTTATGTACAAGTCTAAATTGTTGTTACTGAAGTAATTACAGATGACCAACTAGGCTAGGCTACAAGATATTGCACTATTATTTGTTATTATATTATACACAAGAGTATTGAAAAGGTTAGGGTTAAGAACAATTTGACCAACATTTTCCTCATTAAAACTTATTGTTACTTTTAAAATCTATGTTTGTGTAGGCTACATCCTACATGCTGAGGGGGTCAGTTGTACATCGGTCTCGGATTTTGCTATACAAAAATGGTAAATATTCATTGTATGGTAATTGTTTACAGTAGCACCCCAATTTTAATAGGTATTTTTTCCTCGTTATTTTTGTACTACATATCTGTCTTCATAACAATAGTAACATTTTTTCATGAGCAAAAATGTTTTTCATTTTGAAATTGACAAATTTTAATGAGGGAGGTTATTTGTTGGTTCAGTTTATGTGGCAAACACAATGTTTCGACTGATCACTGAAGTTAAGCAACATCGAGTGTGGTTATTACTTGTATGGTAGGCCTATACCACGCGTGCACAATTTCAGTTGGGATAAGTGTTGTTTAAACCATTGAACAGTCAATATGGAATGTGAGATGTGTGAATTATGTTTGTCTGATGTTGGTAATTTCAATGATTTACAAATTCAAGACTTATGATTGTCGCAATATTGTAAAAATAAAATAAATGCTACAGGTGTAATGCTTAGGGTTCATATAGGTTTACGCGATAAGTAGCTGCCTTACTTGACCTTGTAAGGAAAAACAATTTGTGTACAAACCTATTTTAATGTGAATTCACTTAATGGACCTTAACCTAGAAAATTTGAAATCATGTTTGTTTTTTCCCGTGAAAAACATTTTTGGGCATAAAAAAGTCACTATTCTCATGAAGACAATTATGTAGTACAAAAAAACAAAAAAATCAAAATTGGGGTGCTACAGTAAACAATGACCTTATTCTTCCCAGACCTGTAGTTTCTTTACTAGGCTTGTTTAGGTACAATATAATTTGTAAAAAAGACACGCTAACTTGACTTAGTAATACGGATGAACTTATACATATGTAGTAACCTAATCTTGGAATTCTTGTCTTAGAATTATCATTTTATACTAAACTAATATATTTTGGTACTTCAAAAGTCCCTTCCTACATCAATTATGATCTAATTATTTCAAATTAAGGTAGGTAGTAAACGATTTCATGATTTTTTGCCACTAAATTCAATTGGCATATACACGCCATAATTACCTATATAGGTATAGTCATCTAGTCAAACCTAATAAAACAAATAGTTTTTACCATGACAAATATATGTTTTAATAATAAAGATCAAGCGATGACATATTCACTAACTTGACAAACGTAAACGTAATAAATATTAATAAAGGCATTTGAACCAGAGCTAGATTTGAAGTAAACTTTTAACCTAGGTTTAACCTAACAACAGCTGGATTCCCTTGTTTTAAATGTATTATTTGACAGTGAAAAAATGCATATGTGACTTTAAAAGTGTTTTCCAAAATTAAATATGATCTAATTGTTTGGATATAAAGTAAATAGTTAACAATGTTAGGCTATAATTTTTCATAGCAAAATCCGAGACCGATGTACAACCGATAATTACCATTGAGGTAACATTAAATTTACCTTTATCAAATCTACATTTTTGTTGGTAAATATCGGTTGTACCTCTTCCTCTGATTTTTCTATAAACAATTCAAATACCTTGTAATCAAAGGATCAGATCATATTATTTGTCGCAATAAACATTTTAAGTCCCAAAATGCATTTCTTCACTGTTAAATAACACATAAAAAACAGGGCAATCTGTTTCTTGTTAGGTTAAATACAGCTGTGATAATGATTGACTTCGTTAGTCAAGTGTCATCACTTTATGTTTATTATTAAAACATGTAATATAAATATTACTATATGTTAGTATTAAATTTATAATAATTTTAAATATTATTATAAATGTTATATAATATAAATATTATTTGTCATGGCAAATTCCTGACTGTGTGAGGATTCGATAATAGCTTGTCATTGGATGCATATATATATATTGACAACCAGACCTAGTAAATGAACTGAAAGTCTGGTAATTTAACTATATATAGTTACCTTCCCAGACCTATAATTCCTTTACTGGGTCTCAAAGAGCGATGTGAGATTCAACAAGCGATCATACATTCAGTGACTTCATAAGCATAGTAATTAGTATTAACGTTGGCATTCCTAACCTACGTAACAGGATTTCGTACTTTTATAAATCTCATTTTCTATTAAACTAATGCATTTTGGGACTTGAAACATTTATTGTGACTATTAATATGATCTGATCCTTTAATTGAAAGGTAATTTTTTTTTTGTTTTCATATTTTTTTATAGAAAATCGGAGGACGAGGTACAACCGATATTTACCTTTTTGTTTAACCAAAAACTGCAAGTACTCTTAGGTTAGGCCATGTTAATATTCAAATAGACTCATGATATTGACAAACTAATTTGTGCTGAAATCAGGTATAGCAGATTTGCAAAGTACAATGTGTGATAACTCCACGAATAGGTTAAGTTAGACCAGGTTTATGTTACTTACTATTCAAATAATCGATAGCCTGTTTGTCATACACGTGGTAAATTGACCTCAGTTTTTAAACTTTTTGTGCATTTCCTATTTATGGGCACATGCACGCTTTATTTTGTATGTAGTCTTAATAAGTAGATTGTGCTCATTCAGACTAGCCTACCTATGTAAAAAAAAAAAAAAAAAAGATATAACTGTGGTCATGCTGTTTTTAATATTCACCATTGATTATCGATCAGATTAATCACTCATGATAATTATATAGATTAGCTGGTATAGTTAATTTTGTTTCTTGTAACTACAAAAACAAAAAGGATTAACTTAATTTTAATCCTTTACTACATACCTTATTTCTTAAGAATAATACATTTCTTCAATGTAGAATTCACTTTTTCACTGAAAAATCACAATTTCAAAGCTTCAAAATCTACCTATTTATACGTTAGACATAGTACCAATTCTTCACATTCGCGTCTCGTAATGGGAAATGGCAATCACGTATGGTTTGACATTACATCATTACTATCACAAAATATGTTATACAAACGAGAGATTTCTCCAGGTGGCTATATATATATAGGTATAAGAACAGGTTTGGTCAGGTGTATAGCCTATGTTTATATCCCAATAAATTTGGGATTTAGGCCTATTATTTAAGAAAATTCACTATGAAAAAGTAAATTCCACTACAAGAATTTAATTTTCTTTTTCAATAGGCCTATACTAAATGAATTTGGCATATATTTTTATTTAATCTTACAATATGTAGGCTAAAGTAAATGTTTAAAGATTGTTTGTTGTTTTTGTAGTAAGTTAGCAATATTCACATCATACATTAGCTGATGGGGTTCCAGGGAATTGTAAGCCTGTTATAAATATGACCATTCTATTATTCATGTAATTTCTATCTACCACTATGACCTCGTACAATGTCTGGGAAGATTACAGGGTAGGTAGGGTAATGAGCTTGTGTTTAAACTACTATCTTTCTAGTATAGCTTCAATATATTATAGTTTATAAATAAAGTAAATTATTTTGGTTGTTTTAGGCCTATAATAAATTAAATCTACACAATGTTTGAATGCATGCTCTACATTTTGTTTTGTGTTAATACAGTATATGTAAAGCGGAAGAGTATATGAGTATGTTTAGAATTTCTAGTAACACTCATTCATTAGCTGTAGGCTAGTTATAATGGTCTTTTGGTATTTGCTAACCTATAAATCATGTTATTTACGGTATAACCTTCCACCATATTAACGTAGGTACACTTTTTACTGAAACCAAAATATAAGACCATTCAATGAGGTATCGCCTCATTTCTGCCATGAGCCGTCAAGGGTAATGTCTAGATCACTACAACCATCATTACTAGAAACTGTTTACTCAACCGCATTATGCATAGATTGTGTTTACGTATCTTCTCGGCAAATAAAACTAAATATCTCTCTTATTAGAAGTAGCTCTCTTACGTGTAGACCTACTCGCATCGGTTTGAGAACTAGGACTACAGCTTGCTTTGTTTGTAAATTGATTCCTTTTGAATATCTTTTATTAAAACATTTTCTTATTCAGGACATTGTGCGCTATACAATAGTAATAGAACACTTACACAACCCAAAACGACTCAAAATTCACCTACTTTTACAGAATCAACAACAGTTTAGGCTTAGAATAGAACAAAAAGTACAAACAAGTCCTTTGTTGTTTGTTGGAATAGTTTTGTCAGGTTAGCCAATATATGAATACAAAATACATCTAGTAAAGTGCAAAACGTAGTAGCCTACTATAATATATACAATCCTACGATTGGAATGAACAAGATAAAACTTTCTCTTCCTTTCGGTATGAGTGAGAATAATCATCGCTAGGAAAATACAGGTGAACTGAATGTTTCAATAAATAATTTAAAATACTTACCAACATTACAGACACTTTTCAGTCATACCTTTGGAAATCAAAGTGTCTAAACTTTAAAAATTAGTGGAAAAAAATTGTAAAAATACTAATTTATTCATACCTGGATTTTTAGTTTGGTAAATATTGGCAGTAATTTAATAAGTTATCAAATTTTTCCAATTAACAGATAAATTAAGACAAGCACATTTTTAGTTTAGTTATGATGGTAAATAATAGTTCTAATTCAATTTGTTGCCACAATTTTAGTGGCATTTAATTTGATGCACTAAAAGATAAACTCATTTGTAGGCTAATTAGTTTGGTATATCTTGGTTCTAATTTAATTCGGAAGACTATAGAATATCTTCTTTTAAGTAACAATTGGAATTAATTATACTGTGTGCTTAAGTCTCCAAATACATTGTCCATAATGAAAACAAAGTCAGCGTGAATAATGAAAACAAATCGATCTTTCAGAACATGACAAAATTGTAATACAGCATAGAGTAACATATCTTATGAATTACCAAACTTAGACAATAGCGGCGGCATATGACAAAATAAATACATGGTAAAAAATCAATTTATTATTTTTTTTACTACTTTAGAATTGTTTTTATCAATTATATGTCTGCTGAATGTTTTATATTCTGAACATCATAGATTATTTAAAAAAATAAATATTTCAACAAGATTCTATTGAAAATGTGTCTTCAGAATTATTAGTAGGCTACTACCCTATTTTTAATGATATTTCATAACTTAGTCTAATTAACACTATGTAACTGGATTTAATGTAAAAAATAATGTTCTATATTATTTTAAGCTTGAACAAAATTAGATTGTCAAAGAGTTCTAGATCATCATCATCCATATTGACAACACAAAAACACTGTCATGATATTCTATAGATTTGAAAATATTATTAAGTCAGTTACACACATTTATCTACATCACATTATTTTTGTTTAAAAGTTGTATTGAGAAAACCTCAATTTACCATAATATTTGTTGAAAGTCAGATGCAAACATTGCATTATATGATGTTTATAAGTATACATTTTTAACTATAAACATTTCGACTAGATATAAGACACCTTATATCTACTTATATTAAAAAAAATTCCGAAATTTGTTATTGTTATTACCAAATGTACATAACAAATATGTTATGAACGTATATTAATAGGAATTCACAAGTTCATGTCAGGTAATTTAATATTCACTTCCACAATGGTTACTTTTAAAGCCTATGTTTAAAACAATCAATATTTTTCTTTGGAAATTATATTTTAAAGTGAAATTTTGACAAAAAAATCACAAATGATTTCTGATTTTTAACCGGTAAATTTAAAAATAAATTACAAAATGATGCTAATAAGAGAGACTTTGACTACATTTTAACCGTCATTGTAAACATCAAGTATTGAGATTCATGTGAAGCATGCCTATTGAATGAACATCATAAACATCTTTTTAGTTTGTAATAATATGACGATTTTTATAGTTATAATATCGTAAGAGACTCCAGGGCCATTTTATATAAATTTATGTATGAGTATGATTCATTTTTTTCCAAACATTTGACGAAATATGGGAATGTGAGAAAAGGGAGTGTCTCATACTTTTCGTTAGATACATGTGATGAATTCATATCAAATATGGGCAGTAAGGTTATAAAACAAATCATAGACGTATCCCACACTGATCTACTAGTAGTTGTTTTGAGGTATGTTTCACTTACCGATGCATCTGCTAAAGAACGTTTAGTGAAATTTATGCCTAATATTGGTCATAAAGGCTGAAAATGTAGAACGAGCAATTCTCACTTTGCTTTAGAGAAACTTAATATAGACATTAAAAACTGTCGCAGACAAAGTTATGACAACGCATCAAATATGTTCAGTTCGTATACTGGTCTGTAAGCAGGAATAAAACTAAAAAATGACAAAGGAGATTATGCCTTGTAGTATTTTTCATTATTACAAGGAATTTACACATTCTGTTCAACCTCAACTTGCCAATGGGGCCTAATAAAAGAAAGAGTGGAAAATAAGAATCAAGAAAGACAACATATTAAGAAAATTACTTTATCAAAATGTTTGAGCGAGACCAGTTGGTCCACTAGAGCAGAAGCTGTCCACACACTGTGTGCTGTCTATAAAGAATATGAGTTTGTCCTACAAAGCTGGGCTAAAGATGTTTCTCAAACACCTGTAATTAGAATGACTGCTGAAGGGTTTTGCGAACAGTTAGCCCTATTCGACACAGCTTTCCTCACTTTGCTTTGGAATGATCTGTTACAAAGAATTGATAAGACAAGCGAAACTTTACAAAAAGAGGAATTTAACTTTCTGAAAGCGATAAAATACCTGCAGCCCCTCCAAACGTTTTTTGAAGAAAAAGAAGAAAAAAAACTTTGATGAATATGAGAATGCACCCACTAAATTGTATGGATTGTAAGCGGCCATTTATAAAAGAAACAGAAAAAGAACATTGTAGATGAAAAAAGGGGATGTGAATGTGAATCAAATTTGGAGCTTAAAATCATGTTCAAAAACTGAAGTATTCCTTTCTAACCGGGCAACTAAGTAGAAAACGGGAAAGCTACTCTTCTCTCTCAGTGATAGATTTGAGATATTCAACGATTTTAAGGTAAGGGTTTTATATAGCCTTATACTTCACCATAGGTAGTCATGAGCTAGTCAACATACTATTATGATATATTTAATAATATTAAAGTTAATGTTGAAGTGTAAATGTGAATTATATTTTAAAATATTCAAGTTTTTAATGTTGAAGTGTAAACATGAATTATAATTTAAAATATTTATGTTTTTAATGTTGAACTGTAAACATGAATTAGGAGTTGATATGTGTAAAAATGCCATTACGTTAAAAAAAAAAAAAAAAAACATTAAACACAATAAAACTAGGCTAAATTGATAAAACTACGTTTTGTTCCAAAGTTTCTATTACAAGTTTCATTTTTCAGGCTAAAGAACCTCTGCCAACCAAAGTCCAAGCAGATTCGCTGGCTATGTTTTATAGTGATGGCATAGAGGTTGATAGTCTAAGGGAAGAATGTTTGCATTTCAAGCAGTTCATGGAAGTTAAAAAGATAAAACACCTTCAAGAAGCATATAAGTATATAAGAAGCAGCGAACCAAGTTTATAAAGTACTTTTCCTAATCTAAAAGTGGCCATGAGGAATTACCTAACCCTGCCAGTCACTAACAGTTCTACTGAATGAGAGTTCTAAGCTCTGAAAAGGCTCAAATCAAAAATCAATAACAAGGTCATCCCATCAGGAGACCAAGTTTAATAGTTTGATAGTGTTCTGCACCGAAAAGGACATGACTATGAACATGTGTTTTGACGATGTAATGAACGAATTTGCAAAAATAGTCAAGAAAAATCAATGATATGGTATAACAATTAACTGTGTATTATTAGGGTTTCTTTCAATGTCAAATGTCATTATTAGTTACAATACAATATTTATGTAGACTTTTTTCTTTGCCAAAGATTAATTATATGGCATTCTTATTTTATTCATAGAAAATATAATCGTATTTGATTAAAACAGCTATGATTGTTCGGTTATAAGTTAATACATTTTTTTTTTAATATGACAGAAAATGTTAAATTTTTTTATTTTTACCATTGCCATTAGTTTTACATGTTATTATTTTGTACCACATCACTTATGTTTTTGTTCTTTTACTTTTTCATATGACAAAAAATGAACCATATTTTAATTTTGATCGCTGTGGACAAATTAGTATTAGCTGACATCAGAATGGTTTGGACGGCAAATGTGGCTCAGGCCCAGGGTGCACTGCATACGAAATGCGGCTTTGAGAAACTCACTAAGGATGGATTTTTCAAAATTAAACTCCTAAATGGGTAAAAAGGGGGTATAAAAGTTTGTATTGGAAAACGTATTTTTTTTGGTTGGATTTTGCTTGAAATTTAACATAAATATTCTACATACAACACAAATAATGAAACACGTATTTTAGCATTTTTCCAAAATTCAACCCCTAAGGGGTTTAAAATGGAATGGTTGTATGAGCGTCTATTAATGGTCTATTAATGATCATCTGTAATGGGATAAATATATTTACAGACTTAATCACTTCAGCCTAACCGCTGGATCAAAAAAAGATTTTTTTCCATGCTAACATGAAATGTTATAGTCAAACAGCCATAAGAGTGATCACAAGACTTCCATTATATCTCTAAAACGGCAATAGCTAGAGAGCTGAAATTTTGCATAGAGGTTTAGGTCATATAGTAGTTACTCACTAAGAAAGGATTTCAAAATAGACCATCCTGAAGTGGGTTAATTAATTTTCTTCGCTTTGGAAAAAATCAATAAATCCAAGGTACCTATAAAAATTGCATCAGGTTATTGATTTTATAGGTTTTGGGGCATTCTAATTTACATACAGCAAGTCCGAAGTCGATAGCTCAAAGCATTCTTGAATATGATTTTTTATTCGCTAACGAAAAACGTTTGGTAATTTACTTTTGATATTTTGAATTTTTTGTATATATGTTGTGAGATATCATTCGATTGTATATTTCAATTAAAACACAAGAAATTTGAGTAACAATAACAAATATATATGTTTTATGACCTCTGTAATAAAAAATAATAATGCATTTAATTTTATACAATAGATAGAAGATTTGGTTTGTTACACCACAAGTGATAGAACTTTGATACAAGAAGGGGAATGTTTAGATGGATCCTCTTTGACAAACAGGATTGAACAGAAAAGTTAATCCTTCACATTTACTCGGTAAAATGAACAATTTTAACTGTGAAAAATTTAATCTGAATATGATTAGAAGCCTCTTATTCTTATGGACTGAGAATTGAAAGTATGCAATAGTAGAGTTTCAGCCGAACATTATCAGCTAACTGCCCTTCCCCTCCAACTTATGATCCTGTCCTATACATAAATCCTTACTAGACATTCTATGTCCTATTGTATGTAATTGTTCTCTGATTTGATCACACTATTGTAATACATAGGCCTACTCTCATTTCACAGATTCAATTAAAATATGGTTTTCTTTTTAGTTTTGTAATAATATTATTAAAGTATTATTATTGTTATTAAAAAAAAATTATTATAATTTTTTCTAGTTTTAATTACTTATTAATTATTAATTAATAATAATAATTATTAATAACTTCATTTAATGAACATTTTATAATTTTTAAAATGTTATTTTTCTTTTTCTGTGTTTTTGTGTGATATTCAGTTTCAAACAAAACTAATTATTAGTTAATTTAGATAACAAATTCTATATAAATTTAATTCACAAGTTCATAACTTTCTGATTTAGCATTCATTTATTTTCTGTACATATTGTAATTTCTGAGTATTTAGGGGTATTAAATTCATAACATTAGGAGCATTCTAATAAATTTTTTAAATTAGTATAGTTGTTGAAATATTTAACATAAATGGTGCAATGATGCTCCACACCATCGTTCCAATTATTTTTGATGGAGATTACCTGTTTTAAGGCAATATCCTTTGTTTTATATGACACTCAAGTCATGGCCCAAGAGATAGATGAAGTACTGGTGAGTAACTGGGAATATATCTCTACCACGACACATGATAGTGATGGAAGTAATGATAGTAGTTCTGTCGATTACTTCACTGATATGTTACAATTTCATACTTTATACGAGTTAGTAACAGCCGGACAATATTTTTGACAATTTTCGAAGTCTATTACAATGTAGAGCAATATGACAAATCTGTTGTAGAAGGGAACTCCGTAAAGAGACCGCTTTTAGTTCTATGCAAACCTAACTCATGGACAATTAGATGTTTTTTTCCTTCATGAAAATGGCTCGATTACATCCATTTCCAAATCTGATAACTCTGGAATACCCAGTTCTAAGAAGCATACTAAAAAAGTCATCCCAGATTTACAGACACCATTAGGAAAAAACAGCTCATACAATCTGCTTCTAAATAACAACAAAACCGAGAAGTTCAAAGAGCAGCACCATTTAATTACCAGCAAAATCATCTGGAGGTTTGTAGCATGACTGAGCAGAATAATCCATGAGGATGATCACTTCCATGGAAGATTAAAACCTTTTTTGGGATGAAATAGCTTATCACTACTTGTTGAGATAAAGTGTATGAAAGAAAAAACAAAATGAACCTGGGCTCCAGTAATTGAAAGCTCGTTTTTAATAAAATACGATTTACACACTGATGATGTGTTTATGACACAAGTGAAACAAGTTTAGACCCCTCCTCCCTCTCTCTCTCCCTATATATATATATATATATATATATATATATATATATATATTTTCCCAAATACAATATCTATGGGTTCATTTTCACTTTTTGACTGGCAACCACCATACTGACATTTTTGTGACGATTAGTTTTTTTACAAGGATGGATGAATGAGAAAGTTTGTGCAATGTTTTTGCACCATTAATTTTAAATGAATGGAATTTCATCACATTATGGTTAACTTATCCAGCTTTAAATTAAATTGTTCATTTTAATAACAATTTATCCTTCCTTCTATCATGATATTGCATAAATGATTGTTAATGAATAAAATAATACATTTTTTCAAGCCGATGATGACCAAGAGGCTTTTCAGCTTTAAACAACAAGGGGAATGATGAAGATGGTAACTTTTAATTATCTTGTTGGTAAATAATATGTAGCCTACACGTTGTTATAATTACAATGTATGATTTCAGTACTTCATGAGTTCCCAACAGAGTCCTACTGTGCTTGCACAACAGTCTGTAGATAGAGATAAGATCTACCAATGGATAGTAGAACTGAGTAATCCTGAGACTAGAGAGAATGCTCTACTCGAATTAAGGTATGTATAATTATTTTGTAGGATTGTAGTATGTAAGGTTTTGTTTTGATTACTCTAATGTAAGCATTACAAATAAACTATTTTATACTTCCTCAAATATATGTAGTACCGGTATATGGAAACTTAGTGTTGAATAAAACAATTGATGTCGAGTCAGTTATACCTTTTTGGGGTCCCCTAATTGTAAAAAAAGTTGTTTTTCTCTCTAGCATTTGTTGTCATAAGTGCAGTGTTCTACAGCCCATATGCATTAGTTAATCAAATTTAATACGTGGGCATATTTTGGCCATATCCCAGGACTTTCTTTTATAACTCAAAATTGAGGATAGCTGTCATAAGAAAACAACAAAATTATGATTTTCTCTACAACTTCTCTAATGGTTTTGATAAAATTTTGTCCTAGTGTAGCCTCTAAGGATCCAAACAAAACATATTGACTGCCATCCCTCCAAAAATACCGTTTCGTAAAAAAAATTAACTATAAATTCAAAAGCTCTTATATTATTGTTAAAACCATTCAAATCTTACGAGGCACCTAGTAACAACTTATTTTATATCTTAGTAGCCAGATCAAATGTTAATGTTTATACGGTGTGGCTCAACAACTTATCTCGTACTTATTATAGGCGGATCTTGATCTACTGTTTAAAATTGAATAACAGTGAGGCCATTTTTATTTTTGGTTCTGTATTAATTTTTGAGGTATGGGCAATAATCCTTTAACTCATAATGGACTACAATATTGGTCAAGATTGATCGGATTTAAATTCTCTGCTTCACAAAAGCAATGCAGTCACTGTAGACGGAACCATAAGTCCTTGTTATTTCTGAATGGATCACAACTACTCAGCTGGTAACACTACATGAATGTATATGATTTTGTTTAATGAGATTTGTAGATTATTGACCTTGATATCAATATATGGAGCTAATCAAGCTGTATAATATGAGCTTTTATAGGCTAATGTAGGATGTACAGATAAGAAGAAATTTCTTAAAACTATATGAAAGAAGTAATCCCGAAACCATATAAAACACTAATACAATTAACGGATGGTAGCTATGTTACTGAAATGTACATAAGAGTTTATTAAACTTGCTAATGTTAATTATGTTAGTCTTTTATTTGTGGTTTAAGGATTACTTATTTCTTATCGTTATTAACCACATGGCTCATTGGATATTGTGTTTCTAAAAAAAAAAAACTGTTTTTAATGTCTACCATTATTAAGCTTTATTGATTTGTAATAAGTAATAAAACTAACTTACTTGGCCATTTATTTTCTAAAAAAAAAAAATCATTTAAATTAACAAAGTATACTATCTTAAATTATTTCTGTCCTTGTTCGTTTTAAGTTAAAACACATTTCCTTCTTCAGTTCTCACAAGAACTGAAATAATTTAAGGTAATGTTCTTAGTTATATCTACTAAAGAGAATTCTCTAGCTGTGAAACGGTGTCAGACTTATCAAAACAGCTTTAAAAACCATTATTTGTACCAAATTTGTAGAATATCGGAAACACATTTCAACCATTCAAAAAAAAAAATGGATACATATGTGGACAACATATGAACATCAGTGCACATTCCATATTCTCAGATTTGTAATCCATCCAGTTGTTCACCACTATACAATGATTGAAATATATTTCAATAATTCTTAAATTGATAAAGCAATGAAATTTATGTTACAGCAAGAAACGTGAAGTAGTGCCAGACTTGGCCCCAATGCTATGGCATTCTTTTGGTACAATCTCGGCATTACTTCAAGAAATCATCAACATCTATCCTGCCATCAACCCAGCTACACTAACTGCTCACCAGTCTAACCGTGTGTGTAATGCTCTTGCTCTTTTACAATGTGTGGCATCACATCCTGAGACAAGATCTGTCTTTCTACAGGCACATATTCCTCTATTCTTGTATCCCTTCTTACATACAGTGAGTAAGACAAGGCCGTTTGAGTACTTACGACTAACCAGTCTCGGCGTTATTGGAGCACTAGTCAAGGTACTGTAATATTCATAGTGTAATTCTAGTAATTTAATTGTACGGATAGTTCATATGGTTATTACAATAATATAAGGATAGACGTAGTAATAATTAAGCCACTGCTTCAAAGTTCATACATAGTTTCAGTTTCTTCAAACTACGCTAAATTGCCATGCAATGTTATTTAAAATTGAGTTATATAAAAAATTAAAATGGATTTCCTAATAAAATTTTGTTTTACTTATTTCATTTCAATTCATTATCAAATACATCTGTTTACATTCAGATAGGTGACACGTCAAAATTGACTCATCACAATAAATAGATCAGGCTGCTATTTACCTTAAAAACTACATTAATTTTCTAAATTCATATAACAATATTATCTATATATTATAAACAGTGCAACATATAATAATCAAAACACAATAATATTTATTTAACAATTTAACACTAAAATCAAAAACTAGTCTATAAAATATGTTATGTTTAAAAGTATTATATTAGCTTAGGAACTTTACATTACAATTGCATTAAAAAATCAACCACTTCAATTGTATAGTAAGTTTTTCTTTTACGCTTTTATAGTACAGATTTGTTTTTAATATTTTTAATCTATGTCTAGGACAAGTTAATTTTTCTCTATATTTTGTAAAGTGGTCTTGATTTGAAGACCCTATCATATATGTATTTTTATTTTTATGAATAAAACAACATTTTATATATGTACAGAGATGTCATTATATAAGTTTTTTTGAAAAGTGGTTTCCATGAGGTTCTAAGTTTAGAATGAGAAATGATCCTTAGAATTTTTTTGAATTTAAAAAATGTTTAATGCATGTGTCGAAATCCCCCATAGTACCAGACCATATTTAATAAAGGGGGGGGGGAGGGAAATATCCATAGTACGTATAAGCTTTTATTGAATCAATATCTGAAACCCTACTAAGGACTTTTATGCTAAAACTGAGTTGAGTTTAATTTTGTAGATAGTGTGTCAATATGTATTTTCCAATTTAGATTGATCAATATTTATTCCCAAAAATCCTACATATTTTAAAATTTGTAATAGTTTGCCCTTATACATCACATTATATTTATCAGACATTGGATAATTACTATAGAAAAACATTATTTGAGTTTTAAAATTATGAAGTTTTAGACCATTCATCCAATGCTGAGAGTGTTTTTGGTATATGTTTAGACAACTTTTTGTTTTCATTCTTTATTATGCCTATAGTATAATCAGCATACAAAATTAAGTTATCATATACATTACAGTACTGGTTAAATCATTTATATACATGTAAATACCGTTATATGTATATATAAGTATGGCCGGGTATAGAACCTTGGGGTTCATCTGCCTTAATTAAATTCCAATGAGATTATATTTTATCTTTTTCATTATTTAAGATAACTTCTTGTTTTCCACTAGTCGAGTATGATAACCAACTTGAACTATCATTTTGAAGCCATACAGCTTCAGTTTCTGTAATAAAATATGATGTTTCACACAGTCAAATGCTTTAGAAAAGATCATAAAAAAACTGCAGTAATAGCTTTTTTTTTCTTCATCCAATGATTTTGAAATATCATTTATAAAAGCTGGTAATTCTTTATAAAATCTTTATGGCACATAAGATGGCTGACATATATATTGCTTTCACAAATATAAATGGGACCAGCAAAACGAGGAAAGATATTAGAATTTGTTGCTTCTATTCTATAATTGGTAAGTGTTAGCATCACACCTTCGCACCATTCACCATCACCCTGCAATTGTATTACCTGGTGGTACAAGAATAAATATGATTATTAATTTGTTTTCTTATTTAAAACAAACCATTATGTAAATACATTTAAACAATAATTAAAGTGTACAGCATAAAATGAAATTAAGACTAAACAAATTTTTGTTTTTATGTTGAATGTGTGGATTCTTCTCCCAAACCACTATTGTTATCATTAGCTTTATAACTTGTTTACAGAGACATTTAACTTCATTTGCATATTTAAAATTAATTCAAGATGTTTCAAGACTGTAAATCAACTCCCATTATCAAGTGGATAACCTAGAGCATAACACCAACATAGCTTTGGAGTGTGTTGAAAAGTAAAATTATAACCTAAGGAGAGCTTCATCACAATATGCATTTTGGTCTATCTTAGTTTATACAAATTTGTTTCAAGTCACAAATGAGATATAATTGATATAATACAGTATTAAAAAATCTTTGCTAATGGCTCACTTTAATGAATGGAATAATGCCTTAGTTCAATAATGTCAAGTCGCAAGGTTGATTTAAATCAATTACGATTTACTCATAAGAAACCATCCAGGTCACTTTCTGTAATATTGATAAGTTAGAATGTTCCAGGTTTACATCAAATTCTAAATTTACTGTCAAGGATTATATTAACACTAGTATTGAATATTATATTAAAGAATATAAGTCTAAATTCAAATGTTTTCTTTTCTAGACTGATGAACAAGAAGTGATAACATTTCTTTTAACGACAGAAATCATTCCTCTTTGTCTGCGCATTATGGAGTCTGGATCAGAACTTTCAAAAACCGTGGCTACGTTCATTCTTCAGAAAATACTGTTGGATGACAGTGGTCTTTCGTATATTTGTCAGACTTATGATCGTTTCTCCCATGTTGCTATGATATTGGTTAGTATTGTTTTTATTATTTATGTTCTTGTTAGTGTTAATTTAAATATATAGAGTGAGAAAGTAACACTATCACCTATACAAAAAATGAATTAGTGTCACTATCATGATTTATTAAAAATATTTTTGATTCTTGATAGTGTCTTCATAGAAAGAAATTTGTTTCATATTTGATTAACATCTACAGCCTACTTTATATCAGCATGAGGACAAGAAACTGCCATAACACAAAAAATATATGGTAACCTTGACTTGATTATTTTCTATTCTGTAATTTAAAGGGCATTACTTCCCTATAGTAAGGCCTTATGGGGTAATGATGTATATTATCAGTTGAAAATGATTGATAAAGTTATTAGTTGCTGGCTATTGTTTCATTCGAATGAATACATTAGCTTTAGTTCAAAGATGACAGCTTCCACTGTGGCTAGCCAAGCCGAGACTTCCCGAAATTGGAATGACAGTACCTGAATCAGGAGATCTGGACGATTTAATGTCGACAAATAAATGTTTAAAATTTCTGGAAATTGACAGGTTATCCTACTATAGTTAGGATTATCCATATTTTAAATTAACAATCATTTAGAAAATAATAATTCACATTGTAATCTAAATAATACTTTATATATTTTGTTGTTGTGAAAAATAAAATAATAGTGACTATCATTTTCCTGTTGTTGTTTTTTTATGACAATTAATTCGAAGACTACTACAAAATGTAAACCAACTGTTTTCAGTTGAATCGTGTTAATAAGTAATATCAGGAAATTAACACCATAATATCAATAATAAAGTAATAATGGAAGATAATTTATACAACATTTGTTTCAGAAGGATTTATATAATTATATTTATTAACAATTACAACATTCTTTCATTTGATTTTGAATATTATACTTCCGTTGTTAACTTCTTTTTGAATGATGTTTTATTCGGCTAAAACACATAGCCCATTATTTGGTGACTGTTTTCAGCCATAATGTATCAGTTAATATTCCAGATTGTATACCCTTCTACAAACAAGTAATTGACTGATAGTAGCTCTGTACTTTTGTCCAAATATTGTGTTGTATTCAGTTAATTGTCCACATCATTACTATGGTTATATTGGCTCGGTCCTATAATCAGTACCATCTTTCTATAGCATATCGCCATCAATTTAAAGGAAGAAATGTCCTCCTCAAAGCTAATGAAGCTAATAGTTTTTGCTATCCTTACAAGATCCTCTTTTCATAATTTGTTCAAATAGTGGCTTCAGTTACTGTTCTGTTTTATTAAATGTTGCTTGTATTTGAACCTATGAACAAACATATTTGGTATTTTTATAAGTAAATTTATGTTAATTAAATATATAAATTTATTAATGTATTTTTTTTTTTTTTAATGTTAAAGGGGACTTGCTAGTTAGAATGATTTGGCCTTTACTAATTTAATTTGTAATTGTTCAAGTGATTTTTGGCAAACTTTTTTTTTATAGAAATTCTAGTTATTGCAATCTCTTTTACGAAGGACCGGTTCTACAATCTCTTTATAACTGTTCTGCTTCCTGACAAGCTCCCAATAAGTGTAGGAAATGTGTTCTACAATTTACTGATATATTTTGACAGGATCTTAAACTTCACTATACTCCTGATAACATTACCTGCTAGTTGAAGCTCCCATTAAATAGTTATCTAGCAGATGAAATAAATAGATTTTGTTTTGTACATTTAATTTATGGCTGCTATGTTTATTTATGATTATTTCTTTTTAATATTTTCGATGATAATGACGAAGAATAGTACATTTAAACTTTTTCTTACGAATTGTCAAGTCAATTCCTCCCAATGGGCATATTATGTTTCTTCACGTTATAGAGTTGGTTTTCTTATTTTTGATCATTTCCTTTCTTGTACGTGATACTTTGTAAAAAAACCTCAAAAATTTAAGTACCTGCTGAACACCATTATCAACTAATATAACATTAAAATTAATATTTTGTATTTCTCAGTATAGTTAGTTTTTTAGTCACCATAAGTGTTCCCAACTGGTTTTTGACAAATCAGATTCTTGTAAATAGTACCAACTTCATGTTTAAGTGTTAGACTGCCGGAACATTGTAGAATGGAATATTCTTGTCAATTTTACTTGTTGGTAGGTTCAAATTACTAGAGATGTAACGGATAGTCGTTTTGGCCGGATTTGATTCGGTGAGGTTCTAGGCCGGAGCGCCGGATATCCGGCTACCGGATATCCGGCTCAGGTAGTGTGTGTAGTTCTAGCGATGATTCACGGAAAGACAAGTACGAACCTGTCTCTTGGACCGTAGGAGTAGGGGAGTGGGCGGCTTGTAATGTTCATGCGTCAAACACTAGTATTCAACGGTCTGTCAGTGAGTTTTTCGGTATTTGTTTTTTGTGGTTGAAGTTTTTTGTAGTTTAATGGCGACCGCTACGAAAAGATCACCTATTTGGAAGTATAGATCACCTATTTATGTAATTTCATTTACATAATTAAGTATCCGGTATCCGGCCGGATAGTTGCAACTATCCGGCCGGATACCGGATACTAAAAAAAGGGCCGGATAGGCCGGATACCGGATATTAACCGGATATCCGTTAGAACTCTACAAATTACCCACTGGGCAACTATACATGAACTTTATCAAGAGATTGTTATTAACTGTTAACGGGCCTTCTTGCGGAAACTTCAATCACCAAATGAATGAAAACACAATTTTCCACAAAAACTACTTTAATTGCGGAATATAAATACAGAACAACATTTCAATGACCAAGTCATCAGTCCCAGTAGCTATAGACACACACAAATCCTACTGATACTGGACTGTGTCACAGTAGGGTTTGTGTGTATATAGCAACTAAGGGTGATGACTTAGTCTTTGAAACATCGTCTTTTATTAGTGGTTTTTGTGGAAAATTGTATTTTCATTCATTAGTAGATTGTAGATACGGGCATGATTCCTTTGGATTTGGAATATTCATTAATCCTGTCCATAGTAGTATGGAATACTGTATATATTCTTCACTTGATGTTATCTTTGTATTGTGTAGAGATGACTTGAATTGGAACAAAGGAAAAAGACTCCTCCATTTCCACAGCAATTCCCCTACTACCTTCTGTGCCAGCATTTCCCTCTCAGTTGACTCAACCGGCTTGCCATGCTATACAACAAGTCCAATGTATGTAGGCTAGTAGATAGTGAATTGATGACTGCTAGGATAAGGGTTAATCTACTATTAGTAGTTCACACATTCCTTTTCAATACGTTGATTTGTGTATTTTACTATGTCGTCTATTATGTTATCTGTGAAAAACAGCTTCCAGGATTGAACAGGTGAATCAATGTTCACATTACGCCTCACACCTGGAAGTCACCGAACCAAATTGCGTTCACCTGTTCGTCTAGTAACGGGTGGGCAGTGAATGGACCACTTAGTAATTTTATCTTTACCGGTATACTCAGACCCTGTCGCAGCAATAATTTCGTCATTAACTCCAGACTGTTCTGATTGGCTGTCATCTCCTTGAATCTATAACTGATCCTGATCTTCAACATTTGAAGCTGGTTCATCAATTGACTGGATAATTGCTTTATCTAAGAATAATTGCCGACTTATAATTGTGCTTGGGTTCACGATTCTTTCTTCTTCACGTCGTTCCTCTTTTTCAACACTGTCTTTCCTCTTCACCCCCACCATCCATGGCAAACAATAAAACTTCAATAAACACTATAATCTAACAAAAACAATATAACAACAACAACAAATATAGAAAACACTTTGTTTTCGTGGTCACACAATTGGCACACACACGAGGGGGCGCGCTGGGTGTTTTTGACACAGGCGCCGTTAGAAGCGTGAATAGGACTGACTTGTAGACAAAGGGGAGGACACAACTGCGAGAATGTGTTGTGGACCAGTCCATTGGAAGGTACTGGGGGGGGGGGGGGAGGGAGGAACCACCCGCTTTTACAGTTGCAGCGTTGTGACCTTAAACACATTTGAGTGGGTCGAAAAGACCAGGTGCAACCCCTCCCGGGTTAATTGTTTCCTCTACTGTTACGGGAGACAACACCATAAATGGCACCACCATCTCATCACACTTTATCCGGAACAGGTGTCCTATCATTATTGTGTAAAATTGATATAATCAACCATTAAAAATATTAGCTACATTTACTGGATTGGAATAAATTTTCTACCTTTAATTCAATAAGTGCACATCTAGTTCCATAATCTCTCAATTTAGTTATTTCTTTAGTTATTAGCAATTTAAATAGTTAAATTAGCAATTTAGTTATTTCTGCTCAAGACACCTTTGCAATATTATTTGAATCTATTAACTATTTATTTATGTTCATAGATTTAGGAATCCTAATAACCTTTCTGTAAGTTTTTTATACTTATTATAATATATGTTTTTAATCAGGCTGGAGTTCAATTTAGAAATCTCATGCAAAAATTTCAAAATATTTCTGGATATCAAAATTCCTTTTGTAATCCAATGGCACTTTTTACGGGCCATTTTCCTTGCTTTCATCTCTTTCAGTGGACTAGCAATATCCAAGTCATACATAAACACATCTACAAAAGATCTATCCTTGAAAATATGTATGGAAACAGTACTTAATATTTAGGTTTATGCAAAACTTTGTTACAAGTATAATAGCAGTTTAGAAAAAGTACAAAAATTGTTTAATAAAAAGCTGAGGAAAGGCCAGTTTTCACATGCCATTATATTGTAATAAATCTTTAAAATTGTTATAATTTACAAAATTATAAAACAACAGCCTATTGATACAAATTTACAAAATTGTAACTAGTAGAGCTGGCTACTGAATTAGTTTCGACAAAAATTTCTGATATGAAGCACGAATAGGCTTATATATTTTTATTGCAGATTTGTACAATTTGTGAACTCTCTGGCAGCTGTAATTTATGTATTTATTGAACTATATAATAATATATTACTGTTTATAATTTAACATTTTTTTTTGATTAGATATGTATAATTAGGGGGTCAGAAAACTTTCAAAATTGTTGAATTGTGATCGAGATTTGATCTCCAATCGGACCACAAAAGTATTTTTTAATCAAGACTATTTTTTTTTTTGCCTTATAAATTATAATATTTGTGGACTTTGGAAGGAAAGGAAAAACCCAAGCTAATTGTTAACAAAGACCCTGTACAAGAGTTCATGTCCAGGTATGAAATCATTGTCTTATTCATTTTCTGGAAAAAGACCCATTGAGCAGTTTAAGCCTGCATAATGATCAACCGACGTTATTTCCTGTGGAGTTACGAGTTCAGTAAAAACTTACATATTAGAAAATAATATAATTAGATTTTCAAGATACAAATTCCCTCTGGCGAATTATTGTGTTATTTATTTTTTCCATAAGCTGGTGGGAGCTCAAAGTACACCAATTTACCAATGCAAAATAATGTTATATTCTTAATGAAGAAGTCAATTTTATTCATAACTATCTCCCCCCCCTCCTTCACATGTCTAATCCATGGTCTCCATTATATACTCCCCCACCCAGAATTTCTCCATAAGCCTTTCCTGATTGTTTTCCAGGATCAATTCAGCTGCAGTTTTTTATTCAGACCTTTCCAAATTGATAGATTGATAGTATGTAATAGATAAATGATGTAGGTTATAGACCTAGAATATATGAGACCTATGTATTTCATTAGGATTCAACACAATAATATGATTTAGGAATACCATGAAAATTAACATGATGAAGCATATTTGAGGTTCGACAGAAAGTAGACACATGGAATTCTGACCAATAAGAAAATATTTAATAATTATAAGATAGCCTTTAAAACAGATTATCTCATTTTAAATCAGATTAAGAAAATATTTGTAAAAACTAGAACAGAATTTGAATAAAAAACACCAAAATTCGCTTGAGTAAATATAAAGGAAATGTAGGTTAGAATTTAAATACTGAATTAGCCTTGTATGTTATAAATTGAATAGATGATAGTTTACTATAATTTTTCATATAAAATATCTATTAAATTAAAATAAAGAAACGAACTTCTTCAAGATACAATTAATTATTTCAAAAGTGAAATTTGAATACCACATACTACTTAAATGAAACAATAAATGAATATACTAAAAGTATCTGTGTTTAATCGGGTCTCAAACCCAAAAGATAGACACTAAGATATTACCAATCACAGCACAGACGGCAGACCATGTGACCACTGAAAAAATTCTAAACCAATGAAAAGCAATGCATGGCTGAATATTACAAATTCATACAGAGCAGACGGGGAAATTCAAAGTGACTGTGTCTTTTCAGAGTGTGAAGCTACAGTCAAGATGCAATACGTTTGTACATGTACTTTTTAGAAACCAGTTACCGAAATTTAAAATATTAATAGTTTTCTTTATCAGATTGGTAAAAGATATCTAATTATCCAATATTTGAACTCTATGAACTAAATTGAACAGTTAAAAAGAGTAGAAGCATGACTAAATAAACTATTTTCTTTAATGAATTTTAAGTTGAATTTCATCCTTTTATAAATTCAAATTCAAAATTAACATGAGATCTTTTCTTTTATTTTGAAGATACTTTCAGAATTCATATTTAAAAAGTTACAGAAAGAAAGTAGATGCACTACAGAATAGACAATTAAAATAACAAATTTTGTATTGTTAGAGAATACCACATAACAACATCTTAGGAATAAACATAAATTATACATAACTAGTGTAAATTGTCATCCAAGAAAGGTTTTACAATAGTTATACCTATAAAAATGTTCTTTGAGGTTTGATAATCAAAATAATTATTCGATTCATTCCAATTTGATTTTAAAATGTATGATTCGCCTACACCTACTATCTTTTATGATCAGATATGTATTAATTATTATTGTTGATTCGTATATTTTACATCAAGTAATGTTTAACATGAATCCTGACCATTTCCCTTCTTCTTCCTGCTCCTATATTGTTCTTAACATGTGTTCATTGACCTTCTAAATAACATGATAATTTACTAATATACTTTTAACAAACATTTGAAATTATGAACTAAAATTATAATTTTTTTTATTAACAATTTAATGTATGTAGCACATTCATATAGTTTTATAATGGAACAGAGTACTACTTCTGATTTTAAGAATAAATAAAAATTAAATTTTTATAAAATAAAATCTACCCCTTCAGAAAACCACTCTTCCTAAAGAGTTATTTTAAATTTCATATCAGTTTTTTCATTAGCTTAGTTACATAGACTATTTATTGTTTATTAATGATTTTTAAATTGGGTAGAATTAGAAATGTATTGTAACAAACCCTCACTTCTACTTTTTAATGCAAATGATTTTTTATTGTTACAATCAATTTCTTTTTTATGTTTACAATAATTTTTCACAATTAATTTTAATTTGCTAAGGATGCACTTATCTAAATACAGCAATTGTCTAATTCCTTAATCTTACAAATGAAATACCTGCAATATTTCTTAACCTAACAAATGAAAATACCTGAAATAAATCACAATGACAGTTAAACACAATCTAATAAGATTATACAATGCTTCCTTAACAATTAAAAAAGAAACAAAGAGCGTATCAAAATTGTTATTAGTTTGAATTATTTAGAATGAATTTAATTTTACTGTAATTTCCTTTATTTAATTTATTTTAGTAATTATGTGCCCAACTTAATTAATTTACTGCCCTGGCTAGCTCATTTTATTCAAAGATTGATTTAAAATAAAATCTCTCTCTTGTTCGTTTGGTTCTTTGGTGACTATAATTTAAACTTTAGTAACTGAATCAAAATGTTGTTGGTCGTTAATTATTTATACAAATTTTCACAGTCTACTTATTGAATCTGAAGTCCTTTCACAATCCAAAGCGTGGTTGTTTGGTGGTTTTTCCAGCGGATAAGCTCGATGTTGATTGGGTGTCCAATAATCTCCTTTATTCTCGCAAAGCTGTAATCTGGTCTGACAATCACTTGGCATAACTCACGTTGACTTCTCGCAGAATCCCTCTTCTTATTCTCGACGTTGATATTTCATCTATTAACTTTTCGCTGACTATATCCACTTTATGACGTATTATATTGAGTGTGACTACAGTCGGTACTCGGTGAAATTCCATAATAAGGCAAACAAAAATGAAAAAGCACTTATAATTTCACAAACAACAATTTATTGCTACAGCTGTTTCGCCGTTAGGCATCGTCAGACAACTAAGAACTAAAAACTAAAATACAGGTCAACTTAACACTAACATCTAGGAATGAAGGTGGGGATGAAAGCAGAGGTGGGGCAATGACCTGGTTTTACCTGAAAGGGACATGGATAAGAGAAAGTTTTCAAACAATAAGTTTAACAAAGGGGATGGGTTATTGACTTGTTCATTCAGGTTAGAAGCATGGCATTTTAAAACAGATCTGTTAATTTCTAAAATTTCCAAACTATTTAATTTCCTACTTTTCTGTTCTATGTGTAAAACTTTGACATTATCAATGGGATCAAATGTATGGCCTGAATCTAGTAAATGATTTGCAAAATTGGAATCTGTTTTACCATGCTTCCAACAATATACATGTTCCTTTAATCTAGTTTTGATAGATCTCCCAGTTTGACCGATATATTCACAATCACAGTCATGACAATTAATTTTGTAGACACCACTATTATCAAATAAGTCTCTTTTATCCTTATTATTGACTAACAATTTACCAAGATTATTATTACAATAGAAAGCTGGTTTTACATCATTTTTACTATTTATTAAATGTCCTACCTTATAACTAATATTGCCAACAAATTTTATCCTACAATATTTATTTAAACTCTTAGCATCATTTGTGAAAACTAAACTATTAGTGAGTTTCTTTTGTTTCTTAAATAAAATACTGTCTATAAGATTAACTTGATAACCATTGTTAATCGCTATTTGCTTAATTACATTCAATTCAATGTGAAAGTCTTCTGGCGATAAAGGTATGGTTAAGAGCCTGTGAATCATACTGTGAAAAGCAGCATGTTTTACTTATTGTTTGAAAACTTTCTCTTATCCATGTCCCTTTCAGGTAAAACCAGGTCATTGCCCCACCTCTGCTTTCATCCCCACCTTCATTCCTAGATGTTAGTGTTAAGTTGACCTGTATTTTAGTTTTTAGTTCTTAGTTGTCTGACGATGCCTAACGGCGAAACAGCTGTAGCAATAAATTGTTGTTTGTGAAATTATAAGTGCTTTTTCATTTTTGTTTGCCTTATTATGACGTATTCTTTAACTTTAACTAATTCACCGTTCGACTTATTTTAATTTTTATTAAACTGTTCGACGTATTTCTTTTACTTTAAGTAACTCACTTCTCGACGTAATTTCTTTTAATTTAAACACTTCAATTTCGACGTAATTTCTTTAATTTAATATTCTATGTGATTACATTCAAATGTTTACCAATTTCCCAGAAGATTTTATAATTTATTATAAAAGTATTAACAAAACTTTATGAAGAACAATTATCTAGTAGAACAACCTTGTACTAAAATCTTGAAGAACTTCCTGTTTCCTTCTCTCGAGCCTAGATTTATAATTTCCTCATTTTCAACAGTCCCACCACGGCTTTATTTTTCATGGTGGGATTCAAAGTTTACTGGAATTTAGAAAGTGACGCTTTCTTCCCTATTGGTTAATTTATACTTTGTCTGTTGACCTCTCCTTACTCTAATGTATCTCTAAATGAGTTAAACCCTTCAGTTTTTTTTAAATATGGGCTTGTCCATGAGCTGTCAACTCTTTTATTTCTTGTCAAATTGATAACTTGCCATTCACTGACTCTAGCCAGCACCTTTTCGTTACTGTATATTATTAAACGATATTAACAATATTTATTTTTTGTTTTTAGGGAAAGATGGTATTGTCTTTAGCCAAAGATCCGTCTGCTCGTCTTTTGAAACATGTTGTCAGATGTTATTTGCGGCTCTCAGATAATGCAAGGTAATCAATATTTGTGTAATATTAGTTGTTGTATTATTGCATTGGGATTTTTTCTGTAGAAAATAATTCCAACCATTTGCACAGTAAGACCGTATCCACATCAATTTTATTGTTTGAACAAGGACTTGCGACTATTTGACCCGGGTTATAGTGTAAATAATATCAATTTGAATCCACAAATTGAGTTATAAGTCTTTATGATCGTATGCCCTTATGAAAGAGATGATGACCCCGATGGTTTTTCACCCATAACAAAAACCGCCCAATGGACAATACGTCTACTACGTAATGAAGTATATTCAGTTATCTTTATTTAAAAATGTAGTCTGATACATCTAATTTTAATAGCATTCTTTAAATAAATGTTAGATTAAAAAAAAAGAAGAAAGAAAGTTAACTGTTTGTTCACAGTCCATCAATGCAAGTTTAACTGTGTTATGAAACACTACAGATGAATTGTTATCATAAATTGTGGGTGTTGATTGCACAGGAAGTGATTCACCTTCAGAATATGACCTATCTGGCTTGACCAACTACCACATTAGGCCAAAATTTAGTCATGAGCCTACTCGGGTTGATGAATGACGTGTGGTTTCATTTATCGACCCAAAATCACGGTTATTGCAATTCAATATTTCATCCACTTAGAATCATCCTACCGCAATAAATAAAATACTGGTGGAAAGCTCATGTTCCATAGATATATAATCATGAAAAGGGAAAAAAAAGTTATAAATAATATTTAATTAATTGGTTCAGTTTGTGTATTTTTCCATAAACGAGTAAAAAAAAAAAATCTGCAGTTGTGACACACAAATTACGTCATTCTTTCTCTAATTTTTCATAAATCCATATTTCTGTTTAACAAATCTACCATAACACTGTTCTATAGATCAAATCTTCCTGTTTCGATCTGTGCTTTCAAAATCTTTCTAACTTTTATAGTTTTTAATATATAAAAATTAAACAAAACCAAGAATTTTAACACATTTTTTTTTTCAATTTAACTGTGAGCCTAATAATAATTTTTTTTATTGAAATGTATAACATATTATTGTAAAGGTAATGTTGTAATCTTTCATAATCATGTGTCCTAAAATCCTTCTCACGAAAGATAAAAATTCGATAACGTTATGTATTTTTCCGTGAGAGTGATGAACTTGACGGAACTGCGTAATATAAGAATAAGTGAACTCATGGGTGATGTAATTTTTGTAAATGGTAACTCTTATCCAAATACCACAAGTTAAACATATAGTATTTTTTTCTTTCTCTTTCGAACTAAATATTCAAAATTATTGTAAGTTTTATAGTTTACAAGATATATACATTCTACGAATGGGTCCAATAATTTACTCCTCTCAGATTTGTTCTTGGGAGTGCCTAACGAACTTTGAAGATTTCAATCTTTATTTAAAATATTCCTTCCGTTCTTATTACTACTGTGAAGAATAAATTTAGAACTACAACTTGGTATAAAGATCTAGTTCATAGGCGTGATATTTATTTAGTAGTGAATATTAGAAGTTGTCCTTTCTAACAAAGCATAAACCAATCAACTCGATCTGCCTTACTTACATGTTAATTGCCATCTTGTGTGTATGTGTTAGCGTGAGTTGCTCAATGTTTTCTGTAAAATGTTAACTTCATTTTTTGATTTCTCACATACTTATTCTAAAACTATTACATATACATTTTTTTCCACTACACAGATACATTCTATGCACCTTTCTGTGGAAAATGATGTCTTATAAGTTGGGTTTTGCATAATATTAATATTTTTTTATGAATTAAAAAAAAAAGAAACTTTAACATGTACCAGATCTAGTGTTAATGGTAATAATTATTTTCCCTGTGATAATAATAATAATAATCCAGTACAAAAATAAATACAGTAAAAACTCTCTAATCTGGATTAATGTGGCGCCGGCCGATCCGGATATCGAAAAATCCGGATCTCGGGGTGGCTATTTTTATATAGTTAAAGTGGTTTTAAACGTGAACAAAACGTAGCAAATTTACATTTTTAGCGCTAAAACGTGTTGCTTTACCACAGTATTCTTAAAATTAACTATGGTTTTTCAAATTACTGTAATATATAGACGTTACGTTTTAACTGTACTATTATGTAATTTGCCTTAGTTTGCCGGTACGGTAACCGGTAACAAAAGTACCGAAACAACAAAAGGTAGGTTAATTAAATAAATATTACAATAGCTATGTTTAAAATTCTATTTATTTTAAGCTGAATGAGGCTCAGCATAAAGTACACATACAACAATTAATTAGATCTACAGTGTTAACTAAAAATATCAAACGAAAAATGAAGATTAGAAAATAAAACAGTACAATAAATACGTACAGGATTGTACACGTGAAATTTTGATGAACGTACGATAAATGTTAGTTTTCATTACAGTACAGTAATTTGTACTCACGTCAGTTTTTATTTAAAAAAGATGTAATGGTAGCTTGCTTGGCTCGTTGAACACGCCCAGCTCAAAAACATCGTTCACTACTATTCGGCCCGAAAATATTATTTTTGTATAGAAAATTGTATTTTTATTATTTTTTATACGATGGCATACGACGGCCGGATATTGGAGTTTCCGGATATCAGAGATCCGGATCAGAGAATGTTTACTGTATTAGTTTTTAATTGAAGTTCCTTGCAATAAGAAGAATGATTTTTATTATATTGTTTAGTTGGAAAAATTATTGTTTTTGTTGAGAAATTTCTGATGATTTGTTTACAAGAAAGGAAGGAAAGCAGCTATAGATATTTTTTTAAAATTGTTCTTTAAATTATGATCTTTGCAACTGTGATGCAGAATGAAATGTAGTATCTATGATTTTTCTGAGCACCTTAAATGAACATAACTGCAGTAGGGAAATGAGTTCATCATTGTAAACAATATAAAAGAAGCTAGTACAGCTCGTTTGACCGTTCTGTTTAAGAGATTAAAGAAGAAAAAAGCATTGTCGTCTCAACATCTGTGGTTTGGATGTGTATTGTATTTAGTCTTGTAAGAGCCTCGTCAATGCCGTAACTGGCGAAACCATGGTTGGCTAGACCAAATAAATTATAGAATTTTACAAAAGAAAAATTGTGTTTTATTGTTAAAATGGAATTCTATCAAGTACCGTCGGTAATCAGTGTAAACAATATAAACAGTTTTTTCTCACAAGGAACGAACCGTTCAACCATACACAATGTCACGCTCCTGTTCATTGTACACACTAAAACGGCTGCCCATGTTGTAGCTATAATCTCTTTCACACACAAACGGAGTTCTCATCTGTTCTAATTTATTTACAAAATGTAAAGCCATTAATTTACCATCACGTTGAAAAGTTTATATAAGTAAATGTGGTATTCACATAAATCATTCATAATTACTTGTATGATAGGAAACTAACCCTAGTTCTCTTTGCACCAGGCACATGGTCGCACATTTTGCACTGTTTTACCAGTATAGCAGTTTATTTTCTGGTAACAAACACTATTAGTAGTCCATTCTCACTTTGGACATTGATGCAAGCTAGTTTATACCGAAATATCACATCACACTTTTTATTTCCAGTCCAAACTTATCTCTCACCATTGTAGGCAACAAACACCCCATGATGGAGCTAACTAGAATGATGCCGACTCAATGTCTCGTTACCGCTCAAAACCTTTATAGGACAAGTCACATATCTCGCTTCTATTTCACTTACAATAGTTATTTTGTTTTACCTATTTCCAGACATCACATATGTTTCTTAGATTGTTTCTGATTAATTACATCTTTTAATATTTTGTCCTTTCTCATGTTATTAAAAATAAATGTTCGGACTATTTCCTCGTACGTATTTTACTCTAAATCCCTATACGGCCTACTCACATTTTATCTTATTTCTAATTACAACAATTCTTATTCTCTACTTATCTCTAAATACAATTTACAATTCTCTAATTACTTTTTATCATTTATATCTCTTCGAATTTTGCTCTTTGTTAAATTATAAAAGATCATTTTTGCAGACTATTTGACTGTTCGATTCTACTTGCTGTTACTTTGTACCCCCATTGTACATTATGCTAATCCCTCCCTTTATTCAAACATCTGTTCTCTATTTTACAAACCAATGACACTCAAAAATTCACAATGTTCCACTGGTTATATGCAATCTTTGTTCCATTCTTTAAATAAATGTAAAGATTTTATAAATATTTTTTGTCATTTTATTGAATTTTCTTTTCATAATTATTTCAAATTACCATCAATTATTTTATCAAATTCTATAAATACAAGTTTATATTTGGTACGAAACACTACTGATGTTTAGTTATGACAAATGTAGGTGTTGGTTACAAAAGAAGTGATTTACCCTCAACATCCAGCCTGGCCGAACACCACATTATGACGGATAGACGTGAGCTTACTCTAATTTTTAGTTACAAATCTAAAATAACACACAGTTTTCAATTTACAAGGTTATTTTTTAATTGTATAGGAATTAACTTTCACTATTTATAATTACACACAATTAATTATGGTAATGTTATTACGCCTAATAACAAAATTTATATTAAATTGGACTACAGTTGTGATTAGAATGTTATGAAACATGGTATTTCTTCGAATCTAGTGATATAAATTTTTATTTTTATTACTCGTCTTTCCAAACTGCCAAAAATTAGTGGGACTATGATTACAAAATTCTAGTCGACCCATCTATACATCTAGATATAAACTTTTATTTAGACATTCATTTTGAAATTCAATTCAGAATGGGAAGAATTTATCATTTAAAAGAAAACATGTTTTCCTCCACCCTAATTAACTCATCATATTATCACACATCGAAGTACCAAAATTTGTATAATTTTTCTTCAAATTTAATCTTTTTCGTAATCTTAAAATTCAATTATTTTTCTTTGTGTAGAGCTAGAGAAGCACTCCGTCAATGCCTCCCAGATCAGCTACGTGATTGTACGTTTACTCCATGTTTACAAGAAGATAAATCTACCAAGCATTGGTTAGCTCAACTCATAAAGAATCTCGAAACTGCGCCAGGCGTTGTACCTGTAGGCATGTCACCCCTTGTACCTCAGGCCTAACTAAATTTATGTTAAGTGTGCACTAAACAGTTATTTTATCATTGTACACTTACTCTGATTTCTTTATAAAAATATCCAATACACATACATGTAATATATATGTGTAGCAGGGTATGTGTAAAGTGCTAAATATGTATGAATGATTTACTGTATGTTTACTATTTACTGTAAAAAATATGTAATTTTTATAGAGCATAATTGTCAAATAAATATTCTTAAATTTTGATATCATTGAAAATTCATTATATTTATATATTCAATATTCTTTTTAAATTACCAGAGTCTTGTAAATACAGCTGCAATAGTTAATACAATTATTATGCAAATATAAATTTTAACATTTTTATATATAATTGTATTTAAGCTGATGATACTGGTTATTTAAAAAGAATATTGAATGATACAATTTAAAACAGGATTACATTAAATTTTGGACATTTTGTTCTTTACAATTTTCAGTTTAGATTTATTAAAATAATAATAGAGTTTTAATCTACATCAGAGTATTTATACAATAATTGTTAAATCCTTTGGGTTTGATGTATTTGAGCTAGTTTGAAAAGATTTATATTTAACAAACAAACATAATATTTTGAAATTTATATTTGCAGAATTGTATTTTAGCTATTGGAGGACCTTCATTTAGGAAGTTATACAAATCAAGCATCCCAAGTTTTATACAGTTTATGATTTTGTTTTATTTTTTGCAGATTTTAAATTTTATTGGGAGATTTAGAGTAAAATGTCTGCTTCACGTAATTGTCCCATATTCCAAATAACAAGGATGTGCAAAATTCCAAAAGAGTTCAGTGTGTTGGATTTTTTTTAACGTTTGCTCGCTCTGATAGTTCAGAATTGATCGAATTATAGAGAAATTTACACTAATTAGTCGTGAAACTAAAAATTGTGGACTTTTTAAATCCCAAATATTCCTAAATGAATCTAAAACATTGTTTTACAGTAAATTCAATAGTTATTCCATTATCCCACTCCAAAAGATAAACTTTTAAAATCTGTTATCACTTTGAACTTGGCTTTGCCTCAACGAATGTCTGTATTCAGAATATTCATATTAGATACAAATTTAACCAACCCAACCTAAGCCGTCCTAGATATATTTGAAATGTTCTATTTATCATAATCTGCTATTGGTATATGTTTAACCTTAGTTGCAGAGTAATTATGTTTGTAACTATTAAAACAGGTTAGTTTGCTTTTGAACAAACTGAAAATAATACTGTATATTTATAAATACGTAAGTAATGTTTTGGAGGATTATTTGCGTATAATACTGAAACAAAACAGAATAGAACTTAGAAATATTTAATTTGGTTTTAGATGATTCTCCTAAATTTCAGTTTTGAGTTTAGGAAAATTTTGGCATATTTCAATTTAAATTTGAATAAAAATAAAGTACAATAGCAGACTAAGTTCGGTTTACATTTTAAAAATCCTTCAGTTTCTGTATCCTTATACAATAATTGTAAATAAACTGTTTTAATTGTTTAATTTGTTATTATACAGATCATGTTATTTTCATTAATAATCCGAACACATTTTACATTTCACTTTTGGTTTATTTGCATGTTCAGCTTATAATTAATTTAATCTGCAATTCATTAACATATTTCCTTTTAAGTATTTATAATAATTTTATTATCTTTAATATAATAGTTTCATAATCTCTCTGATTTTGCCAATCAGGCAGCATTTTAAAAAGTTTTAGCAGTTGTTACTTTTGTGATTTGAACATGTTATGCATGGAAAGGGTTGAATTATTTGTTTTAACAAAATTTCTCATGTCTTATTTTTTAGTGTCCGAAAAAACAAAAAACAAATTACAATTTTGTGTGTGTCATTGTTCATTTACCTAATTATGTAATTTCTATTGTATATTCAAGAAATATTACTTTGTAAGTTTGTAATTCAATTTTTGTATAATATTTGTGTTCACTTATGTAGAAAATTGTCATCAAATTTTAGTTTTTATAATGTATTGTATTCCATGAAAGTTTTAAACAATTTTTTAAGCATTTTCAATATAATTAAAATGCTTTAATAAATGACGTCATGAAGATAAAAATTGATTTTTTTGCAATTTTGGGGGAGCCTCCAAGGCTTAAGAGTCTGAAACTGAAGTATTTTTATGTAGTCATTAAATTTTCAGTGGTAGAATTTATGCTTAACATAAAGACTGATATCATGTTATATATTCTAGAATCTTGTATGTATGTAATTAGCTTATTAGTTATTTAGGGATGTAACAATTTTTTGTAATTAATGGTATGCAGTGTTTGTATCGTTGCACTCAAACAGTTCAAGAGTTTTTTTTAGGTTATGTTCAAACTTGGGGTTCCAGGTTCAGTTGTTTATTTTCAGTAGTGAAAAATGTGTCGTTCATAAAGTTCTATTTGAACACTTTAATTTACAGAACCTCAATTTATAATCTACAATTTTCTTTCCTTTATACCTATTAGATTAATATGATAGGGTAGGAGTATACATGGGGAAAAGGAATACCTACAATCGGGCTCAAACACGTGTATCCATTGAGGGTCTATAATATGAACCACAGTAAGATGGAAATTATAACATGATATGAACTACCAACAGAGCCATTGCCACTATTTTATATTTTATGAAATACCAGACAAATATGAAATTGTCAAGCCAAAACTATATAGTTACTCTTTATATAAATAAACTCAAAATTGTTTTTAAATAGGTAAAACTGATAGGGTTTGGTTCGTACATTAATTCCATCCTGGAGTTATGTTCCTGGTAATAAATGAAGTTGAGGTAAAGCCTAATGTGGAGGTTACCTTGCAAAGCACAAAATGGTTCTCTAACTAATATATTATAAAATCCACTACATATTACAATTTTGAGGCCTGTAATTTTCCGAAAAAAAAAAAAAAAATAATAGAAGTGTCTTTATATTTGGTCTGGAATTACTTTTATTGCGTCTGCTACACTGCCAGATATTGTGATTAGGTGCTTGTTTTTTGAATCCTTAATAATTATAAAATTTAACTTATAGAACTTAAAACTCTGATTGTGTTTTAAAATAAACACCCTGTAACATAGACTGGTCCAAATAAGTTTATTGGGAAAGTTTGTATATAATATAGACTTGCTTGGAACAGTTGGTACAGTACTGTAAATTTATGAAATTTGATTTCTTCCTCATTTTTTTGGATTTTATTTAAAAATAAAATAATGTTTTCACTTGTCTTCATCCATGGAAGTGAAGTTTTTCTGATGATATGTTTTTATTGTTGTCTAGCTGTTGTGTGATTGAAAGCATCCAAGGCAACTATTAATGAAAATCTTTATACTTGATCTTAAAAGCCAACAAATTGATCATTTTTTAATTTTTCAAATATAAAATAAATCTGTTTTGTGTGTATAAATGGTTACCAAAGTTAAAGTTTTTAAGGTTGTAATTGTTACATCTCTTATTGGTTAGTTGTGTTATTTATAATATTTCTCTAAAGAATGGTTTCATGTTCCACAGTAACATTTTGTATTGTTATATGTTTACTGTAAAGTTATTCAGTAAATACATATTTTTCTAAATTAGACTGTTTTATTTACTCTATATTCTGTGTTTATATTCTTCCATTTTTTTTTAAGCCGATGATGACAGAGAGGTTTTCACCTTTAAAAAACAACAACAAAACGTATAGTAACTATAGGCGTGGCAATCACAAGGATCCTAGCTGGACTTTTTTTGTGTAGTCTGGTTAGATTCCTAATATACAAGGATTAGAGATGTTTATTTTATGTTATTTTCTTCCTTTTTGTACAAAGCAATGATTGACCGGGAGATTTTTCATCTTTAAATAAAATTTAAAAAAGTTTAAAAAAAGAAGATTTTATAGACTTATCCTTAAATTTTTTAATCTTACTTACCGTTTTACTATATAATATGATGTTAAATTCTGAGCATAGAATATTGTTTATAATTAACTTCTTCTTTATCAGTTATCAGTAGAATAAATCAGTGATATAAGATTTTGGAGATCCATTCAGGGACTCAATTACATTTGTTTTTTTTAAAACATTTTGTTATTTTTTGGGAAGTCTGAACATGATTTCTTGTTTTTTTTTCTTCTATGAGTGATTTTTTCTTCTTAGAGTGCCTGTCGTGTAGTGTGATTAGTCAATTAACATAACCCACCATAACTCTCAGATGGGATGATATCTAACTTTTATGGAATTTGTATAAATGTAGAAGATTAGAAGTAAGTTATGAAACTACCAAAATGTCTTCGTGAGACATTTTTATGAAATGTTTTGAGGAGACGCAGATAGTGAGGCACTGCCTTGGGAAGTGATATGTTATTTGCAATCTAACGCGAAAGTAAGCATGCGGGTAGGTAATATCTATGGATACAAATCTTTTCTTATTGTATTTTTTGTTGTAAAAGTTAGTTTTCATTTTGATGCATGTTTTATTATATAATAGGAAGTACTCCCCCAAACAATAATCTATTAATCCCTTGCATGACTTTCATATATTGAAAGGCTAGAGACGATGTTCCTAAAGATGAAGTTCTACAACATAATGTATCATATACAGATGCTGCAACTCAACAGAATATTCATGACACATTCTGATGATGAAATAAATACATGAAGTTCTGGAAGTAGCAAGTCCTTCATGTAAGCAACTTCAAGGTCCTCCATTTGAACATATCTGTCTCCATCTACGTAGAACTATCCCAATTTACATTGGTAAAGACAATCTAAGTTAATAAGCTAAAGCTTACTAGCCGGCAAATAGAATCGAAGTTCCTGCAAACTGGTAGCTGGTTGAAGCAAATAATTTTTTGAAAATTTGAATGTGTAAACTATCATGCATGCCTTCACGACTAAAGTTATAATTATCTTATAAATCAATTTAATATGAGTATATTTAAGTAAGTAACGTACAATATATTCTGCAGAGATCAGATTTTTAATAAATTGTTTTAGGCGGAGCTTTATGAGAGTTTGAGTTCAGTAAGGAAATTTGTGTATAGGCGGGGAGGGGCGGAATTGACCTGACATACCCTCTACTACTCAAATACCCAGTGGTGACTCATACAGTCACCCAGCTCCATGAGCGATTAAAATTATGTTATTAAATATAATATATATTCTAAATTAACTATGAATAATACTAAGGGGACAAATCTACTTAAAATTAGTGGTATAGGAAACTGCATTTAGCCAAAATGGTTGTTAACTACTTATGACATATTTAATTACAGTGTAGTCTCGCTTATTCGACCTTTGGTTTTCAAATATTCTGTTTTATCCGGCGTGGCAACAGTACATACCAAAATATGATATCGATTAAAGCTCGTACATACAATAACTGCTTATTAATATTCATTCTTCAAAAGTATGTTACATAGCTTGCTTGAAACAATGTACTGAAGTACTTGATACAGTACAGTACTGTACAATTTGGTACGCGAATGTAAGAGTGAATATTTTAGTCAACGGAAAATGTGTGATTGACAGGTGGTCTCAGTCGCGTATTAGCTCTAGAGCTGTAACCACAGTAACGGAGGTGTGGCACTAGTGCACTCACTACTTCCACTATTCTATGTAAGTGTTATGTATCACTGAGTCAGTTCTGTTCTTGCTATTATAGTGTAAATACAGCTTTAAGTTTTTCTCACACATTCTTGCATTGAAATAAAGTGTTTTTCTGTACAGTAATGTTGTTATAAAAGAAAAAGAAGGTCGTTCTTTCAATTGAGATAGAGTTAGAAGCTTTAAAACGACTGGATAGAAGTGAAGACTATGCAGAAAATTGTTGATGAGCTTGGTATACTGGCGTAGGAAGAGTTACTGTAGGCGATTGGAAAAGAAAGAGATGTGACCTAGAAATATGTAGTTGTGACCATCATTCAGAAGATGTTCTTAAAAAGAGAAAATGTATGAAAGGGTGTGAGTATGAAAAAAAAAAAACAAGTGATGCACAGAGACGGATTTATAAATGTTCCGCCCCTAGGCACTATTCTGACTGCCGCCCCCCTGTAGTACTTCACGTACCATAATATCCTACGATATTATAGAAAGATGTATGTTTCCTTGATTGATTGATATCTCAGGCTCCGAGGATGTTTTTAAAGTGCTAAAAATAACTTTTTTTTTGCTCCAAAACGTATCCAATATAGGTTACTTGGCTAGACAACATCTAGTTGCGTAAATAAATTAATTATAGGGTCAAAACGGTTTAATATTTTGGGTTTAATATTGTGTGTTGGTAATGAAATAAACAACGAAAACTGGAACAAAGTAATCATAACAGCTGTTTGAAAAATTAAAGCCTCCTGACAGAACAAACACTATTTCAAAATGTGAGATGAAAATTGCATGAAGTATTAAAAGAAATGTGTATACATTTAATGACTCTGAAAGGTTTTATAGTAATTGGATGAACTGATAAAAATGAAATATTACCGAGCAAGACTCGGTCTACCAAGTGCTTTATGTTAACGCCATTATTTCAATCTATAGACTACTAAATTGGAACAGTTCATAAACGTCCGGCCGTTCCGCCCCCTGGAGCGTGCCGCCCCTAGGCACTGGCCTAGAGTGCCTAGTGGGAAATCCGCCACTGGTGATGTATTAATAATATGGTTTTCTCAACAGAAAAATAAAGGAGTACCTATTTTAGGCCCTATTCTGCAGGAAAAAGCCCTTATGTTCCAAAAAATTCAAAGATAGCGAAGAAGGTTTTACAGCAAGTGTTGGTTGGTTCACTGAATGAGATAATTAACTGTCTGCAGCGAAAAGTTATCTGTGGACTATTAAGACATCAGTAATTTTAGGAAAACATTCCATAAATTAATTGATGATGATGGACTAAAAGGAAAGCAGTTGTATCACTACGACGAGAGCGGTTTGAATTTTAAGATGCTTGATAACTATAAATTAAAATTACTTTGTATAGGAAAATATAAAAAATCCCGGCCATTTAAAAATTTATTGACGGTTGCATTTCCAATAAGTTATAAAAATCAAATAAATGCCCGGAGGGAAAATTTTTGTGACTGTTTTTTGAAGAGTTTGTGCCATCGGTCAAAACATTCCTTAAATTAATCATCTTGCTAGCAAAAGCTATTCTTCTCTTAGATAAGCAGCATGTCATCCAAATGTTGACGAATTTATAAGTGGAGATATAAAATTAATGTTCCTGCCACCAAATTCTACTGCATTGCCCCAGCCCAGGGATCAAGGAGTTTTTGTGACACTTCAAAAAAATATAGGCACAAACTCCTTTCAAATAATCTATGACATGGATGAAGAGAATAATTGTATACCAAATATTTTAATGAAAATCAACTTAAAAGATCTCATATTCTGGATCGCGAAATGTTGAAACGAAATTCAAACTCGTACAATAGCCAGATCTTGGAAAGTTTTAAATTCAGTTGATAATGTAGAAACACCTCAAACAAATGACAATACGTTTAATCTGACCACATTGCTACAAAAGATTCCAGGTGATAAAAACGACATTGAAGAATGGATGAAGGAGGACGAACAATATGAACTAAGTGATGGTGACATAATTTCATCAATAAGTGCAGGATTAGAGTGTAATGGGGAGAGTGATAGTGAAGTTGAATTAGAGAAAGAAAAAGATGTGTTAAAACCATTCAGAAGAAGTGAAATGTTTCAATCGGTCTTAACTTGTATTGAAGGGCAACCGATGTCATGTCAACGAGGCATTGACGTGACCTCATCACAAGAAAAAGAGCCACATTGATACAGCAAAAAACAATTACAGATTTTTTGAAAGATTTATTTTTAATTAACATCCATATTTCAAGTCTATAGTAGTTCTTTATACTAAAGGAATGGTGTTTTTTAAACCACACTAAACCCAACCACGATAAATACTTAGATGGAGGTATATATAAACTCAATTGTGACAACTGTAAAAAATAGTATATTAGTCAGGTTAGTAGATCCTTAAAATATGTTTTAAGGAACATTTACCCAACAGCAAAAATACAAACTCAATCCATTCATCATATGCTGAACATCTAATGGATAACCAACATAATAATTATACTAACATACAGAGCAATATGACCATAAAGAAACATAAAATGAACGCTATGGAGGAATTTGAAATTTATAAACACCAGAAGATTAATCCATCCAACATTTTAAACAACAAACTAAATTTCACCTCCAACTACATGTATGATTTGATATTTGAACATCAGAATAAGGCAAAATACATATCTGGTAAGGAACATTTAAAGTAGCAGTATCTCAATATAAGTGAACATCAGCAAGTGAACATGTAACCAAAATACTGGGAACAAAAACAATTTTTAACTTTAACAAGTGCCATTTCTGCACGATTATTTGTGCCAGACCGAGATTTTATATGTATCTGTAATCTGTATGTGAACAAAAGTGTTAATGTTATTAGCTGGCCTGATGATGCTGCCCATGACAATGAAATGTGTAACCATTATTCTAGTATAAAGAACTACTATTGACTTGAAATAAGGTATGTTAATTAATTAAAGTAGTTCTAAGGCAAAACAATGAAGATTTATTTTCACATATGAATCAAATGTTATGCTTTATATTTTTACACTACTGTATTCAGGGCTTTTAGTGGTGGTCTCTAAAGTTACAAAATATAACAAAGTTAATGAAAAGAAAGAAAATACCCCCAATGAAGCTATCTGAGGGGGTAGTTATAATTAAAATAAAGTTTGTGCTCCTGTTATCTAAAATGTGATAATAGTTGCAGCACTTGCTTTATTTTAAGTTTATTTATTTTTTAATCTAACTATAATCCTTTGTTCACAGGTTATTTCGGTTAATGAGCCTAAATCCGATATTTAAAACTTCAATTATTATCTAATAATGGGAAAGTGCAAAGTGAAGGATGCATGGTTTAAAGACCAGGGACTCAAATGGTTATTTAATTGGTTCCTGGGTTAAAAAGAGCACTGACAGTGACATTTTTTTGTATAGTAACAATGTAACTAATGGCTTTTGTTGTATCCACAAATGAAAAAAAAAAAAAAAAAAAATAGCAAATGTAAAGTGAAAGTTGCACCTCTTCAACTAAAACTTCAGAAAAGTGACCCTTACTTTCTTCAGGAACTGCAACATTGTTCTAGTTCTAGTACTTCTACAAATGATACAGTTCTACAATCTAATAATCAGACTCTCTTATAGCTCTCATGTAGGCCTACTGAAGCTAAGGAGAATGCATTCAGAGCTGAATCATTATGGACTGTTAAATCAGTACTATCACATACATTTTTGAACTGTAATAGTGACATCACCAAAGTTTTAAAAACAATGTTTGCCCCCTTGGTTTCAGAAGAATTTTCACTGTCGCCAACAAAAATGATGTACCTTGTTACTGAGGCACTTGGGCCTTATTTTGGGGAAAAAACAGTAAATGAAGTTCAATGCTCATATTATTCAATCTGCTATGTTGAAACTACCAACAAAGGAAGTCGGAAAGAACTTGAAGTAGCTGTTCGGTACTGGTCGGAATCTGAATGTAAAGTTGTTGAAAGACATTTGCAGACATGTTTTGTGGGAATAGCTAAAGCTACAGATCTACATCAAAAGATCATGTTGGCTCTGGAAAAAGAAAATTTATCTCTAAATAAATTATTAATGATAATTGTGGTGGACCAAAATGTAAATAAAAAGTTTTTAAGACTAATGAATGAAAGTCTTGTTGAAGTAAGGGGTCATGGTTTGATAGATGTTAGTACTTGTAGTCTACATAAAGTACATAATGTTTTCTTAAAAGGGTTGGAAGAAATGGAAGTGGATGTTTCCAGTTTGATAATATCTGTTTTTAATTACTTTGATGGTTAGCCAGATTGATGGGAAGATCATACGACCATTCAACAGAAGCTTAGTGTTCCAAATCATCGTTTTATGAAGCATGTCACCTCTCGTTGGCTAACAATTGAACTAGTTAAATCTTGATAAAGATGGTAATGTCTTAAAAGATATAAGATGCCTTAAAGTGGATGGTTTCAAATTAGAGTCAAGTAATTGCCAAATTGTTGCATTAGGGAAGGCTTTACAATTTGATGTTGATATTTCCTAACTATTAAATGAGTGGAAATTTTTAAACTTAAAGAATGTCCACAAGAAGAAAAAGTGAGTTTTGAAGAATACTGGCAACATTAATTTTCTCTAGAAAGCACTCCTGGGTGTAAGAAACACCCCACTATTACTAAAGTCATCAATTCAGCTTTAGCTTTTTTTTTCATGGCAGTGCATCAGTAGAAAGGGGCTTCTCTGCATCAAGCTTATTACTACTGATAAAGTAACCATAAACGAATGGGGTGGAAATGCAAGACTTAATATATAGTCTGGAATAATGAAATATCATAATACACTTTCGTTATTACCTATTACAAGAGAACTAATAGTTCTGGCAAGAAATGCCTACAGGAATTACAACGATTATTTAGAAAAGGAAAGAATCAATAAAGAGAAAGTACAAAAAGAACTTAAAGATAAGACAGATGAAGACTTAAGAAAGAAACTTAGAGCTCAAGAGGCAAGAGATTTGGAAGTGCTCTCAAAGGATCTGATAGAGCAGAACCAAAGCAGAAACAAAAAAAAAATGCAGCTGATAAGTAAGTTGTTTGATGAAGCAACAAAAAAGTTAGTCAGCATTGAAGAGGAATAATAATAAGATGAATTGAGTATAGCTCAAGGAATGTTATTTGGAGTAAAAGCAATGAGGAAAATGAAACTGATGCTTCAAAAGAGTGTTTACTCTATAGTCAAAGTAATTGTGAAAAAGTCAAAAAAACATTTCTGACTATTTTTCACAAAAAGATCAAAACCAAAAAATATATATTATATATTTATCCATCAACTAAAATTACTAGACCTGAATGTCTTAATAATTCTATCTTTTTTGGCGAATTTTTAGTTAATTAGTTATTTCTCTATACTTTTATACTTTTATGTTGTGCAGTTTATTCTCAATGTAGTAAATTTACTGTAATTTTAAATAAAGAAAAAATAAACTGCCATACCCCATCCAGGAGAATGACTGAAATGATTCTGAAAGTAAACATGATTCTTGCATTTAAAATTACCTTAATATTATACAAGTAAGTTTTTATTCCAGTAATATACATAATATTAGAATTTGCATTGGCTTAATAAAAATAGTGTTATGTGTTTTCAATCCTTTCTGAAATTCATGTCAGTCATTCTCTTATCCGGCATTTGGTAGGGGTCTTTATAATAATAATAAAAAAAGTTTTAAGTATTTTATATAACCTAGTTATTTTGTTTATTAAATCTTGAAAATAAGTCCCTAAAGTCTCATTTAAATATTAGGTCTCTAAAATCCTCCCCCCCCCCTATTTTTGCCACTAAAAGCCCTGTGTATTATGTGCAGTACAGTAATTATATTAGTAACAATTTCATGATACAATTTAAGATTTTAATAATAAAAACACATTTTTAAAGTACTTATATTTTATATTTTTTTCCTTTTATTCACACCGACTTCTTTATTATCCGACGTTTTAGTTATCTAACCTTCCATTAGTCTCAATTAGGTCAAATAATCGAGACTTTTCTGTATATATATGAAATTTGGAGACACTGCAGAAAACCCTGCCCCATCTGACCCATCGTAAAAAGGAGCTAATCAGCCTATATTTGGGGGATACCTGAAATATCGGTTATCCTGTAAACTTGAATAAATACAGTTGCTTGAACACATGCAGTTTCTCATACAATCGGTGAACTACTTTTTTGGCTGACCTTGACCATGGTGTGTGGTGAGGATTTGCTTCACCGCGAGAGGGTGCAGACTATTTTTGTTGTACTGTGGTAAAACAAACTGCCTTCATTTTACTATCCCTGCTAGTGAGGCTGTTCAAACCCGGAAGTATCGTCGTGAAAAATGGGAGGTGGTGAAACGAATTCTGGCAAAAAGGAAAAATAAGAAAAACTAAACAGTCAATTTTTATTCCGAAGGCATTCTCACCTTTATAGTCGGGATTGTTGTAGTATGTGGCATCCTCCTCATCATCAACTCTGATAATGAACTGCTCGACCATATTGTCCTATATATGTTCTTCCATCATGTAGGCCTACTTAGTTTCTTTATTAACCCTAGAGAACTTGCAATCATGTTTTTCTCCAGGTTATGAAATAAGCTGATGTAATAAACATGTTTATTGCCTCTACATGTATCTGAGAAGTGTTCCACTTAAATCAAGAAGGAAATTAAAATTAATGATACTGTGTCACAATAAGATGAATGATACTGTGTTTCATCATAAGAGCAGTTGAAATGGCTACTTGAGGTTCGGAACTCCAGAAGGTGGCATCCATTAGAAAGGATACCTTCATGTGCATACATGGATTTTTCCTATCCATACATGTTTGTCTTTGAAGGAATACACTCAACACCTTTAGATTTTCATTTTTCAAGAAATTGAACTCTATTCAGCCTAAATAACAGTCGGAAATTACAAAAAGCTATCTCATGAGGGACCAAGGTGCATTGTCATGATGCCAGCTGTCAAGATCTCGCCTCCCATAGATCAATTATGTTGCACCGTATGATATCATAAAAAAATCTCCAGATAGTATTCTTTGATGATATTTAAGTCAAAGTCAAACATCTGTGATACTTGTGTTGTACCAGATCAAAGAAATCAAAGGAACCGCAGTCAACTCACTTTTTCATGCTTGTTTTGGTCACAGGGTTATTGAATATCTATACTGTGACAACTGCATCTTAGTTTAAGGGTTATATCAATTAAGTCATGACTCATCACCAGTGATTACAGGAAGTTAAAGTTTCCATTTACAGAGTTCAAGATGTCTTGCGAGACTGTCAGATGAAGTTGCTTTTATTCATTGTTACAAATGTTATAAAAACTTTCCATAAGATCAAACTGTTGTGCAAAATGGAATGTACTTCTACATAACCATTTCATAATCCTTTATAATAACACAATATAATCCTTAATACTTCCACATATTCTCGGATGGTAATAAGGTGTTCTTGTCATTTTGGATTGTTGAATAATTACCAGAACAAGAGTGGTTTTTCACAATGGTTTTACCCATGGTTAATTTATGGTATCGTCACAGAGACCATACTGAACCTTCAGAATGGTTTTCATTTGGGTATCACCAAATAATGTATAAAAATATCTTTTCTTACATAAGTAAAAACCCACTGACTGATCAAGAAATCTCTGGATCCAAGAAGCTTAGAGCTATGAATTTTTTAACATGGTTTGGGGTAGGTCTGTGTACGCCAAATACTATGAAAGGGTTTTGAAAATTTTCCACTCCATGGGCGTTTTTTACCTCTAAAACAAATATTCATATTTTTGGGTAATTCATAATTTTTATGGGTTGATTTTGATAAAAACGGGTGTGTTGCTATATTTGGGCATAATTTATTTCCATAGCACCACCATTAGGGTTGTGTTAAAAAAAATTTCTTAAAACTATCAACTATCCCCAGGTGAAACTGGGGCCATCAGCTAGATACTTAATAAAAATAATAATCACAATAAAAATCAAATGTAAACAGTTTTCAAATATAGACAAAAAGTATATTTTTTTACAAATATAAAATTGGAAAAGTATTAATTGTTTGAAACTGTAATGTATAAAAATGTCCTAAAATTACTTTATAAAAATAATAATTATTATAAAAATAAAATGTAAACAGTTTTTAAATAAAGACGAAAATTGTATATTTTTTACAAATATAAAATAGGAAAAGTATTAGTGTTTTGAAACTGTAATAAGGCTATTTATATATATGAAAAATTACATAACAATAATATTTTTAAAAAAATCACTTTCCATGTTGAATGAGATTTAAGTAAGCTTACTCATCTCCGCTTATTTTCATGTCTTCTTCAACCTGGGTGCAGTTGGCACATCGAGCTGGAACTAAATGTTCCTAGCAAATAAAGTATCAGCACTCATTGCATGGACAATTCCACTTCGAACAGGTTAAAAAAAAAAAAAAAAATTATGTGAATAAAATTTTAAGAAGCCATCATACATTTTTTTTGATAAATAACTAAACTTACTTCAAAATTTTACTTTTTAAGATACAGTATAGTTAAAATATTGACTAGCCTGTTCACACCTAATGAGAGAGAGTATTAGGTTAGTTATTTTCCTTTTTGTGTGCGGGTGTTTTATTTGTTCTATTACAACTAAAGTAATATTTTCTTAGCAATAAAATTAAAGCAATAATTACGTACTTCTAAGGGTGTAGATAAATCTTATTAATTTTGTAACGTAAATCACTACATACGTTATGACATAATAATGCAACCTTAAACTCATATTGTAAAGGGCTCGATTTTTTTATTCTCGTTATTTAGTTTTAAGAATTTAAATATTTATTAATATTATATATGGATGAGATGTCCCTTGTTGAATTTAAATATTTATTAATATTATATGTGGATGAGATGTGCCTTGTTAAGAAAATCTGTATGTATGTTCTGTTATAATCGTATTTATTGTGAATAGATATTTTGTTGACAAGGCTGGAGTGAATTTGTAGTTGATAAAATGCCCATTAATTTTGTGTGGCATTAATTAAAATGTTATTCCAATAAAAACCTAGAAACAACTTTTGTGTGTAGACAGCATATATATTTAAACTGACATGTACCATCCCTAATAGGTCACCCACGCGTTTCCAATTATCTTCTTTTTTTTTAAGGTGGTACAACATCACATTGTAAGTAACTGGCCTTTTATACTTACATTATATAATGTTAAGTTCAGGTTCATCCCACAGTTTTTCTTTTATAGAACATGCATTGTACTTTAAAATGATTACTGGTCCAAGTCCTTAACTTATTTTCCTTATTATTTGGGTAATGTAACACTGTAAAAAAAGCTTCCTCACTAAACTAGATCAACAGGGCAAACCTTCTCAAGTACACCACATTAAGGGATGATTTCAAGTTTTGCGCACAATACTGTAACTATTTGGGTGGAATAGATTATATGAATTGTTATAATATTATAAGTTTTAAATAATAGAAGTTATATTCATTCATGTTCTAGTGGTTATTTTTCGAATTATGTGAGGTCAACCTGATATATTAAGTATCTTTTGTATCTGCTTAATTTTTTTAATTTGGTAGAGTAAGTAACATTTATTTTAATGGAGAATATAATACTAAAGGTTTTTTTTAAATACATTTTTATTGATTTAAAAAATAGTGAAATTAATATTCTATTTACAAACGTTTGTTTCATTTTTCAAAAACAATTGTATACTAGTTTACAAAAAAAGTAAAATCCACATTTACGCGATCTTTAAAATGATTCTTAAATCAAAATTCTGAGATTAAAATAAATATAAGTACAATTCCTCAACACTAACATTATTGTTACAGGGTATAAATCTATTATGGCAGAAGCCTTAATTGCTTGCAAAACTTGGGAACTACTGCACCAATTTTTTAAAAGTTTTCAGTTCTAATTAGTGTTTAAATCATATACTAACTCTCACTGACTAAATATATTATGTTGCTGTAAATTGTGAAAAAATGTAGCCTACTAAATATTTAGAAAATTCTGGAATTTCTATTTTGCAAAAAATTCATCAAAAATCGTTATAACTCAGAAACCACTTCACAGATTTCAAAAAGAATTTCAGTTTCAATTAATAATCAAATTTTTTTGATAACTTTAATTTTAGAGGTAGATGATAATTCGAGAAATAAAAGACAAAATTACTAATTTATCAATATTGGCTTTTTGAACAGTATCAACCCAATACTACTTTATGACCCAAACATATCAATAAAATACTATTCGTCAACAAAAATATCAGTTCGGTAGTTATCAGCCAAAGAGTAAAAATAAATCATGAAAGACATGTTGTTTAAATAAATTAAATTTTAAATTGGCTTAGCTTGTGTCATAAACTAGTAGTAAGTATAAATCGTATTTAATCAAATCGTATTTAATCAAATCGTATTTAATCAAATCGAGTTTAAATGATGGTGGTCAAAGTTATTTTTCATTTTTAAAAGTTATTCTAAAATGATATTTTATTCTTTTACTTGTGATTTTATATACTAGTTTGAGTCATTAAATTTTACATTCCATTTACATCTAACTCTTGAACCAGCATGATTGGAGAGAGAGAGAGAGAGAGAGAGAGAGAGAGAGAGAGAGAGAGAGAGAGAGAGAGAGAGAGAGAGAGAGAGAGAGAGAGAGAGAGAGAGAGAGAGAGAGAGAGAGAGAGAGAGAGAGAGAGAGAGAGAGAGAGAGAGAGAGAGAGAGAGAGAGAGAGAGAGAGAGAGAGAGAGAGAGAGAGAGAGAGAGAGAGAGAGAGAGAGAGAGAGAGAGAGAGAGAGAGAGAGAGAGAGAGAGAGAGAGAGAGAGAGAGAGAGAGAGAGAGGAGAGAGAGTAATACATTTTATTTAGGTCCTTTAGAGGCTACATTTTAGAAAAATATCATCAAAATCTTTATAGACATTTTGTGTGTTAGTGTTGAGAGCAAGTAACCAAAATTTTCAATAATAAGAAGAAAAGAAAGAAAAAAAGTATTTGGGTGTGCTTAAGACCACACGTTAGAAGTGAAAACTTGTTTGAACAGTATGTAACGCTTATATACTTATGATTTTTGTTTTAATATATATGGGTATGTGAGAAAGTTTGTGCAACATTTTTGCATTGATTTTAGTTTGACTATGTATATGAGTTTGAGAAAGTTAGTGCTATATTTTTCGTAGAGTTTTACTTTTAATATGTATGGGTATGTGAGAAAGTTTGTTCTATATTTTTTCATTTATACTAGTTTAACTATGTATGCGAATTTTGAGAAAGTTAGTGCAATATTTTTCGTAGATTTTTGTTTTAATATATATGGGTATGTGAGAAAGTTTGTGCAATATTTTTGCATTGATTTTAGTTTGACTATGTATATGAGTTTGAGAAAGTTAGTGCAATATTAGATTTTTAGTTTTAATACGTATGGGTATGTGAGAAAGTTTGTGCGATATTTTTGCATTGATTTTAGTTTAACTATGTATGTGAATTTTGAGAAAGTTAGTGTAATATTTTTAGTAGATTTTTAGTTTTAATACGTATGGGGCGCGCGTATCCGTTGTCTATATATTAAGGTTGCATTACGCTACTGTGCGTGACGCGATTTCTATTGAAAAAGTCCATCCCAAAAGTTGAATTACAGTAGTGTGCGTGACGCGATTTCTATTGAAAAAGTCCATCCCAAAAGTTGCATTACAGTAGTGTGCGTGACGCGATTTATATTGAAAAAGTCCATCCCAAAAAGTACCCAACGCGCCAATAGAAGTTTTCACTTCAAAAATCTATTGAGATATAGCCCAAACACTCACATATACCAATTTTATAAATATCTTTCTACTCATTTAGACTGTATAACACTGCAAGAATTGACATACAGACATCTCTCAAAAACAATAGTGATCTTTCACTACACATCACATAACTTTCTCTAAACTTTGCATAGCCTATATGAGAAAGTAAAATTGTATAAATAATATTTGTTTCATTAATGTTTATAATGACATAAAAATAGTCATTGGAAATCTTTAAAAACAATTATTTTTCTTATTTTTTTTTACATTTTGATGCTATCTTTTCTTTTCTTTTAGATATGGGTAGTTTTACGTTTTTGAAAAATGTACAAATGAAAAATACAATAAATGAAAAAAAATATATAGTTCCCATTTACATATTTAAATGAACAAAACAGTGAAATATTTTCATGGAGCAGTCAGTATAAGCATAACATTTCTATTGTGTAATTTGTTGAATAGTGTTTTTTTTTTTTTTTTTTTTTTTTTTTTAATTAATCAGTTTATTTTATAATCATACTTCGTATTTTATAAAAATATGAAATAAGTTGGAAACTATTGGACAGAAAATCAGGTAAAACCAATTATCATAAATAAAATTTTGTAAGCCTACTTTATTTAATAATATAAGTTACAAAGAAGGGACACATATATTGCATTAAAATATGAAAGTCTAAGAGTTTATTACTTACATAAATTATCCACAATCATTCATTTTTACTTGATTTACAATTTCATAACTAATTAAAACACATTTTTCATAATAAATACTACATACCAGTTAATTTTATCTTACAATTAATTAACCTAAATTAATAAACTTAGTACTGTGGTCCAACAATAAAGGTGTTTTCATCGCAAACCAATTTTAGCTAGATCACAGAAAATGATCAGCTCCACTTGGAAGTTATATTTTATTATCAATCATTTGTGCTGGCAGCTAACTGTATTAAACTTTTAAGATTTATGTTTTGTATTCGATGAACAGTGAAACATAATCAAATTACTGCTCCTCATATATCAGTAACAACAATAATAGCTAGTGTGGCCTAATAGTTTTGAATGGGAGTTATTATTTTACAGTTTTCATAACATTCTGTTATTTATCTTTTGTTGCTTTTATTTATTTAATTTCACTGAAATTACATAGTCCAGGCACATTACTGAACTCTGCGTTCATGCCACAACCATAGAAATACAATGATGGTGCACAAAATGTTCAAATAACAAATGATACAAAGAAAGCATGAAAAACAAGGAAGTCATCAACCTCAGAGTCAACAGTGTTACTGGTAATCATGAAGAAGAAAACCAGTGACAAAAATTAAGTGAAAGTTTAGATTACAAGTGGTAGTTGAACATTTATATATTGACTCTTGAAAAAGAGAAGATTAAGTTAGTGACAGCAGTTTTTGCACAGTAATTCTACTGAAAAAGTATCAATCATTGTAGCCTTAGAAACCTTAATACATTTCTTCCAAGGGTTTGGATTAAAATACACAAAGGTCAATGCCAGTTGAATGTTAAAATCAAGAAACATCAAAATCCACAAACATGAAGTCAATTGAAAGATTAGTATTATTCAACTCATTGCGAGTCAGCTGTTATGAACCTTTCACTTGCCATATGAAGTTTTAAGGTTAAAAATGTTTTTGTGGTTACAACTTTAAACCTATTTACAAAAACATTAACTGTTTGACTTACTAAAACTGGTACCTTAGTTACACACATAGTTGATTCCTTAATTGTGTCATTAAAAGAAATAATTCTTGAAGATGCAAAGAGTTTATAAAACACGATACATAATAGGTATCGTTGTAACTTGGAAGTATATAAAACATTGTTTCTCTCTTCTGAACAAAAATTAAGTAATAAAAATTATTGTATTAGGGGATGATTGTAGATTGTATAGAACTATTATAAAGATATAAATTTACTGACCAATCACTCTTTTTGTTGTTGTCTGTATACAAAAATTAATCTAATAGACCATAGTGCACTTACACCACTATTATGTTTGTCTTATTTAGATATTTATGTAAATCTGATGAAGTGTCCCACAGTTCTACTCAGATTTGTATAATTTTCTTTTGAGTTTATATCAATTTTTATTCAAGCAACATACAGAAGGGAGAAACACTAGTTTCACATCCGTTACTTATTACATTCATCTGTCAATTGACTATTATCAATAAAAGTCTCAGTATTGACAGGGTGTGTTAAATCAAGATAATATTATGGAACTATTGCAAGACCGCCTATCCTACAACTTCATTTTTACACCCATGTCCGTTTAACTGTTGTCATGTCCATGTGATTTCATGATGTGCTATTAATAATTTGTGCATGTGAGAACCTGCTCATCTGACATTAACCTAATATTTCCAGCCCATAGATTATTTCTAACTGTGGGGAAAGTAGGAGGCATATTTATAATTAATTGTTTAAAAATGTCTGTTAAATTTTATTTGAATAATTAATTATATCCATTTTTTTATTAATGTTTGTGTATTGAAAAATAAATTTAGTTGAATTCTCAAACCGCTTTGAGGATGTAAGGTAAAATGAGAGATCATTTTCTAAATATTTGTATAACTCAATGCCATCATTAAACATGCAACACGTACAATGAGGATTTTCAGAGTACAATAATGATAAATAATAAAATAACCAAACACTTGATTAGTACTGTAAGTATGCTCTACCTTAAATTTAATACAAGTGCAAAGTCAAACACAAATTAAAATATTTTACCAGCATTTTGTTATTTCTTTATGAATAAATTAACATATATTTGGTATTTCTGAAAATCCGGAGTAGGTACACTCACTTTGTCAGCTGTCTGTAAAACAAACAAGGTGATTCAAATTTGTTGAATTTTGGTCTGCTGGTCCACCCTAGAAAACCATGCTGATGGGTGTGAAATATACCTCCCATCAAACCTTTTATGTTCTATTCAGCTTGTCAAAACTTGTATGTACTCATCCTTTAGGAATATTAAATCATTCTACTAACACTAGGTTATTATTCCTTTTACAGTTTGAATCATATACTGTAGTAGTTTATTTTATAAAAATCGATCTATAATATTGTTTCTGTAGTTGTTTGTTTGAACAAATTAATAAAAACCATTTCAAATACACAGCTTATGCTAAACACATTGACATTAAAGGAACTATTCTCCATTACTTCTTTCAATATGCTAATAATCACAGATACTTTTAAAACTCATTTTCCGACTTTTTAAAAGTCTCATAAATAATTAAGAGCATATTCTTTTTTCAACTCTTAAAACTGAAATTCATCCAAATATTTTAAACATTTCTGGACTCTCAAAAAACACTCAAAATAACCAATCACAAAAACAAACATTAAACAAAATGTTTTTATTTTTGTTAGAATTAGTTAAATTGGTCTAAAACAAAAAATAACACAACAATCCACGACACCACTTTTTTGTAATCATAAGCTTTTCTTATATACATTTTCCATATAAAAAACGATTTTTTTAATCATATCAATGTTCATAAACCATAGAAAATACTTAAAACTTGGTAGTTACCAAAGTAATTTTTTAATACTTTAAGTCCTAGACATACTAAGTATTATTACTTTTATTTTTATTTAAAGAATAGAGCCTTTACACTTATTTTGTTGATTTTTTTAATTGAATGAATTAAGTTGCTGCTGAATATCTATACTTCGTAAGTGAAGTTAAATTCACATGTGCTATGTAAGTTCAGCTCATATTTACAAATTTATGAAAACATGATTATTTATGAAAAATGATATACTTTTCAGCCTTACTCCACTTCATCTTATCATGTTGACTGCCATTTGAGACAATTTTGTGTAATACTTTATTCATCAATACTTCATTTACTAAAATCAATATGGATTGCCAAAGACAAGTTAAAAATAAAGTTAACATATAAAAAAAAGGTTAACCTAGAGTTTCCTAGAATGAGCTAGGTTTGTAATTTGGTTACCATCCGCTATAGGTATTTAGTGTAAATCATAGTGTATGGTGGTTAATTGACCACTGAGTTGAACCAAGTTAAAGAAACAAATTAGAAAGTATAAAACATAGCCTTTGATTTGATTGTTAATGATTTCCAAGAAATATTTTTGACAGTTGTGATGAGTTTTCAAAGAATTGCAACAAAAGAGTGAGTGACACTTGCACACTGATAAGTGAAGTAGAATGTTTGCTCATAATATACGCTAGGTAATTGATACAAATTTTGTTCGTTGCTAAAAGAAATCTTACAAATATCAGTGATTGCAATATTTGTCAGAATGTACTGTTGCAAATAGCCGAAATGTAATAAAATTAACGAGGAGGTAAATATGTTCATGAGTTACTAATGGCTAAGAACATGTTCAAATGAAATCTACCTTGTGTATATTATGAACAAAAATGGCTTTGAAGCTGAAATTACGCTTTTATTTCTATCTTTGTTGTTTATTCTTCTTTTTATAACTCTCTTCAATGTCTTCCATCGATACACCTTCAGTTTCGGGTAGGTAAAAGTAAAAAAAAATAAAACCAACGACACTGCATCCACCATACAAAAAGAACACTCCAGAAAGAGTCAGTGTAACTTCTAGTCCAAGAAATGTTTTTGTCACAATAAAACCAAAAATATAAGACACTCCTGCTGCGACTCCACTTGCTAAACTGCGACCTCTGCAAAGAAGAAAATTTAAAAAATTAAACTTGGAGAATACTCAAGGTTCATTATTGAAGGAAGAACAAAACACAATCATTTACAGTTTATTAGAATTTAGTGAAAAGGTCATTGAAGTATTCCAAACAGTTGGTGCATTAGTTAAAATATTCACAATATTTTAATAACTGACCACTCTTGTTCTTCTTTTCAAAGATTAGTATTGTTTTCATAGTTATGACTCCTTCTTTATCTATGTGTAGGAGGTTAAAGTTAAATAAATTTCGTATGATCAATTTTCATTTCATTCAACTAAAATGCCACTCAGTTTCATCCTTTAGTACTGGTAAAGTTTAACATCAGTCAACTCTAACCATATCATTGGAATGTGAAATGAAATCCAAAATCTATCTCACACCTGTTTCTTCACTTCCTGTTGAATTTTTATTCCTGCAAAATGACAGAACAACATGAGCAAGGATATTGCAAGCTTGATGATACCCAAATGAAAACCATTCTGAAGGTTCAGTATGGTCTCTGCGACGATAACGTAAATTAACCATGGGTAAAACCATTGTGAAAAACAATACTTGTTCTGCTAAGTATTCAACAATCCAAAATGACAAGAACATCATAATTATTACCATCCGAGATTATGTGGACGTATTAGGGTTATGTTGTGTTATTATAAAGGATTATGGAATCGTTATGTAGAAGTACATTCCATTTTAAACAACAGTTTGGTCTTATGGAGAGTGTTTGTAACATTTGTAATGATGGAATAAAAGCAACTATATCTGAAGTCTCGCAGGACACCCTGAACTCTATAAATGGAAACTTTGACTTCCTATCTGTAATCACTGGTGATGAGTCATGACTTAATTGTGACAGCTAAGATGCAGTTGTCACAGTATAGATATTCAACAACCCTGTGACCAAAACAAGCATGAAAAAGTGAGTTGACTGCGGTTTCTTTGATTTCCTTGATCTGGTACATCACAAGTATCACAGATGTTTGACTTTGACTTAAATATCATCAAAGAATACTATCTGGAGATTTTTTATGATATCATACGGTGCAACATAATTATTGATCTATGGGAGGCGAGATCTTGACAGCTGGCATCATGACAATGCACCTTGGTCCCTACCCTCCTGAGATGGCTTTTTGTAATTTCCAACTATTATTTAAGCTGAATAGAGTTCAATTTCTTGAAAAATGAATATCTGAAGGTGTTGAGTGTACTCCTTCAAAGACAAACATACGTATGGATAGGAAAAATCCATGTATGCACATGAAGTTATCCTTTCCAATGGATGTCACCTTCTGGAGTTCCGAACCTCAAGTACCGGGTAGCCATTTCAACTGCTCTTATGATGAAATTGTGACAGAGTATCATTAATTTTAATTTCCTTGTTGTTTAAAGTGGAACACCTCTCAGACACCATCACCTATATAAAATCCCTAACTCTAGAATATACTCATAGCATCAGGGTGGAAAAGAGCAAGAGAAATCTGACAAGAAAGATGAAAGCGAAGGGATCTTGCTCAAGATTACATGAATAAGGGTGTAAATCGAGTTAATAATCCTCATGATTGCCACACCTCCATACTCACTATGAGTGAATACCTGAGGGACCAGGATCAATACTTAAGAATATATATCAAATTCAAATATAAAACTTTTGATCAATTTTCTTTAAAGTTTGACATAAATAGGCATTTTTACGAAAGGGCAGATAATTTATTTACAATGGAAAAATCAGTTAGTAAAATTTCATAATGCCTGAAATTTTAAATACTTTTTTTGGGAAGAACTTCTCCCCTTGATGTCTTACAATGTCCCACAATAACTTATTCTGCAGTTTTAAAATTTATATAAAAATATATCTAAACGAACTTTCACAGAGAACCAATAAAAAGAGTTTTATTATAGTTTCTTTAATTATTTTCTTTTCATGACTTAATAGACCTGGGTGATTTCTGTTTGCTAACACTTTCCTTCTTACTTTGACTTGCTCATTATTAGTCTCATCACATAGCATACTATTTTAACTAAAAATGTTAGTGGAAATAATGAGATGACACATATTTTAGTTGCTTGAAAATTCCTAACAGCAAAACATATGTCGCAATTAAAGCTGTTTTGTGGAATTAAATAATCGTCTCATTATTTCCATTATCATGGAATTCCATCATGTACCGACTGTTGTAACATTAAATTATAAAAATGTTAGGCCTAAGCTTGTATTTTTTGTAGGAGAAAACTGTCAAATAATATTATTACCGCGATTACAATCACAATATCTATTGACAAAATGGATACAATGATATAAATTTTACCTGAAAGGAAAAACTTCACTAAGGTACATCCAAGGCAATGGGTCCATCCCAATACCTGTGAAAAAAGTTAGGGCTACCATCATCAGCATAGGCATCCACGAGGCACGAGTGTTGGTTCTATAGTCCTCTATGTAAAAAGCATAAGCTCCCAATGATAAACAGCTGATTCCACAGCCTGCAATAGATATAAGTGCCAGTGGTCGTTTACCAAGACATCGAACTGTAACAGTACACAGTACACAGCCTCCTAGACCAATAACTGTGAAAACTGCCTGCAAACAAAATAAGACAGGAGTGCAATTTATGAATTACTGATGAAGATACATTTTACATTAGATCTTTTTAAACGATAAATTTATAAAATTAAATATTAATTCAGAGTCTCAACAATCATTGAAATGTCACAAATCAATTATTGTTTCTGATAGACATAATTAATAAGACAAAATAAATAGTACTAAAACATTACACCTTTTCACTGACCTATCCCTAAAACTAAAAAAAGAAACAACATGAAATGTTGTGCTTTTATTGATGATAGTAAAGGTTCTTTTTTGACAAATAGCCAATTATCCCTAAACCGTGATTTTATTATTTTTTAAACTTTTTACTTGTGATTTTGTATATGAATTTGGGTAATTAATCTTCACATTTCACTTAAATTTGAATGAAATCATCAAAGCCAATTTTGAGAAATTTCATATTTCATATAGCCCTATGGATTTTCTCCATGTATATATAATATGTGAGAAAGTAAAACTAGAAATAAACATAAAATAAACACCACGTAGCTGGCATAATAAAAAAATGATGTATATTTTGCCAACTTTGACCCTGTTATTTTTGTTTGAACATTGCCAGTTGCACAAAGTGATCTATTAGAGCCTTATGTTTGTTCTCTCTCCTGGGCTCTAGATATAAAACAATTAACCAAGCAGTCTTTTCAAATATCCTTATAAATGTGATATTTGCATAACGAAATGGAAGTATATAAAGTTCCTTCTTTTCTAAGTTTGTGGATGACATCTAAATTTTAAAACAAATTTAATGGATACCTAGAAGTATCTTTTATACAACCCAAATGGTTGAGCAGATATTCTCTAATCTCTTACATGGGTCAAGTTTATGCACTTCAATGCCAGAATTTTTAATTTTTAGTTTTTAAACACAAATTGAGTTGATATAATTTTTTGTCATCCTTGATTTTGGTATTAAAAAATAAAGATCAGCAAGATGCAAAAAATTACTAATTCATAAACTCATATAGAAGTTACAGATTAAAATAAAAAAATGTACATAAGATTTCAAAGTCTGAGGTATTGCAATTTCTATTAGGGTAATCAAAAGTAGGTACAATTCCCATACTAAAAATTTATTTGCATATGAGTATATTATTTTACGTGCATTTTTTAAATGTTTGGTTGAGTGTTAACCTTAGCATTTGAAAAAAAACAGCATAAAGGAATTTTTAGATTTTATACTCTACCTTGTTAACTAAAGTTAATTTTAATTTGTTTAACAATTATTCCTCATTTTGGTTAATTAAAAAGATGGTGATTAATAAATTTTGATTGGGTAATTGGGGCATGTGTGTTGATCAAAATTTAATCCAAATTTTTGAATAATTATTTTACTTTTCTATTAAATCAAAAGTTTGTGTTTTGCTGTTCATGGCAGATATCTACAAGATACAGTTTGGAAATATTCACTGCCCATTCCAATCCATATATACAAGAAGAGGCAGACCACCCGTGCAGTATTTATAGCTATCTTACTAACTTACTTTAACACTTTTTCGTTTTCATTTCCCCTTAATTTGGCCTCACAAATCCAATAAAATTATTTTCAATTTTGAAAAATGCTCCAAAATTTGGGGGGTAGGGGTGCTTTTTGAGGAATTTTCAAATGTAAACATGGATTGTGTGATACATCAATTTAAAGGTCTAATTACCCTGAACATATTGGCGCAAACAAAAGGTTATTATCTTTAACCGTATGTACAGGGTGTACCAAAACGTTTTGAAATAGGACTTTAAAATAAATACCTACAATACGGAAGAGCACCAGATTTTTTCCCAAGCTTATTATTGAGCTATTCAATAAAGAAACGTGTGGTAGGGACATTTGTTACTGGATTTTGTAAATTTTAAAAATGCTGAAACTTGAAGAACACAAAAAAGCTAAAAACTCAAAATTCTTAAATAGCAACTTATAAAAAAATTTAAATTAAATAAAAGGTCTATTCAAAACGAACATTTTTTTGTATTTGATCTTTTTTCTATCTCTTACTATTTTAAAATGGCAGCCGAAAAACTTAATTACGTATGTCAGTTCACAAAATGTAACAAATTATTTTTAAATGATATTAAATCAAACATTTTCCTACATTTAATTAGCTTCATAGCCTTTGAATGTCCTCTTAAATAGCCATAATCTTACCTTTCACTAGAAAGGCTACTTCACTTTATGGCTAGTTCAGAATAGACCTTTTATTTAAAATAATTTTTTTTATAAGTCGCTATTTAAGAATTTTGAGTTTTTAGCTTTTTGTATTCTTCAAGTTTCAGCATTTTTAAAATTTACAAAATCCAGTAACAAATGTCCCTACCACACGTTTCCTTATTGAATAGCTCAATAATAAGCTTGGGAAAAAATCTGGTGCTCTTCCGTATTGTAGGTATTTATTTTAAAGTCCTATTTCAAAACGTTTTGGTACACTCTGTACATACGGTTAAAGATAATTAACTTTTGTTTGCTCCAAAATGTTCAGGGTAATTAGACCTTTAAATTGATGTATCACACAACCCATGTTTACATTTGAAAATTCCTCAAAAAGCACCCCTACCCCCCAAATTGGGTCCTTTTGAGGCATTTTTCAAAATTGAAAATAATTTTATTGGATTCTGTGAGGCAAATTAGGGGGAAATTAGAAAGAAAAAGTTTTAAAGTAAGTTAGTAAGACAGCTATAAATACTTCACGGGTGGTCTGCCTCATCCTGTATATTATATATAAATCAAACCTTATTTATTTATATAAAATGGAAAGAAAACATTTTATATTTGTTTAAATTTTATATTTATAGTAAATTTAAACTGGTTTATTTAAAATGTAATTTTGATCTAAATTCATGTTGTTGCTTGGATTATTCACAGATGTAGAAGATTTATGTTGATCATTTTCTTTCTGAAGATGATTTTTAATAATGAATCTGGAATTATTGGTTAGGATGTGGAAATTAATCTTAGATTTCAACATATTTGACTTGTGAACTTTGGTTTTTTTTTTTTTTTTTTATTATTTTTTTTTTTATCAACCTCATTTCAATAAAACTGTATCAGCTTGAACCTATTTTGAGATATACAAACTTCTATTTTTAAGTTCATTTTAATCAATAACTAAACATTTAAAATTGTTTTGAAAATGTCAGCTTAAAACTATAATAGCACATTCTGAAAGATTTCCCTAATCTACCATGATATGCTATACATTCTAGTTTAACAGAATAAGTATAAATAAATTACGTAGTTTATATTAGTTATTGAGTAAACTTACTGTAGCCAAATAAGGATCCATCGAAAACCCTAATTGTTCAAAAACTGGAACAGTAAATGGTCTAATGGCCAGCATTCCAGAACCATAAGTGAAGAAGAAGAAAGAACATACCATGAACATTGGTCTCATCATTTCAGGACGGAAGAAATCTCTGAGTTTTTCTCTAAAAGGTAACTTTTCATAGTCGAATGGATCCTCACAGGTCAGCAAATCAACGCTAAAGTCAACTTTCTTAATGCATTCATTTTCTCCTTTGAAGATGTCATTTTGGTTATTTTCTTCATTGCAATTATGCGTAATGCCTTCATTAGACATGGACAATGTTGGATTTTTATAAGAATAATGCTGAAGATTGATAGAGCTAGGTATCTTAACTAACAATTTGCTGGCTTGACTGTATCGTACTATTTCATCAAACTCTGCTTGTACATCTTCAGGTTTAACCCAACCTCTTAGCCAACACAGAGCTTTTAACGCTTCATCAGTTCTTCCTCGTGATAGAAGCCATATTGGAGTATCTGGAATCTGGAATAATAGATTATATTAGTGATTGCAACAAAAGCACACTAAATAATAATAATACTAATATTTGTTTTATTTTTCAGGTTGATCTTTTTTTTTTAAATACAATTAAGATATTCATTATTATTATTTCAGTCCTTCACCATAAACAACAGTTCTTCTTTTGTTTTATATTGGAAAGAGTCCATCAACAAATTCAAATTTGAATCAAAACCATTTATTTGATTTACTTTTATTGTAGGTATTCTGAAAATTTTGAATTGAAAAAAGGTTGTGAACATATTTGTAACTGTATAAACCACATCTTAATGATCAAAATGTAGGTGTAGAACGATGTCTATTTCTATAAGATTATAATATCTATATATACAGGTACTCAGGTGAAAATTGATGATTTACAAATTGGTAAATGTAACGAATACACAAGTGATATAATGAGGTATAATATGTATTTTACATATTCACCGCTCTATATAGTATTTCTAACATGTATTTCGTCACTGAATTAAAAATTTTAAGCTTTATGTTTGGCTGGTCTTCGTAAAAAAATATAATATTTGTTTATAACTTCCTTATGAGATTAAATAATGTTAGGGTTGATATCATAAATTGCTCAATTAAAGTAATCATGTTTTGATATAATTCAGTGCACTAAAATTTTAATTATTGAAACAACAACAATAATAATAATAATAATAATAATAATAATAATAATAATAATAATAATAATAATAATAATAATAATAATAATAACAACAACAACCAAGAGATTTAAACTGGGCCACAATTTATAATTTATTGATAGATTTTGTTAGTTAATGAATTTTTTGATATAAATTGCAAAATGGAACCTGTATACATAATATGGTACGTAACAAAATGCGACCTTTGGTGTTTTATTTTTGTTGTTACTTGACTTTCGTACTTTATGTTAGTAAAGCTAATGAAGAAGGGATGCAAACTGGACAGATACTATATAAACACATAATATAAGAGCATATTTTTTAACCATGAAAGATAAAATTTATTTATTTTTACCAAAAGAGTTCTATACCTTCAAGTTATTTTTTCACATAGTCATCATTAACTTTCACATATTTTTGATATCATGTTTCCAGTTTCTTTATTCCATTGTTCATAAAGTCTGCCATCAATGTTCAGTAACATTCATTAATGGTGTTATTGAAATTGGCATCACTTTAAAAACTTTGTGATGAAACTTCTTTAAATTAAAAACTGTTGGTAGACACTTTATTAAATTGAAATTGTTGCAAAGGCTGTTCAAAATGATATAGTGAATTTTTTTCCAACATTTGAAGAGTCTGGTCTGAAGTGTGAGTTTAATAACTCAATTCTACTGAAGAGTTTCTCCGCTCTCTTGTTTTCAATGGCTCATCTAAAATTCCAAACAAGATTCTTTTTTGTCCCAAAATAAGTTATCTTTATTTTTCTCATAGAAAGTTCTGGTTTAACTTTTTTGGCTTTTAAATGATGTGTACCGTGGTACCACCTTTGCATTGACTGTTGTTTTGACTAAATATTTATGGAAGAGATCCAAAATTAATTTCCAGTGCTGACATGGGCATGTTTTTCCTTTTGTTAACAATTCAAAAAATATTTGAGGTGCAGCCAGGTGTTTCTGCCTGTGTTCATCGGGCAACTTTTTTGGCACTCATCAGCCACTTTTTTTTTTGTCACAGCGTCATATAATACAGGAAGTGAATACTGGGGTTTCCTAGAAAATTGTAATATTGTAAGTTAACAATTTTTAAATTGAGAGTGGTGTTTACTTTTTTCACCAAATCATTGGTCATTACCAAGGGCCGACCACAATGTTCTTAGCCTTGGATATTTCATTGCCCTTCTCAAAACAAATCAGTTAATTTTCTAACCTTACTGTCATTCATAACATCTGATTCGTAAACTTTACACAGTTGTCTGTGAGTTTCAGGAGCACTGTGGTTTTATGTTAATAAAAACCGAATCATAATCACATTCTAAGAACTTTACAAAATTATAGATAAGCCATTATAGACAAATGGATAACTTTGATAAAGGAGACTGACTATATAGTTTCAATCTCTTCACCACTAAAAGTGCACATACACAATTCCAATCAGTAAACAACTGATTATTATGTTCTGTTTAAGTTCTAATAGTTTGATCTCGCCAACATAGCAACCTATCATGCATTAGACTATCATTAAACCAGGTAATTTTAAGAACTATTTAAACATTTTAATTAATAATTTTCTATATAAAAATGTATTGTAAAATGTATTTCTATAATCAGTGTATTCTATTTATCTAAATTTTAAAAGAACCAAATCTCATGGAATAATATACTATGTAAAATCCTAACAAACTAATTGTACAAAAAGTTATATACAAAAATTTTAATTTACTCATGACTCATAAATGTTCTAAAAACTAAATAGTAAAGTATAATATCTAGTCATTATAATATCTTGACAAATTTCAGCAAGGCCCAGCAAAACCAAATAAAACATGCTTGAAAAGTAGTAAATTTACAATAATGTTTATAAATAATCTTTGACTAATATTATGAAGTATTTTCACTCAATTAACTTTTTCTTTTTTTTTTTTTTTTTAAACTTTGTAAAACGAATTTATCAATTTAATTTAATTAACAGAAAGTGATTATGTATGTTGTCTAAAATGTTCAGTGCCTAGAATCCATGATGTAACCAACATGGTTATTTTTCTCAATGATTGAACTTTAACTGATTAAATATAAATATAAAAGTCCTATCATCGTTAGTTTTTTATTTACAAACAAATTTTATAAACCAATATTAAAAAATATATTAAAAAAAAAAAAAAAAAATTGATCATAAAATTCTGTGAATTTTCTTTAACTCAAAACTAATCTAAAATGTCAGAACGTATTTCTTGAATATATGATATTTAATTATAACTAGCTTTAGAAAGTTAATATGACAGTTTGTATTTTTATAGACTTAAATCTTGTATAAGGACTCGATGTAGGAACTTTCTTGTACATTCCATTCCAGTAAAGTTACGAGTCTGAGGACACTTGAAATTGTCATCTAATTCTATCCTCCATCATCAGAGAAAATGTAATAAATTTGAAATTCTATTCTAGATACCAAAATACTTTTAAAACAAATTTTAATGAACTTTTTGATTGTACTAGTTTAGTGTAGTTTAAGTGAAAATGTTATATATACACATCAAAACGGACATATCCACAAAACACTTAACTTCAATATTTTACCCATCACATAATTTTTCCTTTACTATATATAAGTGAGAAAGTAAAAAGGAAGTGAAGGATATCTTCAAGGACATATTAGAAATTTTCACTCCTGCAAAGAGTATAGGACTGTGAAAGAGGGAATGTACTCAACACCTCCCAAATTTGTATTTCTCATGATATGAGAGAACTACTTGAATAGCAGTATGTCATCAAGCTTGCTGATAACTAAGTGGAAACTATTTGGAAGATGAAGCCTGATGATCCCATGCGTACCAAATTCTGGTCAGATACTTTTTGCAGAAACTATGTTAATAAATTATAGCAAGTTTAGACAATTCATTTATTTATTTATTGTATAACAGCAGATGAAGATATTTCACAGCACATGTACTTATATGATAAGTTTTACCACAATAAGCTATAGAATGTTTTCTAACTTATGAACATACCTGCCAAATTGCAAAAGCACTGATGATAGGTATAAGAGAACTGATAGCGGCACATGTTCTCCAGTCAGTTACTGTACCAATGAAGAATATGAACACAAAACCCATGTACTCAGCTATCTCTGCCATGGATGTCAGTGTCCCTCGTAACCTGGGCTCACTAATCTCTCCAACATACGTTAGGATAGATGCCTCTATTGAACCAATACCTGTCAATATTGACAAATTACAATAAAGTTAATTCTATTGAGGAATTTATTAAAAGGAAATATTATCTTAAGTATTTAAAAATTCTCCTGTAGCTTAAATATTTTTACTTTATTTATTTTGTGTTTAGATACAATATTTTTATATACACCTTGCATAATTTATGGAAATTATTATAATTATTCATTTCCCTTTAATTTTTACTCATTTTCCTCAGGGACTCAATTTAGTGCTAGTTGGAATATGTTATTTTGTTACATTTTTCCAAAACTCTTCAATGTCTCTAACTTCAGTTTTGTAAATTGTTGATTTTAGGTGTCCCTGTAGGAAAAAATCTAAAGGCATCAAATCCGAGGATTAATTTTGGTCCTAAAGTTTTCTAAGTTGATTGGTCAATGAGGTCATCTGGAATGGCCTCCAAGATCCTTGGACTTGATGTCATTAGTTTAATTTATTTCCTATGGGTTTTTTGTGAATGACTGGAGATGGGTGAAATATATACAAAAACAATTTTATACCACTGAACTCAGGGTTGAAAACGATGTTAAATCATGTATCATAATACCATGTTGCCATTTTATTAAAATATACTCAAATCCTTATATGACAGATTCGAGATGGTGGCTAAAAATTTTAACACACCACTAAACATAGCATAAAATTTGGAAACATAGTATAATGAAAACTATGGAAAAAAGTAGTGAGGGGGAGGGGACTTTATGACTACTCTGGTGATGATGCCATGAGGTTTTTTGTTTTTAAACAACAAGTTAGAAATAAAAATCCTCTCATTTTATTAGTGTTCCAAAGTCTTACAAATGTCCCTTTGTACCTAGCGTATCCAGGACTTAAATGTTTTTGTTTATTCATTTGTTATTTGTGTATGTGTTTTTAAAACGTTCTAACCTAATTATTAATTGAAAACACACACAATTGTTTAAAAAATTTAAGTTTAATATTGACAAAATGGAGGGGGCAGACAATAAAAAAATGCAGTGAGTGACAACATACAGTATTTATTACTAATCATAGGAGTTAAATTGTTACTGGTAGAGTGCTAACACACAAACCTATACCTTGTGTTTCATAGCTACAACTGGATGTGTCATTATTCATAGTTTGTTATCTTATAGTAATGTTTGACTTATCGTTTTACTTCTATTAATTAAAAGTTACTCACCTAACCCCATAATTCCACTGATGAGGAATAACAGGTCAACTGAGTCTGCATAGTACAATGATGCCCAGCAGAAGAAAAAAGGGACATTGAGGAATAGCAAGGACCTCCTTCGACCGAGGTAGTCTAACGCAGCTGCTCCAAAAAGGCTTCCTAGAGGTTGGATGAAATAAACGATACTTCCTGAAAAATATTGATTACATGTTAAATTTCAGCTATTATTTACTATTTTTAGGTTTTTATGGTACCTACATATTGTAGTAGGGATGTCCAGGTCTCTGTAGCCCAAAAGAGTGTACTGATTTTTATCAAATTTGTATGTTTCCATATTTCAAATAGTTATTTTTTCATACCTATTTTTGAACTTGGAGGTATATGCTAAACAAATCAACACAAAATTGGCTTTAGAGATATTGGTCAAATTTTGTTAGAATGTGACTTTATTGGTCAAAGGTAAATAATCTGTCAGTCATCCTAGCTCTACAAAATAAAGGAAGAAAAGAACATAAACAACTCCTTGCCATCAAATACTTTTAACAGGGCCGGAAAAGAACAAGAGTTGGTCATACAAGACCTGATAGAAAAGATAAAAGAGAGAGGATTTAATACAAAACCACATAAAAAAATGGTGTAGATCTAGCTATGTCTCTCGGGATTGCTAAGTCCATAATTATAAAGTGACCCCTTTATAAAGTAAGCTACAAAGTATTAGCATATGTGACCCGCTAAGCTTGACAATGTTCCTTTAGTTTGTAGTTTGTATAATGATTGTAATTAATTATTGCCCATTATTTATGTCAAAAATAATAATTAAATCTCATGTTCTTTAATTAACAATAATATCCTACTCCTTATATTATCAGCAAAATATTACTTATCCATATCTTAGCAGGACACCTTTCCTTATCCATTTCCATACCATAGTAGCAAAACCTTTCTTACCATGACATTGGGCCTAACTGTTACATTACTAATGACTGAACTGTACAATAAACTGCTTTTTAATGTTAATTTGTGTGTGTGTGTGTGTGTGTGTGTGTGTGTTATTTTAATGTAATGTACTGTAAGTGTTAATTGACAAAGGAACACATTCAGCTCAACTTGAGAATGGTGAGAATGGCTGAATAGCCGAAAGAGCCAATGTTGAATGCTGAAAGAAGAATATTGAGATGGTAATGCTTTAATGGTAAGTCCCTTTAAAATTATGATTAATGTATTTCATATCTTTGATAGTTTATATTATTCATATCTTATTTTCAGGTTTGTTTGTTTTGTCTTTTTGTAGGTACTCCTTTAGAATAAGGCGGTTAGGATTAATTTTAAAATTTACTGACAAATAGTAATTTTATTTTACTTGAGGTCTATATATTGTTCAAATAAGGAAGGTGTTAGGGGTGAGGTTCTACCTGCCTCCTCCTCACACACACACAAGGGTGTATGACCTACTCTATTGAGCAGCATGTCACTAATTGTGTTGAGTCCACTCAACAGAGGGTTCTTCATATTGTCTTATAAAATTAATTTTAATATTTTAACAAGACTCTGCATTTAATTCTGATTAAAACTATACAAAAACAACATATATTAACACTGACTGTTTGAATAATATCCAAATGAGGTGTTTCTCTAGTAAAACATAAGCAATAAAAAATAATTTTCTTTCTTGCAAATAATGGGTAACACAAGCAGGAGTAAACGTACTGGGGATGGTCTGTACTTTTAATTTTGTATTGATTTTTTTGACGTAGATGATATGAATGTGGTGTATTTTTAGGATAGAAAATCTGTTTGAATTTATAATTTCCCAAATGATTTTCGAAGGATTTTTTGATTCCAAAATTCTGTGTTGTGAGTATTTTGATATTATTCTTTATTGAATTTTGGTACATTAGTTTAAATTGATTATATAGTTTTCTACATACGGTTTAAATCATCAAACTTTGTCATGTTGGTTTTGAATGATAAATCACAATACAACAAATTCATTTATTTAGCATTTGTCATTACAATCCTTCCTAATCTTTTCCACTTTTTTTCTAACTAAAGAATATTTTATTAACACATTATCATATTCTCCTAGATATGCGAAATATTTTGGACTAAAATGCAAACTATAGTCTTAAGTAGCTTTCAAGATTCATAAGTAAATATAAAGTAACGTATGTCAAAAATATTGCAGGTATACCGTGTTTGGATTCATTTTCAATGAAATGTTTCAAGGAATATAATGACACCTTTAAATGTCAAAAATATTTGCAACGGAACAGTTTCATACTTACATGAAATATAATGCAAGATTCAGAGGCTGGTTTTAGGTCCTATTTGAACCCATCCTTAAAAACTTTCCTTATGGGAACAAGAAAAAGGACATATTTTTGGGTCACAAATCTTAAAATTTAACCGTCAGCACCTAGGACGTTTTTGAGATTGTTTAACTTTTAGATCGGCAATGTTGCTCCATTTTCGTTTTAGACAACTTCTGAAACAAGCTGTTATTGAAAAAAAAAATTAAGACAAGTAATGGTAGTTACCAAAATTTTGAAGTATCAAAAATCATCAAAATAAGTGGAAGCTTTTCAGCTACAGCTACAGTATACAGACAGACGATAAACATCAATGTGAGTGACCTTCTTAACTCATACATCCTCAAAAATCTTTATTTTTTCCCATCACAATAACTTCTGAGTTTTGTGTTTTATGATGAAGCAATAAAGTTATAAAATTATAAAACTCTTTATTTTCATAACAAATTTAAAATCACCAAACAAATATTTATCATTAACTTTTAGATTAAAAATTTTATTAACTGTAAACGATTTTATTGAACCAGATAAATTTTTGGTAGTAAACTGTTACTAAAATAGAAGGAAATCAAAGTTTTATAATAAATAACACTTACCAAACCAGGAGGCCTGTGTTTTTGTAAAATGTAAACCTTCTTTTGCATTTAGAAGTGGAGGTATAACTATCGTAGGAAATGCTATAATCATTCCTAGGTCAAGAAGAAGTAAGTTCTTCGCCAACGCAGCGAGATACTGCAAACAAATATACAACAGTTAGAGCAATATGTTATAAGCAGAACATAAGAAAATGCATGTTAATTTCATAAATATCCAATTGATATATTTATTATTAGAAAACCTTAATAGTCTTCATAGTTATCGTCATTGTTAATAAGAAATATAACAAATCCAATTTTATTTTCTCGCTATTTCGTTGTTTTTGTGAAAGAGTTGTAATACATAAGAACAATGTACAAAATAGGATGACAGATGGCAAGGAGAAATGAAAATTCACTCTCCAATTTTGACCATTAATATGTTAGTAGAGTCTTAACTCTCATTGTTGTTTTCTTGTATAGTCTAGTGTCTTATGATCAATAAATTTGACCTACTTTAATTGACAATTAATTTTCATTCTTGATTATTTACCAATGAGCTAAGTTAGCGAACTAGGTTGTTAGGGTGAACTCGTTAATGATATAGACTAGAGTAGAGCAATTATCTTAGTTAGAATTTATTGATACACAATGAGTAATTGAAAAGAGTGGCCAAAGAGTCAGTTTCTATAATTTATCAAACACGTTGGTAACACTGTATATCAACAAGTGATTGTAAAGATTAATTTACTAATTAGCTGATTACATTGCAAAAAGAGTAGGGCGTGAAATTGTGGAATCTTGGAACAATTAGCAAGTTTTAAATATTTGTCGGTGTTTTTAGATGAAAAAATGGTATGGAAAGAGCACATCAACAATATTAGCAAATTAATAAGGGGAATATCAGGAAATTCTATTACCTAAGAAATGTTATTTAGAGGTTTGCTTCGAACTCTTTATTAATTCTCGCTTACAATATAAGATGATATTTTGGGGAGAGACTTTTAAATCATTCACAGAAGAACTGAGAACAACTCTAAACCATTGTTTTATCAAAACCGTATTATTCTGTTTAAATGAAACCACTAATCTTTTCCACTTTACAGACAGCTCAATATTTGTAGGTGATATTTATTCATATTTAAAGTTTTAAGAACATTTTCTAGTTTAGAGGACAGAAATGTATGAAATCCAGTATGAGAATATTGAACAAGACTCAGGGGAAAACCGGAAGACCAAAAATTTTAAAGATTAGTTTTCAGAAGTGTTTTGTTCATCTGTGAATTACCGGAGGAGATGAAAGGAATAAATTCTAAAAATAAATTTAAAAAAATGTGTTTTGATTGGTTAAATATTTTCCCTCTCTTGCATATGTATATTAAAATAATCTGTATTATAAATTGTCTAGTGTTACAAATTTTGTATTTGGATGTGTTTTGTTTTTTTAGTTTTGTCTGATTATATTAAGGATTAGAGATATTATTATAAATTGTAATTATCGACTTTCCGGCTTTTGTTTTCATTTCATTTAACTGGGGCTTTGTGAATCTGTATTGCCTCCATCACCTCTTCCCTAGTTGGACACTTTATGCTTACTTCGGTTTAATCTCCCTCTTGGATGATTTCCCCCAAAACTTATTCAAAGTAGTCCTTCAATTTTCCTATTCTCTCTCCCTCCTGAATCAACAAACCTCCATCCTTTCCCTTACCTTGGTAATCTTGTTCAACTCGGGACTATTTCCGGGGTCCCCGCTACCTGACCTCTGTCGGCTAACTCATTTATCCTGCGCCATTTGTCCGCACTAACTCTTTATTCCCGTATTTCACTCTTTTTATTCCCTTCTTTTATAAAGTATTTAAATTTGCAAATTTATATATAATGTTTTGGGTTATAAGTTGACAATATGAGACAAAAATGGTTTAAAATGGCCTTCCTTTTTTCTATTTTCTATTTCTGAATTTCAATAAGGGTCTATATGAGCTCCTTATAGTCCCCCTACACCAATGGACGCCATCTTGCTTACGAACAGACAACAACAACAATGGATGGACGGTGTGTCGAAAATGTCTTTTTCGGTTTCATGAATGAAACGTGATAACAGTAAAACAACGGAGGACATTATATTTTGCGATTACCTACTTTATAATTACCATATACATCATATTCTGGGAAAGACTTTCGCTAATATTTTGTTAAATTTACTGTAAAATTGCGAAGGTTGTTAAACTGTATTTATTGCACTTCCTACAACAAACCTTTAACACCATTAAACAAACTTAATAGTTCAACGTTTTGAACATTAAAAAAAATCAAAATATTCTATTTTTAAATTTGTAATCGAGCAAAGATTTATTGTCTCTGCATTCAATACTGGACCATTTTAATAATACATTAAAAAAAAAATACCATAAATATTTTAAATCATCTCACAAGTCAAAATAATTATTTATTTAAATACATTATATATATATATGTTTATGTTACTTTCTGCAGTTATTATCATTTAACCATAAAAGCAAAATATAAAGTGAATTCCATGGAAAATCAGCGACGAAATTTGATTTGAAGTACACAGGACCATGTAGAAAAAAAAAATGAAACAATCACAGATATATGTTAGACTTACTAAAATATGGAAAATGCTAAACTAGTCATGCAAATTTCCGAATGAAGATGTATCCTAGAAGAGCACACTAACCAAACACATATATTTTATAAATAATAATAATAATAATAACTACGAAATCTCCCAAAAACCTATACAACAATATTTGAACATTTCTAGATAAGAAATCATGTAATTACATTAAAAACTAGTTTATATATTGTAATGGATTGTAGATAGGTAAACTTTAAACTTATTTCAAATTAATTCATCAAATCTTGTAATTAGTTTTAGTAATATTATGAAACATTAAAAAAATACGCTCATCAGTGCTAAAAGCTATATAAGCAGCCTTGTACGAGCGGTTACATTTTTTCATTTAATTCATTGTATCTGCCCTACTATTTAAGTTAGACACTTCGGCATTTAATGTAATAGATAAAAAAAAAAAAAAAAAAAATTCATAGACTTACAATAAATAGCGATTTGTAAATGTCCCCCGCCAATTGTTCAACGACTAATGATTACTGTATATCCCAATTTAAAAAAAAAAAAAGAAAAACATCCGCGTTAACGTAACCTTGATCTTTTAACGATAATTCTGAGATGAAAATTGACATCAGTACAACTTCTCAAGTCTAGCATTATTCTTATGGGAGGTGAATGCAATTGGTGGAGTTAGAGCCTTACTTTTGTTAGAAGTAAAATCGAAAATTAATCGTAATTAGAGAATAATGAAAACAAATAAAAGAGAAGAAAGAAATGGTAGAATGAAAATTGTATGAACTAGCCCAGTAGTGTAGCAGATAAGAAACAATCTTGTCCAGTCAGCAAATAGTTTAGATGCATACAGGCTATGTCCATGACTTAAACATTCATTACTATGAAATTCAAACAATAAAACTGTTAACAACAACGGTTTGTAAATAATTACATCTTCATAACTTACCATAAAAACAAAAAAATATTTTAACATCATTCACATAATCCGCTGAGATGAAAACAAGCGCTTTCACCATCATAACATCCATTCTACAAACATTATGCCACTAAAAAACTACTCTGAAAATAAACATTATCACTGGGACAAATTACAAACAAATATTTAATATAAACATTTATCAAGAGTCAGTACCATTGATAAACAAACTACCGTACCACAACTTGGGCGAACAACTAAATAAATTCACACCAATACGTGGAAACGAAAAAATGAAAATAGAAAAAAATGCTAAATATAAATTACAATCAACATATGCAGAAACTTATTATCGACATTTTAGAAACAGAGAGAACTTTCAGAAATACTCCATCACAACCACTAATATTCAGCTACAGAAGAAGAAGTTCATGCAGTCAATCAAAATTAAGAGAATTCATTTACCCACATGAACAATATAATAAATTTAGTGAAATAACCCAATAAGAACTTAATACTGAATACAGAGAAAATTTAAAATCATCAATTCCATGTTGCAAATTGTACACAAAACAGTAAACCGCATGGAAAACCAACTACAACCAACCACTTTGTATAACACAGAAGACAAAACAAATCTATATATTAATTTACAACAAAGAAGTACACATATATAAATTCTTATTATGATAATCTCAATAAAAAAAAATATAAAAAAATTGTTATAAAATTCAACGAAAATCAGATTCACTCAAACAAGATCTAATAAAATTGGATCGAATGTTAATAATAAAAGGACTTCAATTATCAATACCCACAAACGAAATAAACAAATACTTCACATTATCAACATGTTTCTTCTCAAACTCGGAAATCTTTGTAAAAATGTAATCATTAAAATATCATCAAACTTATAAACACAAACCGATTCCACTACTGTGGAACAATAGGTTATGTAGAGTTATTCCGAAACACTGGAACAATGAACAGTGATAAATACAAGTAACATATATAAAAGGCCCGCTAAGGATGAGACACAGATTCGAGCGATGCGAGTAGAGACAAATATATACACAACGACGTTAGGGCCTAGTTGACATCAAGAAAGTAGTATAGTACATACGTAATTACAAGATTCAGTAACACACGATGTACACTGAATACAACACATTGATCTAACAATACAATTTAACATTTCCTACAAAGCACAAAAAACCAACTTTAGATGTTTATATTGTTTTGATATGTCATCTTAAATTTATTAATAGCAATATTATTATTATAATGCATAATTTTATATGATTAAGTTATATAAATAACCTAATACGTATAAATGAATCACTAATCTAAAATACATACAACAACAGTTTAGGCTGTATTTCATAATATTATTAAATTTATTTAGACATTAAAAACATTTCTTTACGTCACGTTTTGAATGGTGTGTCAGATCATACTTTCTAATCTGTAAAAATGATTGGAAATACAATTGACTGTTTGATTTGAAGTACAGTTGATTTTTTACGATTGTAACACCCTTTCTTGTTACGCGTCTACAGACCTACCCCAAACCATGTTAAAAAAATCATGGCTCTAGGCTTCTTGGATCCAGAGATATTCTTTATGGGTAAAAAACACCCTTGGAGTGGAACATTTTCAAAACTCTTTCTTAGTACGTTTAGACTTCTAAAATCAACTTTTACGATTTAAATTAGATTGTGGAGCTTAACGACACAAACCAACGTATAGATCCGTTACTTTTTTTAAAAACGCATTTGTTCGTGATATACATAAAGTCTCGCGGTTTTTGCAGACGATCCACTCTTCTTTTCATCTTTTTTGCTTTTTAATAGATCTCAACCATGAATCTCTCATTTGTGTCCACTTTTTGACAACGATTTTACCTGGAAAAAATAACCTGACTGTAGTCATTTTTATTTCAGATATTTAGCCAGTGGGTGCTCATTCAAGGATCTACATTATTCGTATCGAGTTGGAGTTTCAACAATTTTGTAACATTGTGCGAGAAATGACAGAAATTATATTTATTTACTGAACCTAAGGAATGAATTTATGGAATTGCCGAATACACCCGAAAAGTGGGAACAAGTAGCAAATGGCTTCCAAATGAAAACCGATTTTCCAAACTGTATTGGTGCCGTTAATGGAAAACACATAAGAATTAAAAAACCAGTCAACAGTGGCTCAATGTATTTTAATTATAAGGACTACATGTCAATCATATTATTAGCTGTGGTAGATTCAGAATATTGTTTTCTTTATGCGAGTGTTGGGTCATATGGTAAAGATTGCGATTCATCGACTTTTAAAGCAACGAAATTTTGGGAGAAATTGAAGGAAAACGATTTGCAAATACCAAGACCCAGGCCTTTAAATGAATTTTCAGAAACTAATGTTCCATTTTTGTACTTGTCGGAGATTTATTGAGACCAATGAAAATTTATTGAGACCGTATGGAGGGACACATTTAGTTACAAAAAAAAAGAGTTTTCAATTACCGCTTAACTAGGGCAAGACGATACGTGGAGTGTGCTTTTGGCATCTTAGCTAATAAATGGAGAATATTTCATCGACCTTTGGACGTGAAAACAGAAACAGCTATTTCCATAATAAAAGCATGCACAGTACTACATAATTTTGTTAGAGAAAAGGATGGCTTTAATTTTGAAAAGACGCAACCAGAAAAAAACGCTTTCAATAATATACAAGTTGCACAGTCAATTCGAGGAGGAAATTCTGCCAATTCTGTCAGAACAATATTCGCTGATTATTTTGTATCTGAATGTGGATCAGTAGCTTGGCAATTACCTTTTAATTTTTAAAGCAATGTTATTGACCTATTGTAATTATTAAGTTAACGATGATTTTTTGTAAACAAATTTAATTCAAAACAATAAATCTTAGTTCATAAAATTTGAGTTTTTCTACAGTAGGCCTAAATATTAAACCAAAATCCTCTAATGATATCTAATTTAATAATTGATTTATAAAGTCAGAGGGCAAGTGCTTATAAATTTATTAATTTATAAATAGTCTGGGTCTTCCGTAATTCCGTAGGGATTTTAGTAATTCAGCTCAATATAGGGACAATAATTGAGAAAGTGGCAGTTCGGCCTACACTCAGCAGTGTTCTATTTCTCCTCCATACATAAATCAAAAAATAAACTAGAGTTCGGTGGGTTAAAATTAGGAAAGGAAGGCAACTAAAAATACAGTGGTAGTACTATAAGGTATACCACTGGGGGTGCGGGGGAAAAATGTGTAAAAGAGAATTGAAGAAAAATAGTAAAGGATAAAGTAAATCGACTGATAGTGGTGGTTAAATACTGATTGGTTTATGTAACTTCTTAATATATATAGTCTAAAAGTTAATAATTAGGCATTAGAAAAAAGGGTACATGTTTTGGGAAAGTTTAGAAGTTAGATATAAACTTGATTGAGTTTACCTTTTAACGACGAAGCTGTGTGAGATACATAACTCACACTGGTAATCACCCACTAACAAAATAGTGATGTGGACATCGTTCTATATTTTCATATGTCTCCAAGCCCAGCTCCACCTTGTAGATTAAAAATGATAAAATGTGATACAAATTGACAGCTTTTGCATAAATTCGATTAAGATTAAATGAGCTAGTCAATAGCGATTCCGAATAGATGCGGGGAGGGGGGGGGGTGATAATTTCGTGTTGATTGGAATTGAGTGTGGTCTAGTGTGATATTAATTATGTATGAAGTTAAATTGTTTGCAAACTGAACAACCACATTATTTAGTATAGCTCTTATCGAAAGGGATAATTTTTAAATACAAACGGTAGATGTAACAGGAACAGATTAAAAAAGGAAAGGAGAAATAAGGAAAAGATAAAAATGCAAATTTCGGGTAAAAGTGAAACGTGAATTCTAATAGCAGGAGGAAAGTCGAAAAATTTTACGCAATTATGAAGTAATTGCTTAAAATTGTAAATACTAAATGTTTGCTGGAACATTCACGTTAGTGTAGAAACTAAATAAAAATAACTCGTTATCCTGCTAATTATAATTATAATACGTGCAGAACACATAAACTTAAGACTAATCAATATATAACAGGATATGTTTGGTTAGGTTAAGTTATGTTATGTTAGGTTAGGTTTCCTGCTCATTATAATACATACAGAACCTATAAACTTAAGACTAATCAATATAGAACAGGATAGGTTAGGTTGGGTTATGTTATGTTTGGTTAGGTTTCCTGCTCATTATAATATATGCAGAACCCATAAACTTAAGACTAATCAATATAGAACAGGATATGTTTGGTTAGGTTATGTTATGTTTGGTTTCCTGCTCATTATAATACATACAGAACCCATAAACTTAAGACTAATCAATATAGAACAGGATAGGTTAGGTTGGGTTATGTTATGTTTGGTTAGGTTTCCTGCTCATTATAATATATGCAGAACCCATAAACTTAAGACTAATCAATATAGAACAGGATAGGTTAGGTTGGGTTATGTTATGTTTGGTTAGGTTTCCTGCTTATTATAATACATGCAGAACCCATAAACTTAAGACTAATCAATATATAACAGGATATGTTTGGTTAGGTTAGGTTATGTTATGTTAGGTTAGGTTTCCTGCTCATTATAATACATACAGAACCCATAAACTTAAGACTAATCAATATAGAACAGGATATGTTCGGTTAGGTTAGGTTATGTTATGTTAGGTTTCCTGCTCATTATAATACGTACAGAACCCATAAACTTCAGACTAATCAATATAGAACAGGATAGGTTAGGTATAGTAAACGCATGCACATTTGAAAATGAGGGTAGTATTAACTACATATAATATAAATGTTTGATAACTTTACCAAATTATTCGATGTGTTGTCAGAATGAAGGTTACTCAAGTTGAATTTGGCAAGTTTCAGTAAACGCGGAAAATTAAACGGTTAGTGGTTACAAATAGGCTACTATTAAACAAATTAATCTAAATCTAACATTAAATAATCTTATTATTACTAAAAGAGGCGAAAATATCTCTTACATAAAAAAGGTCAAGAGTAGAAAATAAGTGGAAAAGACGAATAAGAGTGTATTCGGAAAGTTTAAAAAAAAATTCGATGTAACTGATTTACGATTTATATTAGCTAATGTTGTGAACTGAGAGGTATAGAGCTAGGAGAAATGGAAACTTCAGAACTGTGCACGTGATTTTTCCATACATCAGGTTAAATCCCGCAATGGTTCAAGGTGGATGGGTAATATATAAAAAAGAAAAAACTCTTTATTTTATTTTTATAATATAATTTTTTTTTTATATATTTATTTTTTTATATATGAAAATAACGGCCTCTTAAAAAAAAGACAAAAATTTCTACATCACCACCAAAAAACTAAAACCAAATTAAACCACCGATTGGTGAAGCTCCAAGCCTCAAGGTGTTAAAAAATATATATCGGGAAATCCACTGGGCAGTACATCACAACGCAATTATCGACGATTGCTCTCGGCGAAGACGCTTTTAAGCCAGAGAAAGTTTTATAAGGTGTAAAAAGATAAATCATACCACAGGTTGACGACTACCAAGGCCAATATTCACGATGCGGTACCAAAGATCACACTGTTCAGACTCTCTCAAAGGATAATAAAAAGCTGCAGGATAGTTTGTAAATTACAGACTATTAGCAATAATTCTAAAGTGGAATATGAAGAAGCTGAAACTTATAACCTAGTACTGTATCATCACTGTCTACCGACGAAGCGACTAGTCGAGAGTACAAGCTCGGACACTAGGCTAAAGGTCGGAAAAAATTGTTGTAGCGATATCGTTGTGCAGTCCCACAATTTTGGGTGATAAAATAATATAAAAATATAAAATCATCTACAGTATATCAAGGTACAGTAGCGAAAAGACGGACATTTGATGTGAGAAAAAAGTGGGAAGTTAGAAAAACGTTAGTCCCATGAATTAAATGGATATGTCAAGCATACTCTGTATTTTATTCATAGTATCAAAATTATATAAAATAAAAAGGGCTCATTAGTGGGGGGGGATTTAAAGTTAATGGTGTAACTATCCAACACTGGTGGAATGTTGGTTAGATAGAAGGAACAAAATCACTGCAATGGAATGAAAAGGGGAATATGTAGGGGGAGGAGGGTAAGACATGAGAGAAGGAGGGCTTGGAGTGGATTATTTGGGGGTGTTGGGAATAGTGGAGGATAAGGGTGAAGGGTTAGGGGATGTGGAGGGTTAAGTGTTGAAAAATAAAATAAAATGTGGAGTGAAAGAATGAAAAGTGTAAATAGACTATCAACAAAACAGTTTACCTACTTCCAGCAACCAGGTTTGTGCCTGTGTCAAAGCTATTTTTTTAGAATAGGCATTGCAATTTTTAATCGGAAGAGCGAAAAATAAATGATGATATTAAAGGCAGGGGGTTGTCCCATAAAATAGTTTGAGAGACAAAATAAAGGTGAAAAACAGCTTTATTTTAAAAACTCGATATCGTAGCAAAATGTAATGTAAAATTTGAATGTAGAGTTTCATCGAAATCGTTATAGGCTAATTGAATTTGATAAAAAATCCTTTTACTATCGCTTTATATTGCTTGTTGAACATTTTGATTAATGACGTCATTATAAGTTTAGGAGAAGAAAAAACTGCGAAATACCGAATTCGTCAACAATATGAAAGGTAATTTGGAATAATAAGTTAAATCATATAAAATACGATAAATAACGTATCAAAATATATTATTAATGTCTTAATTAATAAACGTGTGTATTTTTACAATCACATGCTTTAAATGTAAATATTTTTAGAATTTGACATAAAATACAAAAATATTAGCTGATTTGTATAAAAACAATAACTACCCAATAAGAAAACAGAAACGTTGATAAACGTATCTTTATCCAGTCGATAACTTTGAAATCGGCTGAACTAGACACATCGAGCGCAGCGACCTTTGGTGTGATAAACGCTCAATTTGCTTTTCATACAACTCTAAACTTCATACAGTTTTTACAATTTTAAAGAAATCACTTTTAACTTTTTAAACACGTTTTTTATACATTCGTTCATTGGGTATGAACTTTTTTTCTCATGTACATTTAAATAGCGAATCGCTTAAAGTACTACAACGAAAAAACTCTATCTTTTTTAGAGTCAGACTAATTACGCCCCCTATCTTAATTAATACGTAACAGTCTCGAATCCTGAGATTTTTAGCCTACAGGATTCGTTCTCGCGTGACAAAAAGAATAAATTATCCAATCCACTGGAAGTTTTTGGCTTACTATCTTGCTGGCCTGGATTGAATAACTTCTTCGATAATTTGAGTTGCCCCAAATTACCGGTACCCCCCTTTTTATTTACGACTTCCAGTAACTGTATTTATGATTACCCTGTTTCTCAGGGAGAACACGAATTTACTTTATTTCTTGAATTTTAATCTCGCAGGTGTGTCCTTAGGAATACCTTTTTGATACAATATATTTTACCCTTTTTTATAATAACGAACCTGAAAATACAACATATAAATGTGTGACCAATTCTAAATAAAACACAGATTTAGAGGATAAATGAAAAAATTAATTCTTTTAATTAACTGAAATAAAACAACTGAAATAAAAACTTGACACAAGTCAACAAAATAAAATTCAAACAATTTCTCTAACAAAATTAATGGATAATAACTAAATATTTCTCTTTTGAGCAGAAGGCAATTACTTATGAATTTCTTAAAATTGATATATAGAAAACAAAAATTTCTATTATTTCTGAATTTAAATTATTTAATTTATTAAATTTATTTATTGAAAAGATTTTTATTCATACATGAGATTGACATTATCTATTTAATATATTCATTTAATTACACACAACAAAAAAAATTATCTCAGGAAAATCAGTGAGACTCTAAAATCGGGCCAATTTTGCCCTTTAAAAAAGGAAATTTGGATTTTCTCAGACCTTGTCCGCCGTGTTGTCGATCCTGAGTCCTGAGATGCTGATGGTCCTCTGGTGTCTGGTTGGTTGAATTTCGATTAAAGTTGTCTTATATTTTCTCCATGGAGTTCAGAAGGCTGGCTGGTTGTTCGAATCTATTCCCTTCTATCGCTCTCTCTGACGCTGTTTTAATACGTTGGCATTGTAACACTTAAACTTCTTCAAACTATTTTTTAAAAGAGACGTTCGGGCATAGTCACCCCTAGCAACTGTTTTGACGATTTTTTCCAAGAGAGCTTCCGGGCATAATCACCCCTAGCACTTACTTTGACAATTTTTTTACGAGAGACCTTCGGGCATAGTCACCCCTAGCACCTGTTTCCACAAATTTTTTACGAGAGAAGTTCGGGCATAGTCACCCCTAGCACCTATTCAACGACTTTTTTACGAGAGACGTTCGGGCATAGTCACCCCTAGCACCTATTCAACGACTTTTTTACGAGAGACCTCTATGAGATTCGTGCGGCTCTTTTTATAGCCAAAAACTATCGTATATCGATACCAATTTTTTTCCCTCACTGGACCGATACGATGTTTCCATTTATGGTGTATTTCTATGCAATTTCTTGATTATTTTTGGTGTAGGTGGTTCAGTTATTTATTATTAATTTATTTATTATGTTTACTGTTTTTATATTGTCCTTTTTAATCACTTTGTTCTAATTAATCCTTTAATTTATTTTTGCTGTAAGTTGGTATTCTGGCTCCGCCTCTAACTACGTCACTTATCCTTGAACATTTAAACCCTGCAACTTGCAACTGGCTGATGAAAAAATCTTCATTGTTTTCCTTTTAATTGTCTATAACACTTTTCCTAACAGTTTTTTCGTTTTTTCGTAACCGGTGTATTGTAGCTCTCGACCGCGGCAATTTCCCGCACTTCGAATGACATTTCTCGGACTATTCATTCGCCTTCAATAGCTTACGTAAGAATTTGCGTAATTTACAGTTTTTAATTCTTACACCTTTAAAGTTTTTTCTTTCAAACTTTGTAACTTTGTTTATTTCGTAATTTAAACGCACTAGCCGTGATAACACAATTCTACGACTTCTGGTAGTGATGTAATCCCGTGCCTATTTTCACACCTTTGGGTTTGGGGTTTATTTATTAACTGATTTTCCTGAAATTTACACAACTTTTAGATATTAGGTTTTAACCTCTTTTTGCAAAATTTCCACTTCTTATCTTTTTTCCTTTTCATAATATAGCGTGAAAACCATAACTCTTTTGTTTTACTCAAATTTATATTTTTAATCATTAATTATAGTATAACTTTATTTATTTAATTACTTCTATACAATCCTTTTTTCAAAATTTATTTTTATTTACTTTTATTAGCTTTTATACTTAACCTTTTCTGCTAACTTTTTAAATATCAATTTTTTCCAAATTTTATCAATAATACTTTCATCTTAAAATTACATTTTATTTTCAAAAATATCAAGGTTTTTTAATTTTTATTAATTTTGAAAAATTTTAAATTCTTCATTTAAATATGCCGTAACGTCTGTTAGTTAATATGAAATAACAGTACTAGATATGTATTGCATACGACTTGTATTACACCTACATATCCTTATACATTATTATTTCACATTTTCAAAATTCATAAAAAATGATTTTTCAATTCAAAATCCGCCGACATAGGAATTTACCGTTAGAACAAGTCGGTAAGATTTGACCTTGGACCATTTCATAGTTCAATCTCACCGACCGGCTATAAGCAGTAAAAAGTTCTACAAAACATCCATACCTTGCATTGGGATTATTTTTTGATATTTTTCTTTTTTGACCAAAATATAACCCCATACAACGAATTTCCGTTGTAGTACATTTACTGGAGTCGCTTAAAGGAAGTTCATTTTTTAACAACTTGGGTTTTTCATCAAAATACACGTGTTTTGCGCTTGTAAATTTGACAATTTCTTAAATACCGTTTTGAAACTCTATAAAGATGTTAAGAAGTTTGTATGCGAAGTTTCAAGTTGATAGGATGAAAAATGTTAAAACTGGGCAATCTTTTTGGAGTCACAATAACATAGGTAAAAATTGACTTCCTTTAATTGACTCTTTAAATTTATGGAGTTACTGAATTATTTACTTTTATTACAACTATTTTATTGATAGATTACTTTAATAATATTTGATTCACAACTTCAATATGCGGCGAACGTCTCTGCTACCAATTCAGGCGAACATCTGCCCTGGTTATTCGATTGGTCCAGACGTTCGAACCGCTTAAGGTTCCGGAAGGAGGGTTTGGAATAACGTGTTAGGACTTACCCAGTAAATATATTGGATCGTTAAACCCTTAGTCTCAAACCCAATTAATCACTATGTTCACAGCCAGCTTATGATGAGGTATAATCTACTAATTAAACTAGCTAATTAAATATTATAATTACTTAACTTATCAATTAGAACTTATGGTTATGGACAGGCGTGATGGGAGAATTACGTTAACCCTTTAGGTCATAATAATTCCTTCTCAATTTTAGTCGGATGACCAAAAAACTTCTATCATTTTTGCTGGGCAAGTTGTTACGGGAAAGGTGAGTTATATTTATATAAAACATATCAGTCGTAACTTTTGTATTACTTGCGTGACTAACAATGGTTATATGATATTATATTCATTAGAGTGACTCTGATAGCAAGCCTACCGACCCTAAGTATGTGTTTTTAAAGGACATGCTGTTTTATATTAAAGGATAACATTAAAAAAATTATTGATAACAGTAACATTATAAAAAATAATGGTAACAAGAGGTACAAGATGAAGGTAAAAATTAATTTGAGACATGTGTATTGTCGTATTAAACTCATCACATTTATTAAGCTTAAAGTAAAAAAAAAAAAAAAAAAAAAGAAAGTATATACCTATAACTTTTATTAAGGAGAGCAATTATCTAGACAAAGTATAACATGACAATATTAATTAATTGTCTTCAACATTCACAAGGATTTCAATTACGATGTACGTAAAATTCATTCCGTTTATTTATTTTATAATATGCTAGTTTCGCTATTTGTTATGAAGTACTTCAGTAATCTCTTCTTTTTCCATTTTACTTCTTTCTTCTCGTGGTCAGGTACAATCCAGCTACTCGGAGATTAGGTAATTTGTACTACAAAATTTTTGTCTTCATTATATTGAATCGTTACCATCAACAGAAATACTTTTAAAACTGTTTCTAGTTGTATAAACAACATGACCGTTCTAGACCAATTGTAGGGAACTGTTGAATTGGACTCAATATTGACATTAAGCTAATAAAATTAGATTGTTTAGACATTTTAATATGTTTATAGTTCGGATTATACGTTAAATTGTAGGCCGCATAATTGAATGACGTAATTTTTGAGAATTTATTTAGGCCTACCTGTAATTTACAAAAAAATAAGGTCCATAAAATCCGTTGAAAAGATGTTCATTTTTTTTTAAATATAATGAACTGGTCAATGTTTTTAGAACGGTTAGTAATCTTTAAGTTCCAGAGAATTATACTTGGCACCAACCTAATTTCCCGCTAGAAGGTTGCTCCAACAGGGATGGCAATTCCCGAACTTCCCTCCAACTGTCGATCCAGTGAGATTACGATTTATTGATAGATCACCCAATAAACATTTATTTATTTAACACTATTTTCGATAACTTTTTTAAATTTTTTTATATGAATGGTTATGTATACAAATGGTTTATTTGTATACTTAAATATTATAATATTTCGCATTATAAGGATGATTCAAAAAGATTTTATAACTTTATAATCATTTAGAAATTTCAAATAACCGGTCGAAGTGACGTATTAAAAAAAAAACACATCAATGTTTTCATTAAAAAGTGATTTTAGTTCGATGTAATATGACAGATATCCCACCTAAAGTCAATTTGTTGATGCAATGTCACTACTGCAGCTGCAGCATAAATTCGAGTTCTAGGCTCAGGGAGATCGGCAAGTGGGACTTACAGTCAAGCTCACATAGGAAAAATTGAGGAACGTTAAATCAGGCTAATGAGGTGGCCATACAATTGTCCCTGCACAACCAATTCAATCCTTATTAAGAAATTCCCGGCTAAGGTGGAACCCCGTCTTGCTGGTAGTGAAGGAGTTCATCTTAATAATTCTAACGGTGGAATAAAACAAATCGCGCAGATCCATATATATATATATATATATATATATATATATATATATATATATGACTCTATTGATGGTTTTATATCCATGAAAAATATAGGCACTACACTTTAATTTGTTTAGACTATCGCAAACTTCCTTCTAAGATGGATTTTTGCTACTCCAGATTCAGCAGTGTGGATATTCACCTCACTACTGATGTGAAATGTTGACTTATGGGTAAAAATTATATCATTTAGGAAGGTGGCTTCTTTTCCAATTAAATATGACATTTCTGTAAGGAATTCCAGACAAGCTAATTTAGTATATCAGTAATTGGTTGTACATATTAAGTTTGTTACGGTACGGGCAAAGCTTTGAAAATTAAAATTGTTTGATCCTAATAAATTTAATAATAATAATAAACTAATATTTTTTATGTGTATATCCATACTCAAACATTCTGCACATTTGTATTGAGCAATGTTGTAAATATAACATATACATATTTAATAATATCAACTGATCAGCTAAATATAATAAAGATATTATCTGTTTTATTCGTAAGAGTTCACTAGTCCAAACATCTATTGAAACTATTGTAAAAATTCAAAGTAGTTTAGAGTTGCCACTAAAATTGCGTTAGTGAAGGTATACATTAAAATTAAATTTAAATAAACTGACTCCGGAGTAAATGGACGTAGGATTATCGGTTACAACATTAAAATTTATCTCTTGTTGAATTTAGTCATTAGATCATTATCTTCCTATACATGGATTAGCTGGCACTGCGCGAACGTTCTGCAGATTCGTTTTAAGACAACCATTTTACAATTGTTAAAATCGTAGTGCACGCTTTTAGAAACGTCTGTTTAAATTGTGTGTACCCTTCTAAAACATCTATTAAAATATTAAACGTGATCTGATAAGAAATGTGTTAAAATGGTAAGTGTACCCTGTAAAAATTCTGTTAAAACCGTTTATGTACGATTGGTAGAAACATCTGTTTAATTTGAAAATATAGTGGGGTCTAACCATCTGTTAAAATCGTAAGTGTACTCTACTAAAAACACCTAATACAACCGTTTTCCTACCACACCTACTAAAAACTTCTGTTAAAGTAATATATCTACATTGGAAAAACATCTGTTAAAATCAATATTATAGAGTGGTAAAACATCTGTTTGATTCGGAAATGCAGGCTCGCAAATACATTTATTAAATAGTAAATGTAGGCTGGTAAAACTACTTTTTAAATCGTAAGTGTACTCATTGTAAAAACATTTAGTTAAAACAGAACTGTAAACTGGTAAAATACCTGTTTGAATCACCCGAGTTGTTAAAATTTTTATGTGCAATAAGGGAGAGTCTCTTGATTAAAAAATTGCGCCTATAATTGAGCAAGTTGAGACTCTTTCATGTGGTTAGTTAAATCCAGTTCATTTTGTCATTATTTCAATGCAAAATATTTAGGTTCGGAAAATAAAAGATCTAGATAGATTTCTGTTCCCCTCACGGAAAGTGTTATCTGAATCCTTAACCATCAATCAGACCAAATTATAAAACTTCTTACACGTCATTACCAAGATTTAAAAAACTCTTGTAAGAATATAATATCTTACAATAAATCCTTAGTAATGGTTTCTGAATGGGATAATAGAGGTCCTTATTTAGATAGGAACACTTAATCCCCATCATGTAATGTCAACTCCTAGACAAATGTCGTTTAAGATGCTTGTCGTCACATGACTAGTTCGTCATGATAATTACGACTGTTTCCCTCATTTTATGAATATATTTGCTAGGAAACAATGATGATGCACGGATATTCAGAACCATGAGGGAAATATATTACGGAAATACTCAGAATAAATCTAAAATAAGAATGCGAATTATCACAGACCAAAAGCAAGACCAATGAGACAGTAACTAACGATGTAGGAGCTATCTTTCGTACTGACCCATCTGGAAATAGTGAAGTTATTGTTTACCCAATTGATCCAAATAATACAGTTAAATTAGTATCTATTTATCATTAATGCTCGGTCCCTATAGGCTATCCACTGTTGTTTTAGCTTGGTGATAAAGGTTGGAGTACAGATATGTGTCACAATCCATTACTGTCAACATTAATTTATTTTAACGTCCATTTACTAACATGTTACAGTATGCTGCTTACAGGCTGGCAATACGAAATGGTTTTAGCACCTTACATCACTAGGAAAAACTGCATCTCTAATGATTGGGTGATACGAAAGGGTTGAAGGTAGTAAATTTGATTACATTACAAATCAACAATTACACATTCGAAACGAAAACTATCTAAATCTAACTCTTATGGATTATGTTCAAACAAGGCAACTAAACAAAATCGTCCAAAAAGGGGAGTATTTCCATCTACATTTATTGGTTGACCTAGAAATATGCAAGGAAAATATCGTACGGAATTTTTTTAAACTAAATAAATATTTTTATTACAATTACATGAAACCCAAATTACATTAAATGGCCATAAATTAGATCAAATCTTGCTGCAGGAGAAAAGGCACAATTAAGACTAGATTTAATAAACCGGATATTTCATAAAAAGTTAAAAGAGAACTGATTGATGATATTTATAGGAATCATATAATTTTACGTGCTAAAGCACAATCTTGCTGCAGGAGAAAAGGCACAATTAAGACTAGATTTAATAAACCGGATATTTCATAAAAAGTTAAAAGCGAACTGATTGATGATATTTATAGGAATCATATAATTTTACGTGCTAAAGCACAATCTTGCTGCAGGAGAAAAGGCACAATTAAGACTAGATTTAATAAACCGGATATTTCATAAAAAGTTAAAAGAGAACTGATTGATGATATTTATAGGAATCATATAATTTTACGTGCTAAAGCACAATCTTGCTGCAGGAGAAAAGGCACAATTAAGACTAGATTTAATAAACCGGATATTTCATAAAAAGTTAAAAGAGAACTGATTGATGATATTTATAGGAATCATATAATTTTACGTGCTAAAGCACAATCTTGCTGCAGGAGAAAAGGCACAATTAAGACTAGATTTAATAAACCGGATATTTCATAAAAAGTTAAAAGAGAACTGATTGATGATATTTATAGGAATCATATAATTTTACGTGCTAAAGCACAATCTTGCTGCAGGAGAAAAGGCACAATTAAGACTAGATTTAATAAACCGGATATTTCATAAAAAGTTAAAAGAGAACTGATTGATGATATTTATAGGAATCATATAATTTTACGTGCTAAAGCACAATCTTGCTGCAGGAGAAAAGGCACAATTAAGACTAGATTTAATAAACCGGATATTTCATAAAAAGTTAAAAGAGAACTGATTGATGATATTTATAGGAATCATATAATTTTACGTGCTAAAGCACAATCTTGCTGCAGGAGAAAAGGCACAATTAAGACTAGATTTAATAAACCGGATATTTCATAAAAAGTTAAAAGAGAACTGATTGATGATATTTATAGGAATCATATAATTTTACGTGCTAAAGCACAATCTTGCTGCAGGAGAAAAGGCACAATTAAGACTAGATTTAATAAACCGGATATTTCATAAAAAGTTAAAAGAGAACTGATTGATGATATTTATAGGAATCATATAATTTTACGTGCTAAAGCACAATCTTGCTGCAGGAGAAAAGGCACAATTAAGACTAGATTTAATAAACCGGATATTTCATAAAAAGTTAAAAGAGAACTGATTGATGATATTTATAGGAATCATATAATTTTACGTGCTAAAGCACAATCTTGCTGCAGGAGAAAAGGCACAATTAAGACTAGATTTAATAAACCGGATATTTCATAAAAAGTTAAAAGCGAACTGATTGATGATATTTATAGGAATCATATAATTTTACGTGCTAAAGCACAATCTTGCTGCAGGAGAAAAGGCACAATTAAGACTAGATTTAATAAACCGGATATTTCATAAAAAGTTAAAAGAGAACTGATTGATGATATTTATAGGAATCATATAATTTTACGTGCTAAAGCACAATCTTGCTGCAGGAGAAAAGGCACAATTAAGACTAGATTTAATAAACCGGATATTTCATAAAAAGTTAAAAGAGAACTGATTGATGATATTTATAGGAATCATATAATTTTACGTGCTAAAGCACAATCTTGCTGCAGGAGAAAAGGCACAATTAAGACTAGATTTAATAAACCGGATATTTCATAAAAAGTTAAAAGAGAACTGATTGATGATATTTATAGGAATCATATAATTTTGCGTGCTAAAGCAGTATTTTACACCATTGAAGTTCAGAAGCGTGGATTACCACAATATCATTTTCTTCTTCTACTAAATAAGGAAGACACTATTAATCAAATTGTTTCATCTGAGTTATCTAATCCCCAAGAAGATCCTGATTTATATCAAAAGGTTATCAATCATATGATACATGGACCATGTGGCTTATTAATGTCCAATCACCATACGTAAAGGAAAGACATTGCTCAAGAAAGTATCCAAAAGATTTCGCGCAGGAAACAAGAGATAACACAAATGGTTTTCCGATTTACAAAACGCAAGACAACGGGAATACATCTAAAGTTAGAACCAATAGACAACAGATAGTTAGTTCTATACAGTCCATATATTTTTAGAAAATATGACGATCATATAAATATTGAAGTGACTACAACTATAAAAAGTATATTTACAAATATATTTTAAAAGGATATGATACTCTAACATTTTCAAAACAAGCAGATGTAGTCACTCGTGATGGAATGGACGCTATAGCAGTTTGGAGGCTATTTCAGTATGAAGTGCATATTCAGTCTCGTACTGTAGTTAAACTTGATTGTCATTTAGAACATCAACAGAAAATTATTTTTCAACAAAGGTTAGAGGCACAGTCAATTCAAAATCTTCGTAAAACTAAACTGGTAGCTTGTTTTGAAGTGAATTCAAATGCAAAGAACTTACTTTATACAGAAATTCCAAACAATTGAACATAGAACAATAAACAAAAAGCTGGAATATTAGAAAAAAAGGCAGACAGAATCATTGCTCAAAATATTAAACTATTTAATTTACGTTTGGTTTTTTACATGTTAAAGGAGCTGGAAATTTTCTAGAACTTAAAACATTTAATACCATACCATATCCTGCATACAGAGAGGCAGTTGTAAGAGGAATTGCTTATCACAGTGATGAACATCGTAAACTATGCAAAGAAGCAGTTTTTTTTTAAATATTCCAAATCAAATAAAGCAACTGTTTTTTTATTTTTATAATTCTTGTACTTAATATTCCAACTTAGCTATGGGATGAATTCAAGAAGTTCATGATTGAGGATTACAACTATCATCATCAAGATCAAGAATTGGCTTTAAACAGACCTCTAAATGACATTAATGAGATATTTCTAACTCACAACACATCTTGTAGTGAACTTGGTTTACCTGAACCTATTCTTGAAGTAGCATTCATTAATTTTGATATCTACCAAGAAAAAAAAACTTATTTTAAAATCTAAATAGTCAAGCTAATTATAAGCAAAAAATTGTCATTGATATCATATTATCTGCTATCGATTCAAGAACATTGAACTCGTAAATGTGCTTTATTGATGTTTCAGCGGGTTGTGGTAAAACCTTTATTCAATGAACTATTATGACCAAAATAGAGGGATCTGGCTGAAATGTCTTAGCTACTGCTTATAGTGGAATCGCAGGAAGTCTAATAGAAGGGGGCAAACTTTGCGTAGCGATTTTAAGCTTTCTATAAATATGTGTGAATCAACAGTATCCACTATTACTCCAGATTCACATCACGGAGCCAGAATAAGATCAGGACAAATTTAAATTGTCGATGAAGCAAGATAACATTCTTACTATCATGGATAGACTCGTCAAGACATAGAATTAGATCCGCACAAGAAAAACATTCTATTTGCTGTAAAAGTAGTTGCATTTAGCAGGGACGTCGGACAATGTTTACCAGTTATACCATATGCAGGAAGGTCTGGAATAGTATAATCATGTTTAAAGCATCAACCTCTTTGGAATTAAGTAAAACAATTGAAATTAACTCCATTATACAAATTCTTCCAGGTGAAGAAGATTTCTAACTTTTTAATTCCTCTAATAAATTAAACAAATACACTTCCAAATAAATGAAGTGACTCTTTAAAATCGTCTTTTAGATCAAGAATCACCAACAGGTCTTATATATTCGAATTTCAATCAACTTACAAGTGAAGAAATAATAGATAGAGCGTTATTAGCTTCTAAAAATGTATATTGTGCTTCCATAAACCTTGAAGCACCTTATCTAGGCTACATACTCATTAAAAAATGTATTGTAAAAAAGATTCAGTAGATTTAAATGACCAATTTAGATACCCTATAGAATTTTTAAACAAGTGGACCGTCAATGTATTAATTGATTCTTAAAATAGAAGGGGTTGTATTTTCGACGAGGAATCTGAATTCATCGAGTGTTTTAATTAATGGAACCCGACCGCTAATCAAATCTCTTCACAATAATTTTGTCGCAGTTTTAACAGGAGCAAGCAAAGAGGATAATGTATAGGCCACCAAGGATACACTTATCAGCACCAGTAGGTATAGTTCCATTTAAAATGGTTAGAGAACAGTGCACTCTATTGCTTGCATTTTACGTGCAAATTAATTAATAAAAAGCCAAGGACTCAGTCTTCAGTTATGGTCAGCTATATGTAGCTCTCTCTCTCTCTCTCTCTCTCTCTCTCTCTCTCTCTCTCTCTCTCTCTCTCTCTCTCTCTCTCTCTCTCTCTCTCTCTCTCTCTCTCTCTCTCTCTCTCTCTCTCTCTCTCTCTCTCTCTCTCTCTCTCTCTCTCTCTCTCGTCGAGTCAACATTTTTATTAACACCGAAAACATTAACAAATACATAAAGACGGCTCAATAGTAACAACAAATATTGTATAGAAAGAAATCTTATAACTGGATTCCTAAACAATTTATTACAGGTAGGTATTAAACGTTATATTTTAAAAACTTAATAATTGTATTTTATCATTTATTGTTGTATTGAATGGCCGTAACAAGTTGATTGTTAATCTAAAGTCAATGGAGTGCACGTAGACTTTGGAAAGCCAACAATTGTATCCAGTATTCATCAAGTCATAAGCCAAACAAATTCTACAATCCAAAGATTGTAAATAAATTATTTTGTGATACGATACAGAAATATAGCCTACAGTTAGTTGATTTGACGATGTTATTTGAGCAATGTCTTAAGAGCAATCAATTATTTAAAATTACCATCAATTTAGTAGATTAAAATTATCAGCTGTAGACATTATGGAACTAAACAGCTGTTAGTAACAGTATGTGTTGAACTGAACAACTAGGCCTACCACATGTTTATCTAATGATATTTTCTATTTTTAACTATTTTATCTTAATACTCATCAAATGTAACCAAGTTTTTGTTTATTTGCGCGTACATTATAAACACATTTTAGATGAAATATGGATCAAAACGGATAATATCCACAAATACTTGAAATGAACTGTTTCACTGCCATAACCTCATTATACAACTCTTCTAATCTCACGAGATACTGACTGCGTCATTATGATTCTAGTGAGCTCCGGAATATCTGCCGCTGGGTTTCGCCGTCTAATCTCACTTTGTCAGTATAAAATTAAAACTTCAATGAAGGTGAATGGTTGTTAGACTATATTAGATTTCAATTGTCGTATTTTTGAATTTTGGCGAACCATTATCTCTTCGTAAAACTGTATTCTTCTATCAAAATCTTTTAATTTAATTCATAAATCAGTACTATTTTGCTGATGAAATTTTTCAGCTTTTTTTTGTGAACACATGTGCTTTTATGTATGCCTAAAAGAACAACTAGAACTTATCATTTCTGGTCGATGTCTGTTATCGAACATGCTTACGTTTGTCATCGATATTTACAGTTCATGATATTTTAAAACTATTTTGCTTTCAGTATACTACGCGTGCAGTTGATTGAAGATATTGCAAACCTCCCATCGTGTTCTTTGATGCTCATCATAAGCAAGAATCATTAGTATTTCAAAACATTCTTTGGAAGTTAATAAATCATTATAAAAACAGAGTGCTACTTGTTCAGACACATGGATAGTTGTAAGATTGAATAGAGACTGGGTTTCTTCAATTACCAAGTTTATGAAGAATTTGTACTTTGTTTAGAGAGATAAGATCAGACCTACTACATTGTCTGCAGCTTAGAAAACTTATCAATTTTAATACATTTCAAAAAAAAAAAAATTTACATTATACTCTTTTATTCTTAAATTATCTTATTGTTTCCAAATTCATAAAAAAAATAATAATAAATAAGGGATAAATATCTCAAGAGTGAAAAAGGGTATTAAAAAATGGGTTACCGTAATGTGGTTAGAACACAAAAAGCAATGTTAAATGATGTGTTACATGACCCCTATCTTTTTAAAAAATTTTAAATTGTCGGTTGCAAGATGGTCGCAAAAAATTCAAATTAGGAGTATTTCAGACTTTATTTTCACCAAGATTATTTACATTTTATGAGTATTAGATCTGTATTTAACAGTATTTGTTGTTAAACAAAGACCAGAGCACTGTGGTAACAATATACAAGTACACTTTCAAAAGACCCTTACCACACTTGGGGAATAAACAAAATAACAAAAAACAAACTTTTTGTCAAAAGTAAAATGTTTATTCGTATTAGACCCTTATAGCTATTACAACAACAAAGTTGTCATCTTCAAAGGGAATCTTAACAAAGACTCAGGAGACATGGAAAGTCTTTGTTAAGACTCCCTTTGAAGATGACAACTTTGTTGTTGTAATAGCTATAAGGGTCTAATAGGAATAAACATTTTACTTTTGACAAAAAGTTTGTTTTTTGTTATTTTGTTTATTCCCAAGTGTGGTAAGGGTCTTTTGAAAGTGTACTAGTATTTATTGTGATAAACTCGGATAATACACATAATCATAGGTTGTTTTACAAAATAACCTATACGACTGGTTAATATATATATATTTAAAAAAATAAATCATCATAGACCTACTACCATGTCTTATAAATAATAACCAGCACCATCTGGTTAGTGTGATAAATCACACGTTTGTGAGATTTCTTTTTGAAAAGTTATTTTAAAAAATCTGAGAAATATATCTGAAAAACATGAAAACAATATTTATACAAAATTGAGACATCCATTTGAAAAATATGAACAATTATTTTCTAGAAATCTAACTAAACTAAAATATGGAACTCTATTTTCTGAAAGTTATCCATTTAAGTTAGGTTAGGTTAGAAAGTTGTTACTTGAAAATTTATCTAAACACATCCCAAGTAGTCTGACTAAAAAATAAGGACAGTTATTTTCTGAACGTTATATTAGATTAGGTTAGTTATGTTAGATTAGGTTAGAAAAATTATCTAAGATAATCATAAAAATCTATCTGAAAAATATGCAAAATTCCTTTTTGAACGTTTACGTTATATACCACTTTAGCTTAAAAGGTTTGTTGGTAAAATAACCACTTGAAATAATAAATTGCATGAATTATATACAATAACTAGTTGTATTAGTTATTTTGTAAAATATCCAGTTAAAGTTAATTTATTTAATTTTCTCGATTGGAAATAGATTATGAGGATTGTACACGGGAAACTATCCCTCCTTCCTTGTCCTATACGATATACTGACAGGAAAGGAGGTGTTTTCTTAGTAAATCCGACACTATTGAGAGTACGGGCTTCCCTTATCTATGAAGATATTACATCTTCTAAGAGAAAAACTCTTTTGAACCCTTTAAAAAAAATGTATATACGTCAAAAAATATTAAATTTTTAATTCAAATAAACTGTGCTAAAACATTACATTAAATTCGTACTCACCCATCCCCCAAACTGAATAGAAACGAATCAAAAGTAATCATTACTCAAAATCAAATTTCAGTAATGGTCAATCGAAAAGTGAAAATGAACCATGAACCTGTATTTGTAAAAATAGTTTCATATTTTCCCGTTATTCCCCCCCCACCTATCTACATTAAGTTAGGTTAGTTTATTTAGATTAAAGTAAACACCATTTCATGTCTTAATGGTAGCGTTTAATGAGAAATACAAAAAAAAAACAAAACAAAAAAAGTCATACGAAGTAGTTGCGGTTTTTCATAAAAAAAAAAAAACTGTTTTGTTTACCTTCTAACACGCCAAATTATGTTCTATTCGTCGAAACTGGTTGGGAAATCTCTTTTTATTTCTTAATACAAATACAATTTAAACATATATTAAAAATTACAAATCTGCCAAAAATTCTACCAAAATTTACAATAAAAAAAAATCTATGTTATATGGACTGGCAATTATTGATTGACAAATACTATATAAAGGGGGGGGGAACAGTGAAATGGATTACGTTAGGCCAGGTTATTATACTTAAATAGCTAATTTAATACCAATTTTGGTTTGAAGATTAGACAAACTTCGAGGTTCAACATTTTATTTATCAAAAATTACAAAAAGAATGATCGTTTTGACAGCGGCATAAATTTTGCGATGTCAGCCAGTAGCGTTTTGAAACGATTGTCTCCCTCAGCTTTCTCCGCCGAATCCCGGATGAATTTAGACAAATAATATCCAGCAAGATGATAACGAACAGTTCCACGATGTGTTTTATTTCTCCACAACCCTACATTCTTTCTATAAGTTGCGTGTTAGCACCAGTATCAGGATATATAAAGTTATATTTATGATTAACCACAAAATGTGCAAAGCCTGTTATGTTCTTCTGTTTTTAACCTTAAAACCGTCAGATGTTATTGTAGAACCAGAATCAATATTGAGCAAAAGGTAAATTAACAGTACTACTCAAAATCAGCTATTTAGCTATAATAACCTTGTCTTAACAATCTATTTGACTGGTCTGTATTATAAAGGGTTATTTAACAAAGATCAAGGCCAGACTGATAAAGGTCAGACTGTTTGGTAACGGCGGGGAAGGGGACTATTATGAATCATTATAATTATAATTATAACTAGACGATAGGAATTACGTCAATGATTAATACAACTTATGGGTAATGAGGTGGGTTTTCAAATGTAGGACTAAATAAATCAATTCGAATTTTAAACCATGGGTGAGAGATATTAATTATAAATGCTCTTTATGTAATGAAGGTGAAATTGAAGATACCCATTTCATTGCCATATTATGCACACAGCTAAAGGATATTAGAATACAATATTTATGTTAAAATAAACGGAACAAGGAGCATTTTATAGATTATAAAAATTTCTTAAATAGGTGTCGCATTATAGGTGGAGGTTTAATAAAATAATTTAATTTCTAGTATATTTTAAGTTTAGAGTAAATGTATGAACAAATTATAATTTTATGTACCAACTTTTTTTATCAATCTTTAATAGTAATTATTATTGATTTATTATTTTGGGTTTTTTTCTTCTTATTTTCCATTTTTGATTATTGTTATTATTTTTCTTCTTTGTCAATATTGTTTATTTATCTACACAGAAAGAAGGCAAACAATAAGACCTTTTAATAAAGAAAATGAAAGGCACTGTTGTTTAATTGGTTATTAATGTTGTTGTTATATTGTTGGATTTTAAATTCTAATATTGCTTTATCGATTACACTCTTACTAATTTGTTTTATCTGCTAATACTCAATCTGCTATTTTAGTTTGAATTTATATTATTGCATACAACCGCAAAGACGATTGTATTAAGATGTGAAACCATAAAAATGTAAAGCAATGCTTGTTTTTATAAGCATTATTATTATTTGTATTTCATGAAAAAAAGAATCAAGAGGAAAACGTTAGATTGTTTATACTGAACAAGTTAAGCCGTTAGTGTATTTATCATTGTTGTTTACCAGCTCAATCTTGTTATCAAATACTAGAAGAATGATAACGGAAAACGCATCATAGAAATGAGTAGAGGGAGCAAAACGAAAAATAAAACAAATAATATTTGATTATAATATACCTTTTAATAACGATGGTCAAAGTATATTTTAATATTTTGCAAATTATTCTTAATAATTTCTACTTGCGATTTAAACACGGATTTGCCTCACGATGGAGTCATTTTGAGAAATTGATTATTTTATAATAACCCCACGTCCGATTTTGTTTAGTTTTTACCGATAACCAAGGACCTACAGTTTTAACGACCAATACCCTCCCTTTGTTTGAATTCTTAAAACTTATAATTAAGCGAAAATAGATTAAAATCTTTACAACCGATTTTGGGAAAATTACAATTTTTTGTTTTTTTCTTACAGCGGCAACCCTAAATTTTGAGTAATATAAAGCACTAAAGATAAGATATTAAAAAAAAAAAAAAAAAAAACTTTTTTTAACTAGAAACGAATATACTCGTATATCAGCAAAACATAACTTTAAATGAATGTGGATATGTATTTAATATATATATTTTTTAATTATCAAAAGATTTGTTCCTTTCTTACAAAAAAATATATTCAGAAAATATAGAAAACAAACCTACACTACAAACAAATAAATAATACCCCGAGTTTATAAACCTGTCCGGGGCTATAATGTGTATTGAATAAATTAATGCACAACTATTAATTAATGCCCCTATATTAATTCTCTATATATCTATTAAAGAGAGAATTAATGCTCTACTACACGCTAAAACATAAAAAAAATTATAAAATTAATTACATTTGACTTAAGTAGACTAAACCCAAGCCCAGCAAAATAAACAAAAACTTTACATAAAGTTACAATATTAAATACACAAAAACTTCCTATCTTAATTACTTTAAATAAATTATCAGAAACCAACCAAATTCCTAACCAATTAAAATCTAAATATACACTCTAAACACGTTTTCATCTATCACTCACACATACATTCTCTCTTTCTATCAAATTACACATTTCTTTCCTTGTAGGAATGTGGGAAAGGGAAAGTTTTCTTAAAGTAGTTTTTCTCTAATTTTGTACTATGGATAAATTGTAACTAATCTATGGGATTGAATCGACATGAGAAAGTTTAAAGATCTTTTCAGTGGTTTGGTTCATGTTGAAAATCGCAATGGTCTGCTTGAATGACACTAAAAATGACGTTTCAATTTTCCTGCACGTAATTTTAGCTAGCGTATTGTCCGATAACAGTAAACATGTATTGGTATTATTTGGTGAAAATTTAAACGAAATAAATAATGAAGAGTCTAATATGAATTATTCAAATCACTTTTCATCATATTCTCTAAATTGAAAATTCAAACCATCTTGAGAAAACAGCACCGATTTCTCGCTTAAAACAAAAGTTCTTCTGTCCATGTAATTTTTAGAATAACATATCGCCCAATAGGTTTTCACTCAAGTAACGTGTAATTTGTTTTAACAAGATTATTTATTTAACATAATTATTATCGGGGTTCAGAATGCAATAGTCTGTAACTCTTACCTTGGCTATTTTGTAAAACAACAATAAATTAAATTTAATCTAAACAATTAGGATATGTGATATCTTAAAAACTAATGAAAGGTGTGTGATGGGTGATAAGATAAGAAGTTAATGGTGGATTGTGTTTAAAAAATAGTATTATATTGGTTATGTTAATTAAAGTTCTTTCGTTCACAGTTTTAAGTTTCTTCTTTTGGTTTTTAATGAATTTTGAGGGAGTTGCAATTTTCGTTTCTTCAATTTTGGCTGGATAGAATCTTGATGAAAGGTGAATTTAAAATATAGAATCAATTCCATGGAGGATAAATAATGTTAATTAAAGTTCTTTCGTTCACAGTTTTAAGTTTCTTCTTTTGGCTTTTAATGAATTTTGAGGGAGTTGCAATTTTTGTTTCTTCAATTTTGGCTGGATAGAATCTTGATGAAAGGTGAATTTAAAATATAGAATCAATTCCATGGAGGATAAATAATGTTAATTAAAGTTCTTTCGTTCACAGTTTTAAGTTTCTTCTTTTGGCTTTTAATGAATTTTGAGGGAGTTGCAATTTTTGTTTCTTCAATTTTGGCTGGATAGAATCTTGATGAAAGGTGAATTTAAAATATAGAATCAATTCCATGGAGGATAAATAATGTTAATTAAAGTTCTTTCGTTCACAGTTTTAAGTTTCTTCTTTTGGCTTTTAATGAATTTTGAGGGAGTTGCAATTTTTGTTTCTTCAATTTTGGCTGGATAGAATCTTGATGAAAGGTGAATTTAAAATATAGAATCAATTCCATGGAGGATAAATAATGTTAATTAAAGTTCTTTCGTTCACAGTTTTAAGTTTCTTCTTTTGGCTTTTAATGAATTTTGAGGGAGTTGCAATTTTTGTTTCTTCAATTTTGGCTGGATAGAATCTTGATAAAAGGTGAATTTAAAATATAGAATCAATTCCATGGAGGGATAAACAATGTTAATTAAAGTTCTTTAGTTCACAGTTTTAAGTTTCTTCTTTTGGCTTTAAATGATATTTGAGGGAGTTGCAATTTTTATTTCTTCAAATTTGGCTGGATAGAATCTTGATGAAAGGTGAATTTCAAATATAGAATCAATTCCATGGAGGGATAAACAATGTTAATTAAAGTTCTTCCGTTCACAGTTTTAATTGAGTTCTTTTGGCTTTTAATGAATTTTGAGGGAGTTGTAATTTTCGTTTCTTCAATTTTGGCTGGATAGAATCTTGATGAAAGGTGAATTTAAAATATAGAATCAATTCCATGGAGGGATAAACAATGTTAATCAAAATTCTTTCGTTCACAGTTTTAAGTTTGTTCTTTTGGCTTTTAATGAATTTTGAGGGAGTTGTAATTTTCGTTTCTTCAATTTTGGCTGGATAGAATCTTGATGAAAGGTGAATTTAAAATATAGAATCAATTCCATGGAGGGATAAACAATGTTAATCAAAATTCTTTCGTTCACAGTTTATGTTTGTTCTTTTGGCTTTTAATGAATTTTGAGGGAGTTTTAATTTTCGTTTCTTCAATTTTGGCTGGATAGAATCTTGATGAAAGGTGAATTTAAAATATAGAATCAATTCCATGGAGGGATAAACAATGTTAATCAAAATTCTTTCGTTCACAGTTTATGTTTGTTCTTTTGGCTTTTAATGAATTTTGAGGGAGTTGTAATTTTCGTTTCTTCAATTTTGGCTGGATAGAATCTTGATGAAAGGTGAATTTAAAATATAGAATCAATTCCATGGAGGGATAAACAATGTTAATCAAAATTCTTTCGTTCACAGTTTATGTTTGTTCTTTTGGCTTTTAATGAATTTTGAGGGAGTTTTAATTTTCGTTTCTTCAATTTTGGCTGGATAGAATCTTGATGAAAGGTGAATTTAAAATATAGAATCAATTCCATGGAGGGATAAACAATGTTAATCAAAATTCTTTCGTTCACAGTTTATGTTTGTTCTTTTGGCTTTTAATGAATTTTGAGGGAGTTTTAATTTTCGTTTCTTCAATTTTGGCTGGATAGAATCTTGATGAAAGGTGAATTTAAAATATAGAATCAATTCCATGGAGGGATAAACAATGTTAATCAAAATTCTTTCGTTCACAGTTTATGTTTGTTCTTTTGGCTTTTAATGAATTTTGAGGGAGTTTTAATTTTCGTTTCTTCAATTTTGGCTGGATAGAATCTTGATGAAAGGTGAATTTAATTTATATAGAATCATTTCCATGGAGGGATAATCAATGTTAATCAAAATTCTTTCGTTCACAGTTTTAAGTTTGTTCTTTTGGCTTTTAATGAATTTTGAGGGAGTTGTAATTTTCGTTTCTTCAATTTTGGCTGGATAGAATCTTGGTGAAAGGTGAATTTAAAATATAGAATCAATTCCATGGAGGGATAAACAATGTTAATTAAAGTTCTTTCGTTCACAGTTTTAAGTTTGTTCTTTTGGCTTTTAATGAATTTTGAGGGAGTTCCAATTTTCGTTTCTTCAATTTTGGCTGGATAGAATCTTGATGAAAGGTGAATTTAAAATATAGAATCAATTCCATGGAGGGATAAACAATGTTAATCAAAATTCTTTCGTTCACAGTTTATGTTTGTTCTTTTGGCTTTTAATGAATTTTGAGGGAGTTTTAATTTTCGTTTCTTCAATTTTGGCTGGATAGAATCTTGATGAAAGGTGAATTTAAAATATAGAATCAATTCCATGGAGGGATAAACAATGTTAATCAAAATTCTTTCGTTCACAGTTTATGTTTGTTCTTTTGGCTTTTAATGAATTTTGAGGGAGTTTTAATTTTCGTTTCTTCAATTTTGGCTGGATAGAATCTTGATGAAAGGTGAATTTAAAATATAGAATCAATTCCATGGAGGGATAAACAATGTTAATCAAAATTCTTTCGTTCACAGTTTATGTTTGTTCTTTTGGCTTTTAATGAATTTTGAGGGAGTTTTAATTTTCGTTTCTTCAATTTTGGCTGGATAGAATCTTGATGAAAGGTGAATTTAATTTATATAGAATCATTTCCATGGAGGGATAATCAATGTTAATCAAAATTCTTTCGTTCACAGTTTTAAGTTTGTTCTTTTGGCTTTTAATGAATTTTGAGGGAGTTGTAATTTTCGTTTCTTCAATTTTGGCTGGATAGAATCTTGGTGAAAGGTGAATTTAAAATATAGAATCAATTCCATGGAGGGATAAACAATGTTAATTAAAGTTCTTTCGTTCACAGTTTTAAGTTTGTTCTTTTGGCTTTTAATGAATTTTGAGGGAGTTCCAATTTTCGTTTCTTCAATTTTGGCTGGATAGAATCTTGATGAAAGGTGAATTTAAAATATAGAATCAATTCCATGGAGGGTAAACAATGTTAATTAAAGTTCTACCGTTCACAGTTTTAATTGAGTTCTTTTGGCTTTTAATGAATTTTGAGGGAGTTGTAATTTTCGTTTCTTCAATTTTGGCTGGATAGAATCTTGATGAAAGGTGAATTTAAAATATAGAATCAATTCCATGGAGGGATAAACAATGTTAATCAAAATTCTTTCGTTCACAGTTTTAAGTTTGTTCTTTTGGCTTTTAATGAATTTTGAGGGAGTTGTAATTTTCGTTTCTTCAATTTTGGCTGGATAGAATCTTGATGAAAGGTGAATTTAAAATATAGAATCAATTCCATGGAGGGATAAACAATGTTAATCAAAATTCTTTCGTTCACAGTTTATGTTTGTTCTTTTGACTTTTAATGAATTTTGAAGGGAGTTTTAATTTTCGTTTCTTCAATTTTGGCTGGATAGAATCTTGATGAAAGGTGAATTTAAAATATAGAATCAATTCCATGGAGGGATAAACAATGTTAATCAAAATTCTTTCGTTCACAGTTTATGTTTGTTCTTTTGGCTTTTAATGAATTTTGAGGGAGTTTTAATTTTCGTTTCTTCAATTTTGGCTGGATAGAATCTTGATGAAAGGTGAATTTAAAATATAGAATCAATTCCATGGAGGGATAAACAATGTTAATCAAAATTCTTTCGTTCACAGTTTATGTTTGTTCTTTTGGCTTTTAATGAATTTTGAGGGAGTTTTAATTTTCGTTTCTTCAATTTTGGCTGGATAGAATCTTGATGAAAGGTGAATTTAAAATATAGAATCAATTCCATGGAGGGATAAACAATGTTAATCAAAATTCTTTCGTTCACAGTTTATGTTTGTTCTTTTGGCTTTTAATGAATTTTGAGGGAGTTTTAATTTTCGTTTCTTCAATTTTGGCTGGATAGAATCTTGATGAAAGGTGAATTTAAAATATAGAATCAATTCCATGGAGGGATAAACAATGTTAATCAAAATTCTTTCGTTCACAGTTTATGTTTGTTCTTTTGGCTTTTAATGAATTTTGAGGGAGTTGTAATTTTCGTTTCTTCAATTTTGGCTGGATAGAATCTTGATGAAAGGTGAATTTAAAATATAGAATCAATTCCATGGAGGGATAAACAATGTTAATCAAAATTCTTTCGTTCACAGTTTATGTTTGTTCTTTTGGCTTTTAATGAATTTTGAGGGAGTTTTAATTTTCGTTTCTTCAATTTTGGCTGGATAGAATCTTGATGAAAGGTGAATTTAAAATATAAAATCAATTCCATGGAGGGATAAACAATGTTAATCAAAATTCTTTCGTTCACAGTTTTAAGTTTGTTCTTTTGGCTTTTAATGAATTTTGAGGGAGTTGTAATTTTCGTTTCTTCAATTTTGGCTGGATAGAATCTTGATGAAAGGTGAATTTAAAATATAGAATCAATTCCATGAAGGGATAAACAAAGTTATGATATCCTAAGTACTAATCTTATACTTTTGATACTTAGCTCTTTTTATCACTAGACAAATACTTAATTTCCCTGAATCTACAACAACAAAATTATGCTGCCTGTTTGGATGTTTTAAATACAATGTCCCAATTGTTTTATTTACATTAGAGTTCTTATGCCTTCCAAGTGATAGGTCTTCTTTCTCGGTTTTTACCTTTTTTAAACTGTGATATAAAATATTCATGTTGCGCAAATTATATTCTATGGAGATGCAAAACATCATTGATATTTATATCTACTGTGGTATGAGTTGGTGATAATGAATATGTTTAATTGGGGGATTTTTATGTTATGCATCTTATAACTTTGGAATTTCAGTATCATTGCAGTAAGTTGACAAAAATACATCAGAGACTGTAATTATATAAAAAAGACAGACATAGTATGTTGTAAACAAATATAATGCATTTTCAAAATATCCACCTTATTTATCAAGGTAAAATTAAAAGTTATTTATCAAGGAAAAACAAATGCTACCACACTATTTCAGTAAGACAGTCACTCGAATTCAGTTCGTATTCTTTGTTTTAATTGTTCAATACTGTTAATTTTAACAAATACCGATCCTCCCTACAGAATAACCCCACGGCGCAGAGTGGTAGGAATTGCATTTTTTTCGTTCAAAACTAACTAGAGCACTTGTTTTGCAACGGAATGGGATAAATTAAAAAAAAAATCGCGTTATTAAATTTACAAAAAAACGTAAGGCAGCCTATTTTTGAATTATGCTAACCAAAATTATTGAGCTTATCCAAAATATCCATTATGTATTTAATTCTTAATAAAATTTACTGCTTCGAACAATTGACTGCAAGGATCAATTAATTGACTATAACGGCTCAAACGGTTTAATTAGATCTCTTATAAAAAACACTTCAGTGTTTGATGGAAGCTTCTAGGAAAAAGAAACCGTTAGGGGATGCAGATCTACAGCGATTGAAGAAAGTAACACTAAAATCACTTCTAATTCTTAATTAGTAATTATAATTTATCGTTTAAACTCTACGTAAAAGGTATTTTTGAAAACTCTCCCTTATCAAATCGTGTCCTGACACCAGAAAAAAAAAGTTGAAACCAAAATGTGGATTATAATTTATTTTAAGATGTTCCTGTTACTAGTAAGGATGACTAGTGAACGCAAACCCTCTAAAAGGAAAACTACAGTCAACATTTCTTAATACCTAATTCATGGTGAATAAACATTTATTTACCTGAGGTAAAGATCTACGGAATTTGCTAATTTTCTCTGTACTAGAGGTTGCTTCGGTGTCTACTAACTTTTCTGTTAACCTTCCGTTAGATTCTACTGCTTCCGTCTCTCTAAAACATAACAAGACAAAATCATTGTAAACTATTAATTGTATTGATAAGCTCTACCACCAGCTTAGACGATGGGGTTATATGTTCCAGTGCCAAAATATTGTTCAAGGTCTCGATCAAGAAAGTATCAAGTTTATAAAATTAAGTTGGACACACAAAAAAGATACAGAGGATTTGTTTATGAGCGGAAAGTAGTGTTGAGGGTTTTCAATCATTTTAAAGTTTTGCCTTAATTTTTCAAGATTTTTTTGAGATAAATTTATAAATTCTAAACCGACTAAACTCGGACTTAAGGTTTGATGTGGTGTGGATTCAATTTTTGTCTAATTTTATTCAAATTTGGTAAAAATATAGGCCTACTTTTTATTTCCCCACATATTGTACGTAGTAGAGGAAAAGTTATATGGTGGGTCAAAAATCGATCTAAAGTTTGTGAGGTTATGTCTGTTTTAAGGTCTCTTGAGTCTCAAAAACCGTTTTTTTTTGGAATTATGTCTGTCTGTCAGTCTGATAGTGGTTTACAGCTTAAGCGCGTGGTCTGATTTTAATCATATTTGGTATATGGGCATATTTTGGTTATTATATTTTAAACATTTTTTTTAAAAACTCATTTTGTGTTGCCATAAAAAAAAAATTACAAAATTACTATTTTATAAAAATCTGTTCTAATATTTTTTTTTTATCAAATTTGCTCAAGTGTAGATTTTAAGGAACCAAACAAAAAGTATATTGGTCGTCATTTTTTCAAAAATAACGGTTTGTGAGTTGTCGTTAAAAAATGTATAATTAAAAAAAAATCAGATGAAGATAACACGAAAATTTTAACATCAGTAGAGTCGACGATTTCGAGAAAGTCCATTTTTATAACGGCTTCATTATTGATTTTTACTAACCGTAAAAAAAAAAAAAAAAAAAAAAAAAAAAAAAAAAAAAAAAAATGCTCGCAAAAAATCAAGAATGTATTCACATTTTTGGAGAGAAGGCGACCAATAAGTTTTAATTACGTCGTAAAAGAGGCTCAAATTGAGCTGAAACTGAATCTGATTTAAGAAAATAAATCATCACTTTACTGATTTTCCCTCCTTACGATAGCTACCCCCATTTTTTAGTTACCAAAACAATGAAAAAGGGGTCAAAATATGCTCAAACCAAATTTGATTAAATAAGTCCATGAGTTTAATCAAAATAATTCCAGGCGATTTTGTAAAAAAATCACGACTTTGTGTTTTTATTATGGTAACTACCCCTAAATTTTAAGTTATTCAAAAAAGTCCCTATTTATGGCTAAAATAGACCCAATATACCAAATTTGATTTAAATCGGTTCACCCGTTTACGTTGTAGAGACACAAGACAGACAACATCCCAATACCACGTACATGTTCAATATAAGCTATTGGTGTAAACAAATATTTATTGGAGCATAACATCAAAGAACCCCGTCTACCCTTTGGTAGCTTATAGGTCTTCCAAAAAATAAATATTAGTGTGTTTTGATATCAAATTCAAACAATTGCGAGATTATGCAATGTTTACTGATCCCACACATGTCTATACTAATAAATCTGTAATATATTTGTCTTCTCAGCTCTTACAAACTAAAATGATTTTAACGAGAATTGGAAAGTTTATAGCTTTTACTTAGAAGAAGGTTTCAACGTTCAGTTTTGTTTTCGATAATTCAATTATTATTTTTGTTTTTTTTTGAGTTATGACAATAAAAGGGTTTCTTATGTAACGGGTGTTTCAAAAATAACGAAACCCGAAGTATAAGAAGGTATAAGTTATGCATAGGTAAATTTTTCTTCCCCAAATATTAGTTGGCAAAACTGTTCTCATTGTTGACTCGTCATGTGCAATGGAATAGTGCTATTGCAGTATGCCTTTGTATTAATTGTAAGTGTGTGTGCATTTTCATCTATGTCCAAGGATGAACATGTATTTATTATTAAGTCTTATTGCACGTATAAGTCTTACAAACGAGTATAAAAGACGAGTTCCAGTTACAATTTCCCAATCCTTCAGTACCTAAGTCAATAATATCGAAATACTAGCAGTGTATGTATATGATCGGAAAAGCACAGGTCGACCATTACTGTTAACAGTGGCAGTTCTGGACGATGTGAAAGAACGTTTGAATCGTTCACCCATAAATCATTTAGAAATTTATCTTTACAGGCTGGACTTTGACTATCAGCTTTTAGGGCTACTAAAAAATTAAAACTGCGTGCTTACCGTATCGGTGTCGTTCATGAACTGAAAGAAGTTTACCATGGTAAACGTCTACAGTATTGTCGTTGAATGCGTTCTCTTGTTGATGACAAGGGTATTGAAATGTTGGATCGTGTTTTTGTAGTGACGAGGCATGGATTCACTTGGATGGTTACATTAACAACCAAAACTGCCTAATATTGGAGCGCTGAAAATCCTCACTCGTTTCACGTTACACGCATGTAAAATTAGTATTTTTGGGGCGATCTCCCGGCGTCGTGTTATAGGGCCTTTATTTTTGACAAATTTATAGATTTACTCTCAACTTAATTGAACAAATAAGTTAGATTTACACGAATTATATTGCTGGTTCCACCAGGATAACGCAACTTGTCATACTTCTAATAAAACGCTGGATATGTTACGGGAATATTTTGGCCATCGTGTGACATTAAAAGGATTGTGGCTTCCAAGATCCCCAGATTTTACTTCTGCTGACGATTTCTTTTGGGGTATTTAAAAACAATCCTTATACACTTGACGAATTGAAGGATGACATTGAAAGTGAGATTTCAAACATTACTGACCAAACACTAGGAAAAGTGGCTGCAAATGTTATGAAACGTGTCCGAACCTGCATTGCAAACGGAGGAAGTCATTTTGAACATTTATTATAAAATTAAAAGATTAAAGGTGATTTGAATATTGCATAAATATATAATTTTTTTAAAGTAAATCAAATATAGGGTGCGCCCTATTTGAAACACCCTTTATTTTCCCATAAGGGAATGGTAGTCGTAAACATCGATCTTCGTTCCCGGTAAACACAGAATTTACTGGACCAATCTCAATGAAATTTTGAAAGTTTTAAAAATAGTAATTTTTAGAAGGTTTTAGTTTAGACTTTGTTTCATCTTAAAAAGACACTGAGTTATTACAAAATATATAAATCTGTAGCAATAAACGTTCGCGTTTGCGCAGTAAATAAATCGCAAATCAGTCGGCAACTACTATGTGATTCTGTGTTTGAACAAACCTAATATGTGCCAAAGAAACATTTTATCATTAAAATTCAGTGCGAGATTATCACGAGTTCTTCTAATCTTCTTCGCTATTTCAGACTGAGCAGATTTTTAATTATATACTAATAAATCTGTAGGCCTGTTTTTTGTTGGTATTACTCACTTAAAACAGCTGATTAGATCAATCAGTTCTAATAGTTAAACATAAAGACAGGTCAGGCTTAGTCTAGACCAGTGTGAAACATTTTACTTACAACGATAATAATTATTTCCATCAGCTATAATAATTTAACACAAAGCTAGGTTAGGTCACACTCGTGTCCAGCCTGGCCCATACAAAGATTTGCTTCAGATATTTGCCTCTACTCGGTACTATGAAGCACCAGTAGGAATGGCTGGCTACACATTGGCCCTGCCTTGTCCAATGCTCGTTGGCAAATATTTGCTTCAAACATTCTCCAAGCATAACACAATAAAAACATTTGACAAGTTAGGCCAATGTGTGGCAAGGTATATTGGAAAATGGAGAAGGCAGTCGGCACTTTTGACTTGTCATTGAGTCTGGATGGTACTGGTCGTTCTCTTCGACCAGCCTTCCAATACCTTCCAGCCTCGAAGGTATTACCAATGATGTTCTGACCACACAACTTGTCCAATACCGATTTTGGAACATATTTGCCGAGGCTGGACACGAGTGTGGCCTCAGCTTTAGTCTAGACCAGTGTTAAACAATTAATTAGGAAATTGTTTTAAACTTTATTTTTTTCATATAAATTTAGTTACCGTAACAAAAAACACTTAAAACAGCTGATTAGGTTCATCAGCTTTAATAATTCAACACAAAGCTAGGTTAGGCCTAGCCTAGACCAATTGTGTAGCATTTTGAAAAGTGGTATTAACTAGATTTTGGCGAAAGTCTTGATGTATATATGTGTATAAAAGTTTTTATTCAAAATAGATTCTCAAACACTTCAACCTAGATCGTGAGATTATTCCTAACCGTAATATTTTTCGATCTCGCCCTTCACGTGGATAGATCAACACTCTTCACTAATACTCACATTTATTGAGAGATGCCTACAAATAAGAGGCTACACTTAAGAAAAATGTGATCAATTAGCCAAAATATATCCACATCTAAAATTAGATTAAAATCAATAAAAACTTTACAACTATTAATCAAATGTACGATTGCCTCAAAAGTACCGGTTAAATGAGTAAAAATTAATGGCCCATGCCGAAATGCCTAATCGCAAATAAAAGAAAGTTACGTTTCAGAATTAATTCACATACAATTATTTCAATTAAATTAGATTTACACTTAGTGTTATTTATATCAAATGCAAAGCCACCTTAAGTTGTATTTATTAAAAAAATATTTGTTAATTGTATATTTAATTACTAGGACCAAAAGTGAAGCTTTTCGATAGAAACTCAAGTTTAACGGCCGAGGCGGAGCAGAGACCGGAAAATGAGCGAGAATCGAAAAGCTTCTTTTGATCCAGGTGATGAACTATATTTTTTCGTTATACTGAAAACAATATAAGAAAACAATTTCACAAAAACTAAAATGTTATAACTTATTTCCCTTCAAATCGATGGTAACGGTTTTAACGGTTATTTACAATCGAGAGTATCGGTTGTTTTTATAGATGCTTTACAATCGTTAATTCATTCTTATAAACGAAGTAACAGGTGATGACCTCGACTTCAACTGATGTTTTTAGGTCCTAGGACTAAAAAGAACAACTTTAGCATCTCATTGCATGTATTGTAATAAACAGCTGTTTTTGAAGCAGTATGACGAAAAAATATTTTCATACAAAAGTTGCTCAAAGTCTATACTAATTTATTCCCTATCAGATCTAAATGAAAAAATTCGGTAAAGAAAAAAAAATTATATTTTAAGGCAAAGCAATAATTTTATTTTATTTAGTAGTTGGTTTTGTGGATAGGTATCTGAGAAAGTTAATGCAGCATTTTACTACAGTTTTATAAATCCTTTGTTTGCAACTGTATGATTATGCCGTAGAAGTATTAAACTTCATTGCCACTAATGGTAATTTAATAGATAATTACAAACATAAAAGATTATTGGTATTATTAGTAATAGACAATCAGCAGGGAGACTGTTTTTTGTTAGCTTTCAAGGTCAAAGTAATTTTACAATTCAGTTTATCCTCGTTTGCAACAATATATCGATATAGGTGGACTGAAGTATATGGGCTGGAAAGTAGTTAATACGTTTTTTACTTCCATTCCTATGGATCAACCACCTTAAGCAGTTGTTAAAAATAATATTTAAGCTTCATTACGGGAAGTTTGTGAATTTAGAAAAAAACTGATCTTTTTTGTATTGAAATTTGTGGAGAATACAATGGTTTATATAACTAGAATTGTTCTCCAATATCAAGTAAGAGTGAAACGACACAAATCACTTGAAATTATAAAAATTGTGTTATTAATACGAGATATTTTGCATACAACAACGTTTTTGGTATTTTATTTATTTACTTACATTTCTTATGAAATGTACAATATTTTAAATTCCCTATTTTGACTACAAGAGTTTTGAATTGTGTCAATTTTGAGTTAAATTTTTTGATAGTAAACTTTTTGATGGACCGCTTATATAACAAAACTGAGCGTAATTTATCTAATTTTGGTCATAGATGCATAAATAAAACACGTTGAATAAGCTACATATTTGTAGATACATTTTATCTATTAGACTTAGTTTTTTATTGAATTGCATGCAATTGATAATTTTATTGTTCGAAGATTGCTTTAAACAAATCAAATATTGGTAATTTTTATCCAAATTTAACGTCACTCATTTCAAATTAACAAACACTTTAAAATTTACGCTAGCATATTTATACATTTTCCTCTCAAATTTATAGTTTTCAAGTTATTCGTAAAAACCAAACTCGCCTGCCTTCTTACAATTTTTAATGACTTTTTTTTTAGATTGAAACAATGTGAATAAATAATATTAAGAACCGAAATAACACATTTTCATGTGTAAATAACTATCTCTAACAGAGCTAAACTTGAAAAACAAACGTAGTCACGCAACAGGTAATGTATTAAATAACCTTCAATATATGTTTCTAAGCTTGGATACAACCTTGGACCAACTGTCTCCTACTTTAAGGACGTGTGTCCCCTTTACTCTTTTAAAACAAAAATGATAACATTTCCCCGGAGACCGCTATTTATTAATTTATAGTCCCTCAGATTCAAATTCTCACTTTCCTCCATCTTACATCCTATATAGCTTCACTTCAAGTCGTCTGTTTGCTATTCCTTGAAAGACGCACTTTCCATATTCTATAAAACCTTTCTCGATTTTCTTTAGCTCGCTTATTGACTATCAGGTCACTGCAATCAGGATGTGTGACTATCAGGTCACTGCAATCAGGATGTGTGACTATCAGGTTACTGCAATCAGGATATGTGACTATCAGGTTACTGCAATCAGGATATGTGACTATCAGGTTACTGCAATCAGGATATGTGACTATCAGGTTACTGCAATCAGGATGTGTGACTATAAGGTTACTGCAATCAGGATGTGTGACTATAAGGTTACTGCAATCAGGATGTGTGACTATCAGGTTACTGCAATCAGGATGTGTGACTATCAGGTTACTGCAATCAGAATATGTGACTATCAGGTCACTGCAATCAGGATGTGTGACTATAAGGTTACTGCAATCAGGATGTGTGACTATCAGGTTACTGCAATCAGGATGTGTGACTATCAGGTTACTGCAATCAGGATGTGTCTGTTGCAACTTGAAGGGATTTTTGGTTTAATGAGACGTTGATAAGTGTTCATGCACCAACTGAGGATAGAGGGGAAGAGGAGAAAGATCGATTTTGTGCTGAGCTGGGAAGGACTAATACTGGATGTCCTAAACATGATGGTATTTTAGTAATTAGAGATATTAATACTAAAATAGGTAGAGAGAGAATAGACAGTAGAATAGCAGAAATTCAGTTCACAGTGAGTATAGAGTTACAAATTACAGTTAGAGATGACCAGATAATTAAGTTAAACTCTGACCGTACATACCCTTTATTTCCTCACAAAGGTGTACGTAAATGACTTGGGTAAATCCGGATGGAATGACAAGAAATTCAGATTGATCAAGTTCTGATAGACTCTAATTAAGCATCAGATATTAAGGTAAATAGAAGCTGTAGCCACGCAGATGTTGCTTGAACTCACGCCATATAAAATACCAAACAAAATTGACCTCAAAAGATAGACTTGGAAAGAAAAGGAAGGTTTATAATACAGAAGCTTTCAAGGAAAGATGGAAGGAGGAAGAGTTTGCAGAAGTGGTTTAGAGGAATTATTAGAGTTTACAGAGAGAATGACAATCAAGACTGCAGCATAGAAGATCAATAAAACAAGTGGTGATAAATGAGGTATTAGGTGAAAAGGAAGGAACATCAAGAAACGATAGGTTTGATGGTTAGATTAGAAAAGTACCCAATGAGAGGAATGTTGCAGATAGTGGCAAGACGATGAGTAAGGAGAAGAAAAGACGGAGAAGAGATATAGAAAATACAAAAATCAACAATATAGACCAACAAAGAGAGGAAATCCTTTAAGACCACTAAATTGATTAAGTTGATTTACAACCACGCATGCATGCTTGAAGACGATCAATTTGATCTATTCTTAAGTTTTATTGTTGTTTTTCATCAAATGAACGTGGAATATAGTTTTTCTTTACTGTTTTGTTTTCAAAACATATCAATTAACTGTTCCATTTTAATGAAATTTTGTTGATTTAAAAGTAGAAAATGCGTTAATATTTTATTATAATTGCAAATAAAATTAAGATGGTAGCCTACAATGTATTTACATAAGCTTTATAAAATATATGACTATTAGTTTTGCCAGTAGTAATGCTGACATATGTTTGTAACAAAATTTATTTTTTGAATTTCAATAGTGATTATTTGTGTCATATTCTGAATCTACACGTTGTTAGACACTTCGTATGGCGAATATTTTAATAAGTGGGAGGGGCCTCAGGGAAATTTCAGTCCTAGGTACCGATATGTATGATACGCCACTGGGTGAATCAAAATTATTGGTTGGAAAGATTTAAAATGAATAGTAGTGTTCAATAAGTCCTCTTTTTTCACATTAAAAAAATATATTGGCGACACCTAACGAAACTTAACGAGTGTGGTTTTAAAATTAAGGGAATAATTATAAAATTCTTAGCACACGCTGATGTCACAGTACTACACGCGTAGGGTAAACTAACCTTACAGAATATTGTAAACAAATGGTGTAAAAATATTGCACAAACTTTTCCACTTGGCTATCTCCAAAACCAAATAAAAACTAATAAACACCATAAATATCATTTCGATAGATGTCAATCAAAAAGTGAAATGAACAGTGGCTGTCTTTGAAAATATATTTATAAATTTGAACAGGAGACTAAACCTACTTCACTTGTGCCATAAATACAAGAGAAAGTTGTATTTGATATGATTGTAGTTTTTAATGACTTCGGTGAAAGGTAATTTTAGTTTTTTCCAATTAGTTTTGAACCAATATATTTTACTTCGATTTTGCACTCGAGTTTGTGTCATTAATCTTCACATTTCTTTAAAATTTGAACAAAATCTGTAAACCTGATTTTGAGAAATTAAGTATTTTTAACAATCTCATCTACCGATTTTTGTACAGTTGGAGACCAATACAATTAATTTGTTTTATTTGGATCTATTAAGGAAAATTGATTAAAATCGTTCAACAATTTTGTACTCCAGAGCTCAACACATGCGACAAGCGAAGCGACTTTAAGCTCTTTAGCGTTCATGGTTCATTTTCACTTATTAAATGGCAACGACAGAAATGATATTTTAGGTGACTAAATAGCACACACAAGATGAGTCTCGTTTGTGCCGTTGGTTTTGATTGTGTTTTTGGGAATAGGTGAGTGGGAAAGTTTGTGAAATGTTTTTGCACAGTTAATTTTGTTCACAAAAGCAGGAACTGAAATATAGCAAACAAATTTATTTATTTACCCGGCTCCAACATACCTTGTAAGGCAAGAATATCTCTAAATGTAATGCCTATAAGTTGGTTTCTTAGGCATTGTAGGTAATGTTAGATCAAGGGTAGCTTCCCTCTTGTCAGTGTCACAGTCCTAACGGGCCTCCAACTGTACACATGTGTCGGTGTACTGGATTCGCCCCTGGATCCAGTATTATCACACGAATATCACCATTTCTTTTGACAATAACTTAGCAATTTGTCATCGTAGGGTTGGCAACATTACGTGCATAATTTAAACTTGTCATTTTTATCAAAGTTAGTTGAACAACAAACGATATATGAACAACAACAAATGTTTAAAATGGGAACTATTTTAACATTTTAAATTTGAATTTTATAGATTTAAATAGGGAGTTTTATGAACATTAATTATTTATAATCGGTATTTTTGAAACATGAAGTTCAATTGAAATACAGATATCGACATATTTGACCATTTCCAAACTCACCCTATAGTGGGTAATATTTAAAAATCAGTTTTTTGAACATGTTTTTCACAAATCACTAAACGTAGACCAAAAATTTTAATATAATAGTTAATATTTTGGAGCTTTACGATATACATATATTAATAGAACAAGGATCACAGTCGGGAAACGAGCTGATGTACAGAAAATATTTTCTTCACATCAGCGAATGCTCAGTTTTAATAAATATTACCAAGCAGTAACAAACCGTTACATGGCCATAGAACATGATAAGACAAATCAAAGATAAGAAGTAATGACCATTTCCTACAACTATAGTCTGTTATCAGAACTAATGTGAAAATAATAACGTCATTTTATATTATAATGGCCTTGCAATTATGTAAGTGTACGACGAATTTTGTCCAAACAGTGCAAAACTATTGATCAATCTTTCTTTAGAGGAATTTTAAAATAATTTCTCACTAGTCGGAGCGCGTTTCTGTTTTAAATTGATAATTTTAATTTTCATGTCTGTGTTTGTTTGTGTATTTGTTATGCAGTACGATCAATTTAGGTATAACATTTTTGCAACTAGTACGAACGACGTATATGCAGAATGTTACATTTTATTTTCCGTTTTAAAATGGCGGCCAATTAAAACATAGTTCCAAGACATGAACGCTGATGTTTCGATTAGGGTTGAAGCGTACACTCCTAGTACAGGAAAAGCTTTAAATTGGGAAACATTTCTCAAATTGGGAAAATTAAATTGTTATAAAATACTGTGAGAAGTTTTAAAGAAAACAAAGAGTTTATTGTAGGATTATTGAACATTATATTGTCTCGGACTTATGAGAAATATTGAATTACCTAGAAATGTATAAAATATCGTTTATATTACAAATGTCTTAAAAAAAGTGTTCATTTAAGTTAAAACTTTTGATTGTATTACATGGCGCAATTAGAGTACCGGTAACTATATATATTACCTAATTAGTTATATTTCGGCGTTTTGGTATTTTAATGTTGCAATAAATTGTTTTTGTAATCCCACAGTTACTGTGAACATGAACAAAACATCACTCATCAGGAGAAATAATAAAATTTATATGTTTTGTGGTGGCTTACAACTTGATTAGTATTTATGATTTACTGTAACATTCATTGGAACCACTGAATATCTATCATCGATTGTGTATGATTGCCTGGTGTTGCCGTTTGTCAGCAGAATAATGCGGATTTTCCCACTTTGGAGAGCAGTGTTGCTCCGACGTTCAGTTCAAGTTGCCTTTGACTGTAGCGCAACTCGACCACAACTTTTTTTTATTGAGGGGAGGGGGTCTAGTATATTTTTATTAGAATTTCTTGACTTTAAGCGCAACCCCACCGCACACTTAGTACAGTGACTGCCTTTACACCACCCACTACAGGCTTTGAGGCTGGTGGTTAATTTTTTTACAACTTTTAACTGTGAAAGATGCAATTACATTTTATATTTTACTCTACTGTAATTTTACTGATGCAAGATCATAATATTATAACACTTTCAATAAAATTTGTAGACAACGTCACAAAAACAAAATATTATGTAAACTATGATATTTCTTTCACTTTATGAAACTGGAAAAGATTCATTTTTCACTTTTAAAGATCATGAAAGCTCCTACAATTTGGTTTCTTGAATCATACATCGTATCGGAAATTCTAAAATTGTTAGATATTTTAAATACCTTTATTTTGAGTAAGTACATTTTGCTTCTTCAAAACATGGGAAGAAAAATTTAAATTCCATCAATTAATTCGGCCTTCGGCCAAAATAACAATTGGATATTATTCATTAAACATTTCTGTTTATTTTGTATTTTATAAATGTAAAACATTGTTTTAATAAAAAATGTTATTTTTCAAAGCTATCTGTATTAAAAACATAAAATCTGTTTCCAATGTTCCAATATGAATATTTATTTTCAAAATTCCTTAAGGCACTTTTGTTTTAAAACATTGGAACGTTGTCAGAGACACGTTGTGTATTTATAGAAATATTCAAAACTAGAGACATTTTATAAATATTTGTAAAGCAAACTGTACTGTGCGTTTACAAAACAAAACAACAATAGTTTTTATATATTTAGAAATAAAACTGACATCCTATGCAATTTATTTAATATCGAACATTCAAATCATAAAATAATTGTCATTGGTTGTTTGCGTGTTTTTTCTTGTATTATCGTCTAAAGAGGCACATCAAACTGAGAGCATTGGAAAAAAAACATGATACGAGTCCTTTTGAACTCCAAGACAAATAACCAACAAGCGGAACTTTCATCCCGTAAGTCCATCTGCCTTTTGTTGCCCGGTATCTGCCACTGAGTGAAGCTATCTTTCCTCTCTTCCCACTGTTGAACATTCTGAGCTGTTCCTTTTCCAAGTTGTCAATGAACAATATACAATACACATATTGCATCATCGGCACGCACAAGCCACTCTTACTGCAATTGGAGGGACATTCATGATCTTTAAAAGTTGTTTCTAGTATTTTTTTCGTAAAATTCATATCTCCCTTTCACCAACTCGAAGTTTTGTTCACGATTGCTCCATTATGTGCCTGCTGTATCTCTAGATGGAGCTCCCTTGTCTATTGTCGGTTCCATGTTCAAGTCCATAAGCAATACCTAAATCAAATGGGAGTTTCAGCGCTACTAACCATCATCACGACGTCCTCTGAACCCGACTGTATTTCTCTGTTCTATTTGTTTTTTATTAATATTACTACTACTTAATATTATCTAAATATTAAATGAAATAATATTAATTATTCTTTTTTTATTTTTGCACAAGGCAAAGTCAACTTCTACTTTCATTACCAAGAGAATTTTACTTAATGTAGATTACTTGTTTATAGTTTAACTTTATATGTTTCAAAAATTCAGCTAGTTAGATTTGATTTATAAATGTCCTTTTTACAATCATGTTTAGTGGTGATATTTTTCCACGTCGCTTAAAATTTAGCGGGTTCACTGTTATACCGAAAAACCAATGTTTATTTTGTAAAGTATTTTTAAATTGTTCCCTTTTAGGCGTTAGTTAAAAAGCTTACCACGAATACGGATATGATTTATAATTTAAAATATAATTTAAATTTTAAAAAGAAACAAAAATGTATTTATACATATTTCTCATCGTATCCAGTCTAACATTATTAGTAGAGATATTTATTTGGTTTATAAGCAAAAATATTGTTTATAACTTTAAAAAATTCCCTGGCCTCTCCTATTAGACAGATTTTAATTTTTCAAAATGCATATGAAAGTTTGAGCCGTCTTTTATAAGCTCAGAAATTTTCAACTATTTCAAGGCCTTATTCGTGTCTCTGCAAAGTTTTGCAAATTACCAATTTTTTACGAGAAGTTTGATTGCAAAATTATTGATCAAAAACTATTCAACCGATTACGATGAAATTTTACACCCTGTTTTAGTATATCAAAAAAGTTTATATTTTAGGAAACATATTTATATTGTATGACACATATTCTAGGGTGAACGTGAAACCGAAAATAAGAACGATTAAGCGGCCGTCATTTTAACACTAAAAATAAAATATATATCTTTTGTATACTTCGATAAGTTTAGACGTCAAAAAAAATATTTCTAAATTTCTAAAAATGTACTTAAGTTGTAACTGTGTAACAAACGAAGACTCTTGCAATGAACCTATGATAGCTCATTTTGGTTTGATGGTCAGTTATATATGCATGGGTGAGGTTGACAATCGAGTGAATGTACAAAATTATCAAAAGAAATTTCCGTACTTTCTTGTCAACATATCTGCTAAAGTTCATGATATGTGCACATTTCATAGGTATCAAGACGACGGAGCTCAAAATAGGTATAAATTTATTGATCCATATCAGCTACGAGGAGACGACAAGCAGTAATATCCTTTGCTCAGTATTGGTAACATCTGTGTGCAAACAATCTGTGATTATTGTCAACATCTGTGACCACTGTGTTCGACAAGACTGTTGCTACTATAATCCTAGAAATAGTGGAGCAAAGAATCACGTACGTTATTTCTTCAATTGTAAAATTAAACTTTATACACTTTTTAAATGTCATATTTATCCACTGTAATATGCTACACTTGTGGAAATTTCAATCAACAAATGAATGAAACATAGTTTTCCACAATAAACACTGTTTTTATTTGTACAATACTGTACATATTTGCCACATGTACACAAACACTATTATAACTGAACTGAAAATCATTGTATTAATCTGGTGTAGGGGCTGTTACTACCATCCTTAGATGTTCAGTATCAGGGGTATTTTTGTGGGTATACCCCCATTTATTGTTGTTGTTTAAATTCGGAAATCTCTTAAAGTATTAATGAACGACCAGGAAGGTAGTTTTGAACTCGTTCTGATGTAAACTTTAACAGAAAAAATATTATGTATACGTGTTTTAAATGTCGTGTGATTATTTGTTGTTGTTTTAACTAAAACTGTAAATGTAAATTATTTAACATCAAACGAAGATAACACCTGATAGTGTCGACACATTGAGGCAGCGAAATATTTAGGATTATTACTATCAAATTATAGAGTGAAGTATGTTATAAATATATTGTTATTAAATACGATAAAAATGCTAATAAAATATCTAGCCTTATGTTTTGTATTTGTATGGATGAAAATGAACGAATGAGTCTATATGTCTGCAGTTGTAAATGATCAATTATAATAAGAAATTCGAGCGAAAATAATAATAATTACGACATCTGACAGTATGTTACAATATTTATTTACAACTTGTGAATTCATAATGATTATTTTAATTATTATCACGATAGTTTATGAGCTTATGTGTATGTTATGCACATGTATATGTAAAATATGAATTCCTATAAATGTGTATGTATACTGTGTCCCAAAAGTCCCACCCCTACTTATTATTTTTATTAATGGAAATAGACAGATTTGCTTTGGGGAAAGTTTAAAAGTTTAAAACCAAAGGAGGAGTTTTTGAATTATCAAAATTTTCAACCCTTACCCCCAAAATAGGGTAGTTTGAATCGAATTGTGAATTTTACGTTAATAATTACACCGGAAATGTTACAAAATGTACTGCAAGCTTTAGAGTCCAGAATCTATTTCAGCCAAGAAGTAAATGGTAGCAATTTCGAGAACTTAATCTGAGCTAAAGAAACAATGTAAGGGGCTCTTACCATCATTTTACCAACATAGAGCAGTTTGTAATGTAATAAAAACAACCGGAGTTTGTAGGTTAACATTAACAATTCGATTGGTCGCTATTTTGGGTAGGTTGAACTTAGAGACCTCTAGTTTGCGCCATTATTCTTATTTTTAAATGAGGTATCACTCAATAGGGGTTGCTATTTAAAATTCTTGACTTACCCCCAAACTACCTCATTTTGGAGGTAAGGGTTGAAAACTTTGATACTTAAAAAAACTCCTCCTTTGGTTATCTAAACTTTCCCCAAAGCAAATCTGTCTATTTCCATTAATAAAAATAATAATAGGGGGGGGGCTTTTGGGACACATAGTACATAACTTACTTAAATATTTACGAAGACTGATTTTTTTTATTTCCTTTGGGTAAGTTTGAGTGTTTTTTATTTTGTAAAATCAAAATTTCATAGTTATTTTTGTAGGTTATTAATTAAGGAATAAAGTAGAAAAATACGAGTTTAATAGAGTTCGTAATTAATCTTTAAAATGTAAAGAAATTTTAAAATTTGCTTTCAGTTTATTTGTGTTAAATAGTAATTATTTTAAACAATTTATTACACTTTTAAAGAGAAGATAAATATTACAATGTTCTGTTATAATTGTGCAAAAGTATTAATATCCTGTGTCGGAGATTAAATCAGAATTGTGTTTACGTTACTCACAGGTAAAGTCTGTTTGTTTAATAATACTTGTGTTTAGATCTTGAAGAGGCCCAAACAGTAAGACCTAAATAAACATACAGTTCTATCAAAATCTGCATAACTTGCCGAGTGGTACTGTAATTGGATTAATCAACAATGTGTCTTCATCTGAGTTATTTCCGACCTAATGGATTGCAAGACGGGCCGGTGTATTAACTGCTATCAGATCTGGTTCCTGGCGATCCCTGTTGCGGCTTGGTCAAGTTATCAAACATTATTGGATTTACATTTATTTTTTGTAATGTTTATTTTTTCCGCACAGATCATCTCAGTAGACATATTGTGATTTGTTTTTAATTTTATTCTTAATATAGTAGAGGGAAATTAGTCCAACAAACTGATTAAAAGTGACGTAACTGGGAAGTTTTTTTTTTTTTTTTTTTTGTACATGTAACTGAGTGGTGAACCGAAAAGAATAGCAAAATCTCAATTTTTATGCATTTGAGTGCATCGCTACACTATTTTTTAAATATCTCCGGCTCTATGGGTCGTAGAAAAATATTAAAAAAATTAAAATACTCGGAGATGAAAGGACTATCGAAATGGAATGGTATAGTAACATTAAGAGTACTTCCTAACCTAAAAAAGTTCTGGATTAATTTTTTTTCACTTATAATGCAACAAATGGGGTACAAATAACCAAATCTTCACGAAAATTGGACATAATATGTATCTTTACACTAGAAATCGGTGGTCCAAATTGCAAAAAACTTTTATATTTTTATGGCCACAGTTGGCCATTTTAGAAAACAATTGAAAGCATTGTAATTTAATGAGAAGTGGTAGTAGAGTAATTGTCAGTTTTTTTATGTGAACACATGCAAGAATTTGTTTATCAAGGTAAAGTGCCCTTTTTTTAATAACAAAAAATTGTCTTTTTACTCTTTTATCATTTTTTTCCCAGTAAATCGTGGCCGGATCTAGAAAACGACGTCGCTCATTTATGAAATTTCAATATTTAGTTGATTTTTTTTTTAAATGAAAATTTGTTTATTTGATTAAGAATGACATTTAAATAAAATTTTTACTAAAATCTGGTTAGAAAGATACGGTATATACGAAAAACCATTTTTAAAATGAAAAAGCAACTGTGGCCGTAAATATAATTTTTTTCCTTCAAATTTGACCACCGATTTCTAGTGTAATGCATATTCTCTCCATGTTTCGTGAAGATTATAACACCATTTGTTGCATTATTAGTGAAAAAGTCTTAAATAAAAAAATTAAATTTTTTTAAGGTTAAGAAGACTCTAATGTTACTATACCCTACCATTTCGATAGTCCTTTTATTTCCGAGTATTTTCATTTTTTAAAATTTTTCTACGACCCATAGAGCCGGAAAAAAAAATAGCGTAGCAATTCACTTAAAATGCATCAAAAGTGCACTTTATGCACTTTTCTAGCGAAACTCTAGTCGGATTTTCTTTTTTTTCCAGTTTCCCACTCACTATAAAAAAGGGGAAAAAAAATAACTTCCCAGATATATAATTTATTATAATTTCACTTTACTTAAATACTTCGGATTTAATTAATCATAATGCCTGCATTGTGTGCGACTAAAAAATATCTTACAGTACGTGTGTTTTACATTTAGAGGGAGGGATATACAGAAATGTATAAGGTTTGTAATAAGACACTAGATTTAGATAATCAATGACACAGTCATGACTTGTATTAAATGTTTATTTTAATAGTCAATGGCACACATGATGAAATTGTTTATATATTTTCTAAAGCAATTTTGTACTGGTCTTAGAGATTGCAGATGGAATGACGTCCTCAAGTGAAAAAAAGTTAATATGATGGTTTCTCAGTTTATAGAAAATTTATTCAGTGTTTGATAAGTACGCTAAAAAATACCTTTAAACAATTCAAAGTACCCAGTCTGATTCTCAAAGAAGATTATTGACAATATTAAATTAAAGGATAAATTTAGAAGAAAAAAAAAACGTAAATCGTTCAATAATAATGATTATTTAGAGAAATTTAAGTATTATATATGTAGAGTTAGAAAATTAATTAGGAAAGCTAATGATATATGTTTTTACTAATCTTGAATTTAATATTAAGGATAACCTGAAACAATTTTGACATATTGTTAAATGTAGGACAGACATTGTAAATGATTTCGTATGGTAAGGATAAATTTACAGACAGTTTTCCTGTTGCTGGAGTATTTGCGAAATATTAAGGTTCTATGCACTTTCAACGAATGTAGGTTTGTTTAATTATTTCCCGTCACTATTGATCGAGTTTTGCTGCGATTAAGAAGTTTCCTTCTAAAAGCATCATTTGGCCCAGATCTCATTTAGAATTCCTATTTGAGACCTGAGTGTTTCCAGTAATACCTTTCCTAATGATTGGAAATTGTCTAGAATTACTCCTCTTTATAAGGAGCTAACAAATTTGAAGTTACTAATTTCAGACCTGTTGTAATACTTTCAACTCTTGCTAAAATATTTGAGATAGTAATTCATTTCTTTGATACAGTATTTATCTTGGGTTTTATTCCTACTAAGTCTATAAATGCTAATCTTTCAAAATTTGTAAATTATACATCTAAAGCATCTGATAGCAGAGGCTAAGTTGAGGTTTTCCACAAACAGATATTGTAAAAGTAGATCATAGAACTTTACTAAAAAATTTAATTTGACTATTTCTCTGATCATTTACTTCTTTTTTTTTCATCCTATTTATTTTATAGGCACCATTATGTAACAGATTGTATTTCAAATTAATCAGAATCTTTAGTCCTCAGGGATTTTAACTAACTTAACAGGCTAACTTGGGTCCTTTGTTGTTAAATGTAATAATAAATAACTTCTTGTTTTAATAATTAATTGTGAATACCTCATATATGCTGACGATTTTAAAACATTGAAGAATATTAAAACTAATAGCGATTGTACTGTTTTGCAGGATCATTTAAATAGATTATTTTTATGGTGTTTAAAAATAAATACAACTTAATATTATAAAATGCCATATGATGTCATATTACATAAAACTAAATCATTTCATTAGTAATTACAGCATTAATCTACAGTTATCGAATAGGGTAAACAATATTAAGGACTTGTGAGTTTTTATGTGGCGGGAGTTGTTTTCAATAATAATATTGTAAATTTAGTTACAATAGCTCATTGTACATTAGGTTTTATTTGCCGGATAGGTTGAAATCGAGGTACTGAACATTGTATTTATTGGTTTAGGTTAGGTTAGGTTAGGTCATGTTAGATGTGTGGTTTCCATCAACAAAATATTATGTTATTTTGTTGGAATAGGCACAGAAGAGGTTTTTATCAAAACACAGGTGTTGTAATTAGAAAAAAAATTGACTTCAATGGCCAACAAATTTGAACGATTATATATGAGGTGGTATTGAAGATTTCTTAAATTTATTAATTGTCAGTTAGACGAGATTTATTACGTTTATGCTTTTTGAGAGGCATGATACATATTTCTTAACCCAAAGCCAAAAGTCGTGATATAATCCAGCTACTTTGTGGAAGGATTAAAAAAGCACTTATATCAAGAGTGTATCAGAACAGGTGCTCTTGCGTCATCTTCTCTCAACTCTAAGTTACTCTATATAATATGGTTACACATACAGTATTGTAGATATTTCCTGGGATTAACCTTTAAATCGAAGTGCTTCTTGGTCTTTATTAAAAACTGAATGCAGTAAGGGTATACAGTAGCTGATTTATTCATTATAGTTTTTGTTTGTGTTTGTAGTGCAAGTCTAGTTGGTTTCTTTTATATTTTATTGTTTCCCCATACTCTTTTTTGTTTAGGTTTTTATTTATATTTATATCATTTTTCTAAGGCCGGAGCAATTCGGCTTCAGATGCAATCATTCTCCAACACTCCATCTGCTCAGAGACGTTAGCTAAGCGTCTTGAGGCTTAAACGAAAACCGCTCGACTAGTTCAATCATCCTCTATACAGACAGGGTGTGGACATAATAACCTCATACACAATTTGAGACAACACAATTTCTCATACAGGATAATACACCACATTAAATCATACTTGTCAGGGCGCAAATTAAATTATTGATGTAAATCAAACAACATCGACACTACGAACAATCCGCGCTGTTCTCAGTGCTTGTTGTTTGCTTATTAGTCCCATGTTGTTTCAACATCTAATCTACATCAACGACATTCCATCAATCGAGAATGCAAATGTGGCCATATACACAGATAACACTGTGACATCCACACAATCATCGGAACCATGCATGATGAACATTAAGCTACAAAATGCAGAGCCTGAAGAGTAAAAGTGAATGTATCGAAGTGTCAAGCACTTCTGCTCTCCAAGCTTCGATAACACATGGTCACGCCAAGAAGACATTCATTATACAGGCCAAATCAAGTACCTCGGTGTCATTCTCGATAGGAAATTGACGTGTCCGGTCACATAAAACACACTAAAAAAAGCGAACATAAGTCTTCCACAACTACATCCATTGCTGAATAGAACAAGTTATCTTGCATTGTGGACGGTGTACAAGCTACTACTCAGGAGTATAGCCACTTACGCTCCACCCGTCTGGGGACACGCAGTAGACACTCCTACACGCAGATTACAAAAATTTCAAAACAACTTTGTGATAATAGTAACTAAAGCACCTAGGTGGATCAGAGTTAGGGCATTACACATGACTTAAGTGTACTGTTTTTGAAAGAACGCATCCAACACTAATTTCTACTAGGGGCTCGGCTCATCCGCATCAACCCTAATCGACACAATATTAGACCCTGAACTCATTGTTTGCACGCAATGTAAATAAATCATATAATCACTCTATTTAATCATTTCCGCTCCATTAGTTTAATTTTGGAAGCGCAATTCCTAATAAATTCACTAACAAGGTAACTCCCATCGGCTCCTGTCACCAAGTTCATTATTTCACCACACCTAGGATCATGCATGGTTTTATCTGACTCTTCCAGCCAGGTTTTTAACATTTCTCTTATCTTAAATTCATAACATTTTGCATTTTTCACAATTATTTTCTCGACTGTCCGTGGAAAGATCTTATCAGATGGTTACAAGAAAAAACATTCTTGAATCCTTATCCTACGCGACAATGGCACTAACAGGAAAGGAGGTTATTTTTAGTTAGTAAGAATCTTACACTATTGGGAGTAAATTCACGGGATATTTCAAATTAAGCTGTTTCGTAAATGACGTAACTGCAAAAACCATGGTCAGCAAGACAATAATCAGAATTTGAATAAATATAGTTTTTCATTTAACTTGGAGTCTACCAAGTAACATTAGTATAAATAGTTATTTTTAGTTAGGTTTACAGAAAACTAACCTTATAAGACAAGTGTCCGAGATTCCTCAAGCTAATCAGAATTAAAACCGGCGGTCTTGGGAACGATTCATTCATGGAGTTCAGAAACATACCGATGATCATTACCTCAGTTCAGGTGCAGGTGTATATAGTACACTGTTCAGTTTTTATAAACCCATTGAAAAACACCAGTCTAAGTTTGAAGGCGAAATTGAGGCAATTTATTTGGTAGTGTCAGCTTGTTTTGATAGCTTTGCTAGAGTAGTTATTTTTGTGATTCCAAGCCCGCAATAAAGGCTGTTGTTTCTCATAATGTACAAAACAATAGAATTTTAGACATGCAAAAGTAGATACTCTTCGGAGTATGAATAAAAATGATTTTTAGTGGATACAGTCCCTCTTATTTAAGTGGCAGTAAAAAAATCAGCTAGTCAAAAAAGCCATCAGAATTATACAAACAATTCTATTACGACGGGGTATAAGATAAAACAAACTTTCAGGATAAACGTTTTGGAATCAGATAAGAGGAATGCTTTAAATAAATTTTGGTCACAATTAATGATAAATCCTTTATCACTGAAGGAGAACAGTAGTGGCAGAATTCCGAATAGTTACTGGCCATGACTGCCTGGGAACCATTCTGTATAAACTAAAGTTACCATCATCAAAAATACACACTGTGCAAATGCAATCAATGCAGCACATCTGGAGTAATGCGAAAACTTACAAGATGCTAATCTACAATGGATATTATACAACTCTATTGGGAGGCTAGAAGACGAATGCGGAGGATCAAGGACATTGAGCATTAGACTGCTAAATACAAATTTAGTTACCATAGTAACCAATATAATAGTATACTTATAACAGCTGATTAGATCTACCAGTAATAATAAATCAATACAAAGATAAGTTGGGTCTATAAACTTTAAAAATCTGACGTGTTTATGATAATGATGTTGACCCTAACAACATTGATTACGGCATTGTCCAAAACAAGATATTCTGCAAGGTTAGAACTCAATTTATATTAAAATCCTTTCGTTGAATTTTGTTGAACCTAATAAACCCGACCAAATAAATAAATATGTAAATTATTATGGGTTACGGAAGACATGTAACTGAGAGTAATTCGCTTTTTTATATTTTGAGGAATATAACTTGAAGCTTAGTATAAAACCCATTTGAAATTATAAAAGTTTGATATTTACAATAATTATCTTATATTAAAGTAAAACTTTAAACTTTATCATCCAAACATTTTCAATTCAATATGAGGCCCAAACATTTCTATATCAGGACTACTTACACAGGTGCGCACTATAATGAATAAGGACATTGCAATTGCAACTGGATCTGCACCTTTTTGTTCATGTAGTTAGATCCCTTTCTTTCATCTTTCCTATCAGGTTTCCCACGACCAACTCTTGTTCTCTTCCTACCCGGGATCTAACACAAGACTATATGAAGAAAGTGTAAATCCATCTCGGGTCCCTTGGGATACCACGCCCGTAATCGCTATAAGTGAGCTAATTGAGGGTAAAGAAAGAAGGCAATTCACTCAATTCCTGTAGATGTACCTAGGATCCAATAATGGCTGTTCTATCCTGGGTAGCGCTAATGTAAAAAAGTATTAACGATATTTAACTTTGAGTTGTACTTCTTGTGGTATGTTCTGTTGTTTATTTTAGTCATCCATAAAGTAAGACACCAGACACCAGACTCCGATATTAGTGACTATATATTATCACCCAACTCTATGATATATATATATATATATATATATATATATATATATATAGCCTATAATCGGGTGTTAACAGACAATTCATACTTTATAGCGAACGAACAAATCAATCCAGATTCTTTCCAACTGAAATTTCCCTATTTCGAACTTTTTTAAACCCCAAAAGAATCTAAGAATTTTTTTTAGACTCATTGCCCAAAAAATAAATGAATTGGCATTAGCCGTTATTATTCTTGTAAAATATAAATTTATAATCAGTAAATAAAAAAAAAGTGTATTTTACATTTTATTAGTTTACTCACAAATCTAACGAAATATACTTTTAACTATTTTGACATCTCGAAGATAATATTCGAAAATATAATATTTTTCCTCAGGAACAATAATGACTAAGGTCATATAATTAATTTTTCCTTACGTTTCCTACTAATTAACAAAAAAGTCATGTAAAATATAAAGTACAATTTTTTTGGCCGTCATTTGTTACGGTTGAAGATATGGCCAAACATTAAATACAAAAGATATTCAGCTTTGAGAAACCAATTAATTATATATTCTACGCTATTTTTAATGTTCCGCATTGAATATGTTCCCGAAATTCAAATTTAAAAAAGTTAATATTTTTTGAAAGAGTATCTCATCTGCAATGTTTGATAAAATTTTAGTTGTTGAGGATAAACTCTATCAGTAACACTAAATAAAATTACAGTTTGGTCCTCGAGGCAAAGCAAGTCAAGCATGTTTTTTGTTTTTGAATGTTTACTTTTAAACGACCTTTAAAATGATGTATCACTAGACCTGTTTACATTTGAAATTTCTTTTAAAAAACACCACCTACCCCAAAATTAGTTTTTGGAATTGTAATTTGAAAAAAAAAATTGTCTTAATTTTTCAAGTGAAACCAAGTGTCTAAACTGATTCGTTTGCTCGCTATACAGATGTACGAGTGATCTGTTACACCTTTTCTAATTAGGGTACATATTATTTATTTATTTATCTGTGATGACAATTACACAAGTTGTATTTTCTAACAATTTCTGTTCATCGTACATTTTAGATTAATTTTGGACTAATTAACTGACCATTGTATTAGGATAATTCATTTTAAAATTGAGTTTGTTTTAAATAGTTTTTTGCTTATATTATTTGTAATAATTTAATTTACAATGTAACTAGAACAGTAAATATCGTATCGATAGTTGAGTGTGTTTTGGATTAATTTTTAATAAAATATTTCAAATTCTGATTAAAATATAATTTACAATGCATAAGCCTATGTCTTAAAGATGGAAGCTATTATACAGACTGAGTCAAATATGCAAATATACAGACTGATCTTAAAAATATCAGTTAAAATTAACTCTTCATCAATTTAAAATTTTTCCAGATAGAATCTCTATTTTCAGGTAAACCTATTAGTCGACTACCCTACCTATTGATGAGAAACAAAACTTCAACCCTTTCTTGGAAGCGGGGTGGATCTAAAGTATCTCAAATATTTGCAATGGTAACACCCTTTGTGTAGGATATCAATTTAATATACACGGTGTTAAAAAAATATTTAACAAATCTTATAATTTTCATTTAAGGCTTTAAAATGACAGCCATTTAGCTTGTTTGATTTCTGTAATATAACTTTAAACACTTTTAATGGCTGTTTAAAAATCCATTTTGAAACTGTTAAGTGAAAAATTATAGAGTGTTTTGAAAATAAAAATTAAAAGTATAAAATATTCTACAAAATTTGGTATCGGTATCTACTCTTGTGGATCATTGTAAATACGGGCTGGAAATCCTGAGGGACCTAACTGAATCTACAGATTTTTATGTAGTTTGAGTTTAGATCCCTCTCTTTCATTTTTCCTTTCAGGTCTCTCTTGACCAACTCTTGGAACACCGTTATTTTCAGTCTCGAGGAGTAATCGAGGGGTTGGAGCATTATTTTATTATCTTTTCTTCTATTTTAAGGTGATAATAATGACCGAGAGGTGTTTCGCCTTTAAATTTTAACATTAAAAGTATTTATTCGTTCTGGAGTTTATATCTAGTTATTGAACAAACACAAAATGGCGGACATGAATAAGGAAGAGATTTTGGTCGTATGTTGTTTCTTTTAATATCCACTTTCACCTCCCGAAGTTTGGAAACACATTTTATAAACATACCGTACATGTAACAATAAAAAAAAAAAAAAAAAAAAATTAAGTAATTTGCTCTCCCTGAAAAAATTATTTTACAGTTTAGAAATTTTACACATTTATTAAAGAAGCAAAACCGCAAGATTTGATCACCTCATTATCGTAGCACAAAGATAGGTTATTCCCACTCTACTATAAATACACCATTCAGAGCTAGCAAAACTCTTACATACTCTTTACACCAAAGTTTGGTTTAAAATCATTCCTGATTGATATAAAGTATTTTTGTGAAAATCACGTTTTGATTTTAAGAAAAAAGGGGAAAAAAAGAATATTTTATCATTGATTCTGACATCATCAAAATATTTGTTTATTCAAATAATCATTGAAAATAATGAAAAATACTTAAGATTTAGGGTCTCCAAAAATATATAAAAGAGACAAAATGTATACACAAAATAAGTTTGGAAATGTTTAAATTGCTACGCCATTTTAAGAACAAATACATTACGAAGAAAATGATGGCTTTGAAATATAATTAAAACATTTCACTCTAAATAAATTATTATCTTAAACATGTACAATACAATAACTCGATATTTGTATTACAACTTACGTCATTTTTGGATGTCAAACTTTCACCAACAAACACAACAGAAACACAGTTTGTTAAACACTTAAAACATAAAAACACATTTTATAAAGTTGAACAGTTCTCGTTGATATAACACTGTGTTGAATCCATTAACAACCCGAACACTGAATTCGATGGTTTAAGATTAGGCCTAGATTCCGCCATTATCAGATCTACTTGATCAAGATATCAGAAACAGGCTGCTTAGAAAAGTGTGACATTTACTTTTGGTCTACGATGTGAAGCCCATGATTATTATTTCATCTAATAATTAAACTAAGATAAAATTAGAAACCAAGTTGAAATCTCGATTGCATAATTAATTATGACTAAAGCTTTGGTACAATACAATCTCAAATTTAATTTTTTATTATGTTTTTAAAATTAAAATGATGATGCAACTTTAGGCATATCTGAATAAGTTATGGCCAGATATTATTCATATGTATATATATTTTTATAAGATAATTATTTTAAACTTGAAGCTTGAATGTGTTATAATTATTTTTTGAAAACGTGTTAAACAAATATAAGCGAACTATGAAATTATTATTGTGATGTTTGGAGTAAAAAAATCAAAAGATTCCCTTTTAGTTATAGTACTTACCCAGTATACATAGAATAGGATATTACTTAGCCAGCGTGCTACGAGAGAACTCAGCTCTGTTTTCCGAGTTGGATTGTACGCGTTCCTTCTTTTTCTTCAGATTTGTTATTACAGGATCTGTTCACGCGAATATAGAACGAATTGCAAAATCCACTGGAAGTTTCGGCTTCTTTTTTTGGCCTGGATTGTTCAATTCCTTTAACAGTTTGAGTTTCCTCAAACTGCTGGTACACCCCTATTTGTTAAATCCTTCCAGTTATTATATTAAAATTATTCCCTTTTGTTCAGGGAAACCACGAGTAATTTTTGAAATGTTTCATTCACTCGGGAGAAGTTCTTGAGAATACTTTTCGTAACATAGTATATTTTACTTTAGTTGCAACCTGAAAACATATGATAAGTATGTGGATTTCAAATCTAAAATAAGACTTCAATTTAATATGTTAACTATTATTTTTAATTAAACAAAAAATCAAGCAATCTTTTTATAAACACTTTTGACATAAAAAACAATATTTTAACCTTAAATCATTTTAGTTATTAGCAGATTGGTAAATCTTAATTATATTTATACATCAATAAAAAATGTATACGTTTTTGAGTAAGGTATATTACAATTTAACAGAATAATCCACATACAGAATTGACATTTAATAGAAATCTTACTATTACAATACAAAACTTAATTTAAAATTATCCCAGAAAATCAGTTGATTTTTATTTTCACTTCGACTTTACTTTATAAAACCATAACACTTTGAATTTTAGTAAAAAGTTTTAATTATTTGAATTTTCAAAACTTGACTACTGCTGGAATGATTTGGCTTCTGGTGTCTGTGTTGTTGTTTATCCTATCTTGGATCCATGGATTCGTTAGTTGAGACGAGAGATTCATTGGTTTTTTATCCATTATAACACTTTTGGAAATCACTCTTTTTAATTTCACCAGCAATAACTAGCCCACTTCACTGCACAGATATTAATTTTACCACATTTTATTTTTAATTATTGTTTTTTAACCGACTCTAATTATACATTAGTTTTTACGTATTTAAGAATTTTCTAATCGTTCGGGCATTGTAACCCCTTACAACTATTTTCACAATTTCTTTTAAGAGTCCCCTTGTGAGAGGCAGAGTGGCTGTATTTATAGCCGAAAATTCCCTTATTCTATTACCAAATTTTCTCCCTTATGGGAATTATACCTTTTTGTCTTTATTATTTTTATTTTGCTGTTAATTAACTAATTATGGGTGCTAATGCTGATAACTATTTGCCCTTGAAATATGTACATTATGTTCACTTTTATATTCTTTATTTTGTTAATTTTATTGTAGTTATTCATTTTTGCTAGTAAAGTTGTTGGCAACATAACTCCGCCCTTTGCGACGGCTTAATTTCTTAAAGTTTTTCTCTTTGCAGCCTGGAACTTGTTACTGAAGAAATCTCTTTTGTTTTTTCATTAAACTGTTCCTAATGATTTCCTACGGGACTTTTCTTATTTTGATGCAGTCATTTTATTCTATTCGGCGAACACACAAAAAAAGTATTTCTTGCATTATTTTGGTATACAAGTTTTGGCTTAACGTATTTGTATAGAACCAAATTGAAATTTAAAAAAATCTAATTAAACATGTCCAAATGGCGGGTATTTAAAACATTTTTTTGTTCTTATCATGGTAATAGATTCTTTCTGCGATGACAAATAGCGAAGTTATTGTCACAAATGTAATATTGAAATCTGACATCCCAAGAAAATGTAATATTTATATAACTCAAAATGTAACATTGTTACTGAAATAGGAAGATTAATGTCCAAAAAAAACACTTATGCAAAATTACACTTAAAATAATATATGTCAAAAAAATCACTTATTACCACCGTCATAAATAGTTCAAATTTAATTAAATATGGTGAGCATATGTTTATGATACAAGCATAGTCAGTTTAGAAACTTTTTTAATTACATAAAAAAAAAAGAAAAAGAAAAGGCTTGTACAGTTTGTTAGGGATAAAACTACCAGGGTTCTTTATTCTCTATATATACACACCGATGGTTCAGTAACCTGTATTAACAAAAATAACTGTAATGATTCGAATTTACCCCTAACCACAATCACTGGAAACTTTGAATTCTAAAACTTTATTTATTCTTTCTACTAAATTCCCTGATGTACATTTCGGTAACATGGTTATCATCATCGGTGGGTCTTGCTTCTAAACTAAATCTAAACTAAAGCATTTAGTGGAAAGAATAAATAAAGAACAATCAAATAATTGTGTTTTATTTTAAAGTTTCCAGTGATTGTGGTTAAGGGGTAAATTCGAATCATTATTGTGAATTTCACCACAGTGCTCAACATGATTATATAAAAATGACTATCTCCTATCTTATTACAATGCTACTATTGATCCAGAATGATCATAATTGTTGTGACTCACAGATATACGTTATAGTTTAATTATCTGACTCTGAAATAATTACAAGTTTCTTAATACAGGGAGTTTGGTCACTCTGCTTGCAACTCTCCCAATTCTCCTAGGAACCTCTTTCTCTGTCTGGCTATCTTCAAAAATTCCTGCACTACCTTCCCTTGATCAACATTGCCCCGCTGACCACTTTTCCTCCCACCCAAGGGTTTAAATATCATTGTAGCATCAATGATGTCCGCTTTGCTTGCAAGGGAAGCAATTTCGTCAGTTTTCCATGTCTGTCATAATAATTGTTGTCATTCTGGTTTCTAAAAGAACTTAGACTATATTTCTAATTAAAAATAATAATTCTTATCAAGTTCTTTTCCAGCTTTTGGTTGACAACTATCAATTTAGGGGACGATTAATTTTAGTTAGTTATAGTCGAGTGGGAAATTTTGTGTACTATTTATTATTGACAGCATTCTAACAAGAAATGTTTGTCTGATTTCGTTTAAATTTTGTTACACCGATGGTTTTTATTATTATCGGACATGTTTAGTTAGCCAGAAAATTCGTTGCATATATCCATAACTTTACAAAAACTTAATTAATTACACCTTAAATTACAGTTATGATTCTTCACTCACTGATATCAAACAAAACCTTTAAATTTAGGTTTAATTCTGTTCACAACAAAAGGTTATTTCAAAAATTCTGTTTCATTTCCCATTAACATAAAAACATGTTTTATTAGGCCATATTTCCATAAAATTTCTTAGCATTAAAGAAATGCCTAGAAAGTAAAACGATATGACACTAAAAAAGCAACCAGTATAAAACCCTTCAGGAACATGAAAGTTTTCTGTGTTAGATGCCTCGTAAACGCCGTTACTGGCGAAACCATGGTAGGCAAGAATCAATAAACTTGTAAAAATTACAAAATTGTATAAGTACGTACCTTCGGGCGATATTAGAACAGCTGATATGAGTGAAGTGTTTGGAAACACTTTAAAGTCAAATCTCCCAAATCGATCGTAACTCGTAAATAATAACGACCTCTTTATGTAAAGATCAACAAATCACATAAATTATATCACTATACAGAAAGAATATGGACAATCAACTGTCCTCAATATTGCTTATAACTGTAGGTCTCTTCTCTCGTTTTAAAAAACAAAATTTCAAATGTTCAGCCCACACGGTTTTTGGTGCAAATCATTCTTTTTTTACTCCCAAACATTTAATCGATTTATCAAACTTTAATAACTGTGTTATTCCCAAATCGTATCAAACCTAAATATGCATTAATTTTCTGGAGATAATGTGTTTAAAAAACTCGCAGACTTAGATAATTAAATAAAATGTGTAAATACATTGCACAATCTTACCTAGCCAGCCGCAAAACCAACCGAAAATGTCAATTCGGTTGTTGTCAATCTAAAAATGTATATGAATCATGGTCGCCATCTTTGTAAAATATTTATTTATAGCCTAAATTTTTTGTTTGTGCCGTAATCGCGTCCTCAGCGTAATGGAATTTGATTACAATAACCTTTTTATAACAGCGTTCAACATGAACTGTAATATATTTTATTTGTACTCGCAATTTTATATACGCATTTTGGTCGTTAATCTTCATATTTTAACAAAATAGGGAGAGTTAATATTTTGCATGTGTTTTATATAAGAAACGCACCACCGATTGTTTTTATTTTTTAATAATAACTTATGAAGCAGCTTTTTGGAGAAATTAAAACAAATACGTTTTATTTGGGCCCTTAGAGGGTACTTCTACTTCATTCGGCTTTACAGTTTGGGGTTAGGTTTGGTTTTTATTGAACATAGTTTAGGACAGATCCTAAAGCAGACGAGAATTAAATTAATTCTATTGATTTAAAAGTATCACCATTTTATTTTTATTTTTTGTCTGTAATCTTATAGTTTTACTTTCGCACAAAGACGTAGTATTAGAAAGTTAAATGAGTGTTGAGTTTTATAAGGAAATATTTGTTCTGAGGTTCTTTAAGCCTCCAAAAAACTGCCTTACAATTTGTCTGTTTTCAGTACCCTATAGCCCAAACGAAAAGATACATTTTTATGAAATTTTGTACGTGTGTATATTTGGCCATATCAGTAGATTTAAAAAAATAACTGTAAGTGTAAATTTAAGGGTGTCTGTTACATACAACAAATCAGAAATTACGATTTTATTAAAATCGGTTTTTAAAATGTTTATAATTTTGTTTGTTTGTAATATAAGGACTAATATAAGGACCTGACTTAACCCTAATATTCTATTGTCTGTCTTAATCCTGTTGTTCTATTTCATGTCAGTACCCTGGTTTTCTTTGGCCTGTCTTAACCCTGGTGTTATTTGATCTGTTTTAAGCATAGTATTCTTTGGTCGGTTTTAACCCTAGTATTGTTTGGCCTGTCTTATTTATTGCTTGTCTTAACCCTGGTATACTTTAACCTGTCTTAACCCTGCTATTCTTTGGCATAAATTTAACCTGGTATTCTTTGGCCTGTCAACCCTGGTATTCTTTGACCTGTCTTAACACTGGTATTGTTTGGACTGTCTTAAACCTGCTAAATTCTCCCTAAAAACATCGATTCGAAAATTATCGAGATTAAAAATTGCCAATTGTTATAGAAAACCTATTTTCTAAAAATCAGCAATATTTATTTCGTTCAAATTTCGATGAAATCTGAAGAAAAATAACCCCATTGATACAACAGATGACAGACCGATACGCAACACTTTTTTGGACTCAGAAAACCTCAAAACAGAGATAACCTCGTTATATAATATGCTGACTTTTGTAATTCGGATTTAAAAACTGAGATAGAAACACAAAAATTAATTTGCTGCAGCAAGTTCTGGATGAAAACAATATTTTGCTTGTTTTTTTCGATACAAAAGTTACGTTGAATCGTGTACAAGAGAATATCACCATGATCATTGCAAACAAATAGAGCTCAGTATACTGAAATCACAGAGTTAGGCTTGCTATTTATCAGATTGTAGATTATTATCTGGGTTGTGTTGTTGATATCAATAGATAAAATGTTATTTTAGGACACTGTATTGTATAATTTGTGAAGTAGAACTTTGTTAAAATAAGTTAATCCTAGTTTATTACTCAGTGGTTCAGTCAGAAATAAATATGACTAGAGGGAGGGGGTAACAATAGGGGTTAAGAAAACTGTAAATTTATTTTGTATAAAGATTAGTATATATATCCATTGAAAGTTATTGTTAATTTGTGTAAATGAAATATTAAACAAATTACATATTCAGGGAGTTGTTACATTCCCATATTTCAAGGAGTGATTACTTGGGTAAAATTAATGAAAAATGTTCATATGTCCAAATACGCCGTTTCCCATCAATCAGCCATTTTGTTTTTGTACGAAAATAACAATATTACTTTGGAAATAGATAAGATATTGAGTTTAAATTTGGTATACTTATTTTTTACGGTGCATTTTATAAGTATACTAAAAACAAAGACATTTTTGTATATTTTCAAAATGGTGACAGTTTAAAATGTTTAACGTCGAATATTTTGAGAACCATTGGTAGTAGTAGTGATGTAAGGATGAAATCCACTACAACTTGTGTCACCCTATTTCTTCTATAGAGTCTCCTTCTGCCTCAACTTCTTTGGGAAGTGCAGCACAAGAAGTCAAGGGTAGATATCTTCTCTACAACTGCTACCCTCACAGTTTTCTAGCCCTTTTGTACATTTCTGCACCGCATTCGACTAATAGATGGTGTGGGCTCTCCTTCCCTTTTTGGCAAAATCTGCAGGTCCCATCATTTATATTCCGATCCTTCTAGGTTTTCCCTGAGTCTCCAATATCCTGTCAGCGTTAACAGTTTATTTCTACTTTGCCTGATGGATACGTCTGCTATAATCCCTCGTGAGATTTTTGACCTGTCTTCACCCCGGTATTCTTTGACCTGTCTTCACCCTGGTATTCTTTGACCTGTCTTCACCCTGGTATTCTTTGACCTGTCTTCACCCTGGTATTCTTTGACTTATCTTCACCCTATCATTCTTTGACCTGTCTTCACCCTGGTATTCTTTGACCTGTCTTCACCCTGGTATTCTTTGACTTGTCTTCACCCTATCATTCTTTGACCTGTCTTCACCCTGGTATTCTTTGACCTGTCTTCACCCTGGTATTCTTTGACTTGTCTTCACCCTATCATTCTTTGACCTGTCTTCACCCTGGTATTCTTTGACCTGTCTTCACCCTGGTATTCTTTGACTTGTCTTCACCCTATCATTCTTTGACCTGTCTTCACCCTGGTATTCTTTGACCTGTCTTCACCCTGGTATTCTTTGACTTGTCTACACCCTATCATTCTTTGACCTGTCTTCACCCTGGTATTCTTTGACCTGTCTTCACCCTGGTATTCTTTGACTTGTCTTCACCCTATCATTCTTTGACCTGTCTTCACCCTGGTATTCTTTGACCTGTCTTCACGCTGGTATTCTTTGACCTGTCTTCACCCTATCATTCTTTGACCTGTCTTCACGCTGGTATTCTTTTACCTGTCTTCACCCTGGTATTATTTGACCTGTCTTCACCCTGGTATTATTTGACCTGTCTTCACCCTAGTATTATTTGACCTGTCTTCACCCTGGTATTATTTGACCTGTCTTCACCCTGGCATTCTTTGACCTGTCTTCACCCTGGTATTCTTTGGGGTGACTTAGCCCGGGTATTCAATAGGCTGACTTAACCCTAGTATTATTTGGCATGTTTTAACCCTAGTATTCTTTGACCTGTCTTCACCCTGGTATTCTTTAACCTGTCTTCACCCTGGTATTATTTGACCTGTCTTCACCCTGGCATTCTTTGACCTGTCTTCACCCTGGTATTCTTTGACCTGTCTTCACCCTGGTATTATTTGACCTGTCTTCACCCTGGCATTCTTTGGGGTGACTTATCCCTGGTATTCAATAGGCTGACTTAACCCTAGTATTATTTGGCATGTTTTAACCCTAGTATTCTTTAACCTGTCTTCACCCTGGTATTCTTTGACCTGTCTTCACCCTGGTATTATTTGACCTGTCTTCACCCTGGCATTCTTTGACCTGTCTTCACACTGGTATTCTTTGACCTGTCTTCACCCTGGTATTCTTTGACCTGTCTTCACCCTGGCATTCTTTGACCTGTCTTCACCCTGGTATTCTTTGACCTGTCTTCACCCTGGTATTATTTGGCATGTTTTAACCCTAGTATTCTTTGGGCTGTCTTCAGCTTGGTATTTGTAACCTGTCTTAACCCTCATATTCTCCTGCCTGTATTAACACTGGTATTCTTTGGCCTGTCTTAACCCTGGAATTCATTGACCTGACTTAACCCTAATATTCTATTGTCTGTCTTAATCCTGTTGTTCTATTTCATGTCAGTACCCTGGTTTTCTTTGGCCTGTCTTAACCCTGGTGTTATTTGATCTGTCTTAAGTATAGTATTCTTTGGTCTGTTTTAACCCTAGTATTGTTTGGCCTGTCTTATTTATTGCTTGTCTTAACCCTGGTATTCTTTAGTCTGTCTTAACCCTGGTATACTTTAACCTGTCTTAACACTGGTATTCTTTGGACTATCTTAACCCTGCTATTCTTTGGCCTAAATTTAACCAAGTATTCGTTGGCCTGTCAACCCTGGTATTCTTTGACCTGTCTTAACACTGGTATTGTTTGGACTGTCTTAAACCTGCTATTCTTTAGCCTGTATTTACCCTGGTATTCTTTGGCCTGTCAACCCTGGTATTCTGTTACCTGTCTTAACCCTGGTATTCTTTCCCATAAGTGGGCTTTTACAGTATCTTCTTCTTTTTTGAAGTAAGGGTCCTCAAGACTACAAAAATGTTCTGAATCTATTATGGAAGCGCCACGCCCCTACTTTCGGAAGTTCATACTGACATGAACTTAATGGCCTGTTTGCCCTTTCTCCACGTTTATTATCTCCAACAAATGTTGACCAAGTAAAGGACAACCCATGCTGTTTATTACCACGGAGGGTATGCTTCATTTTATCAGCAAGTTGAGTGGCGGTTACATCCTCCACAAGCTTGTTATTTTCATTTTCAATGTTTTTCCACTAGCAGATAGTGAAAGTATGATATAATTGAACACATGGACCCCATTTTTAAAGTTTATTAACGATCATGTAACCTAACCTAACCAAGCCTTCGAATACTCTAATGTCACGGTCGAAACAAAACAAAAAATGTGTCAAGAGAAACCGGATAGGAAAGATGAAAGAGCTAAGACGTGTATCTAACGCAAGACTACATTAAAAGAAGTGTAAATCCAGCTAGGTAACTCGGGATTGTTATGCTCGTAATCACTGTAAGTGAGTCTTTGTTTATTTTACAACATAAGATATACGTAGTATAAAGGGAAGTTATGGGATGAGCCGATATTATATCCGTTTTGTGAGTCCAAAAAAAGTGATTTTTGGATAATGAGTCTTATGTGCAGTTTTGTCCAACGCGTGGTCCGATTTTAATTAAATTTGGTATCTGGACATATTTTGGTCGTATCCCGTAAAGTTTTTTGAGATATCAGTAATAAGAAAAAAAGGACAAAATTACAATTTTCACCAAATCGGCTCAAATGATGTCGAAAACATTTCGTTCAAATTTAGTCTCCAAAGATCCAATCCAAACAAAATCGCCATCGCTCTGAAAATACAGGTTCGTGAGTTATCGGTAAAAAAACAAAAAATAGTCCACAGGACTGTTTACATAACCTATAATTAAATGTGTAATTTCTCAAAATCGAATCTATCGATTTCGATCAAATTATAGTGAAATGTAATGATTAAAAGACCAAACCCGGAAGTAAAAAATATAACGGTTTAAAATAATTAACTTAAAACAAAAATTACCTTGACCCGTAAGTAAAAGCTTAATTTTAATTATACTATTTACTATGAGAACGTGTGAAGCAATTTTTAAATACGTAATTATATTTTTCAAAGATGGCGCCCGTTTTCACTTTTTGATTAACAACTACCGTCTTTAGGTTTTTGGTGATGATTAGTATTTGTTCGTTGTTATTGACTTTTGGGAAGAACAATACTATTGCTCTGTTTTTAAAAACATATTAGGCCCTTTACAAAATATATATTTTATAAGCTAAGCGTTAGAATATAAATCATAAGACATGTCTATCAAAATATATAATGAGATTCATATGCAGGTGTTATCTTTATCATTCACGATAGAAGGCATAGGTAAGACATTGGCAATCTGCCACGGTTACATATATATTTAAAACAAATCTATTTGTGTTTTACATTGGCATTGTTTTAAGCGCCGTTGAAAGATTTCAAACAATATTAGTGATCCAGCTTGTATACAGCTTCTCAGCAGGTGATTTTACGACCTAGATTCCTTCAAATTGATTTGCGTATTTAATTTGTGCAATAAAATTACAAACAATGTTTGAAAATAAAATCTTTAAAATTGTCTAACATTTACCCACTAATCACGTCAGATAAATGAGTTCCGTTTTTGGATAAGTATACAAATACCAGGGAACTGTGCAGACACACGAAAAAACGTAATACCATCGACTGGGCTTGAATCTGTAAACTTTGACGGCTCAATAATTCGACCTGTGGAGAGATAAAAAGCGCGTCTGTCAAATTCGCTACACCTCCTCCAAGATATGTTTATTAGCTACTGTCTATTATAGGTGGACTTAACTTCCGCTAACATAAATAGCAATTAAACTCATAATTTTATTAAGTATAATAAAACACATACATAGTGATTGAAACAGGTTTTATTTGACTGCTGTTTTATTCGGTAAGTACAAAAGTTGCAACACAAATTAAAAAAATTATAACAGGATTTTTTTTAGTTTGAACTAGAGGTGTTAAAAATTTTCCATATCTTCCACAATTTGTCCAATATGGCGGTCAGCTCGAATTTTTCTTATATAAATACCTATTTTTTATGGATATTTTTTTAGTTAAATGATTTATATATTCATGAGTATTTTTCGATACGTTTAAGAACTACAGGCACTTATTTGTTTCAAAAATTCACAAATACAATTTATTTTTGAGACGATTTTTCTTAATTTTCAGAGTCAAATTCAGATTTAAATTAGAATCATTAGTGTAAAAGGTGTAATAACCCATCTGTTATTTTCATTTGCTCTTTAGGCTGAGAGTTATAGAAGTATCGGTAGAAACAAAAATCAGAATATTCTGTCATTGTTTAAAGCATCCACTGACTTAAATCTATTAGACCTTGTGAATTAAGGACAAATTGTATTTATAAACCACTCTTAATACATTTGTTTCAACTATACTATTTTTTTCAGAATGTCTAATACATACAGTAAGGGCTACACACCTGTGTAAGCCAGAAAATTTCAATAGAAAGAAGTCGGTAAAATCATCTATTCGAAAAATGTCAACATAACTGCTTTGCATTGTAGAATCTCCATAACAGCTGTTTTAAGGAATAAAGAGTATCGATTAACTACCTGGTATTTATAAAGTGTATTGCTAAGATTATCTTTATACAGAAAAATAATGATTAATTTCTCAAAAGTGTTGCCATTTTTTAGTCCTGCCACGTTTAGTTAAAAAAAACAAAATTTTAGTTTTCAAAGTTTAAATATTTTTTTATATATTACAGTCTATCCATGTTTAAATTTAATATTCGGTTCAACTGTTTTAGATATGGAAAATGGACGTTTGAAACACCTATACCTTCCATTATCACAACTTTGAGCACTTATAACTCCACACAGTAAAAGATATCGAAAAAACCAAGAATAAAAAAGTCTTAAAATAATGTGTTTCATTCAAAATATGCCTCCAACCAATATAGGAGAGCTAAGAAACAGAATAATCCATGAATGTATTGTTGTTACTCTTCGAGTTTGAAGAGAGATTGAAAAGAGATTATACCATTGCTTGGAAAGGAATAGAGAAAGTTTTTAACAATTACCGTTAAAAATGAGCAATTTTTTTCTAACAAAATTCTAAAGACCATTTGTAGAATAGTTTCTATAGCGTGTGAAAAATCATCTTTTCCTTACATATTATTTTTTAATCTTGTTTATATTGTGTTTATCAAGCTTTAAGAAAAGTAGGTTAATTTTAAAATTACCATTGGTTTTTTCCCTGTAACTTGAGCACGAATAAACTAATTTCAGTTTTATTTGTGCCAAAATGCTTCTTTTCTTATGCCCTGTAATTTGATAACTTATATCACAAGCCATAGGTACAATTAAAGATTTATCAGTTAGGCGTTAGGCGAGGGGAAAGGGGTGATTTCAGATTTTGTACATATGGTTTTTAAGGTTGCATCTAAAGCTAAATAGATTTCTTGTAAAACATAATTTGAATATCTATCTCCGAATTTTCAATAATAAGAGTTGATAATGCCATTCTACAAAATTGCGTTTGTCATCGTAGGAATCCACCGCATTGACCGGTTTTTATTTTATTACCACTGAAATTCATCATTTTTAATAGACTTTCATTTGATATAAGAGAAGTCATAGATACCCATTAAAGATTTTTGATTGGGGGGGGGGGGGTTGGGGCAGGGGTGATTTCAAATTTTGCACATATGGTTTTTAAGGTTCCCCTTAAGAGTAAATAACTTTTCTGTAAACATAATTTGAATATCTATCTATATTTTCAATATTTAGAGGATGAAATTGTTTTAAAAAATCACCCGGTATATATGTCATATACTGCAACAAACCTTTTTTGTTTCTTTCACCCACCGCGTCCGTCTTCTGGCGATAAGATTTCTCAATAACAGTGGTCAAGGTTTTATTTCAACAACAAAATTAGTTTATATTTTAATTAAATATGAAAGACTCAGACCATTACGCCAAACCAAAATACTGATCAGGATTTTTTTAGGATAAAACACAAAATGAATCTTAGCGCCGTTATTAAAAACTAGATTACAATTTAATAAAATTAAAGCTTAAAACATCTTTAGGGCACTGTCGAAGAAAGCTTAAGCCTTATTTAAATATATATTTTGTTTAATATTTTATAATTAAACCTTGCTAATTTGAGACTCTCCTCTACCAACTAATTTCCCATAAGAAATAGACGCGGACGAAAATGAAGTTAAGAGGATTATTGTTACAAGTAGGGAGTTATTTAAAGTATAAGTAGTAGAGGAACTACCTGTCTGTTCCTCTCTACAGACATAAGTGGTATTTTATTGGTTAAAATATGGTTTTGGCAATATGTATGACAGAAAGTTAGTGTAATGTCTATGCAAAGTTTAGTTTATCAGCATATTATATTGATATAAACTCTAAATAATACTGAATAACTAAATAAAAACACGTATAAAAAACAAGCAGAGATTTAGGTAACCCTAGACTTAATGATACTACAACAAGAACGTAGTTGAGATAAGGCAAGATAAGTACATCGAATACATGCAAAGCACAACTTCTTTGTCAAATTATATTACACCAGAGCACAGAAACACTGTCCAAATATTGATCAACCCCTTGGTAGAAATTTCTCAAAAAAATGGAAGCACTGACATCCGAGACATGAATTGTTCACCGATGCTAAGCATAGGAGTTATTGGTCACTATTCTAGAGTGGTTGCCATTTAATGGTGAGCGAGATTAGCTGATGTGAGAAGGAGGCGGTCAAGGTAATTGTTTTTTCGGCCGGCCGAGCTTTTTATAAATCCACTAATCGAGTCCAAAATTATTACAATGTCAGTTATATATTATAACTTTTGAATCCATTGTAATGGTCAAGATCTTGATTTATCCAAAAGATACAAATTTTTTCAGAGTTTGACGTTGTACAAATGGCAAATCCTGTTAGGGGCTGACTGGCGTTTTCTCACGTGATATCACGCGACCTTGAACTTGTTTTAAGCTGCTCCCGAAACTTAGCGTTTTCGCGAATTATGAAGCAATTTTGGGAATTTTAAAATTATAAATTGGATGATATGGTATTTCAAGTTGTTACACAAGTTGTGAGCATGAATTTCCGGTTCATACTGATTATTACGGAGGTCCACATTAAAAGTTATGTAAGTTCTAAAACAATAGAAAAATTCAAAATACTCAAAATCCGAAATTTTTGCACTCAAATATGTTAACATAAAAAGATGAATAAATATCGTGAAATAAAGAAAAAGTAAAAACTTAATATTTAAAAAAAAATAGGTGAAAGTGTGAAATCTCAAGGGGAGTTAAACAATGAAATAAAAGGAAATTTCTAATGTCAAAGTGGTTAACTTATTAAATATCCAAAGTAGAATCTAAAAACGTAAATAGAAGATATTTTTTAATTAAAATGTGAAGTGATAAAGATCACGTAATCATGAGTACAAGTAAATAAATTAAAATCTCAAAAACTAGAATTTCAGATAGAAATAAGATAACGAAATAAAAGTGTAACAGTCCAAACAAAAATAGTTGTTAAATAACCCTCAGAATGGAAGTGTGAAAAAAACAGGCATTCAGAGGCGCGAAGCTCAGATGAGAAAGCTATGAAGAAATCATTATCTTTAGCCATGTGATTTATAGAAATGGGTGTAAAAACTGAGCAAATTTCAAATTAATAAAAGAACAATTTTTAGTGCGAGATTTCACAAATTTTCGGTTGAAACGTGAATGCGTACTTCATGACCCACGAACTCAAAACAAAAACGAGAAGAAAAGAAGAAGGCTACAGTAATCTGTAATTATTAAGAACCTTATAACATTATAGGAATGCGAGTTATAGAGGTTTTTGGAAAAAACAAAAGGAATTTTATATTGAAAGGACTACAATTGAAATTCGCAGATCCCAAGTTAAACCATGACGTAGTACGAGGGGCAGACCGCTGTCAACCGACACTCCTAGATCTGGATAATAAAATTGGATAAATAGAAGAAAAGTCTGACTAAAGGGACTTTAAGAAGGAGTAGGCTATGCGGAAGTAAAGGATCTGACGATAAACAAACAGAAAAAGTAATGTACAAATAAAAAAGAGCAACAAGAAGCTAGAGGATGAAAGAATACTGGTGCAGAAAGAAAATAGAATTGCGTAACATTATACATAGAAGGCACCAAAACTAGTTGTCAATAGAATTAGAACCTTAAAAACCTCATTTAATTATTGGAACTCAGAAATTTCTAGAGGTTTGAACTCCCATTTGATTAACACAGAGGATGTATTTTCCTGTTGTCAAGTAAAAGTAAAACTCACTATAAGACCTCTTTAAAACCCAATTTAACGATGTCAATTTGAAATTTGTCTAGTTTATTTCAGAAAGTACCGTCAGGTAGGTGGATAATTTTACCCTCACCTCGTACAACCTTCTAGCACAAACATGTTTCTTAAAATTCAAATTAAGAGAAATATGAGAAAACAACCTCAAAATTAGAAAACACAAACAAGCTATCATAGTTCTAGATTTTATAATTTTAAAAGATATTTTCAAATATACTTCTTTGCCAATATCGTTGATAACACTTAAAAATAATATATCACTAAATATTTGTACATAAACATGATCATAACGTTAGGAAGCGTAACGAAAATATGTTTTACGAAAATGAGTTGATTGATCCACCATGTTAAAAGGATAAAACATTCCTATTGTTGAATATATGATTTCTGATAAATTTTAGCCATAACAAATATGTTGGTCAATAAATATTTATTCCATCAATATATTTGTAAAATGGGTTATTACTCTTTCTGCGTTGCTATTATGTTAAAACTTTGATTTACTTCATCGCGAATCTCCTGCAAATGTGAAAAGGGGTGTGATATTAGAAGCCATTTCCCCATAAATTGAGATAGATACGTCACTGGATTCGTGTGGTCCTGGGATATACGATCCTGGGCTTTGTTTTTGTATCAAAAAGTACTAACAACCATGATTTCATAAAAAAATGTTTATTTTAAAAACGTACTATCGGGTCGATTTTTATTTCCAAAATGTACTAAAATCATTTGTTTCCAAAAAGTACTGCAACCCATGCTTGAGGTAAAATCGAGCCATATGTTTCCAAAAATTTCTAAATTCTTTCAATTTTAGCTGTAACATTACCATTACAGATATTATTTTTCTGTTGTCAACATCCCTTTTAAGCACCTCACACGTGATCAATCTTAACAAGTAAGAGAACAAAAGAAAGATTATTTCCCGGAGTACTGACGAATCGTACGTTTATCTCATAATAGTCAACAGTTTGTTTGAAAATTCGTTTAAAAGAATAAATATAATAAAACTCATTTTATAACAGCTGGTTGGGTCCATCAGCTTTTCTAAAAGAAGATAGTCTAGGGCCTAGCCTAGAACCAGTGTGAAACATTTTATTTATAACAGCTGATTAGGTAAATCAGTTAAATAATTAAACACTCACATAAGTTATTCTACACCAGTGTGAACAATTATTTTGGATAGTGTTTTAACTTCATTTAATTTTTACTTTGACAAGCTGGCTCTAAATATAAAAATTTGCAGATAAGTAAACTGCACAAAATCTACTATCATAGGTTGATTTGGTACTATAACCTAACTTATATAATTTAATATTAATATATGCGATCTCTCAGTTTGATGACAATTGACTTAATATTTTCACTCATTTTTTTTTTTTTAACTGGAATTTAACCAATAGTTACTATATTTTGCAACAAATAAACGAATTCTGGTGATAACGATCTTGTCTGAGCCATTGACTAATGGAGTTCCAGTGCCTTGATCAACTGAATCATGCATCTTTCGTTAATTAATAAAAAACATGAGTTAACTGCATAAACACTTAAGTTACATCCAAACAAATACAGTTGGCAGTAAAGTGGACATAGCGCTTCCTCTTACACAACCTTGTTATGAAGTTACATTGATTTTAATGAAATCGGACTATAAATGCGTTTACTAGAGTATTTACTTTAATGTATTTTATAGATTTATAGTATGAACTCAGTTTCTTACCGAGAAGTGGGTTATTTATTGTCGTAGATGGTAAGCTAATTAGTAATAGCATTGCATATCTTGATTATCATATGTTCAATTTTCTCTACGATGATTAGTTTATATTCAACTAAAACAAAACAAGTACACTACATTACTGTGTTTGTAGTGAAGTTAAAACGTATTAAACTGACTTTAAGTTGTGTTACAGCAGGGAGGACCAACAAAAAAGTACGCAGAATGTCTACGCGTTCAATTAACGGCAAAATAGCTCCTTACATTATTAAGAGAGACTTTTAAAACACTTTTTAGAATAAATAAATATTGAGATTGACTTGTGAGATAATATCAGATAGAAAAAAAAACTCGAACACAAGATCTCACAAAAATTAAGTTTACTTAATCAAACGCGTTTCAACGACAAAGTCGTCATCCTCAGAGATGCATGAGCTACAATAACTAAACTAAATGTTTCACTGAGTATGGCGACTTTGACGTTGAAACGCGTTTGATTATGTAAACGTAATTTGTGTGAGACGATTACAAGATAAGTGGCATAAATAGTTATTTACAAACAACATTATTTGAAATAGTGGCTTTATTAAAACGGTACATTGAAGTATTAAAAGCTCATTTTTGAGTTTATTTTTTTTTTCATTCATTGAAGTAATATTTTGAACTCATTGTGATATTAAACTAAATATTGTGTCGAGGTCCAGTGATATTGTTTCGAAGAAAATAATTTAGCCTAAATTATTACGCACGGACAGGCGCTAAGTTTTTAAAAACAAAATATGATTTATAAAGAATAAAAAAAGCTACCGGTTTCATTTAAAATACCGTTTTAACACCATTACAGAATAACCTATCCTAATAATATACCACAAATGCAGTGGTAGAAGGTGAATGCCAAATTTATTATTACGAAAACCATTAAACCCCTCTCCTCATTCTATGGAACAATGGTTATATGACAGTACATTTCTCTAGGACATGTGACGTTAAACAAACTCTCATTCGACCATATGAAAATTTATTCTCATTAGGGACTGAAAATAACTGTAATGTGTCAAAAGAAATGTATTCTTTCTTTCTGACGGAAGTTATCTCTAACGCAAATGAACACAATTTATATAATATTCCATTAGTTGTATAGTCTATTTCATGCATGTCACTGTGTGTCATAATATGTGTGTAAAATGTTAGTTATTTAAACTCTTTCATATATAAGTAGTATACCGAAAGTATAATCAAGTGGGAGACTTTTGAGAATGTAATCGATGATAGAAAACATATTTTTTACAATGAAGTCTGTAGTGTTGTCTCTCCGTACATTGACCTTCTAGGGCTCACGTGGCAATCCCAAAGCATCCACGCTGGATCTACAAATATTACATGTAGTCTTAAGTTAGAGAAATCTCTTTAATCTTTCCTATAAGCCTCTCTTTATCAACTCTTGCTCTTTTCCTAACTTGACGATATTAGATTATTCAAGGGTTAAAGAGGTTTTATTAACCTCTTGTTTTTTAAAGCTATAACAACCGAGAGGTTATTTACCTTTAAAAACCAAGAAAAAACTTAAACTTTAATGTAAAAGAATTTCAGTAACAATCAAATATTTGATTTTATCGAAATCGTCTGTAACGATTTTAAATAAATATTTTTGAAATTTAGCCTCTAAAGTTCCAAACCATTTTTACAAAAATTCCTGTTTGTCAAAGTGAAACTTTAAACTCTTTTCACAATATGTATTAAGAATTAGCACCTAAGTTTCGCCAGTTAGGCATTAATAGGCAAGTTGAAACAGACCGAGGAAACAGTAGACGAAACAGATACTTGCTGATTGGTATGTGGGGAAGGATTCAATGATCTGGGTAGTTGGGGGAGAAATTTCAATATTATTGTTCGTTTGATGTCCAATAAATATTGTGGAAGTTTTTAAAATTTAATTTACAATGGAATTTCACCTAGTACCAACGGTTGTTAGCATAAATAAGTTAATATGCTTAAAATAACGAGCGTTTGACAAATTTTTCTAAAACGTGAAGGGTTATGAATAAAACTAACGTACCAGGTGGACGTTATATAAAAAAATATAAATGGACCGTGAATAAATTGTATCCTGACATTGAGATTTATGTTCGTTTGCGAATTGTCTTATTCCTTAATGAACAGGTTTCAGCAAAATTTGTATATAATAGATTTGATTTTTCAGGATATCTTCCATGGTTTATTTTACAACAATGTGTGTTATGTAATTGGTTAATTGTTTATTTATTATGATGTACTTTTAGTTACAAAGGGCTACATATTTTATAGATTTAATTTTGGTATTAGTTATATAAGTTCAACAACTCAAATTAGAAAGTTCCTGTATTAGAAAATTTTTGTTCAAAATACTTTAACCATTTTGGTCATACTCTGATATTACCGCAAACAATACGTCATCTGTCTCAAATTGTTTTCTTTTGTTGATAGAAAAAACCTCATCTTCAAATTGAACAAAAGAACATAAAATAAAAACCTCTAGCCCTCGAATGCTCTAATAGGGTTAAGAGTGGAAGAAAACAAGAGTGGATCAAAAGGGAACTGATAAGAAAGACGAAAAAAGAGGGATTTAACCCAGGGGTACACACAAAAAATGCAGTTAGGATCCTTTGAGATGCACCGCTCGAACTCCTGGATAGGTAAACTAATAATAATACAAACATAACTTTGGTATTAACATTATTTTTAATGTTAGTTTCGGGGAAAAAATTAAAACTAAAAAAAAAACGCATATGAAACTGTTTACAAATAATTCTTAATAGCATGTGATACTCGGCTGCAAAGATTTTGATAATACAATAACCCAAACCAGTGTTATCAATCGCTAGTCAAATAAAATTACTGTCCTGACTAATTAGCAAAACAATAAAGTTCACCTTTGACCACTCTCATTAGTAACTCGATTTCAATGAAATATAAATTTCGCTGGTTTGTTTTATGACACATTCGAAGAGATTGTTTAAATAAAATAACTACAGTATTAGGTTCCCAAGAGCAGAGTTACCAACATGAGCTAAGCTAGTAGAGGTTTCATTGAGAAACGCGACATCGCTTTGTCCTACTAAGTAATTAAACCTATTTCAATTTTTTTTAAATATATTGCCGATTCAGTGTCTACCTAGTATTAAATTATTTAAAAATGTTTCTTAACATGTAGAGCCTACAAGTGAGAAAGTTTGTGCAGTTTATTTTTATTACTATATTCTGAACTATATTCTTGGCGGTCGTACGAAGTTGTGCCTAACATTCTGCTTCAGCATTTCTTGAATTACACAATCATGTTACATATTCATTCGCACAGAACATCATAAATTTACATATGCAACGCCTGAAAATATTTCATTCTTCACATGCATTATTCCCAACGTAAGACGCGGAATAACTCTCTTCCACTCCCGATACTTTGGCAAATGGAATCAGGCAAATAAATTGCACAGACGTGAATATACGAACGTGATTCCCTCTCTTCATCCCCACTACACCGGTCGATTATTCTTTATATCCTATAGTATCATTTTACCTGGTGAACCGATATTCAATCACACTGTCTTTTCTTACCAATTACCAAGTATAGCGTAAGTTTGGTAATTGTTTATCTCCGTTTTATGACTGAGCTTCATGTTTCATAAGTTCAGGAAACCAAAAAGTGTTTTTGAATTTGGTGTCCGACCGTCGTCGTTGTCGTACGTATGCAAAATAGCGAGCACCCAAATTGAGATAAGAAAATGTATTTTGGTTAACGGGTTAATTTCTATATAAAACCTTATTGAATTTCAGAAAATCAATATTAAAAATGTAGAATGCCGGCCATTTTATTTAACTAACTTTGGCTGGTTTACACACAAATTTTGTAATAGATTTTAACCTAATTTCCTGATGGTCTAGAGTCTAGAGACTAGAACTTTTGAACATAGCTCAGAACTGGATGACAATGCAATAATATATTGGGTCAGATTGGCGAGTTCACATAAATTTTGTAATCGATTTTAAACTAAATTCCTGATAATCTAGAGTCTAGACACTAGAAATTTATATATACTTTAGATTGTTATAGATCCAGTACTCGATTAACAATGTCCGAGAATAGTGACAACACCTGTTTAAGAAAACTTATATTTCCCGTGAGCTCAGGATTTGGTCTCGAAATCAGACGGTTGTCCTAGCCTTGGACAGGAAATTGACTCCATAGATTAAGATGTTTTTACAATGTCCCGTCTTTATGAATTGATATACGGTTAAGAAATGTATTCATAAACTTCTTTAGTAAAAAGAAAAAAAATATGAAAGTGGTGCAGAAGTGAGACATATAAAATCACTAATATTTCCTGTTTGTGTCTTCTAGCGTCATATATAATAAAGAATTGTTTAACAGCTTTTAAAGGTTGTTTTAATTGTATTTTTCAGTTAGGACTATACAAATTGAAACTTTTTCATGAGGCTACACACACAAACATTGGTAAAAAAGAGCTAAATTAAATTTAAACAGTTCTTAAAATAATTGCCTTACAATATTTTTGTTTTAGATGTGGTCATAATCTTGGAATCAATTAAAATGACCTCAAAATAAACTTCAATTTTGTGATACATATGTTTGAGGCAAGTTTAGTAAAAATTGAACCAAAGTTGCAACTTGTGGAGAGCTAACCTTCAATTCACGAAACAAATAATTAAAATGTAGCAAAATGCGGAATGAAAACCAGAAAGGAAACAGCTGATTGTAAAACCTGAGGGATGTATTACGATTCACAAAATATTAGAATTTTCAGAACTTTTTGTTAAAGGTATTTTGTTAAATTAATTTGGTGGTAACTTTTTATACCACAAAGCGGTTTTTGGCTAGATGCCGTTTTATCAGCTCAAGTAAGATTGATTGAAGTTTCCCTCCAACTCTGTGAACCGTGCATTTGTCAAAGTCGTTCTTCTACTCTCTCTCTCTCTCTCTCCACCTTTTTGTCTCATTTTCCTTTACAATTTGTCGCTTTCAACTATCAACGAAAAACATTTTAGCATCGATTCGTTAAGAGGAATGTTTAAACATAAAATATATTTAATCTTCCAAGTACATAATAAGGGAAATGTTTTGATAATGCATAAATTTCAGTATCGCAACTTCCATTGTATATGATAATCAAAATATTTATATATTTTGGAACACTGAATTCAATTTTATGAGCAAAGGCATGAGCAAACTCCAAGATCACACCTTAAAATTAATAAGACCTAAATTTTGAAAATGATTATTTATAACACTCGTATTTGTTTATTCGCGGTGTATTAAGAAATTGAATGAGTTTGGAGGAGAGATATAAAAGGAGGAGATTTACGGGTTGTCCTGAAAGGATTAAAAACAGTACTATGCCTTGAAATGTACCCTAACATAGACTATAACCATTTCTTATTAGGTTGATCAATACTTATATTTTTAAAGGTGTTTTGGCAGATTTGCGAACAATTTAGGTATTCGCTGAATTTACTTTACAATTACTCATTACGTTCCAAAATATGCTGATATTTAATTTTTAATGATTTCCGACATTTTGTGTACGGTATTTTGTACGGTGACATTTAAACCATTTTCTGAATTTCGTTTGTCTGTAGTAAATTTGTCATACACTACCTAATTTATGAATGATTTCATTGTGTTAAAATTTTAAACCTAATTTAGTTTGAGTGTCTCACAAAATGGTTAGGTTTTTACCAAGTTTCTGAAGTTTGATTTGAAAAGGGATTGTTCTTCAACACAAGAGTTTTTAATTATTAAGTTTGCTACAGGGGATGTACCACGAATATATTAAACTAAGAAAGAAACCCAGGGCTAGAACTAGGCCTGAGTAGTCAGAATAACTAAGTTATTAAATGAGCTAGAAGTCTCTATTTTATGATTTTTGTTTTTGTTTTTCTTTTTATGGGAAGGTTTTCTTGCTTTTAAACTGCAACAGAAAAAATACAAACGCGATCGGAAAAAACTGCAAATGATCAGAACTGCGCACTAACATCAGAAAGGATAAACACTAAGGTGAACCCAGATCACAGACTTGTCACCTAAAAAAATGCGTTTTAATATCCTGAGAACAATATTTTATTCTTTACCACACCTAACTGTTCTTTGAGAACGAAACCAGAGAGGAGTTCAACATTCAGCACGAAGCTTTTCCTACCACATTATTCTATTCTCCACACAGCCCGAAAAAAAAAGCTATTTCCTTAAACCGTCATCAATCATAGTAAGGCATACCTTTCTTTTCGATGATTGATAAGTACCTATTTCAATTATATGTCCTGTGATAAGTAACATACTCACAGATTCTATCTCCCTAGATCTTTTTTATGACCATCCCTCTGTTTAGGACAATCTTTGGTTGTCTATAGTCTTTTTATTTGAACACTTCCTTGTTAAAAACAAAATAAACAACTCCTAATTACAATGCTATAAAGGCTGATTCAGGATTTATTAAAATTTTATTGTTTTTCGGGGAGAGAAGACTCTAAATGTGTTCTCTAACGAAAAAAAGAGGGTTTCGGTCAAAGAAGTTTTTCTTAGAGAAGAAAACACGTTGAAAGTTTCTTAGAGAGAAGAAACCTGAGCAATACTTTCGGTGAGAGAAGACGATTCGCTGTAAAGCATGTTGGAGGTGCTTGGATTTGAAGGGGCATATTATTTATATGAGTATGTTTATTTGCCAGAATCCCAAGGTTTGCCTTAGAAAACTTTTGTTCAACGGATACACAATTGATAAAACGTTTTGATAAAACCTAACCTAACCTAATTATCAACTAAACTTTAAATGAATTGTGTTTCTATTAATTTGCCAAAATTGTATAAACAGAGAACATGGGATATTGGCAATTAAAAATACGTTTTCCTTGAATAACATGCGCCTTCATTCCCATATGCCGACTTTACGCAGAGCAGTTCTTTCGGTCAGTAGCAAGCTGAGACAAATTTTTGGTGAGATAAGAATTCCATCACATAAGATTCGGTTAAAAAAGACGATTTAAAATATGAAACCGTTGTTACGGTAAGAGAAGAAAGCGTAGACGAATTTTCGGTCAGAGAAGAATTCAGTCATAAAAGTTTCGGTCAAAAAAAGAAAATAGTAACCATTATTTTCGGTCTGAAAAGATTCGGTAGGAGAAGATTTCGGTCACAGAGGATTCGGTCAGGGAAGACCATCTTATTCAATACCATAGTATAACACCGCTGCAAATATTATTAAAGGTCGTAGTGAAATAAGGAAGTCACATTGCTCACAATCTGGAGTATATTGACGATAGAGGCAATGGGGAACGATTTTCAGATCGCCTCCTGTGGATTTTCGTTTCCCACAGATTGGTATACGCTAGAGTTTCAGGATGGAGTTCCTAAAATTGTCTTGAATCCGTCGCAGATAATCTTGATGTCTCCAATACTGCTCGACCTTTTGATCCCCAGTACTAATCCACAATCTGATTACCATTATCTGATCCTCAAGTACTGCTAAACTTCCTAATCCCCCAGTATTGCTCGACTTTCTGATCCTCCGGTACTGGTGCTCATTAAGTACATTTTCTCAATTTGTGCAACGGTGGTAAGCAAGTACGGGATTTTCTGAAGTATAAAATAAATATTCGTATACACGTTATTATACCGCAAACGTGTTCATTCATTTGCTTCGCATTATTGTTTTAGGTTAATCAGTAGAAACGTTTTAAAAATAACTATGCAGTGAATAACTAACAAGGTGTTCTTTTAATATATCCTTACGTATAAATTATACATAGTTCAGGAAATATTCACAACTGTTCAACTGTTGTAAATATTACTTTTGTCTGCGGTCAGTTATTTTTTTTATATTAAAAAACCCTACTTTATATTTCATGCTAATCAGCTTAAAAATAACGCTAATTTAAGTTTACGGCCCAAATCAATATTCGAGTCTAAGACTACGATTCATGTTTATATTTTCTTTTTAAAATCTCTCAAAGAAATTTTATTTGTTTGGTTTGAGAATCTTTACATTTTCACCAAACATTTATCGCAATATTAAGATCGGTTTTGAAAAGTTTGACATTTAAAACTACAGTAAGTGTTTGGTTCATTTGTATATAGTAACAGATAATTTCATTTTTTGACAATTTGCCGATGATTAATTTTGTGTATGAGAGCTTGAGTGGTTTATGATGGTTGTTAATGTACATACAAGAAATATACATTAGGATTTAATAAAATTGGGAGGATTCTGTTGTTAAATCCATTAAAATCACAATGGCAAGACTAGACCGCCTCCTCCCATTTACCCCCTATCACAACCCGTTTACACAATTTATTTAACTTTCATGCTTCTAACAATTTCCATTTTCACGTTACATCGTAATAGTCTAATAACACTCTTTCCCTAGAATTATTCGTGTCCAAGTTGAGAACATAATTTAAAAAACAAGTAAAATAAGGGTAATTATTGTAACATTCTACCTTTCATATTGCAAGAATTTATTTATGAAAAAATTGTGTATAAAATTCTTGATCTATAAGTCTACATGCATTTCGTTTTCTAAAGTCTGAACCTAAAACAAGATGAGTGTAGAAGTAACAATAGACTTTTTGTTCCGTTCCTTCTTCTCAATTACCAGAAAGTATTTAATGTATAATAGCTAATTTTTTTAAATAGGCCACATCTTTCTTTTGTACAGAGGTTTGTAATTTGAGTAACTTTTGATAACGGAAAATGTAGTACTTGCTCGTTTTGTGCAAATGGGGATCTGTATATATATATCGACGACACTTGAGCTGATAATAATAAAACAGCAAAGATTTAAGTGTCCTATAATGTCAGCCTACAACCCTGAAATACAAGAAGTACTTAAAGAAAGTACACCTATACTGTAGCTCTCTTTATATCTTTTCTATCAAGTCTGTCTTGATCAACTCTTATTCTCTTCCAACCCTCAGGGCGTAAGTACGGGGTGGCATCATCGAAGGATCCTAACTAGATTCACACTATTTTTCATGTACTCTTATGTTAGATTTAGACTTTTAACTCTTCTATTTATGTCTCTTTAACCAAGTTTTGTTCGCTTCTGACATTATAAAGTATTCAAAGGTTAAGTATTTTATATTTTATGTTCTTTATTTCCTTTTCCTATAAGGTGATGAATGATCGAAAGGTTTGTGGTCTTTAAGCAATAAAGGAAAAATAAGCCTATTTGGAGGCTAGATGTTTCTATTTTATCCTCAATTCTTCCTTTTATTTTATTATGATGTTGAACAAGTTTTTTTCCCCTTTTAAACAACAAGGGAAAAATCTACCGTTGTTAACGGATTCTGTAGAGGATTGGTTTGGACTCGGTGTATCGGAATGAGTGAAGAGTGTGAAGACAGAAATATGACGGAGACCCATGTTAGAAAGTTCATGCGAGTAAGGTTAAAGATCGTGTATTTTGTAAAATTATTAGTTGCTAAAATCGTCAAAATATAATTACTTGAGAAAACATCTGTTGTCATGTGTAAGAAATAAACATCAACAAATAATAAACAACGAAAGGGAAATTTTACGCCCGAGATGAGGGAAATGTGCGGTAACACTGCGCGAGAGACGTCCCGGGCAGACCAGTCTCTACCTGGATACCATCCCTATATCCCAAGATTATCGTGCCGTACTCTCCCCTTCATATTCCGATTTCAAACAAGTGGTTGTCTCATATCGGTTCCTAGTGAAAAAAACGTGCGTGTTTTTAGTTCTGTGTTTTTTTGTTTTGTTTTTGGTGGGGCCAAGTTTTATCGCGCATCGTACAATGTCGAAAGGAATTTGACTTCTGGTGAGTAGATATTTCAAACTTTTGTTTATTTTATTATTTAATGTATATAATATATTTTAAAAGTAAAAAAAAAACTTTTCTTTTAGTAATAAATAGTTTAAGACTTGTTATATTTAACTAAAATTATTTCTATCGTATACGTAAAATGTGTAATGTACCCTTTGAGTTTAATGGAACAGTCCATCTGATAAAAACAAAATATATTACTGTGTATTTTTTTTTTTAATTTAAATTATATTGGGATAAAATTTTATAAATATATACAGACCATAAATTACTCTTTTAATGTAAAATCTAATGTATTATATTTGTCATATATTTGTTTTCCTCTACGAGAAACTTACCCGCTCGTATTTCGTAGACTCAGCCTCTTGCTTGTATGGACCAATTTCTTAACATTACTTTTCCTTTTATTACTACACTGTGTATAATGTTGTTTTGTTTAGATTTGTCTTCTTACTAGTAATGTAATATTTTATAAATTATCATTTTTTTTATTGATAATTGTGGAAATGAGACTTACAGGTAAGGAAAACCCAAACATATTATTTTAAATATCAATCTTTTTTTACATCTGCAATAAAACTATAATTAACAAGTCACATCTATTTTGTAGTGCTTGGCAAATTATGAATTCAGATTTTCAATAGGCTTAAAAAATAACAAAATCAGTTTAAATTGTTTTGAAATAAGTTAAAATGCCCTTTAAATTTGTTACTTGTTTATGTGAAATAAACTGTTTAAAAACATTGCACTAACTTTTTCTCACTTCATTTCACAAAAATAAATACTATTTAGGAAAATAATATGTGGGTCCGTTTCCTAAAAATGATTCTGTGTTACATGAGAAAAAAAAGAAAAGGAAAGTATATAAAGATATATAACAGGCATATGTCTGTACATTTTTTGAATATTTTTATTTTTTCCAGTTATTATTGAACAGTATTTTTTTTGACTTGTAGTTTAGAACTAGTTTGTTTATTTAATCTTTAAATTTCACCAAGATTGAATGACATCGATAGATGCTATTTTGAGACATTAGGTCTTATATAACAGCTTCGTGGACTTTTTGTTTTAATATTTTACTGATAACTCCGGTGCAGTAGAGAAAATTTTGTAACGAGTGAAAAACAATTGATGTTGAATTTTAAGCAGAAATATTTATTTTGAGGTCTGATCGTCTGTGGACTTTACAATCCAAACAAGTGGACTGATATTTTATAAATTTGAAAATTTGTAACCTAATAAGGGCTTATTTTTCACTGTCATTTTATTTTAATTACTTTATGAGACTTTACTTTAGCTTATAAACCTTCATTTTTCACCAAAAAGTTATAGAAATCGTTGTCTTACTGTTAGATATTCCGGCGTTTAGAGCGGCGCGTAGAATTCATTTTCTATTTTCGATTTAAATTCAAGTAATAGTATTTTTGAGATATAGCTATCAGTACGTTTTGTTTGAAGTCTTAAAAAGTATGTTTTAGTAATATTTAAACAAAATCGTTGAACTGATTCAAAATTTTGAGTTTTGATCATATCCAAATGTAGAGTTATAAATGAACAAGATGTAAATAAAATATGAAAACCTGTAAAATTTAATCAGAATCGTCAACCATAGAATCAAAACTAAGCTTCTAACTGTATAAATGAAACCACTGTCAATTCGCACAGGAACAAATCAAATAGTTTTTAATTAAATTTTATTCTAAGCTATCTATTTTCCCACATATAAAACATTTTGTGATGAGTTGAAGAAAAATATTAATGATTTTTCACGCAACGATAAATTTAAGAGAGGTTCTTCAGTAAAAAAAACACCTTGTTGAATCACGTTTCTTATTTTACCGGACAAAGCGCTACAGATCAACTGGTCGACTGATTTTGATCAAATTATGGTATTTTAAATATTGTTTACATGTTTTATAATTTAAGAGCAGCGTCAATAAATATGACCAAAGCTCAAATTTCTATTTTATCAAAATTAGTATTTAATTATTTATTTATTTATTTTTTTAAATACAGCCTCTGAGGCGCCTAACATGAATATTTGAAGCAATCTTGTTACCGGCAAAACTGAAAATGTGCTACAAATCAACTTCTGACATTTTTCGTCGGTTTTTGTTTTCGAAGTTACGGTAAATGACTATAATTCATACGACATTTATAAAACTCTAACTGACAATTGCGACTGTAAAACCAACCGTTTGAAAGAAAACTGCGCAAAAATTTGTTTTCTATTTGTTGGAAAAATAATTTGTTCAAAGAGGTTTTTTCCAAATTTATTCCGCTGTGTGAAATCGGCAAACAATGTGTCGGGTATAACAATTTGCGATTTTACGTGTTTCTTCTCTGATTAACAAATTTCTGAATGTAGTTTAAAAACTAATTTTTACGAATTTGGTGAGACATTAAAATTCATCACTCTTACACCGAGGTTTGAATGATCTGTTAAAACCAGTTCTGGAGACAATATGACAGCAGTATATTTCTAATATACCATATATTTTGTGTATAGATTATTAAAAACAATTTCCTAAGATTATTCGTTTTTCGAATTTGTGTATTTTATTATCTTCCGAACGTTTGACTCAGTTGTCTTTAAATTAAAAATTTGTATGCGGTGAGAGTGTCCCAAGGAATGATTACATTATAAATGTAATCCCTTAAGGGTTAGGGATGGAAATATTGGGAGGGTGAAAAGTGATTCACTCGTCATCACAAGAACAGTTGGTTTGAATTACTTAAGATTTCGAAGTTTGACGTCACTAAGAGGTTTCAAGAAATAATCAGTTGTTGACCAAAATCCTCTAATGTATGGTGGGGTAAATAGAGGTAGAGTATAAATTTATGAAAACGTGTAAATATCGTGTTAAAAATTAATGTTTACCGTTTTAGGATTGGAGTTGAAATTTTACAAAGTTTCTACTTAGCCTAAATTTACAGCGGGAAAAAGAAAATGGAAACACAATATTTGGAACAATTCTATTGGTTTATATTATGTTATCATGTCGATTTCGAATTTGATTTCGGTTTTTACAGTATAAATCGAATAAAATTTTTTTGGATCGATTAAACCTAGAGTGTAGGTAAGCGAAAGAACGCGAATTACGAGTTTTATCACATTTTTTATAGTTTGTTTGGGCTTTGTAGTAAACTTTAATGAAGTTACAAACGTTGTTGATACTTCTCACATTTACGTTGTGTTGAAACAGTATTGCGTTCATAAAAAATTGGTTTTAAGATTTTGTTAGAAAATCCGTTTTGCGAGTTCCTGAGTTCAACGTTCATTCTGTATATCAATGTTTTTTTTATCAGTCAGTTTAACTAAATTGATCAAATTTACTTCTGAAGAATACCAAAAATAGATGTAGTCACCCCTAACAAATTTCAAATTAGGACTGATCTGTAAAATGAAAACCATAATCTTGATCACCGTTAAAAATTAGTCCTTAATTGGCTTTTGTTATAGTGTGGGGCGGATTTGCTGAGGGTAGCGGGAAATATTTTTACACTCGGGTCGAGGTGCCGCCACAGAACACCTCTCCATCGTCATCTTAACGTTTCGGTTATAGTGTGTAGAGATCATATTTTTTAGATTTTGAGAGTATAATCGTGAAAAGAAGATTGGTTGCCTTAATTAGTTTCTAACAAATTTAAAAAGCAAACTCTATTTTCTTTATAGTTTAATAAACAAATTAGTTTAATCTATTTCGGGATAGACTTTACTAATCGGCTGGAGTTATCAAATATTTGCTCTGTCATTGAGTAATTTGTACAAGTGGCTCTTCTCTGTTTGGCAGAAGACCAGGCAGAAGAGTTCAATAGCCATCACGAGGTAGGGAAACACCTTGCTCGCACGCACGCACATGTAATTTAGTCCAATCTCTGTTTATTATAAGTTGATAATAAAAAGAATCTCCGTTGTTCTGACGATTTTTCAAGAAATGTTTTGATATTTTAAATAATTTCGTTCATAAAAATTATAATAAATTTGGGAGTAATCCTCCCCCCCCCCGCCATTAGAAAACCTTATAAATATATTTTATATTCATCAAAATTATAATAAATTTGGGAGTAGTCCTCCCCCCGCCATTAGAAAACTTTATAAATATATTTTATATTCATCAAAATTATAATAAATTTGGGAGTACTTTCCTCCCCATTAAAAAACTTTATAAATATATTTTATATTCATCAAAATTATAATAAATTTGGGAGTACTTTCCTCCCCATTAAAAAACTTTATAAATATATTTTATATCCATCAAAATTATAATAAATTTGGGAGTAATTCCCTCATTTATAAATATATTTCATATTCATCAAAATTATAATAAATTTGGGAGTACTTTCCTCCCCATTAAAATACTTTATAAATATATTTTATATCCATCAAAATTATACTAAATTTGAGAGTAATTCCCCACATTAGAAAATATTATAAATATATTTTATATACAGTACATCAAAACTATAATAAATTTGAGAGTAATTTCCTCCCCATTAGATAACTTTATAAATATATTTTTTATTCATCAAAATTATAATAAATTTGGGAGTAATTCCCTCCCCATTAGAAAAATTTATAAATATATTTTATATTCATCAAAATTACAATATATTTGGGAGTAATTCCCTCCTCCATTAGAAAACTTTATAAATATATTTTATATTCATCAAAATTATAATAAATTTGGGAGTAATTCTCCCCCCCCCCATTAGAAAACTCTATAAATATAAATTAATTCTAGATTGTTGACTAAGGGTTAAGTAATTAACGTTATCTATATAAGTATATGTATACAACTAACAAGGGCTCATTATAGTGAGAGTACTGGTGTTGCATTCTCGAGGAAGCCTATTTGGAACAAGATGTTTTCATGTTGTCTTGAATTAAATCCTCGCTTCATGTTTCTCTTAACCAACTCTTGTTCTCTTGCTAACCTGACGCTATTAGAGTATTCGATATCTAGGTCTCTTTATTTTACCTTTTTTTTCATCTTTTTTCAATGAGATAAAAACCGAGTGGTTTTTCGCATAAAAACGACAAGGAAAAAATAGATGTACATTTATGTAACTCATATTTCTTATTATGCTACTCCTTTTAATTATATTAAGGATACTATATGATGATCCTTCATATATGTTTTGTTTTATTCTTTTAAAGTAGTCTATTGTTGGTTGACTAGTGGTTAAGTTATAACTTGATAATATTATTTATTATAACTATTACAGTTAAAGGTAGGTTAGTTTTGACACTATATTTTAGTTTGAGATGAGACTGTTATACGTTTTTATAAATGTTCCAACAGTACCAAATTATTAAAATATATTTTCTCCAACTATTTATCAAATGTTTTTTTCAAATCTGACCCCTTAGAGGCTCAAACCCTAGTTTTAAGTAACCTGTTAAAGTAAGGTATCACTGTATAATATTTATTTCTAAAACCAATTGTATATCTAATGATATTAAATTCAAGGTAAACTTATTTACTTAGTTTTCAGAGGTTAACTATTATAATTTCTATATTTATTTATTCAATAAGAAACTTTATATTATTAAAAATGCACATTTATCCACTACAGTTTCAGAAATACAGTTAAATTCAGTAGAGAGCTGGCATTCTGACGTGATAGTTCGAGAATTCAGTTTAATGTGATTAGTAGATTATTGAGACCACAATACTTGCTGAAAGTCAATCTGAATACTGAACTGTCAAGGACTAATATAAGATCTACAGATAAGGAAAACAAAAATGTTTTAAATCATTTTAACCGGCTGATATTTGGAAATTTAAAGACATTTATTTGTAGGTACCAAATAATAAAACCCAGCTTATATGCTAAAGTATATGAGTGGAATTCTAAGTGAATTGATTCATCCCGATTTATGTTTTCAAATTTTACTTTCCTACAAATAAGTAGTACCGGGACAGTTATCTAATGACTACAAAAATAGATTTGGACCCTCTTTTTTGGAGGATATATCCGTTTTGGGATCTCCGATTTTATAAAGAGTGGTTTTTGAAATGATGTTTATCGTATTTGCAGTGCTCTACAAACCTAACGCGGACAGATTTTAATTAAATTTTGTCTGTCGGCTCAATTTAGCTATATCTCAGGACTTTTTTGATGACTAAAAATTTGGGGAAAGTTGAGAAAAATAAACATAAAATTTCGATTTTCTAAAAATGAGCTCTAACGATTTTTATCAATTAACGCCCCAAATAAAACGAATTTTTCATCGTCTCTCCAAAAACATAGGTGTGTGAGTTATCGGTAAAAGTAAAACAAAAATTGGCAATGGGGCTGTTAGAAAAGAAGTAATTTCTCAAAATCGGATCTGACAAATTTTAGTTAAATTAATCACCTAAATACGTGTGTAAATGGATTATACAAAAATATTACTGTTCAGGAATAATAGTCAAAAACAAAATGACCCATGAACACCGTAATTACCAGTTCGATTTTATTCAAATACGATTTACGGTTAGACCGCGTTTGTAGCACGAGAGAAGCATGTTTAGACAATATTTATACAAATAAATGTTTTCAAAGACAGCATACACTGTTCATTTTTATTTTTTTGTTTGACAACTACCGACCTGATATTGTTTTGGTGACGATTCGTTTTGGTTCGGTTTTATTTGGTTTGAGGATGGATGAGTGAAAAACTTCGTGCAATGTGTTTGCACTGTTTATTTATTTTTTAATGCTTTATAATACTCTTTACCTTTTTATAGTACAATAAATATAAATATTATGATACGTAAATAAACATGCTGCTTAGAATAATCTAATGTAGGACATGGAAGGAAGGGTGTGACGTTAGTTTAAAAAAAAACTGCTTTTAAAGTTTACAAATATATTTTGTGTGTGATGAACTTGTTCTAACCATTGTAAAAATATTACTAATAAGCTGTCATTTCAATGAACTGATGTGAAACGATGGTCAAAAGATTTATTTCCAATTTCCTTGTTAGAAGAGTAAATTGGTGATTTTTTGGTAATTGTAAACAATACCCAGTCTTATTAATTTATTATTATTATTTAGTAATTATTCGCATTTTCTTCGTTTTACAACATTTTCTAGCATGAAATTCTTGGATTTGAATTTCAGGTTTTATATTTTGGAGGTCCGATAATTGCAATGTTTAAAAAAATTATAATTATTGTTATTATTTCAATTTTATTGTTCAGAGACCATATTTATTGTATATAATTAGTAAATTAAAATTATATTCATAAAAAATACCAAATTCAACTCTAATAACATCTAAAAATTAAAATATACGGGATTACAAACACTACAAATTAAGCAATAATAATAACATGCCAAACAATATTACCACATCAAAATATAACGTAATACACATTAAAAAAAATACGTACGGAAAAATAAAATTAATAACAATATTAAATTATGGTGCTGAAACACAAAATAGAAGGCTCGAGACATAGCAATAGTTTAAGATATTATTTTGCGTAGTTTTCATACTATGAGGCAGCTCATAAGTTAAACTGCACATGCTTCTAAAGAAGTTCACTTTTTCTTTTTTCTTGTTGTTTAAAGGCGAAAAACCTCTCGGTCCAGATCGCGTAAAAAAAGGTAGAAAATAACATAAAATTAAATATCAGTTCCAGGGTCGGAAGAGAACAAGAGTTGGTCATGAGAGACATGATCGGAAAGAGAGGGACCTCACTGAAGACTACATGAATCTGTAGAATCCTTTTGGATTGCCACGCTGTACTGACTGTAGTGAGCTCCTGAGGGTCTGTGCGAATTTAACCTGCGCTGTCTAGCGCGATAGTTACAAGGTTGTTTGATGACATGATTTTCAATGTCCTTACTTTGGATATCATCGTAATTAAATTTAATATATAGTAACATTTCACGAATACACAAGGAAATGTAAGAACTTCAAATTCCTTTAAAAAATATTTAGAAGTTTTAATTAGTTTTATTTTTGCTGGAAGTCGATTGCAATATTGGCGATAACTTTCTTTTTATTTCATATACAACGTTGAAATTTACAAATGACTATTTAAAAATTTACAGACAGAATATTTTTTTAAAAACTAACGATCGTGTTAAAACAATTGTGAAATAGTATATTTGTGTTTAATTTGTAAACAAATAGGAAATATGGGGACTGCTAGAGAGGTAACATATCTATGTAGATTAATTTTAATGAAATTCAAAATTACACACCAGATCAGTGTTCATTGATGGCCTTGGGTCTCAAGTATTTGCAGTAGCAGTAGCTATATTTTCAAAATAATGTTTAATTTATAAGATAAATTATGCTGTAGATTTTTTCGTAAGAATTCTAATTATAGCAAAACTAAAAAACAATATTATTCAACGCATAGTGATAGCGGATGAAAGTTAGGGGTTAGTGAAACTACGGGGTAGAATAGGCAATCTGACTACACCACCTTAATGATGTTAAATGACTCTATCAATGTCTAGTACTGTAGTTGAAAGGGGTTCTAAAGCTACAAAATATCTTCATCAACTGAAGGTTGTAGGTTCGATTCCCACCTATGACAAGGTTTTTTTCTGTGCAGTTTGATTCACTCCAACCTGTGGTACGTTGGTGGGAGGACTCCACTATAAATAAACTGGTTTTGGCTGAAGTGAAAGTTAACGGGGTTGGTTTGAAACAAGTATCACAGATAACACTAGAAAATATGTTCTAGAATGTAAATAACTCATTTCGAACACAGAATTTTCCAAAAAAAAGATAAAATAAACCAATTTGTAATACATAAAATATTTTATATTGTTACCATTACAGTTATTATTTTGATAAAACAGCGGAAAATAATCAAATTGACGACTGTCCTAAAAGGGTTAATAAAGTTTGTACTGTGTTTGAAGGAATGAAATGGAGAAATCGATAAATTTGGATATGTGTCTTCATCGCATGATTAATTAATTATGCAGTGTTTCCATAGTAACATGAAACCCTATGACGCTCATTTTAGCTAGTACTGGCTTGTCATTCCGAGGGAAACAGGATATACACGATTTTACATGTAGTTTTGTGTTATATCTCTTTCTTTCATCTTTCCTATTAGGCCTTACTTAAGCAACTCTTTTTCTTTTCCGACCCTGACGGTATTAGAGTATTCGAGGGCTAAGTGACCTTAATATATATTCTTTTCTTCCTTTTTATAAGACATTGATGTTACTACAAACGGAAAAGGTAACATCATCGTTACACAGCTTAATGTTGCCAAATTTGTCCATTAATGTACATCATAAATATGACTGTGTGAACTTAACACGTGCTAGTAAAAGCGTGCGGAGAGGGAATAGAGGTTATTTGGCAAATCTGCGCGCTCGTCGTGTTTTCCCAGATTAAGTTTTATTACCCTACAGTAGTAAAGTAAGGGAAGGCAAGGAGATGAAGAGGGAGAGGGGAGTTACTCGCCGTCGTAAATGTGTGAAACGTGAAGAGTCTGAATCATCTGAAAGTGAGATCTGGGGGTCTCTCTTGCTATTTATGTGCATAAGTTGAACGCATTATGTCCTGGCTATATAACTAGTCGACCAATTTTGATTAAACAGTTTAAGAGAACTTGTTGGGTAAATAGATTACATCAAAATCTGTCTAGATTTCAGCGGTCTCTCATCTGAAATAAAAACACGTTAAATTTTAATTTTCAAATTGCAAGCAACAGAAAATTTAGGTTACATATAAATATATAATTTATTTAAATAAAAATTCATAAAACGTGTTCATTTTTATAAATACACGGAGAAAACTGAGTAATGAAGAAAAGTATATTTTTAAATTTTCACACGTTGTAATCTAGACAGTTTTTGGGGCAAATACTTCGGTGATGATTTTTTCATGGAATAGTTTCGTAGTTCTTCGAACCTATCTATAAAAGTCGTTTTTGGTGTATTACAGCCAAAATTAGTGTATAGACATATTTGGCAATTATTGATTATGTTTTTTTTTATTTGGTTTTAAATTTATTGTTGACTACCATAAGATCAAAACACAAAAAGTACTTTTTTTAAAGTAGTCCTTAGTTAATAATTTGATAAAGTTTTGTTCACGTGAAGTTCCTAAAGCATAAAGTAGTAATGGTTGAAACCCAAAAACGTTGGTTAGGCGTTTATCAGTAACAATTGAAATAAACTACGAGCGCTCTCTTGTAAAGTGTAATTTATCAAAATGGGTTCAAATGCAAGTAAGTTAACATTTTTCGTGAAATTAAAATTATATGAAACAAAACCCAAAGCATCTAATAAAGAAAATTTTGGTTCACCATTTAATACTATAATGTACCTTGAACCTCGTCGGGTTTTTTGTATTTTCAAAAATAGATCCGAATTATAATATTATTATACTTCAGTGTGTAACATTAGTTTGAATCTAAAATCAAAATATATTTCATCAAAATTTTAATGATTTTTAAAAGTAGGCTACTTTCAATCTTCTAAGACAGTGCCCAATGGTTAGTTTTCACTTTTACACCGTTAACTGGGGAATTGACGTATTTGAGGAGATGAAAAGGAATATTCCTTCTTTTAGTATTTTATTTGTAGATGAGCTGCAAAAAAGCTTGTGCAATTATTTTCTCCATTTATACCATTAAGTTACACCATTAATCATTTTTAAATTCTACATTTATCAAACGCAATGTTTCTCTGTCTGTCAGCTTGTAACTCAAAACCAACTGCTCCGACTTTCATGCAGTATTTTTACGAAGAAAAGATTTTAGGCTGTTTGAATAATATTAAATCCATATTTCTCAACTTATAACAGTATTTGTTAGCGTGAGTAATATGTATCCCAGATTTTTTATAAGTTGCCTTAAAATTTTCAGCGTCTACATAATTTCGTCAATGACAAAGTTGATAAATGTTTTAAACACAAATTAGAATTGAAAAAAAAAAATTAATTATGTGCAATAATGATTCCCGAGTCGTGCCCTATTTTTTTTTTTTTTTTTTTTTTTTTTTTTTTGAGGTTTTGTAAAAGTAAATCAAGACATATTTTACCCATTTTCTAAAATTTTTAGCAACAACATATGTTTTGCCAGTGACACAGTTAGTATATTATTTAAATGCTAATTATTGAGACTGAAGACATTTTAAAAAATACATGCAGTAGGGTTCCAAGTTTTTAACAGTTATTTGTTAGCAATTAAGGTGAATCAATATTCTCTTTTGACAGTTCAGTAATGTACGTTTTATCAATATTAAAGTTGGTATTTAACTAAAACTTTAATTTTAATATGAAGAATAATTAAATTAGTTTCAGTTTATTTTTAATTATTAGTGGTTTTAGTCTAAATTTGCGCCGTCAGATGTGTATATGATAATTCCAATTTTCTGTGATAATTTTCAACAAAAAACAAAAATTGTGTCAACAGCTCTGACTGACGTATATGTTTTTCTCTTTACGAATATGTCAACAGCTCTTTAAGAATATGTTTTTACATTTGTTTCTTTTATCTTTATTTATACATATTTTGCCCGTTATTTATAAAGATAAAACGAAAATGCCAAAATGCTTAGACGTACTGGTTTATGTGTTAGAAACACAATTAACACGATTTCCACAAGGGCTGAGCAGGTAGCATTTTAGGGTATATCTGTATATTACTTAAATACGTGGTTAGGTAAAAGTCCCGCATAGACTGCAATTATCTCTACTTCTAGTTGGCATAGGAAGGTGATAGACACATAAATAGAAATGACTTTATCGGGGCAATTTACAGAGTGTGTCAAAATTCAGGTTCCATGTACAAAATTTATTATTTTCCCCTCCATTTTAGATATAAGCATTGAAATGTTTCCACTCCTGTGTTATCTTAAAAGATACCTTTATTTAGATAAAAATAATAATATTTTTATTTTACTTCGATACTAAGTTATGAAGAATCTAAGTTTTCTCATTTCCATTTTACTTGGTCACAACAAAAGAAAAATATTTATGTGACAACTATTTTGGAATCCGTTTACATTTACTATTTGATGGTGTAACTAAATATTATTTGGCTGCACAGTCTCTAAGTAAAATAAAAAGATTCTCTGTTCACCAATAAAAGGACTTTTCAGGAGTAACTAAAGGGGGGGAGGCCATTGATATACTTATATTTAGAAAGAGGGCAAAATATATTTTTAAATTTTTTCGGAACTCCCTGATGTGGAACTTGAGTTTTGGTACATCCTGTAGATAGCCCTATTCAAGAGATTTCCACAGATGTGTCTATCACTTTCCTATGCCAATTAGAAGCTGAGATAATCCAATGTATGCGGGAAACCCGGGCAAAATGCCTAGTTATACAGGTTTGGAGAAAGGAGGTCAGTCATGTAAAATATCTACAGACCCTTCGTAGAGTATAATATGAGGAATCGAAGTTCACTTGCTCATTTCATTATTAATCGGTCACAACACAAGAAAAACACTTATGTGAGAACTCTTTTAGAATCTGTTTACATTTACTATTTGATGGTATAACTAAATATTCTCTAAGTAAAATTAAAAGATTCTGTTTTCACCGATAATAGGACTTTTCAGGAGTAACTAGGAGGGGGTATTGATATACTTACATTAAAAAAGAGTGGAAAATGCGTTATTTTATTTTTTGGAACCCCCTGATAAAGTACTTGAGTTTTGGTACATCCTGTAGAGAGTTTTGGCCCTATTCAAGAGATTTCCATTGATGTGTCTATCAGTTTCCCATGCCAATTAAAAGCTGAGATAATCCAATGTATGCGGGAAACTCGGGCAAAATGTCTATATAGCCTATATATAGTTAGTATAGGGTTTGTAGACCTGACCGAGGCCAGTTGTATTCCCTATCTATCTCTTCTTTAATCAAATCAAGCTTTGATTGTGATGAGACGTTGACTTATTTTTATAGCACAGCTTTATACTATTTAAAACTATATCTTGAACATGTTAATTCAAAATGTGTCATTATTCATTGGTTTTGGGAATCCCAAGCCAATTTTATGACACTTTATACCGACACAACACACAACGGAGATTCTAGGCCACTATTTTTATAGAATATAAGATATTTTTGTAGAATCAAAACTGTTTCGATGACGTAAAAATTCATACTGTTACAATTAATAAACTTTGATTGAACGATTCATTGTTTTTGAATCTGTTTTCGTTATTTTTCATGAAACGATCTGTTGTTCTTTAATTTTTTGAGGCATGTTTCGTTAAAGTTATAAAAGCGAAAAAAGTAGAAAAAGCCTATACCGCTATAAAATTGGGAGGAAAAATTTAAGTTTGAATATACTATTTTAAAGATTTTTTTTCAGTCGAGTCGAGGAGAAAATCGAAGATTGGTTCAGTACCACACTAAATTTTGTGTAGTTAGAAGACTGCCTCAGGACACTCTAATCCTTTACTACTTTATTGAAATATACATTCAATGATATGTTAATAGTAATCTAGATTTCTCATACGCACATAAAAACTATAAACAATCATTAAAATTCTCGACCTTCGGCTTCGTTTATAACATGTGTTCTCTTAGCTCTGATAGACGACTTTGATTCGTTTTAAAATTTGAAATCAGTGTAAAAATATAAGTTAGGAAATTTACTTTATTGGTTTCGTTATTTAATAAAAAAAAACATTCCCTACATTTTGTAATTTCAATTAGTGAAAATTATTGATTTTATTCCACTTCTTACTCAAACGTTTTTCTCAATCTAAGAAATATTTTGTACTTTTCTATTCCTAACCAAACTTAATTTTTCCTTCACTCTAGTAGGTAAACGAACATAAGGAAGGTATTTTGGCGTTCTAAGGTTGGTAGATTGTCAATAACAAACATGAAGTGTCACAGCATTGTTTACTCGGCATTGTCTCAAGTACTGTCTTTGTGTAACATACGAAATAACAACATCTTTAATTTCCTTCAGATGTAATATTGTTTTTTGGCTCTTCTTGTACTTGGCATGCAGCCTTCATGATAACGTATTTTTCTCTGTTTTCACTTTCACACGTAGAAAATGTTATGAGATCTGTCAAAAAATCAATGCCAATTTTTTTTGCGAATATATCTGTTTTGAAAATCTTGAATAAAAGCAGTGGTTTTGAAGGATATCCGTCTGGCGTATGTGCAGTGTGTGGACCTTTTTTAATCAAATTTGGTACGTCCACACATTTTAACCATATCCTGGGAAATATTTTGCATTTTGTGTTAAATAAAAATTTGGGGGTAAACTATAGGGGTAAAACCAAAAACTTTGATTTTTACAAATCGGTTATAAAGATTTCGATTAAATTTCACTCCAAGGTCCCAAACAAAATGAATTATTTACGATTTCTTTAAAAATGCTTATTCGTGAAGTATTAATAAAATAACAGAGATATCAACCACGTGACTGTATAAAATACGTAATTTCTCAAAATCGACTCTACCAATTTTGTTCAAATTTTAGTATAAAGTAACAATAATGAGTCGAACCAGTAAATATTACTTTTCGTTACTAATAAACATTGACTCTCATCATTAAAAGCTCGAATTACATACGATTTATGTTGCGAACATGTTATGGTACAAGCAAATCAAGTTTTTTTCCCTATTTAAATAAATATGTTTCAGGCATCTCTTAAAAGTTTGTAAAATTCCCTAAGTTTAGGTTTTTTACTAGTTTCGATGGTAATAAAATTTATCGAGTTATGTACGTTTTTTCGTTCAGCTTTATCGATTTCGTTAAAATTTTAGTAAAGTGTGATCCAAACCCGTGTGTAAAATAGCATGTAAATAAATATTGAGAAATTATTAACAAAACAAAATAAAACTAACCTATACAGCTGAAATTAAAAGCTCCATTTTAATCAATTACAGAAAACTCCGAGGCACAAACAAAGCAAATTTACGCCCTTATTAATATATATATATATATATATATATATATATATATATATATATATATATATATATATATACAGAGTTATCATAAAATAATGTGGGGTTTTGATCATGATTTAAATGAAAACAGAATTACTTACAGCTGATGTTGTTTATTTATTCAAATCGTTGTCTGAAACTGTTTTTTGGACATTTTCCGAACGACTAATGGCGCACACATCGAAATTTATTAGTTATGTAAAAAATAAACATCAGCTGTAAGTAATTCTGTTTTCATTTAAATCATGTTCAAAACTCCATCATTCTTTTATGATAACCGTGTATTTTTAATACCTAGGTGTTTTTCAGTTTTTATTGACAACTACAGAATTTACAAATTTGGAGACGATAACTTTTGGTCCGTTTTTAATTAGTTTTGGATATTGACGAGTGGGAATGATTTGCAGAGTTTATTTATCGTGAAAAACACGTCTAGGCGTTCATTACATACATATTTTAAAACTGTAAAAAAATAAGCCATTGTTTTATGTGGTTGGATATAAGGTAAAAAGTTTACCTCAAACAACGTTGAAATTTGAAGATTTAATGCTATTTACTTACAGAGTTTGGTGGTTAATGTGTTTGAATACCTATCCTAAACTAACAATCATAAATTCTCAAACCAAATCTGAATAAAAGCGGACCAAAATTACGTTCAGTAACGTGATTACCTAAAGACACATACAACATACCCGCGCAACCACATTTGTTTTGTCAAAATTGGTACCAAATTACTCCACAGATATTATCAGTGCACATTTCCTACCCTCGGGTAATCGCGATTCCACGAAAAATGTTGCAATAGACTTTGTATTAGATATTCGTTAAAATGTGAAACATTTCCACGTTTTATAACACAAATAACTTTGCGTTGTAGCACCTACCCCAACAAAGCGTGAGTTGTAAATTAACCTTAACATCTGGGGGAGGTGTTTTATGTTTTAAACTGAAAATGGGGACGAAGGGTGTACAAACGTCCAATAATACTGTTATTTACGAGACTTTTCCACTCCGGGTGGAATACTTTACTTTATTTTTGCGGGTTGATACTCGTGCACAATGGAAAAACAATTAAACTTAAGCCTATGAATACCATTGTATAATAAATTGGGCTCTCTTGTGTTTAAAAGTAATATTCTGGAGCATTAGAAATGTAGTCCTCGTTTTATTTGAAATTATGCTTACACTTGGTTTACTTGTTTAATGTTATATTTTTATTCGTATCTTGTTGATGATAATCTGTCACTAGCTTGATTACCTAATTAATTGTCAAATTTATCATATTGTAATATAGAGTTTAGCCTAGAGAAGAAATTTATTGTCGAGTGTAAAATTTTAACGGATAAAATTCTCATTCTTGATATAGTAGTAGAGATGTGAGGGTTAAATTAACCCCCTTCACTTCTTCTAAGAAGGAGAACTCTCATCTATAAGAAGCCCCTCCAAGTGACGTTATTGGCAAAAATGTAATTTCGAAAAAAGTTCGAATCACCGAAATGAGCGTAGGAAGTGCAGCACATAGGTGTCTCCTTACATGATTCTGGTACCGTCCCAGATTTCTAGCCCTGTTGTACATTATTACACAGAATTTGACTAATGGATGAGTGAGACTTCCTTACCTTCTTGGCGAAATCTGGAGATCCTTCTAAGTCTACTTTACTCCTACCTTTCAGACCTCTTCTCTATCGGTCATCTACAAAATGTTAGCAAAATGGTATCTGTAAAAGAAAAGAAAAATCAGCCACAGAGCAGTTATTAAGGACATAATTTCTCAAAATACTTTATACAGATTTTATTGAAATGTTTGAAATATGACGATTAATGACCCAAATCCGTGTACAAAATCGCAAGTAAAACATCTAATAGTAGAGTTAAAAACAAAAATAAATCTAAGTGTTTTTAATTTAGCACTTACAACTTAGGGCATGAGCAAAGCAAGTTCAGCCCCTTATTTAAATACATAAATATTTTGTTCAATGACAGCATCCGTGGTTTATTGTCACATTTACATTGACAACTACCGAATTGACACTTTTGCTGACTATTAAATTCGGTAAGTTTTTATTTAGTTTTAGGAGTGGACGAGTGAAAGAATTTGTTTTGCAATGTTTAAGCATAGTTCCCGGTACTCTATATAAGATGGCTAAAGTAGGGAGCAAAAGCTATTGTTTACAGATGTCGGTCGTAACATATTGATAGGAAGAGAAAAGGGTGAATGTTGAGGTAGAAACATTTCATTCTATTTGTTTGAACATTTTCCAGAAAAATATGACAGTTTCCCGTTATGCTTTCACTTATTAGAGACTTTTTCTACTGAAACTCTAATATAGAAATTGTAACTAGTGTTCTAAGATATAAATCGTGGCTATTACCTTATTAAAGAAATTCTAGCTATTACTCTAATATGGAATTCCAACTATTGTTCTAATATAGAAATTTTAACTATTACTCTAATATAGAAATTATAATATTAATCCAGTATATAAATTGTAACTAGTAGGCTAGGCATACTTTAATATGGAAATTCTAACTATTACCCTAAATATATAGATTCTAACCATTACTCTAATATAGAAATTATATCTACTATACTAAATTAAATATTATAGCTATTATCTTAATATAGAAATCTAGCTATTACAGTAATATAGAAATTCTAGCCATTACTCTAATATAAAAGTTCTAGCTACTACTACAATATAGAAATTCTAGCTATTAATCGAATATGTAAATTCTAGCTATTAATATAACATAAAAATTCTACCTATTACTCTAATATGTATGTCTCCAATATAACAATTCTAACTATTAGACCTACTCTAATCTAGAAATTGTACCTAGTATACCAATTATAGCTAATATATGTAGAATATTGTAGAAATGAATTTCATTTAAAGCTTAAATTTGATCACAGCTTTGTTTAAATTTTACATTTTAAAAGCTTTGTGTAAAGATTACATTTGATCAAAGCTTTGTTTAAAACTTACATTTGATCAAAAGCTTATGGAAAATACCTCCGAATTTGAACATTAAAAAAAATAATTGTCTTTTTTTTTGTCTCGGAAGGCTTTAAAACTGATAAATCTGGAAAAAAATCAACATAGTATTTTGACCCATCACATAACTTTCTCAATCTGAGAAAGTAAAAATAGAAGATGTGTTTCAACTGTTAAACGTGCTCTGTAATAATATTAAAAATTATGTTCATTGTTTGGTGTCCAAGTCACTTTGTATAATATAATGAGTAATAAATTATTTATATTACCTTTATAGTTCCGTCATGTGACTTTGCGTTTGTCTTAATTACAAAGACGCGTTTCGGAGTCGTAGCTCCATCTTCAGTTATTTCACCCCGTAGAGGTCGTTAAAACATTAAACACAACAAAAACATTAACACTATACACACAAATAAATAAATACACGTATACGTTGATTTTAACATTTTTTTTAACATGTGCACGGTTAAAAAAAATTTTAAAATCAACGTATACGTGTATTTATTTATTTGTGTGTATAGTGTTAATGTTTTTGTTGTGTTTAATGTTTTAACGACCTCTACGGGGTGAAATAACTGAAGATGGAGCTACGACTCCGAAACGCGTCTTTGTAATTAAGACAAACGCAAAGTCACATGACGGAACTATAAAGGTAATATAAATAATTTATTACTCATTATATTATTAAAAATAATCGTACATCTCGCTCTGTTTCCTTATTAATGTACTCTGTTTGCTACATTGCCAGTTGTTGACTAAATAATCACTTTAATCATGTTGGAGTTCTGCCCAACTCGCAGCCCTTTATCAATTAAATTTAGTGTTTGGAAATTCAACACACATTCAAGTGAGTGTTAATATAGTATCGGAAAATAGATTTACAAAGTGGGTAGGAGATTTATGAATGGGTGTTTAACCCAAGTTAAAGTAAATAACCAAATGAGGGTATTTAAAGTTTTACGTACTGAGTGTAAGGAAAGTTTGGTACGCATAAAATATTTTGACCTCTTTTTTTGAGACTGATTTTTACGTTCCATGGCTTCAAGAAACCAAAAAAGTGATTTTCGACGTCGTTATTGTAGTCGGGTTATGTAGCTTCGAGGCTTACTAGGGCTGAGATAGCGACACGAGCGAAGCGAGTGAGAAATTTTAATATACACGTCTGAGACCCGGCGTTAGGGCCTAGCCGATGTACACGATGTAATAGCAGTGATGTACACATTAACGAGCTCAGAAAACCTGTGGAACAGCTGGAATAAGAGAGCTTGATACGATATAAAGTTTCCTATAAAGCCCAATAGACCAACTTTTGGACATTTCATTTTATAGGATCGGTTTCCTTTTTAGATTGTATAATAGGGTTGGTTAAGTACCATCAACTGGTTTAATTACATTTCATTGATTGTAAGAAGAAAAGAAATATAAAAATAAAGTATTTTAAAATGATGTTTATAAATACCGAGGTTAGGTTATAAATCTGCCGTTAATGTCATTTGTAAAGCAATCAATGGAATCGGAAATCCATCAAAGCATCACTAAAATGAAGGCAAAATCCTAATTAATTAAGAAATCTTTCCGCTCCGTTTCTTGAGTCTTAATGAATTTACGGTGGATCGATTATATATTCATTAGTCTTCAGGATCCGTGGATTTATCTGACAGGAAATTAAACAGTGACGTCAGGAGATGCTTAATGAATTAAACCAAAGTGCTGAATTTAAAGACATCCCTCAATATCTTCAATTTCAAGATTATTTTAGACGTATCTGTTTTGGGGTTCGTCTTTGACTTCGAAAATTGGTTATTGCTAAAATATTTGTTTGGCCGAATTAAAAAAAAAAATCATTTATCTTAAATTGGCACCCTTAAAAGATTCTTCAATTTCCAAGAGAACACAACTAAAAACAAATACTCTATACGAACACTATTTACAATTACTAATTTTCTCATTATTAAAATCTTTTCATTTCACAAAACCAGAAAACATAAAAACCGAACGAAAACTTCAAAATTAACAAATGATCCACTGAAAACAGATATGATCAATATAATCAACTATAATAATATGATTAGTATATATTTTGTTATTCAGAAAAAAATGAAGATTTTTTTAGGATAATAAAAAAAATTATATAGCTTCTCTCCCTTTAAATTAGTTAAAAATTAAAATTATATGTTGATACCACAGAATTTGACATATTATGTGATCTGGTATGTGTTTGTATTTAAATTTAGAATGCAATTGTGTATTTTGTGTATGAGTGTAAGTGTGACGATTTGATTTGTGTAAACAATATTAATTGTGTTGTTTGTTTATTGCAATAAGTTTATAGGGAGAACATTCCTATTTTATAATTTTTATTATGTAAAATGAAGGAAGTATAAAATGAAATGAGCTGCAGTATTGTTTTTTAGTACTCATTTTCTAATAAATCATAAGTTTATATTTGTTTTTTTGTGTAGTTTGTTATGTAATCTGATATATTTTTAGTTGTTATGCAATAATTTGATAATTTTGTAATTGTTACAATATTGTGATATATTTTTAGTTTGAATTGTACCTTTCTTTGTTGTATTTTATACAATGAATAAATTTTATTATTATTTTTTTAATACAAGAAATAAATAAACATACTGACGAAATCTTAAATGGTCAAATTAATTCTGGGCTTCGCTTATCTTCGTTGGATCAGTTCGTATGTTAAGTTCGTAATTATATATTTGACGACAATATATAAGAGTAATTAGGTAATAATAAGCTGGCTACATGTACTGTTTGGTCCCGTCATTGCACGTCTCAAAATAAAACAAGAGAGAACCAAAGTAATTTTTTTTTTTTTTTTTTTTTTTTTTTTTCTGTTGCGGTTGTGTTTACAGTTTCGGTAACGGTCTGTTGGACATAATGTTGCATGAAAAATGTTTGTAGATGAGGCATTTGCGTAACGAAATGCTAGGATCTTTATATTTTAACGTTTCAAAGTTTGTAGACGACATTTAACATTTTAAAGAAACCTTTTAGTTTGAAACTTATCTAAAGAAATCAAACTTTATTTCTTTCAAATTATACACTCAAAACAGCACAAAATAATAGATTCTGGAACTAGTTCCACTTGAGACCATGTCTTGTGTGTGTTAATTAATTTTACAACATTTCCACAAAATAACCTCTTTTTTACTGACAAAATAATAATCTTAACTATTACCCAGAGTGAAATAAATACACAAATAAAATAGTTTCATGTATTTATTTACATGTATATACATACACACCCACAGAGTCATGGGTTATACTTAGTATATATATATATATATATACAGGATTGGTAGAAAGTCTGGAATATACATTTTATATCAGCTCCAAGATGACATTGAAAGGCCGAAAAAACTCTAGCCTATACATTGTGTTGGAAAGCTCTAGCCTAGGGCTATCTAAAGAATGCTCCAAATCTAAATTTCAAATATAGGCTTATAGTGTTGAAAAAATTATAAAATGTGTTTTTCTGAGAATTTTAAATGTAAACATAGTAATGTTTTCTCGTATTCACTCCACAAGAAGGAAATTTGGGTTACAAAGGAATTTTATAATTGTATGTAATGGATTGGAAATGTCTATTGAACCCTGGGATGGTAATTTCATTACTGTAAAGACACAGAAATGGCTAATCAATATAAAATACAGGCTTTTTTACAATCCACTTATAATATAACCATAAAGGTTTTAACACTCTGTGATAACTCTGTATTGTAACCATTTAAATACAAGCTGTGAAAGAAAGGACACTCAATTGAATTGATTGAAATTACGAGCCACATAAACTTGATTTAACAATGTAAGCTACATTAACAACAAATACTCTTATCACATTAGTTTACACTTAAAAAAAAAAAACCCCCTCCTTACATTGCGATTGATGTATGAACACTTTAAAGTACTACATCAGTAATTAGTCTTTTATTATTTTTATTTCTACTGTAAAATATACCTTACATGAATTTACACTCATTTGTTATTGATCACAAAGAATACACAATTTTTCCAAATAGGATGTACATTTTTTGTTCATTTTCTTTGTAAAATTGTGGTTTAATGAGGTTAAAAAAATAACCCCTTATGTAGATATAAAATATTCTCTCACAAGTTTCCCTTATAGATTTACAACCCAGGTAAAAACGTAGGGGTTTCAATAAATCTGCATCATTAATATTTCCTCTGAGAGTTATGTGTAAGGGTTTATGTTAGAAGAATATATCTTTCTCCCCTGGTGGGGATGTAACATCTTATAAATGTTACCAAAACAAACTTAGTTGAAATTCTTTCAGTATGTCGTGCAGTTTAGAATAATAATTTACTAAACAATTTTGAGATTTTTATTTAAGTTCATTTAAAAAAAAAATTAAAGGGGAATTAACATTTTAACTTTGTGGATTCTGAAATGATTTGTAGGACATTTACATTTTTATGTTTAAAAGGGGTGAATTATTGAAACCTTCGCTAATTATCTAGAAGACAATTTCACTGCAACTCTACGTGGAAGGCATGTCTAACAGTTACTCGGGGAATACATGAACTACCCCGTGGGGTCAAGCTTGGGCACATTCACTTGCGCACAGTAAGGTTGAATACTCGTGCATCTGTCATCCACCCATTGAATTATTTAAAATAAATTAAAACAGTCTTAATAATAATTCATAGAGAAACTAATTCAATATTTAATATACATAAATAAAATTCAACCTAATCCTATACTACTTCCCAATAATAAATCAGACTAGACAATAAAGTTATGTCAATACAAACTTTAGCAACTGTTTCAAGCAAAAGCTGTTATTTCTATCAAGAGTGTTTAGTACTCGCCATATTTCAAAAACAGATGAGGTCATAACTAGATTTTATAAACTATGAGGAGGACTTCAAAGTGTTAGAGGATGAAGCGACAGAGTTTTGTGACCGCTAGCCTACTCTTTGGTGTATGGATTTATGATGAAGTGGGAGTACAATAATTTAGACCAAGGCTATGAGAAACCTTTAATTTTATGATGAAGTGGAAGTTCAGTTTAGACCAAGGCTATGAGAAGTCTTTAATTTTATCATGAAGTGGAAGTCCAGTTTAGACCAAAGCTATGAGTAGTCTTTAATTTTATGACGAAGTAGAAGTCCAGTTTAGACCAAGGCTGTGAAAAGTCTTTAATTTTATGACGAAGTGGAAGTCCAGTTTAAACCAAGGCTATGAGTAGTCTTTAATTTTATCATGAAGTGGAAGTCCAGTTTAGACCAAAGCTATGAGTAGTCTTTAATTTTATGACGAAGTGGAAGTCCAGTTTAGACCAAGGCTATGAGAAGTCTTTAATTTTATCATGAAGTGGAAGTCCAGTTTAGACCAAAGCTATGAGTAGTCTTTAATTTTATGACGAAGTAGAAGTCCAGTTTAGACCAAGGCTATGAGAAGTCTTTAATTTTATGACGAAGTGGAAGTCCAGTTTAGACCAAAGCTATGAGTAGTCTTTAATTTTATGACGAAGTGGAAGTCCAGTTTAGACCAAGGCTATGAGAAGTCTTTAATTTTATGACGAAGTGGAAGTCCAGTTTAGACCAAGGCTATGAGTAGTCTTTAATTTTATGACGAAGTGGAAGTCCAGTTTAGACCAAGGCTATGAGAAGTCTTTAATTTTATGACGAAGTGGAAGTCCAGTTTAGACCAAGGCTATGAGAAGTCTTTAATTTTATGACGAAGTGGAAGTCCAGTTTAGACCAAGGCTATGAGAAGTCTTTAATTTTATCATGAAGTGGAAGTCCAGTTTAGACCAAGGCTATGAGAAGTCTTTAATTTTATGACGAAGTGGAAGTCCAGTTTAGACCAAGGCTATGAGTAGTCTTTAATTTTATCATGAAGTGGAAGTCCAGTTTAAACCAAGGCTATGAGTAGTCTTTAATTTTATCATGAAGTGGAAGTCCAGTTTAGACCAAAGCTATGAGTAGTCTTTAATTTTATGACGAAGTGGAAGTCCAGTTTAGACCAAGGCTATGAGAAGTCTTTAATTTTATGACGAAGTGGAAGTCCAGTTTAGACCAAGGCTATGAGTAGTCTTTAATTTTATGACGAAGTGGAAGTCCAGTTTAGACCAAGGCTATGAGAAGTCTTTAATTTAATGACGAAGTGGAAGTCCAGTTTAGACCAAGGCTATGAGAAGTCTTTAATTTTATGACGAAGTGGAAGTCCAGTTTAGACCAAGGCTATGAGAAGTCTTTAATTTTATGACGAAGTGGAAGTCCAGTTTAGACCAAGGCTATGAGAAGTCTTTAATTTTATGACGAGGTGGAAGTCCAGTTTAGACCAAGGCTATGAGAAGTCTTTAATTTTATGATGAAGTGGAAGTCCAGTTTAGACCAAGGCTATGAGAAGTCTTTAATTTTATCATGAAGTGGAAGTCCAGTTTAGACCAAAGCTATGAGTAGTCTTTAATTTTATGACGAAGTAGAAGTCCAGTTTAGACCAAGGCTATGAGAAGTCTTTAATTTTATGACGAAGTGGAAGTCCAGTTTAAACCAAGGCTATGAGTAGTCTTTAATTTTATCATGAAGTGGAAGTCCAGTTTAGACCAAAGCTATGAGTAGTCTTTAATTTTATGACGAAGTGGAAGTCCAGTTTAGACCAAGGCTATGAGAAGTCTTTAATTTTATGACGAAGTGGAAGTCCAGTTTAGACCAAGGCTATGAGAAGTCTTTAATTTTATCATGAAGTGGAAGTCCAGTTTAGACCAAAGCTATGAGTAGTCTTTAATTTTATGACGAAGTAGAAGTCCAGTTTAGACCAAGGCTATGAGAAGTCTTTAATTTTATGACGAAGTGGAAGTCCAGTTTAAACCAAGGCTATGAGTAGTCTTTAATTTTATCATGAAGTGGAAGTCCAGTTTAGACCAAAGCTATGAGTAGTCTTTAATTTTATGACGAAGTGGAAGTCCAGTTTAGACCAAGGCTATGAGAAGTCTTTAATTTTATGACGAAGTGGAAGTCCAGTTTAGACCAAGGCTATGAGAAGTCTTTAATTTTATCATGAAGTGGAAGTCCAGTTTAGACCAAAGCTATGAGTAGTCTTTAATTTTATGACGAAGTAGAAGTCCAGTTTAGACCAAGGCTATGAGAAGTCTTTAATTTTATGACGAAGTGGAAGTCCAGTTTAGACCAAGGCTATGAGTAGTCTTTAATTTTATCATGAAGTGGAAGTCCAGTTTAGACCAAGGCTATGAAAAGTCTTTAATTTTAAGATGAAGTGGAAGTCCCGTTTAGACCTAGGCTATGAGTAGTCTTTAATTTTATCATGAAGTGGAAGTCCAGTTTAGACCAAAGCTATGAGTAGTCTTTAATTTTATCATGAAGTGGAAGTCCAGTTTAGACCAAGGCTATGAGAAGTCTTTAATTTTATGACGAAGTGGAAGTCCAGTTTAGACCAAGGCTATGAGAAGTCTTTAATTTTATGATGAAGTGGAAGTCCAGTTTAGACCAAGAATATGAGAAGTCTTTAATTTTGTAATGAAGTGGAAGTTTAGTTTAGACCAAGGCTATAAAAGTAGTAGAGGATAATGCGACATAGCTTAGTGATTGCTAGTATACTATCTGCTCTAATTTAACGAAGGGTTTTAAGACGATACATTGTGGTGAAATTAAGCAGAAATATTTTTAATGAGAAACAGAAAATCCTTGTTAGGTATAATGTTTGGAAATGAGTCGACTCACTGGAAATCAAAGTGTTAAAATATGAGGTTTAGGAGCTGACTGGTCACTAGGATACACTGTGGTGTAATTGAGCAGGAAGAATTTTAAGATAAAGTTGACTTTCTATTTTAGTACAAAATTCAATGATGCCGAGGAAACCAAAGATAGCAGGATGAAGCTTCAGAGAGGAGTGGCCCTTAGGGTATTCTATCATCAAATATTGTAAGATAAAATGAAAAATTCATTTTAGATACCTTTAATATAAAATGAGATTACTCTTAGAAAACTAAAGTGATTTAGAGTAAAGCTTCAGTGCAGAGTGGCTGCTAGGGTGGTAAAATTGTGCAAAAAGAATTTTTAAATGGAATCAGAAATTCATATTGAAACCTGGAGGAAATAAGGCGCCCCTCAGGAATCCAAAGTGCAGGAAAAGTTCGACAAAATGGACGTCGAGATGTTACATTAAATTGTATTTGAAATCCTACAGTTGAGGAACTATCTTCATATCTGTACTTGTTATGTACGCGTATACTAGTTTAGAATGAGTTATTCAAATCTTAATTAAATTAACTGTTAATCGCATTAAACCTCAGTGTTGTAGTTGTCAATGTATGCAAAGTAGGGACTACAAGTTCTCTTTCAATACTCCACTACTGTGCCAGTTGGAATGTGTCCAGATCGTCCTGTCCCTCCGTCAATGACGTCTCAGTTTAGACTGGCTTTTATTGCCGCACGCTAACAACTGTAACTGAGATTCCAAACACACAGCTTAGTCGTGAAATGACGCTAATTATCACTTTTATAATCTTTGAATACATTTTAACTCATAGGAGTTTGCAAATTATTTACTATAATAGAATTTTAAGCGTTTGTCTTACAACTAATTTTAGCATTTATAATAATAAATAGGTCATTGTTTATTATGATGAGATAAAAGGCAAAAAAAAGAAGAAATATAAACTTATTATATATTTTTAGTTTATTTATAAAAAAAAAAATATTTATTTCAATTTATTTATTTTTTGATCAAATAAATTTTAAATACTTACATCAAATTTTAAATAAATTGTACATTTATGAAGAAATCAACTATATTACAGTCAAATATTTGTTCAGTGTGTAAATAATATTTATTGACTGTTAACACAAAGTTATGCGGTTTTCCTTACAAACTTTTTGCAAAATTTTGATTAAATCAACATTAGAAACATCCGAACGAAACATCCGAATATCCTTCGATTTTACTTTCTCCCATATACGTCGTATAAAGAAAGTATTAAAGTAAATTTAATATATTGGCCTTACGTTATGATGGGTCGAAAATTCGATGTCAATACTGATCTTTACTCCCACCCATAGAGTTTAGATAAAAATAAATTAAAGACATCTGTAGGTCCTATGTTCAGATAAAAAAAAAACAAAACATTTATTTCAAAAACGTTACAGATAGGATAAACATCATTCAGAATATTAACAAACTGTGTTAGTAATTTTCCTTAAAAAGTTGAACAATCGAAATAAGTGTGCCAACACGACGGTTTCCTTTCTATGTAGCCTAAATGGTAAGTGAAAGTTTACTCTGTTCTCGATTGTTAGCCTAATTATGTTTTTAAAAGTTTGTTTAAATGTTTGTTTGGAACCTTAATTAAATTAAACATCATGATTGGTTAAAAATAAATCTTTGCAGCAGATGAACTTCACAAACAAATTTAACGGAATAAATCTAAAACGGAAGCGATTAGACTTTTATTTATAATTAAATTTTACAACCGAACAAAGCGTAGCTTCGGGTATTGATCTGACGCAAATAGAAAGATGAAAGAAAACTCGCTTGATAATATTCTGTGCCCAGAAGGCGTCCTGTTAGAAGAGAAGTGTAATTGAAAAACTTCTCAGAAGTTTTGATATTTCTTCAATAATATTCCAATTAATTGTTTTGGGGCATTTAATATTGTACAGAGTGGGGCAAAAAAATGTAACTGAATTGTATTATTAGTGTTAAACAGCTGCTTTTATTATTTTTATATAAATAGCTGATTTTTGTTTACATTTTGTAATTTATTGAAACCATTGTTGTCGAATTCAGATAAGGGACTGTATAGTTGATTAATTTTAAGAGGAAAATGCCTCAATATAGTGAAGAAGAACGTGGTTTTTGTGTTGAACATTACTTCCGTAGTTACGGTGAAGGTCAGAGTGGTGGGCTATCCATGGCAATTGTAAAGGTTTCAACACATTACCAAAGAGAGGGATGTTAGAAATTAAGTAAGTTTTAGTTTGGAATATATGTAGTCAAAGTTATTTTTAAGAAGCCAGAATGAAAACTACTATTGTGACAGACCTGGAAAACTGACGAAATTGCGTACTTTGGGTGGGAGGAAACGTGGTCATTAGGCCAAGATTGATCAAGGGAAGATGGTGCAGGAATATTTGAAGATAGTACGACGGACTTGGCGAGTAAGAGCTTCCTGGGAGAATTTAGACTTCGGACGAGTATCCATAAGAATGCAGGAAGGGTGAGCAAACTTCCTGTATTAAGGAACTTGTAATAATTTCAAAGTCAGATAATTAAACTAAACGTAGAATCAAATCTGTGAGTCACAACAATTAGTCGTTCTGGATTAATAGTAATAATAAGAATATTGTAGCAGCGTAATAAGAGAGAAGATGGTTATTCTTGTTAATAAAGATTAATTGAGTACTGAACCATTTGATAATAATGAAAATAAAGAACCCAGGCACTCTAAAGGAACGAATCCTAAAAAGGACCTCCAAACAAAGCCATCTTAAGTTGGGTTAGAATGTTTAGAACCATAAGATCTGTTAAGAAACAATATGTTGGGCGTTATGGAAGACCACGTAGCACAGGACAAATGAAAATGTTGGTCGAATGTTTGATAAAGTGTTACAGTCTCTTAACAAGAGCATGCGGCGCATCTCTAAAGAGCTACACATTGATTCAAGAAGTATGCACTGCATGATTAAAGAAATTGATGCACGCTCTTACCGAACACAGATCCTTCATGAAATGAAACCTCAACGTGTTCGTTACTGTGGCCAAGTGTTAGGTAACCTGTTTGACAATCCAGATTAATTGGACAATAGGTGGTGGTCAGATGAATGTCAATGTTTTACTTAGTCGTCATGTTAACAAACAAATACGGGTTTTTTCGGTTATGAGAAAACAGTTGAATACGCCCCAAAACCACTACATTCAGAAAAATTGACATTGTGTTTCGAAATATGGTTTCATTGGACTATACTATGTTAAATATGCCAATAAGCAGGCAATCATAATTACTGCAGTAGTGTACAGAGAACAAGTTATCAATTGTTTTCAAGCTGATTTACAGTTGTTTAGTGACCTTCATAATCTCGAATCTGAAACACAGATTATCTAGCGAGATGGAGGAACTGCGCATGTGGGTCATGGTAACAAACAGCTGCTGGAGGAACTTTTTCCCGGAGCTTTTGTGTCTCGAGGAACAGAATTCTCTATTTATCCCGAGATCCTGGCCTCACTTTTGTGACGCGTATCAATGGGGACTGTTAAAAATAAAGTACTTCACACCGGTTCCAAGAAGCTTCGTCAAAACATAGAATCTGTTTTTGGAGATGTTACCCCTGGCCAATGTAACAACAAGGTCACTGCAATGATTAGGTGCATGGAATATGTTGTCGATAATGGAGGGAAACATGTTGAACATATAATTGTGTAATACAAATGTTAATGCTTAGTTTAATATTGCTGTGTTAATAATAAACTAATTTATTTTTCAGTTACCTTTTTTTTTGGCACACCCAGTACAATAAAAACAAACGTTTTTGTTGGATTTTTTACTTTCACACATATAGGCCCTACGTATGTATGGAGAAAGTTATGTGATGGGGACAAAAATACATATCAAGTTTTTGACGTAAATATATCCGTTTTGAATACAAAATCCACTTTTGTATTCAAAACATAAAAATCAATGTTTCAATTACTATTCATAATTCACATAAATATAAATCTTTATAATTATGATTTCCCCCTCACTTTAAAAGAGATGGCGACTAATATGTTTCATTTGTGTAAAAAAGCTACATTTTGACCAAAATTTGATCAAAATCGTTTGACCCATATTTTATTTATGGTAATTAACTCCAATTTCGGGTTTACAAAAAAATGGGAGGGGAACCCGAGATGTGGTCAAGGTATAAACACACGTCATATTTTTAACGGGAACTTTATTTTATGGGCCGGAATAGGCCTAAATGTGGTATTTGTTTAACTAACTCTATCACAGCTACCTTGGAAAACGTGTTGCCCATACCCAGACAATGGTCCTAAATCCCTCAATCCCAACTGACTCAACACCACCCTAGGTTAACTAGTTGTTAACGACATGACTACACAAAAATTAATATAACTTAATAAGTAATTAGTCAAAAACTGCAGATAACATCTAATAAAGTTAACAGTGAAGGAAACAGGCCTTCAACTTAAATCGACCCTCAACTCCGAAATATAAATAATTTAAGTACATAGTTGTCCGGCCATTCTGACTAACTCGTAAAACGCCATATTTTGGAACAAGACGCATGTATAAAGTGATCTATTTTAATTTCTAAATTGGGTCTAAGGCACAGCTATTTAAACTACACGTAACTATTATAAAATAAATAAATGTATTACTAATTCAGCAAACCATCATTATTAAAACATTTAATTTATATTTTCTTGTTTTCCATGGATACAAATGAACATAATTCAAAAATGTGTTGGTGTTGGATTAGTTTTGATTGTTGTAGACAATCGTCAAGAAATTGTATTATTAGTTTTTTGTCGATAACTTGGTTATCCTTTGACCTATAGAAAAAGTAAAAAAAAAATTGTTTGTCATTAGGAAAGAAAAATATTTTGTACCTTCTAAGTGTTTTGTAAAGTTAACAGTTTTGAGATATCTTTTGTTAAAAATCTTAAATGGGCGCCATTTTGAAAATTATTAAAATAAAGTTTTGGTGTTTGGTGAACTTGTAAAACGTAACATACAAAATACTTATACTAAATTTGAACTCATTATCTTTACTATTTCTGCAGTTATAATGTTTAAAAAATGGTGGATAGACGGAAAATGAAGAGGAATTCGATTATATGTTATTTCACGTTTTTAGTGGTTTGATGTATATAATCCGAAATGAATAGCCGGTCCACCTTTTCCTTTACACTCTGTATATGTTTTCATAGACGGCATCGATGGCTCATTTTAACTTTTTGATTGTCAACTACTGAAATATTCATTTTCGTTAGTTTTTATTTGGTTTTGGAGATGTGTTAGTGAGAAAGTTTACGCAGTCTCTTTCCACAGTTTCTTAAATTTAGATATTATACTAATTATAACCAAAGCTAGAGATCATAGAGGATAAGATTTAGATAATTAATAGGTTCAAAAAACCTGCACAACTACTTTAAAAAACTTACTCTATTCGATAAAGATGCTTTGATCTACCGATACAAAAACAAGGTGCAAGAGACCAACTTTTGGACATTACATTTAGGAGATCTGCTTGTATGTGGGCTGGGTAAGTGACATGATGGCTCTTGTTTCAAATTTTCACTACTTCATAGCAAATACAAATTTCAACTTGGAAAAAAAGTTGTTTAAAATAACGTCATCGGTATTGAATATATAGGCGAAACAATGAAACACAGCAACAATTCACGGCAAGATACAATCTGAGCATTCTTTTGAGTTTTATAACATTTCCAGCAGCTTTACACTGAAAGGAAAACATTGTATTAAATGTATATGCATTGTGTAGAACAAAAGGTTGAAAAACTCAACGATATGATGTTTGAATACAAACCAAAGGGGATATCGTTCTTTGATGTCAAGAGTGTTGGGAGTTTGTAACCTTTACACAAGACCTTTAGTTGGAGACTATCGATTTGAGCCGACTGCATTATATTACATTGAAAAGGTGTTTGCAAATTTTATAATACGCTCTCTTGAATTTCTGTTGCTGTTTTTACTTTTTCACATATACGTAGTATAAGGAAAATTATGTCATGGATCAAAAATAGATATTATGTGTCTTGCGGATTGTACATTTTGAGAACTCCTGAGACCAAAAGAATGTTTTTTGGAATGTTGTCTGTCTCTACATCCCAAACGTGTGGAAATCAAATGTCGAATGTGGCCATATCTCCGATCATTTTTCAATTTCTGAAAATTTGGGGTTACAAAAAGACCCACAAGAAAAAAAACATAAAACCACTATTTTTTTAAAATAGGATTTAACGATTTTGATAATATTTTCCTCAAGTTTAGCTTCCTTCTAAGTATCCAAACTAAATGTATTTATTGCCACCTCTCCAAAAAAACCGGTTCGTGAGTAAGCAACCAAAATCGCCTATAAAAAAGTAATTTCTCAAAGACGCCTTTATCGATTTCGTTCAAATGTAAAATTTTGAATATTAATGACCAAACCATGTGCAAAACCGCAGGTAAACATATTACGCTTTATGTATAATTGGCAAAAAAAAATTGGCTGCATTTTAATCAAATATAATTAGAACTAAGAACATGTTTATGGCACAAGCGAAGCAAGTAAGTTTAAACACATAAATATTTTTCTAGAGAGAAATATAATATATATTTTTTATGACAGATGGTTCATATTCACTTTTTAATTGATACCAACCGAAATACCATTTTCGGTGATGATTAATTTTGGTTCATATTTATTAGGTTTTGGAGGGTGAGTGGGAAATGTGTGCAATATTTTTGCACCGTTTATTTCAGTAATAATCGACGAATTGTGAAAACTACTTTACATGCAAAATATGACTAAAATGTCTATTACTAAAGCTATGTAGCCGCTTTTGTCAGTAATTTTTAGGTTAGGTTTTTAATAATAATAATCTACCTATTGTATGATTTATCTTAGAATATATGTTTTAACATGTAATTGGATGCAGATTTTATAACACACACAAAAGGCACTAGTGGAATCTTATAAGATAAGATGTTAAACAGAAAAATTATCTTCAAATATAATATAATCAAACGAAATATAATCACTCGACTCAATTTGTTTCCTCTCATCATATAATTTATGTATCTTAAAGACAGGGAGAAGAATTTGAAAATTAATGGAAATTCATTAGAGAAAGTTTTTTTCATTGCACGCAGTGATCATTTCATAGTAAAACTTTGTTACTTTTCATGGAACTTATAAAACCTTTCTCAAACTTTCAACATTGCTGCCATTTGACAATATGGCAGCTAATTGTAAAATCATTTATAAAAACTCCGATTTACAAAAAAAAATAAGACTTTTTATTCTTGGGTATGTTTTGTTAAACCTACGTTTAACCTATTTAAACGTTACCAGTGCCTGAATATTAAAATGTGCGATTTTCCACATTCATAATAATTGTGGCGTCAAGTTTAAAATGTAATTACTGTAGTGTAAGAGGCATGAAATGCCAATACAGACTCAAATAAAATAATTTAATTGTGGATCTAATAAAAAATATCTCAAACTAAATAGTCAGATAATACAATAATACATTTTAAAACAGCTGTTTAAACACGGCAGGTAAACAATATTAAATTAGGCCTACACCTAATTACATTTTTAACGCAATGCAACGATGGGGATTTTGGAAAATCGCTTCCCAAAATACACCAAGCTTAAAATACTCTAAAATTCTCTAAAATTCAAGTGATTTCAACTCCTTTATGATTGTATTTATCCAAAAAAAGCCAAGAATAAAAAAGTCTTAATATTTTGTGTAAAATCTAAAAAAAAAAAAACATAAAAAGTAGGGGTTTCTGTAAGGAATTTTATAGTTGGCTACCATTTGTGAATGGTGGGCATTTTTTAAATTGTACAAACTGGTTTTATATTTCATGAAAAAGTCAATAAGGTCTCTTATTTAAAGTTGTTCATAATATCAATAGTTTACAAGATACTAAGTTAAAATGATAACTCTGTATAAATAGAAAGGAGTGCGAGAGAGAGAGAGAGAGAGAGAGAGAGAGAGAGAGAGAGAGAGAGAGAGAGAGAGAGAGAGAGAGAGAGAGAGAGAGAGAGAGAGAATCATTGGGCTAAATTACTTTTATAGGTTGGTAGACTTTTCATAATTTGTATTGTCGACAAATATTAAATTAGAAATATGGCAATAGTTATTAAGGCACATTAATAACTTAAAAATTCAACCTCAGTTTTGACTCAAGTTCGATTACTATGACCTACGAAACTAGAAAATTATTTTTGTCGTCACTAATCCCGACCGTCTGTCGTATAAGTAGACAAGATAGCACTCGTAAAATAATTTTAAAACACCTAAAATATTATATGTAGATATCTCGTGTGTCAGGAACGCGGTTATTTTAAAGAATTCTGTCCCCAAAGTTTTGATTTCTACAACTTGAACACAATAAATTAGTTAAAAATATGAAAATTATAACAAGGCTGGCTGCACATTGGAGCAATACTATATTTATTTTAAGGTCGTAAACGATACGCGATAATTATCTTATAAGATAGGTATCACTAGAGCGCGTTCAAATCGTGTAGTGGTGGCTCAAGAGTTGCACACCAGTACGATAACACAATCGTAAGGTATTAGACGACAAGTTCTGCTATCTTTACGCTCAATATTGTACAATTATTCAAAATGACAAGATATCTAGAAATACAAGAACATTTAAATTTCTTTCATAAATAGTAAAACCTTGTTGAACTTGACATAAAATGCATATTATGTGTTTCATGAACATTTTAAAATATCTCCACTCGGCTGACAAAACGGTCTAAAAAAATCATAATTTTTACCTAAAATAATCTGTTATCACATAAATATTTTAAAGAGTACTTTTGATTGGATTCATTTGTATTACAGAATTTAAAAAAAATTCACATGGAGAAATAGAGAATCTATAAGAACTCATAGGAATGTAACATATAACGTTTTTCAAGGGAAAATAAATGGAGACTTCCAAGTTCGAACATTAAAATTTCCCTTCCTGTTGACATGTGTCGCTCATTCATTAAATCATACAGATTTGCATCTCCTTTTTCAAATACCTATTATATAAATTTGTCTTCACTCGAAGAGCTCATAATTACAAATGATGAATTCACTCGAAAAAATATCTCCTTTGATGTGCAGCAAAATTATCTTAAGATATAAAAGTCGATCGTCGATAAACGTCGTATAACTTTATCGTGCACCTTACCTAAAGGCGTAAATCCCAACTACAGTCAAATTAAGAGTAAAAAAAAAGAATTGGATTACGACTTTTAAAATATTATGACGTTTGCACGGCTACAAGGGTCACAAGCGTCACACGCTATAATCGTAAATTACAAACTCCAGAAACAATTTAATGTTTGGTTTTCTAAAAAGTAAATGTAAAGTAACGTCAATTTGTTAAAATTTGTAATAAAGCTTTTGTAAATGTATTATTTTTTCAGTATCTTGTACTTTGTTTAACACCATGATATCTTGTATATTCTGAGGACACAAGTTCCCATCCTGGACGCGAGGTATTAGGAATTCTGTTTTGTAGAAGTGTGCGTGCTTTTATAGTATGTAAGTTTAACAGGATTGTATGAGAACAAAATTAAATCAAGATGAAGATGAAAGATTAGACCTGACATAAAAGATGAAAACGAAAAACCACAACGTGAAAAAAAGACGTTGATTGTGAAAAAGGCGAGATATTAGAAATGGTGTTTTGTAGAAGTAGTGTGGGTGTTTTTATAGTCTCCGTAAGTTTGAGTTTGACAGGTTAATGTGGATAAATGGAATGAGGAAATGATGCAATTTCCCGCACAGCTGTAGTGTCCAACACACTCGATGGTGCCGGATTATTTATGAACTTTTTGACATATTTAATTTAAAATTTGGCTCTACTCCATGGCTTACTCAAGAGGAAAGCATCCTTTGACTTCAGTTTAGTTGATAAAACTGTATATAGGCAGTTACCAATTTTTGTCTAATTATTGTTAATTTTGTGATCTTTCGAATATGCGTTATATAGAGAAGCATGAGATGTCGACTTTGTTGCGGATATATTGGTTTTGAGGTGTCTAAATAATTTATTATTTTGTTTAATGATGTCTGTCTTTCTAGCTTTTGTCTCTAGCAAGTTTAATTTCCTCTTTAAATATATAAATATTTTTTTTCGAAAACATATTCCATGGTAAATTTTTAATTTTTTATTGACAACCACCGTATTTATGATGACAAATAATTTTGGTTAGTTTTGATTTACTTTTGGAGATCGTTGAATGAGAATATTTCCTCATTGTTTTGCTTTCTTTATTTGTTTTTATAAACATTGCCGAACAATTGGTTTTGATAATTTTTTTCTGAGTTTACAAATTACAGAGGTCAAACTTTTGTTGAAATTTTACAAAATTAAAAAAAAAACATTAACATTTGCAGTTGGTTAGACAAGTATTTTAGAAAAAATTCAGAAAAATTCAAGTTAATTTTCAACCCATATTAAAGACTTATTATTTTTTCAATACAGTTAGTCCGAAATGCTTCAAGTCTAGAATAAAGAAGAAAAATCCAGTATGGCAGAAGATTATACTCAAAGTAATTTGTTAAAAATAAAGACGATAGTTATAATATACACTGTACAGCTCGGAATAAGTTAGAAGTCACTTACATTTTTGACATAAGCTCAATTTTACTAATCGTTTGTTAAGAACAAAATTAAAGACAAGAAATGTTGGCCATGTTTATTAGACAAATATTAATCTTGTTAGGAATTAGAATATTTTTAGTTAGGAATATAGTCTAAGTTCTTTTTAAGAAGTCAGAATGACAACAATTATTGAGACAGACCTGGAAAAATGATGAAATTGCTTACCTTGCAAGCAAAGCAGACGTCATTGATGCTCAATGAAATATAAACCCTTGGGTAGGAGAAAGCGTGGTCAGTGGGCCAAAATTGATCAAGGGAAGGTAGTGCAGGAGTTCTTGAAGATAGCCAGACGGCCTAGGCGAGTGAAAGCTTCCTAGGAGTATTGAGACTTCATAAGAGTGGCAAGCAGGGTGAGCAAACTTCATGTATACACCTTGTAATTATTTCAGAAACAAGTCATTATAAACTATAACGTAGAATCATATCGGTGAGTCACAACAATTAGTTATTCTGGATTCTTAATAATTAAGAAGATTAAAATATTTATAATTAGTATATAAGAGAACTAAGATAAATGGAAGTTGTATATAATAAAGAACCATTAATTAGATAAATGAAACACTGATTTGATTATATTGAAAATAAAGAACCCAGGCAGTTTATATGGAATTAATTTTTGTTTTAAAATGTAAATAGACTTTATGAATCTTTAGGGTTCTTATAAAATAAAGAATATCGCTTGGCTATTGATATATGCAAGGAGTTATTACAAGAAGTATTTATTTTGAGTATTCAACTATACCTAAACCAAATCGACATTTACTGGAACACAATCGAGTAATTAACTAATCACACGCTGTTACAAAAATTATCTTGCACTACTAATATACAAAAATATACAAGATACTAAATGACACAGCTTAGCTTCAACTTGTACAAAAAACCCAAAACTGAATTTCATTTTAGACTTTGCTTTACGTACTCCTAAAGTAAAACTCAAACACAAAAATAAATAATTTCGTTATTTTTTTCCCTCCTGTGATTTCAGTCAACGCCTTGAAAAACTAAGAGGAAAAAATCACAAACGAAATTCAAATCCTGGCTATAAGCAAACAAACTTTCCACTTTGCCAAAAATATGAACAGGACTTTAATACTTCAAAGTGATCATTTGAGAGGATGTATGCTCCTTCTGTAAAGTGATATATCATACATTACTCTTCCATCTCCATGGCAACCATTCAGCAGCTCCATTTTATTCTGTTTAATCCAATACTTATAAGGAATTATGAAATATATGACTTTTTTTTAAACAATTAAATTTTTTCTGTCTTATGATTATGATTAGAAATATTAACCAAACGTTCAGAAAAAGAGCTTGAACATTTAACATTCACAGATTGTTTATCCAATTTTTTTCCTTATTTTTTAGGGTAATTATTTTTTCTTTTGTCGAATGAAATATTTTTTTTTCTATTTTATTGTTAACCAATTCTTGTACTTCACTACACAATATATCAAATTCAACCCTGTGTAAATAAAAAATAAGTTCGTCATGGATTGCATTTAGGTGGCAACTTATATTATCTCTGTTTTTAAAGTTGTTTCTTGCTTCCTTTATCCAAGCTTTAACAGCTGCTTTCTTAGCTTTCGTAGCAGACAAGGTGTTACACTTCACTTTACAACTCGCATATTCAGGTGTTAAATTAAACATAAGACATTCACTGGTAAACCAAAGATGTTGGTTTGTTAGACCTAGTTTCACAATCAACTTTTTATAGACTTGTAAGACTAGCATAGTTTGCTTCATTAGTATAGTTTAACATCACAAAAGTCGCTGCTTGATGTATTCCATATAAATGGAAATAATGAAAGAATTGTTTAATTCCTAACGGCGAAACATATGACGCTCAATTAAATAATTGTTATATTATTTCCATTGATAACTTAGTTATATCCTTTATGCTACAGAGAGTTTAAATAAATAAAGTTTTTAGTTAAGAAAGAGAAATATTTTGTGAAATTAATGGGTTTTTTAAGTATTCGAAGTTAAAAAGTTCAAGTAGCCGCCATTTTAAAAGAAGTATAAGAAATCACTTGATTATTTTTATCAAATTGGGTCATTATAACTTTAAATAGAATGCAAAATGTCCACTCCAAATCATTTACAGTTGATACGATATATAAATAAGATATGTTTAATTTGGTAAATAAGATATTAACTGTTCATGTCAAAATATATGATTTTATCTTCTTTTTTTTGTAAATAGAAAACTAAACATTTTACGAAATTTAATTTATTTTTCAACCTAAACATAACGTAACCAGATTTCCCTAAATTGTTTATTTAAATGTCATTCTTAATCAAATAAACAAATTTTCAACTAAATACAGTATTGAAATTTCATAAATGGGCGACGTCGTTGTTTAGGTCCGGCCCCGATTTACTGGAAAAGGTGAAAAAAGTGTAAAATAACATAATTGTTTAATTAAAAAAAGGGCACTTTACCTCGATAAATAAATTTTTGCATTTATATGTTTACTAGAAAATAGGTAAAAAAACTGCCAATTGAAAAAAGGAAGTTTACTCTAAGACCACTTCTCATTCAATTACAATGTTTGTAATTTGTTCGAATATGGGCAACTGTATCCGTAAAAATGATTATTTTTTGGCAAATTTGACAACCGATTTGTAGTTTAAAGACACATAATTTGTCCAATTTTCTTCGAAAATCTTATGTTTCTTACCTCATTTGTTGCATTATTAGTAGAAAAAGTCTTAAATCCAAAAATTCAAATTTTTTTTTGAGATTAGGAATTAATGTTAATATATATATATTAACTAAAAAAAGCAATCAACTTCACAATTAGATCAGCTCTCATAAATCTTTTGGATTAATTTCCCTCTTCTAATTGTTTTTGATGTGAATAATTAGCTTCTGAAGTTTTGGAACAATTATTGGAAACATACTGTATTTTTAAAGTTATATCCAATCTTCGCTGTTCTAATTATTAAAGTGATTGCTATATTTCCATTTAGAAAGATTTCATAAATAAAGTGCAAATACTCACTTCAAATTCTATAAAGAACTATTGTCGAAGATTATTATAAAATATGACGGCAGCCAAGGGATAAGGCCCTATAAATATAAAGAGATTAAAATTGATTGCTTATGTTTGAAGAACACAAAAACCATTGCATTGATCTTTGTAAAACCTTTACCATTGGATTCAGAGTATATTTGGTAAATAAGTATGGTAAGTTATTTCTTGAAAATAAGATTGCATTTTTCAGTAATAGCAATCTAAACTTTCCTTCTACAATCTAAACTTACGTTTATTTATTAAACTTTGAAAATTAACATGGACAAGTCAAATGAAATTATAAATATACTCTCCATGGACAAAACTCCCTTATGTGCAAGTTCAATATATAAGAATCAAGTTATACAGTCCTTTGGGAACCAGTTCAATCAAATACTTTTGTATGGACTATATTATAGAACTTCCGTAAAGCTCCAATTGGGTTTGGAAAATGATACCAATTATCAAAATATTCTGCCGAGAATTGTAAAATCGGTTGGTAAAATTCAAATATCAACCAAATCTTTTACACAAGGTCCATAAGAGGTCATTTTGTGCAGTCGAATACATTGACACCTAAACGTGTGTTTTACAATAAAAATAAGGCTGTACATCAAACAAAATTGCTAAAATCAGAACAAATTAGCAATAATAACTCTAGAAAGCGACCACAAGGTTCCGTTCCATAAAAAGAAATAAACAAGAATTTTGACATTAGTTTATTGAAATGATTTTACCCATAAACTGACTTTACATTACATCTGTATGTGCTCCTCCATTGTCCATTTATCAATCGTCAAGTGAGTGTGTTCAGACATTCTCTTCCATGTTGAAGGATCAAAATCGAAAAATTAAAAAAAAAAAAAACACTCTCTGACAGCAGTTTTCAGCTCAACATCCTTAGTCGCAAGTAGGATATTGAATACTCCCTTGCGTCTGTCATTTTAACTATACTGCACATACTAACATTTCCGTCATACTGCTTTAAAAAACAGCTGTTTTCAATACATGCATTGAGATGCTAAAGTTGTTATTTTTAGTCGTAGGACCTTAAAACATCAGCTGGGGTTGAGGTCATCAGCTGTTACTTCATTTATACGAATTAATAAAATTAACGATTATAAAGCAACCATAAAAACAACCGATACTCTCGATTGTAAATAACCGATCAAACAGCTGTTACCATCGATTTGAAGGTAGATAGATTATAATATTTTAGTTTTTGTGAAATTGTTTTCTTATATTAATTACAGTGTAACGAAAAATATAGTTCATCACTTGGACCAAAAGAAGCTTTTCGATCTTCGCTCATTTCCCGAACTTGATAAACTTGAGAAGTTAAATTTGAGCTTTTATCGATTGGTCCTAGTGATGAAATATACTATTTCGCTGAACGTGTGAAAATAACATTAACTTTTAACAAATCTAGTACATTGTTGAATGAATGAAAGCAGCTGGTTAAACATTCTACATTTAAAATCACCTGTAAAACCCATAGGAAGGTTTCGATTGCCAATATGTAGTAGGCCTAACCAGAATTACGTTTAATTTCAGATAAATAAAGCAAGGAAAGTAAATAATTATCGTTGAGTATGACTATTATTTAATTACAAATGGTTGGAAAATTTCAAAATAACAGTTTAATATGGTTTTTTAATAGTTTATCTGTGGTATATTCTTATTTGAGCTTAAAAATACAAAATAAATTTGCATTATTTCAAGTTACTGCATGCATACAAACTGTTACATAGTAAGACTGACAGCGGGTTACCGGGTTGATTGAGGAGGGGGGGGGACAGCCGGTTTATTTGTCTATCGTTAGAAGATGCTTCGTCAAACTCCAGGGGTTTAAGTGCATTCCTGACTTTATTTTATTGCATGTGTTTAATAATAACATCTCAACAGTAGTAATGTTATGGAATGACATTTATATTTGTCTTCTATCACTACTGTTTTCATTACACTAAACATATATTTAGATTGACTTCTCTCTGCTGCATTTCTCGAATACATAAATCTAGAACGAAGCCTAGTTTTAAAGTTTGACACTGGATATTATAAGAAATATTTGGGAGTTAAGGTCGTGAAAATTGAGAGGGTGAAAAGTGATTTTGTTGATTCAAAGAAATGTCAAAATGTTTTGACATTTCAACATGAGATGGCTCCAAAATTTATTATATTAAAATTACTTTTTGATCGTAGTTAAAATAGGTATAATTTCAAAATTATGAACCTTCTTATAAAATCTATCACTTTTTATAAAATTATATTTTTGTATTTGAATGTAATGTCGAAACTGATTTCGGATTTCATATTGGTTTTTAACGCGATTGTAAAATCTATTTCTAGTTATCACATCAACCATTTGTGCCTCGTGTCGATTTTATTTCACTTTTAAAGATTTGTCGAAACAATTTTCATAAAATGTTTTAAAATATAAACAAATACAATATAGACGGAAATTCCAAAAGCTAAAGTTACTATATCAGACAACTTCCTTAGTTCTGTGTATACGTTAAACACATTTTAATAAAATGTGTAATTGTTTAAAGTGTTCATGATATATTTATCAAGGCCTAAACTGTTTCTTAGGTCTAGAGATTCAGGGCATATATTTTACGTTAGGCGTGTTGTAATAATGGTATAAGTAAAAGTAATAATAAAGGCTTATCCTATTATCTTCAGTTTGTTTAGTCACTGAGACAATTTCCACGATATTCTGGTTTTCATAGGAAAATTTAAATGACCACAGACGGGTTCACTTCATTATTTTCAAACTTAATTCACGAAATTTTAGACCAAAATGTTGTTACTTTTTGTACAACAAAGTTAAATTTTTTTAAACGCAAAACTTTTTATTAGTATGGTTGTAGTAGTCTAATATTTTTATTAAATAGTATATTTCATCACTAGGACCAAAAGTGAAGTTTTTCGATACAAGCTCAAGTTCCATGAGCGAGGATCGAAAAGCTTTATTTGGTCCTAGTGATGAACTATATTTTTCGTTATACTGCAAATAATATAAGAAAACAATTTCACAAAAACTAAAATGTTATAAAATCTATAGTAACAGCTGTTTTAACGGTTATTTACAACTGAGAGTATTGGTTGTTTTTATAGATGCTTTACAATCGTTAATTAATTCGTATAAACGAAGTAACGGCTGATGACCTCGACCTCAGCTGATGTTTTTAGGTCCAGTATGACGAAAAAGTTTTTTTTCCCAATCTAACGAAATTGTATTAGCCAAAATAATCTTAAAATTTGACTTTGGTTGTTAGCCGATTTTACAAATTGTGTAAGTGATGCACATTATTTGTTTGTTTCACTTCGGGAACTACATTTTGCAAGACAATAACCCTCTATAGTTGTCTTATTCTCTAGATAATCCAATTTTTTGAGCTTATTTGAGAAAAATGCAAATTATTTCTATTTGACGACATTCATAAGCTTCTTAATCTATGAACGATACAAATATCAGTTAACTGGGAAAATCAAAGTCATTTAGTAATCTTTCAATAGGCTTTATATCGAAGTTGGATATTATATCTCATAAATAAGAGATCGATAGTTTAAACAATGTCGATATATCCCCTCGCTGTGTTCTCTCGGGAGTCAGTAAACCCAATCCCGTGAGGATTGCAGCCTCTTGAATCACGGAGCTAGACTTGGAGGTAGCGTCCAAGGGAATTTTCTAGGAAAATTATATTCACTGGTTAATAGACAGATATGCGCCAAGTGATTTTAATCTAGAGGTCAAAATTTACACAACACATGAATATATCTATAAACAAATTTCGCAAAAATCCACAAAAAGCAAATTTAAAAAATCATCACCAGAAATGTGAGTCCGGTAGTTAGTAATTGAAAAAAGATGCTGTTTTTAAAAATAAAAAATTATTTGTTTAAAAAAAAGCCAAAACTTGCTTCGCTGGTTTGATTCGTAGTATTTGAAATAAATTGTGCTTTTATTGACGGTGGTCAAGGTATATTTTTGTTTTTGCCAATTACTCCTAAACCGCAATATTATTTTACATTTTTTTCACATTTCACTAAAGATTTAACGAAATCGGTTGAATGATTTTAAGAAATAACGCATGGCCGATTATATTATTTTTAACCTATATTTATATCACGAACCAGTATTTTCTGAGAGATGGGGTTTATGACCAATCAATTTATGTCTTTTGAGGAAAAATTTGATTAAAATAGATATACAGTATTAAGTAATTAAGAGTATATATACACACACACACTTTCCCAAAATTCCTAATAATAACAGAGCTGGAGAACATTTGCTGTATTTGTTGTAGTTTTATGTCTTGTATTTAACACACAATCACTTTTTTGTGTGTTGTGATTTTTTGGTAATTACAGTACTTCTTATTTTACTATGTAATCAACATAATTTCCGATAAAACAGGACATAAAACTAATAAGCAAATACAGCAAATGTTCTCCAGCTCTGTTATTATTAGGAATTTTGAGAAAGTGCCAATTTAAAAAAGTCTCCAATTTGACCAAATAATAACTTTCTATTATAACAATTGGGGGTTACCAATTAAAAAATCAAATCCCTATTTTTAATCACATTAGCACGTTTTTAAACATTGATTTCCATGTCTTTTTAGAACCTAAAAAAAATAAGGGGAGTTCCCTATTAAAACTTAATTGTACCCTCAACGGTTCAAAAGTTAACTATTGTAACATTTTAGGAGGGAATACTTATTTGTAGGCCTATCAAATATTTGATTTTTTGAAATAACAGTGCCTGTAATCCCTAAACGGCTAAAGATTTTTAAAAGTACCCAAGATTAAAACATTCTTAAAATATTGTTGTACACCTGATAAAATCATAAAATGCAGGGTGTTTCATAACAAATTTAGTTGGCCGCCATATTGGAAAATTAATTTTAACAATTTGGCAAATTTTAACGTTTTACAAAATGGATTTTTAAACTTTATTGAAGAGAAAGGTAGTTCCTCCATTTAAAGTACTCCGTCATATTTACAATTCAAAAGTTAGCTATTGTAACATTTTAGGTGGGACACCCAAACTTAGTACCTAAACCCAAAATTTGAATTATCACCCAATTTAAAAACGATCCAAGACTTTACCAAAATATACCCAAACTTCAAATTTAATGAAAATAAGTTCAAGCTTTTGGGTTATGCACATACAACAATTTATATAAATGTATATCTTTCTAAATATCAATTTTTTGACTTATTTTTCAAAACGAACACACCTTTTTGACATATCGTGTAACTTCCTTATACTACATACGAGTATATTGAGTAGACAAAGTAAATTTCATTTTATGTAGATTGACATTATCATCTACGACAATAGTTGTGGGAGTTATCTAAAGTAACAGAACTTTATCCGTATAACCTACAAATTAGACCAAAAAACCATAATTTTTACAATCTGATTTCATTCGAGTTTTTTATTTATAAAACACACATGTATGAGAAAATTCCAAATCCATTTCACTATGTATTAAATATCGAAATGGAGAACAGCCGGTTGAATGAAAATATTTATTTTATTTTTTAACAATTATTAGTAAAATCAAAACCTAGTTTTCCCTTCCGTACACAGCCAATATAAAAGTATCTGATTGAACTCGTCCCCAAAGGACGGTATAACTTGATACAGACTGGATTATTTATATTGAACTTACACACAGGGGAGTCTTGTCCATGGAGTGTATATTTAAAATAATTGTATTTGCCTTGTCAGTGTTGTGAATCAAAGTTTAAATAAAAGTGAGGTTAGGTTTTAGAAATAAACTTTAAAATGGAAGCATTGTTACTTATAGGTTAGAGATATTAACTGCAAAATAAAATCGTGTAGGCCAGAACATATGTATATAATCAGTATCAGTATTTGATTAAATATACTGAATCCAATATAAGAAGGTTTTATAAAATGGAATAGTTTTTTGCGATCTTCAAACATAAATAATAAATGTTTATTCTTTACGTTTATTCAGACTATTACGCTAATTTTTCATAATATTAATTGAAAGTATTTTTTTAAATGTATTTTTAGGTTAATATTCACTCTTTAATTAAATCTAACCAATTTAAAAATAATAATAATAATGTAACAGCAGATATTTCTTGTTGAAACTCCATATTCAAGGATAAAATAAAGCAATAAAGTTTAAAGTTTCAAAATATTCAAATTATAGCAAATGTAACCATTCTGACAACTACAACATCGATTGAAGTGATCTTTAAGTATAAGATGTGAAGAACTTATTTTTATCTTTTATCAATGTTGTAGAAAATCCAACCACCTTTTTCTGAAAAATCAGTAATCGCAGATATTTACTACATTAAAAAAAAATTAGTTATATCGTGAGTGATTAAAATGGTTTCTAATAATAGATATTAATAAAGATTGTGAAGATAATATAACTCTTTTCAACATTATAATTCATTCTATGGACTATAACAGACATGATTTTCTGCAATAAACTGCGAGTTTCTATCAATTCTTTCCTGGCATACTGATGATATAATCTCCCTACAGTTGAAGCACCGCGTGATTACGTCACTCATCAATGTACACGCCACAACACAACACTAAAGCTTAGAGTAGGCTTAACAGTGACATAGACTGACGGATTACTACATCAGTCCTATTCCAGGCATTCCAGAAATATCCCCCAACACTCCTAATACTTGTTTGTACAACTTCAAGACAGATAAATTACAGCGACATGAGATTTCCCGGCAGTGGAAACAAAACAACACACGTTGTGCAGTTTATTTTCTGATCTTATAGATTATTTGGAAATTTACCTGTTCTAAATAGCTGTTATTTTGAAATTTTAATTTGTTTGGTAACAAACTTGTCCACCAATCAAACTTGAATGACATTCAACTAAATTTCGATCTCTACAGATATATTATACATATATTTTTTAATATTTGAAAGTACTTAGGGCCTATACAAACTATTTTAAGTACGATTTTCTCCCGTTACTCCTCTCTATTTTTTATTTTGTTAGGTTGGCACGTTTCGCTTTTATGAAGATTTCACAAGTTGGACAAAATTAGTTGTGTGCGTTTTAGAAGAAAAAAGAAAAATATCTCCTGTTTAAATGTTGGTCCATTTATAATTAATAAGCGGATTTTTGTGCTTAATAATAATAACAACACTTTGTGAACGGCCTTTTCAGTCTGTTATGTGCGGTAATGTGTCATAGAAACCATAATTCCTTATCATATTTACCCCCCCCCCTTCACCCATGATGCTGAATCATCACCGTAACTTTATAGATGATCATATTATTACTGAACATCTAAAATAATTATAAATTTCAAATTTACAGAATTATTTTTCTGGTTAAAGAATTTTAAATATCGCCTAAAACCAATTTTAATTTGGTTGACTTTTTATTATTATTTATTTGAAAGAAACAATCTGTCGTGCACCTGCCTAAAGACTTCTCAGAAATGTAAATGCAGAAATAATAAGTAAAAACAATCTTGTGCAATGTTTAGATAAAGCCATTGTAAACAAACGTTTTAAAATAATTTGGGAAAAACCGGACAAAAATTGGCTACTTGCTAACAAATAATTTTAGACTATTTATGAATAACATAAAACTAAATCGAAGTCAGAAGGACGTTTTCCTCGACAACAAGACATGGAGTAAAGCCAAATTAAAATTAAATATGTTAAAGAGTTCATAAATTATCCGAGTCTAATAGTGTGTTGGACAATACAGCTGTGCGGGAAATTGCATCATTTCCTCATTCAATTTATCCGCATTAGCCTTTCAAACTTACAGATTCTATAAAAACACGCACACGTCCACAAAACCCCGCCTTTTTTATAATTTACATATTTTCCATGTAGTCTTGGTTTAAATCCCTCACTTTCATCTTTCCTATTAATGATCTTGTCTTGTTCTCTTACAAACCCTGACGCAATAAGAGAGCGAGGGTCTTTATTTTAATTTCTTTTCTTTTTTTTTGTATGACGATTATGACTGAGAGGTTTTTTCTTTAAACAACAACACAAAAAAGCTCATATCGTGCATCCAGGACAGACATTTGTGTACTAGAATGTGTGATAAGAAGCTGTATGATGTCATGATAAACAAATAAAGTACATTTTAGATTCAACTTGTCCAGAAATTTGCAGTTTTACGACATAATCTCTGATTAGAATTGAATTGAGTTAAAGAAGAAATAAACCTTTTTCTTCTCTTTTAGAAACGGAACCTTAAATTGTTTCTGATATTTGTAAATACACTTATATGATGCAACCGCCCCTCTATGCACTTGTCGTCGAACGTGTATGTATTATGAACAAATAAAGTTATTTGATAATATTTACTGTGTATATTTGAAAGCCGAGTTCTAATTTAACATCCGATTGTTATTGTATATAAGTACAACAACCTCCTTATGTACTTCTGTACATCCCTAACAACCCAAAAGAAACTTAATAGTTTTATTGAATAATTTTGATGAAACTTGTACCATTCATGTTTTTCAAGGCTCTGAAAACAATCATTGATACGTAAATGGATTGCCAGATCAACTTCCTTTACAAAATAATGTGATGTTTATTTTATGAGGTAACAAAAGCCATTAAAAAAATATGTTTTAACAAAAGCACAATGTTGTAATTTTATAGAATGGTTAATGTTGGTGAAAAATAAATATGAGACAAAATTGAATGGAGCTGCTGAATCGTTACCATGGAGACGGAAGAGTATAATGTATCACTTTACTCTCAAAGGATCAGTTTGAAATATTAAAGTCCTGCTCATCTATGTCAAGGTGATAATATTGTTTTCTTATAGCCTTTAAAAATGTCACTCTATCGAAATTTGTAGGACTTTTGGTTGTGGAAACATTACAAATTCAGTTCAATATAAAATACGGTGTTTTTAATACAACATTATATCAGTTTTCAGAACAATGCTCTCAGCTTTAAGTATACGTTTGTCAAAGTATTAGGACATTTTTGTGTTCCTACAGAATTTGTTAAATTGTTAAGTGCAAACATGAGATACCTACAAACAATTCGCGTGACGTAACTAGATTTGTAGATCGGATCATAATCCAAATTATTTACGATTTTCCAAGAAAGAAGTTATATAATAGTAACATTGAAATAACCATCGATTCTATCTTAAACATTGAATACTTCTTGAATAAGATTCGTATATATTTGCAAAAAATATACGAAGATGTATTTACATGATTGATTTCTTTTTCACTTTTACTTAAAAGCCTGAAAGGAATATAGGGTAAGTGTGGTACGTGGTAATCGCAGAACATTTTGACCTCAGTTTTTTTTTACTGATCTTGACTTTTTATGTCACCAGTAAACAGAAAAAATGATTTTGGACGTCGTCGTTGTTGTCTGTACGTAAAACGCTAGCGGCTACAAACATTAAGATGTGATGCAGGGGATTATAGTATGCCTAAATGGAACCCTATTGAAATTCAAAAAAATTAATTGATACTGTAAAAATGGCGAATATTTTAAACAGTTTATTTTATATCTCATATATTATTTAATTTATAACACAGTCTGTTAGTACCGAGACATTGAGACGAGCGACGCGAGTGAACACACACATATATGAGAGTATATAGATACATTTGTTGTAATTCAGTACAATGTAAGTGTTTGTTAATAAATATATTGTAATTTACATACTAAACTAAAAATTGGGGCCTCTTTTAAGTTGAACACCCTGTATATGTACACATATACGGAAACCGTTAGGTTCAAGAAGTCGACTTCAAGAAATTAGTGATATACACAATTTCGAGGTTCAGAAAGCTGTGTAATATCTGTTTTGTGACGCGCCAGATTACGTAACAAAATGTTTATAAATTTAAATGATCCGCCATTCATAAAGTGAGATCTTCAAGGCATTACAGTCATTGTAACATTAAGATTTTATGACATACAAAAATTAGTAAAAGTCGATGTTGAAGAAAAAGGGGAAATATTATGAAGAAGAAGAAGAAACAATATATATTCTGTATAATAATTACTTAATTGCTATGTAATTAACGTTTGTTAATAAAATTTTTTTTTAAGTTGTAGAATAAACGTCGAAACTCATTCCAAAGAATAATTTAACAAAGAAATAATAATGTACAATGGTTATAAATATTAAACATAATATAATAATAATGAAGCAATAACATAAAACAGCCATATCTTTGTTTTCGTGTTCCTGGTAAAATAGCGAATCATCTGTAAACCGACACAAATGTTAGTATGGATAGAGAGGGATAAAATAGGGGATCAAGGACATAGCCTTGAGAAAGTCCAAAGATACGTTGTTGTACTCCATCTATGAAGATGTAAAAATTCTCTTTGTTAATTAGGATCTATCTGATTGTATGTAATCCGGTGACAGTGGCGTTTGGCTTTGTCAAGAAGGCCTCCCAACTTTTGTTAATTTAGGATTTAGACGGGATGAAATTTTATCGACCAGTTTAGTTATTTACTCCGAAGCCAAATTGTACATTCCTAATTATTGGTATAATAGATATTCAGTGTGGATTTTGGAACTCTTTCAAAAGCTTTTGAGAGGTTTTTAGAAGTGATAGGTTTTTACCTGGTTTCAGGATCATTATTTTGCAGTTTTCCTAGGAGCATAAAAATGTTGAGGTTCTAAAGTGTGAGAAATATGATTGTGGTGTGATTGTAACAATTTATGTATTTTGATATCTTCAGGACAAGTGCTTTCGTACTGATAAAGTAGTTACGGTAATTAAGGTATTTATGATTTTCAAATGTAGGCTTGAAATTTGGTAAGGCAGGAAGAAAACCAATAAACGAATTTTGAACGTAGGCACTAACTTCAGTTGTCCTGTTCCTGCTTGGGGAGTGATAATCATTTTCATTATTTCTCTAATATATCTTTGCACGCCAAATTTGAACAAAATAATGTATAAATTTGAAGAAAGTTTTTATTTTCTTCCTTTTCTGTATCAAAATATTTAAATAACGCTAATTTTTATTTGTTCAATATCTCTTCCGCCTAATAAAAGAATTTCAAGAATATTATTGGAAAAATTCAATCTTGTAAGTTAAAGGGAAGTGTACTTTATTATTTGGTAACAAATTAAAAAATCTACTTCAGTTTGATGATGATATTAACAAAGTATGGAAGCCAAATAAAGCTGAATAAATATATGAAATTAAAATGTGGAGCCAGCAGGAAATAAGCCTATTAAACTGTTATTGGATTAGGCTTAACTGTTGCACTGCTCCCCTTTTCTTATAATAGAAAAAGTTTTGTTTCTATTGCATCATAAAATAAAACTAAACTGCACTCGCTTCACTATGTCTAAAACAGTGACACTAATAACGGCATATAAATAAACCTCGTCAATGTCTAACTGATGGAAGTGGCGCTCTGTTACAATTTATTGTGCTTTTAGTGATGGCGCCACAGGTTCATTTTTGTTGTTTTGCTCAATATTTTATAACAGTCTCTTAGCCGTTTTTGTTAACCGATAACTCATGGACCTTAATTGTTAGAGCGATGTGGTCGATATGTTTTATTTGGTCCTTAGAGGCTAAGGAAAAAACACGAAACGTTTATGCTACACACTTGAGAAAAATTTAGTTGTAATTGTTATAGCGGTCTTTATAAAATTGTAATTTTGGTTGTTTTTTTAATGGAAGTTACCTATACATTTTTTTAGATATCAAAAAAATTGAGAAAAACTTCTTTATATATGGATACATACCTAATTTTATTAAAATCTGTTCATCCATTTCGAATGTAGAGCACGGACATACGACAGGCGCTAAACCATTTTTGGACTCAAGAGATCTTAAAACGGCTTGAAGGAAAACATAGATTTTTGAACCATCACATAAAGTCCTACGTTTATGTGGGAAAGTAAAAAGTAAAAAAAAAAAGGAATCACGTTTTCTTGCCAAATATAAAAGAAACAAAGTTTACACTAGACTAAACCATAGAGGTTATGTGTATTACCTGTTATCAACTAACTCCCACAAAACCGTAAGCTTTGAATGCAATTGATTTCGTCGCTGAATGCAACGTTTGTATTGTAGTTGAACTTGTTTAAATAAAACCAACCGCTGAATGCAAGGATAAATCCAAATATAGTCAGGTGATGTAACAAATGGACTGTAAACACGCAAATTTTGATCTTTAATTGTCAATTTATTAATACTTTTGCTATATTAACACTTTCTCTTAACTATTCTAGTTAACACACCCCCACCACACACGCACGAAAGTAATAATTTATTTGTTACGTGAGAAACCTTACTAAAGGTTTTAGAGTGGTTTGACTAGCATGAACTGGGATTGATTCTCATTTCCAGAACGAAATTTCAGGGTTCGTTTTATTTTTGTATCCTTGTGTACCATTGTCCAAAAAGTTCTGTAATTTTTAAATCGCGAACTTATAAATATAAAACAAGTCGATGGGCGCCATCCATCCAGTTCATTATACACTGTATTACAGGCAGATCCTCTAAAGGTAATGACCAAAAGTTGTATTCTTTGGCCTTGAAGGAAATATTTGGCCTTGTATTGGTAAATCAAGAGGTATTACCCAGTAAAACAGTTGTTACAGAGGTTTTCTGTATTACGTAAACTGTGTACATCACTGCTTTATTGAACTTTCTAGCCTCTAACGGGCCTCGGAGATGTATAAACTATAAATTTCCCAACATTTTTATGTTTTAAGCGAGAATCTTATCTCAAATTGATTAAATCAAAACTACTACGAGTTAAATTTAAAGGGGGTAGTTTTTTTTTAGAAATTTTTTTTTTTTTATAACCGTATATTTTTATTTAATTTGTAATATTTATGTAATTGAATTTCACATCTAAGCTGAGATCGAATACGACAGTGATTTTTAAGTAGACTTTTTAAAATAACTGTAAACTCTAGCATTGGTCAAATCAACAAACCTGTGGGTGATGTCTCTATTTATTTCTCTTCTAATATCATTTCGATTTTGATGAAATTTGGTTTGTATTGCAATAAAAATAATATAGACGAAAATTGCAAAAGGTTTAAAAACTTACAATATATCAGACGAATTTTTCTAGTTTTAGTTCTGAACTCTCATTAAACTGGTTTTCATGAAATAAATTATAAGCAGACATCGTTTATCATGGTCCAAATCCACAAAGTTACTTAATTGTACAAAGTCCATAATATACTTAACAAAACCTAAATAGTTTAAATAGATTATGAGAAATTGTGTTACGTTACCACTGTAATAAGACATCAAATAAAAAATTATAGAGTAAAGTATATCTGTCACAATTTTCGCAAGTGTCTGGTTAAGGTGATGGTTATGGTGTGGCGACATTCGGATTCATTTCATTATTTCCCAACTTACTAACAAAAACTAATTTGATTTGACTAACGTTTAGTCATTGGTTTTGACATATTAATAAAATTTGATCGAAAATAGTGTTGTTTATATTGTCGTATGATTTGGATAAGGTTAAAAATTAGTGTAGTTAGCCAGAAATAGAAAAAAAAATTGGGAGTTTATTATTGAGTTTATTTACTGTTTAAAATGGTCGTAAACCATTTTATTATTTTAACAATATTTTCTACGAACAATTTTTTTTAACGTTTCGATCAAAACTTTGAAAATCGGACATGTTTTATAACCAATTTTAGCCGATTTTATATATTGTATTTATTACACTTGAAAATCACATATTTAATACATAATTGTAGTTTTTATTCTATAGACACACAACAATGGAGTTTTTATAGAAACACTTCTGACGGCTTTCATTATCTACGTTTCTTCTATGAATTAGAATACTTATATTACTTAACGGGGAAATTTATTTTGTAACCATTTTGTTGTCTTTGAATGAGAATCACTTTATACCGAAGCTGGATAATATGTTTCGAGCAAGATAATTAAATGATACCATTGTTAGCTCAGGAGTCAATGAAACCAATCCCATATTGTATTGCATTATGGCACTAAACTGAACCTGGGACATGCAGCACCAGCCGATAGCAATTCAGATAAAATTTTATTTACCAATGATACGCGAAAAATTGCTATGAATTGAGCGAGCAATTTTGAAATGTTTAGTATAATTATTGTATCTGTGATTTTTCTTTAAATATTTATAGTTTTCCTTAAGTAAATAAGTTATTTTTAAAAGTTCAACATTTAATGTTGATTCAAGACTCTTGGAGTAACACAATAAATTACTGCTTGCGATCTTAAAATAAATTTTTGTCTTTTTAATATAAAATATCGTGTTTCTGGAGATAAATCAACTGTTTCACTTGTTTGAAAGAACATTCCATATTTTACAGACGTTTTATATTTTATATTCCATTTGTAGATTTAGTAAATCGGATAAATCATTTACCAAAAGTAGGGAAGGTAATCTTTAACCTTGTCATTAATTACGACTGGAAAAAATAAAGTATTTTTGTACTGATATTCTTCATTTCCTTAAAATTGCCGTGCTTTTCATTAAGAGGCGCTAGTGTAAACAATCTCAATGATATTAATTTAATGTTGAGTTGAACTTATTCTTGCAGTATGTTCTGTGCAGCGTACATTACAGCTGGTTATACATTAGGACAGATTGAGGTCAAACAAAATGCAGTTGATAATGATAATGATATAATGCTTCGTTGTATATGGAGGCTGTTCAATTGTATGATATCGGACTTATAATTTTGATAGCACTAATTTTTATCAAATCTGTATGTTTCGCGGTTAAAGTTATCTTAATGATATCTCCCATTTTTTGAGTACACAAGAGTTCTAATTTTATTATTTGTTGCATATATTGAGCATAAGTATGTTATTTACAAGATCTGTGGGGTTTTTAACACCATATTAGGCAACATGCACAACCTCCTACTGTTTTAACCCTTAAGTACTATATGCTCAAATACTCACTTAAATACTATACAACGTCTGTCAGACGTCATTTTTTTTTTTTTTTATATTAAGTTTAAGTTTTTTGTAAAAAAGTTTTTTTACTTTATTTAAGTTAAATGGTAATATGAAAACAAAAAAAAATCAAAACTGTTTCGTTTTGATTAAAAATTGCCCATCACTGCCCTATATTAAAAAAAGTTACAAAATATTGGGTTGGATTTTTTAATTTTATTTTGAAATTATAAAGGTTGTAATATATAAAGCTAAAAAGTTTTTACATTGAGGAAGATAAGTTTTATAGTGAATATGAACGCTTTTGGCTTTGGTCTTGTTCATTATGAACAAAAACAAAACAAAAATATTTATCTTTTTTTTGCTGCTTTTGATCACCAGAAATAGGGAAAGTAAGTACTAATACATTTAAATTATGAACGAAAATTATTTTACTTAGATAAATTAAACAGTAAACTAATATAATTATTAAAATTTAGTTATAAGAGGGTTTCTAGTCTGGCATTGATATCGGGTCTGGCGCTTACTAGTCCACGTCAACCAGACGTCACCATTACAAGTGCAAAATAACCTAACTACTAAACCACGTCTGTCAGACGGAAATTCACTATAACGAACAAACAAAGATGAGTAGAGTGGACCAACTTTCTCTGGTCAAAGACCTTGACTCAACTTAGAGGTAAACGGCCGGACCGGTTCCTAGGGGATGGGGGAGGGGGAGAGAATTGAAAGTAAAAATTGGCACCGTCTGTGAGACGTCAGTATAGTAGTTAAGGGATATACTATACTATATGAAACTTATCCTTTGTTAGAATCCCAAAAAAGATGTGGAGAGCGCATCTGTGGCGGTAGAGGGAGTGAGGGACACACAGAGTGGCGTGACAGGTTTTTGTTTTTAGAATTTTAAAACCAGAAAAATAATTGCAGGCTAAAGTAATTAATTGGGAAAGGGGTCATGGGAAACGGGGTGTTGTAAAACAATGGAGATCGTATGAATTTATAGTTGTCTGTTAATAAAACGTGTTGTCGGTTCGGACAATCCCAAATACTTAACAGGTTAATTAAGTTAAGTTTTTATCAACTTATAATTATTCTAAATAATATTACAATTAATAACTCATAAAATCTGGCTGGGATTCAGTATCAGTTTGGTGAGATTATACGATAGGTTTGGAGGTTTGTCCGGCAATGACGTTTTGGCCAAATCCGGACAATCATATGATAACGTCGGAAACACTCCCGTCAAATGTAACGAAGTATCCCTATGAGTAACAGCACGTCACGTGGTGACACGTAGGTAAGCAAACTCCTTTTTTTTAACAAAAGCGCAATTTTGCGATATATTAGAATTAATTTTCCTTTCTTAATATTTTATTAAAGTAAATTAAACAGAGAATGTAATGGAGCTGCTGAATGGTTGCTATGGAGACGGAAGAGTAATGAATAATATATCACTTTTCAGAAGCAGCATATAGCCTCTCGAAGGATGATTTTGAAATATTAAAATCCTACTTTTTTTTTAATACTATTTTCCTATAGTTAAGTATATTATCTTTTTTATTTAGTTTCATTTATGTTTAGGTTTGATGATTTGATATACAATATATTTATGTATAAAATACTGTAAGTATTGGATGTTATAAATTTGTCTAGAGTAACATTTTCCGTTTAAAATATATTTTATATTAAAGTATACACTCATACAATTTTCGAAATGCTACAAAATATGCTGACAAGATTGTAAACCAAATTAATAACGGATTTGGTTTGAGATTTCCTTAATGGAAACACAGATAATTGGGGTAATTTGACAGTTTATTTTGCTCACTATATTTATATAAAATCTCCTTTTATACGAATATATTACATACAAATGCGTGATGGTAAACTCACAAGAAGTCACGATTTTTGACAAATTCGTTAAACGTAAAAATCTGTAGTAAATACTAATATTCTGACAAATTATTTGGCGACACCATCATGCTACTTACCCAGCCCCATCATACAATATCATACAGGTAGAAACTTTAAATGTAATGACGAAAAGTTGATTTATTGAGTCTTGAAGGAAATATTTATTGATTTCTTACTACAGGTTAGATTTGTTTAAAACAGTTGTTACACAGGTTTAATGAACCTTTTTATTTTGTATATCATTAATGTCTAGACGTTGATTGGGCCCTAACGGATCTCGTAGATACGTATGTATTAAACAGTCTCAACTCACTTCTCTCGTAGCGGTCCTTGAAGTTGTACTTGTGTGAAGAACCCTCCGCTCGCTACGCTCGTGTTGCTGAGTCGATTCTGCTGGAGCTCGTAACATTTTACTATTTGTTATTGGGAGATCGAGTTAGAAACAGGAGGTCTGTCATTTTTTGACTGGAAATTTCCTATTTGTCCTCGTATAGCTGTGAGGTCGGTATCATTACGTGCAAAATTGAAATAAGTATTATTTGTATTTAATTTAATGTGTTATACATTAATACATACGAGCTAAGAAGAAAAAAAGTTTAAAATGGGCATCATTTTAATATTTTTAATTCGATATTTCTTAATTTCCATAGCGTTTTATACGAGGGCACTATACTCTCATTTATACCGAATTTCTTGTTCCTATCTTAATTTTTGTGGACTCTATCATGTATAGACTACAACAACGAAAGACGGATGGCATGTCGCAAATCCCTTACGGCTATTTAATTTTTTTTCGTAGATAGCGCTTCTGTACTCACCCTATCATCTTCTTGTTCTTAGTTCTTCCTCCCAACTCCTCGTGTTCTACACCCCCCCCCCATATACTTTAACATACTCCTACCATCTTTTCATTTAATTTAATTTGTTCATTTACTTCCATTGTTGTTGTACAAATATTATTTGAGTCTGAGTCGCTTATCTAAAAATTAATGAAATGAAACAAATATACGGACACTACCTAAACTTATAAATACATAAATTACACACTTACACTAACACAAAATAGGGCCAAGAAAAATACAATGGTCATAGTCATAATCAAACAACAACAAAAATTAATATACAAAACAGAGCAGAAAACAATTCATCAATTTCCCAGTTATGGCTATGGAACTAGCTCACAGAACTGGGAGAACAAAAGTTGTCGTAGAGTGGTTTTAAATTTGCAAAAATTTCACTCCACCATTATTGACTCTGGGAGTTTGTTTTATTCCGGCTTGCGAGAGCAGCTTTCTAAAAACATTAATCTTTGTAAAACTAAACATTACACATGATTCCGCAAAAAAATCTGTTCCTTTGGTATTGTGATTATAAATGCTTTTATTACATTTCATTTTTGTGTACAATGGTTTCATAAATATATAAATTTGGGAATGGTTATATATTGTAAGTCATTGAATACTTCCCTGCAGGATTCCATACTCTTTAACACACAACTAAAACAGTTCATTTAAACCCACAGGGGATCATCTGTAGTGACTACGGTCGTTACAATCTTGAAGGATCGTAGACAACTTCGTTCGCTTTCATCTTTCCTATTACATCTCTCTTGACCAACTATTGTTCTTTTCAGACCCTGGCGCTATTACAGTTCCGAAGGCTAGGGGTCTTAATGTTACATGATATTCTTCCTCTTTTCATTAGACAATGATGGCTGAAAAAATCGAATTGAAAATTTCAAAATGACGGTAATTTTAAACATCTTTATGTTCATATCTCTTGTTATTCAAAATAGATAACAAACTTTAATTGTAGCAACACTACAGTTCTACGATGACAAATAGCGAAGTTATTGTCAAAAATGTAATTTTGAACCCCCTGGCTCCCATGAAAATGTGATTTATTTATTTATTTTTTAAATGAAAATATTTATTTCACAAACAAAAACAAAAACAATAGTACACTTCAATAATACATATGAAAATGAAAATAATATCATACATATAAAACTTAAAAACTAAACTTCAGCAATAACTAGAAAAGAAACAAACTATAATTACTTACACGACAACAATTAAATGTAATGTAAATCATAGTTACGAAATGGAAAGGAACATAGCGAGTGGAGGTTTACGGCTTCGAGGCTCGCTTGACCCCAGGTAACGACACATTGAAGAGATTCTTGATCTAGCATATAATTTAATATTTCCTACAAGACTCAAGAAACCATATTTTGGGCGTTACGCTTAAAAGATCTGCTAGCATTACATTGTGTGATTGAGCTGGGTAATTACCATGATGGCCCACCAACGCGGTTATATCTTGGATGGAATAAAGTACACACCTATGAACAGTTTTGAAATTTATAAAAATTCTAAGCTACAAAATACCATTTTTAATAACTGAAGAATGACCACAGTACAACAGAGTCTACGGCGACTTGGATAGTGAAAATAATAAATTTTATAAACTTAAAATGTCAAAGAAATTCCTTAAAAAATCGAGTGTTCCGTATAGTTTTTTTTCACTTAAAATCTAAGCTCCCTAGGCTACAGCCTAAAATAGGCTACTGGTTTATAAAGTATGATTACTTCTAAGAATTATCTTATTTTAAAGAATATGTGAAAGCGGATGTTACATTTTTACTTTCCGACGTTTTATAGGGAAATTTATGTGATTGGTCGAAAAAATGGATGACAAGTTTTTGCGGATATGTCAGTTTTTTAATGCCCACTGAGCCCATAAAATGTTTTTTAGAATGATGTGTGTCCATGTTCTGTGTGTACTCTGCTGTGTAAACGCGTGGACAAATTTTTATCAAATGTGGTATGTGGACATATTTTGATATATCTCAATAGGTTTTTTAAATTTTGTTTGTGATTTAATTGTGTAATGCAAATTAAAAAAAACTTCTTGTCTTCGACAATGACAGTGTGATGTCGAAACTGCAGTCAGACGTATCTGAAAATAAGTGATTGTTTGAAGGTTAGTATATAATAGAATTATTGAAATTTGGAGTTAGAAACCATAAAAAACACAAAATTACGATTTTCTCAAATTTTACCCAAAAACCTAAACAAAAATCGTTGGTCGCCATCTCTTCAAAAATGCATGTTCCCAAGTTATCTGTAAAAACCTAAAAATCTACCATTTCCTTCAAAATTTAGTGAAATATGAAAATTAAGAAACCAATGTGCAAAATCGCAAGTATACCAAATATTACGCTCTAAGAATAACTGACTAAAAATGAAGATAAACTTTGTTATCACAAAAACTTGATTTCAATGAAAACTTGATTTCTTAAGCTGAGAACATGTTTAAGACACAAATGAAGGAAGAGTTTAAAACATTTAAATATATAAAAAAATATTTCCAACACTGCATCAGTGGTTAATATGTTGACTGGCAACTATTGAACTGACAATTTGGTTACGATTAGACTAAGTTATTTGGGACTGAGTTAGTGGGAAAGTTTGTTTATTGTTTTGTATCATTTATTTAGAAAGTAGCTTATTGGTATTTGAAAAAAATTATGTAGATAAAATCGTGTAGCTGAATAATTGTAGTTGTTTGTAAAAAAAATAAAATAAAAAAGTAAAACCTCCTATATTATTTTTTGTCTATTGTAAGAAACGATGCCATCGCCAGAAATAAGTCACAAACAATTTTTACAACAAGGCGAAATTAAGCAGTAAAGCTTAGGAATTGAATGATCTCAACTATTTCTGCAAAACCGTAAATTTTGAATGCAATTGATTTCGTCGCTGAATGCAACTTTTGTGTTGTAGTTGAACTTGTTTAAATAAAACCAACCGCTGAATTGCAAGGATAAGTCAAAGTATAGTCAGGTGATGTAACTAATGGACTGTAAACACGCGAGTTTTCATCCTCAACTGTCAATTTATTCAGACCTTTGTTTGTATTGAATGGTTAATATTGCTGTTAATTATTATCCTAATTGCAGTACACTATTAGATTGGTTTTATCTCCTGATATTTATTATATAGGTCAAACGAAGGATTACAATTATAATAATACATCTTGGAAGCTGGTTTTACACTCCTGGTACCTCAGTTTAATTTAAGTTTTATAATACTGGTCGATCCAATTGTGTTCTTATCGCGAGACTTAAAACTTGATTCGGTAAGAGAGCTCCAGACTTTCCCAAGTTCCGGTTTTCTTCCTATAGTACCTGCTCTTTCTGTGTGATGATTACACAAAATGCATTTCAAGCTGACGTGGATTAAACCGAAGGTATTTTAATATTTCTTGAAACTCTTAAATATGTATCTTCGTTTAGTTGCAACTTCTCAATTAGGTAACTACAAAGTGAGTTTATAATTATTTTGGTACAATGCCTTATAGAACTTTCTCCTTGATGTCGTTCTCCAACCGTTGAGGATATCTAATTTAACCCACCTTCTCCAGACAGTTCTTGTTATAGTTTTGCTTATTTTACAAGCAGGTTCTGACTCAAAAACTAAGAACCCTTTCTTTACCATTTCATCAACCAATCTGTTTTCCTTGATTCGTTTTTAACTTGGCACCAAATTCTTCACGGTTAGGGTTCTGGGAGCTTATCCCAGGTCTGGTGACATTACCACATTAAGAAAGAATTTTATGTTGTGTGAAATTATAACTTTTATAGCAGACTGGCTATTTGATTTAACGGTCAATGGCATATCTTCTTGCTAGGAACAGCTGTACATACTCCAGCATAGCCTTCTTTTCTGCCTGAAATACTGTAACATCGTTTCCGAAAGTTACGCTATTATTTGAAATATAAAATATCTTTTCAATAATCAAAACATTTTTAGACAACATCAACACCACACAGGAAACTAAAAACTGTATTTACAGCAATAAATGTAAATTTAGCAAGCATTATACTGGCGTGACTAAATGTAAGAATAATTGAGCACACAAAAAACACACGATAAGGCCTAATAGATAAATCGAAAATAGACTAACATATTTGGTTTGAACATCATAGATTTAATTGGGAAAATAACTAAACGGGAAATTTATTTTAATGAACTAAATATTATTTAATCGTTATTAATAAAGTTGGACAATCCTACACCTAAACCATTGTAGAGATAATGCCATTATGACTTTCGTCAATAAAACTAAATTAAAAACTTCTCTATTTAAAAAACCGAAATTTAGAACTTCAGTGGCAGCCATAACTGCTTGAAAATATGTTTTGCAAAAGCACTAATTCTGCAAATTTAACCTTTGGTTGTGTATCTCGACGACAGTAAATAATACAGACAACTAGCAATAGTAGACACACACACACACATACACACACACACACACACACACACACACACACATACATATATATATATATATATAATATTCTCAAAACCATACGTTAAAATTCAGGTTATCTCAAAATCGAATTTTATAAAGATGTAAGAACGTCATAATCGATTTTGTTCACCGATAACAAGAACTCACTGTTGAAACGGTTTCAACCTAAATTTAAACTTATAGAAATCATAAAGCAGTTCTGTTTTAGGGAAAGGATTCGATTGAAATAGTCCATGTGAAAAGAGAAAGTAAATCTACGAAATCTTGACAAAAAATATGAAGATTTTTCAATACGTTTAATACAAGTTGTGTGTAGAGGGTGGTGATTGATGTTGGAGGATATATGTCACTCTCAGAGCTTGGATTATAGAGCTGAAGGGTGAAATTGAAGGCTCTACAAGGCCAAGATTTAATGACATTTACAAAGAACGCCAAAGTAAATCAGTTATCGATTTAGAAATGTTTACCACTTCATTTCCATAATACTAATGTAGTCTATATTTGTCTATTCCTCGAAATTTGACAAAAAACATTTATAGATTAAGTATATCATATAAACAGTCCAGAATCTTTGCGTAAACTTCCCTCCTCCAAAAAAATATATTTTAAAAACGAAAAAACTAACCGTCGCAAAAAAATGTCATTTTTGTAATTGTCAATAAAAAGTGAAATCCACTGTCTTTAAAAAAGCTTCGCTTGTACCATAAACAAGATCTCAGACGGAGTCGCATTTGATTAAAATCAAGCTTTTAATAACTGTGCCCCCCCGCAATATTCATGATCGGTAATACTTTTTACTTGAGGTATCGCACACTCAAATTTTAATGAAATCTGTAGAACCGATCTTTAAAAAAATTAAACTTTATAACTCCATTGCCCATTTGTTTTTATTTTTATGAATAACTCAGGAATCGCTGAAATGGCTACCAATACGTTTTGTCTATTAACTTAGAGATTGTAACAAAACATTTCAACCTCCGTTTTTTTACAGATTTCACATTTCATACATTACGAAATCGAAAAAGTGATTTCGACGTGGCGTCCGTCAGTCGTCCCCTGTACAATGACGGTCATTAAAATTAAAATGGGAGCATGAAATTTGATAATAGGGAACTCAAGTTTATTATTATAAATAGACTCCCATCGAAATTCAAATAATCGAATTAAAAATGAAAAAATGGAGGCTTTTCATTTTTTTAAGAAATGACTGGAGGATGTTTTGCCTTTAAACAACAAGGGATAAAATACATAACAAGGCTGTGTAATGATTGTTAATATTCCATATATAATATAATATGTTGAGAAAATATGACAACCAAAACCAAGGAATGCTCACCTTTCCTAACCATAGCAGTAAATTATTGGCATTAATGGTGCTCATTTTACATATATATATATTTCATTGACCAGTTTGTTTAACAGAATATCTTATGGGGAATTTTAAAATGATGGCTTTAAAGTGAACACAAAGTGTTATTTAGGAAACTTTTAAACTGTAGGTTCTACACTATTTTATTTTTGGGTCCAAGAAGACAACGTAAGTTTTAAGCGATAGAAAAATTAGAGCGTTAATATAGGAAAATAAAGGTATAGAAACCTTTAATATATGTATATATATATATATATATATATATATATATATATGAATAAATGATGAAGTTGTCGAAATTTAAGTACAGTATACAATTTAGATTTTACTACGTATGGAATATGATAAAAATATATTCAAACAATTTAAAAATAATGGATGATATAAACAGTTTTCTTTAGTTGATTCTTATCTGTAGGTGTTATTAAGGCTGAAATTTTTCATCAGCTGCATGTTGTTAATCTGTGCAGTCTACTTGTTTGTCTTGGATCATAAACAATAGAAATCACATCTCATAGTTGTAAACCGATGTGGATTTACATACTACACTAATGAACACGTAAATCTGCGGGTACACCCCCATGTAACTGTGGGGTTGTGTAATCAATGGGAAGCACTACAGCTTACCACTGATAGGGGAATTATATATTTATATGTTGGCAGCACTGTTTACAGTTGAGAGTAATTGTTTTGTAGGAGGGCTTCAACTGTAGCTAATAATAATAAATAAATACGCCGAGCTGATAAAACACGAATATATTTTGGATGCTAGTATTTTTATTATTATTTGTTTACTGTCGTTGTTGTTACAATGTAAATTATTGTCACCCGGATATTTTCACGTTAGCAAAATCGGAAAAGGTAGTTGTCTCAATATTTTAAAACCCCTTAAAACTGGGGAGATAAAAAAAATGTTGAATTTTAAAATTATTTGCTTTTCAATGCAGTAATTTTGACTTTAAATGCTATTTAAAATATTTGAGATACAAATATTTTAACGTTTCCAAATTTTGGTTATTAATCATAATGGTTAAATATTTCATAAAGTGGTCATATAAGATATAGTTTAAAGTTCACTTATTAGCGATTCGTTATTTTTATTTTATTTTATCACATAAATTAAATCGAAAACGAGTAGCCTATCTGTTTAAACAAGATTATTTATTTTAAATTATTATTTTTGAATTATTCAATTACAAAATTCATAATATCGAAGTTAAAAAAATTCAATCATCCGTACTCTTGCCTTGGCTATTTTTACAACACTTTTGGGTGCACAAAAAAAAAAAAGAAAAAAAAAGCAATTAGAATATGTAAAATCTTAAAAACTAATGAAAAGTGTGTAATGGGTAATGGGTGAATATGATACAAAATTAATAGTGGATTTTGTTTAGAAAAGGGTACCGGTATTTATTTTGCTTACGTTGATAAAAGTTTGTTTGTTTACACTTTTGAATTTGTTATTAAGACCTTTAATAAAATTTGAGAGTTGTAATTTTCGTTCGTTAATTTTGGCTGGATATAATCTCGATGAAAAGTGAATTTATAAGTTGAATCAAATCGATGGAGTGATGAACAAAGTTATTTATTCCACTCACCAATGTTTCTAAGCTCGAATATTATATTATAGTTACTTAGTTGTTTTTTATCACTGAAATAATGATTTTAAACACTTAATATTTTAGGATTTACAAAAATTAAGCTGCCTCTTTGGCTGTTTTGAATAGAAAGTTCCAAAACCTTTTTCCTTCTTAACTACAGAGACTTCCTTTTCCTCCCAATCGATAGTTCTTTTTTTCTATTACTGTTCTTGTTGCACAAATTATATTATATGGAGATACAAAATATGAAAGCTATTACTTTTTGGTGAAATGAATTATGTGTTTGGTTGGTAATAATGAACATGATTAATTGGGTAATTGTTATGTTATACACGTATAATCTTATAATTTTGGAATTTCATTATCGTTACAAAAGAGATATTGAAAAGAAATATTTATCAAATTAATTGGTTTTATAATTGTTCTCAACCATGTAACGAATTATCCCATGTTTATTATGAACCCGGACTCCAGAATTTTAGTATACTCTGTATGAGAAAATTAAAGAAACATAATATTTTTACAAGATTCCATATAAATGATTTTTGTAAATACTTTTCGCCATATTGTACAAAAATAAACCTCTTGTTATATAGAGTATTAAAATAGGATTTGTTTCAACATAAAATGTTTACGATATAGAAATATTCTCGGCATGCAGCTTATAGAATGATATGAAAGGACAAGTATATCTGGGATGTGTTTTATATAAACTTTGATTGCCGACTTTAGCTATTATAATAATACAGGGTATTTCCAAAAGTACCACCACTTTTGCTGTCAATGGTGCTGAAAGTGTTCGTTGTGTGTTTTGATTACAAAACTCCGCAAAGTAGTAATTTTAGTATTCAGTAAAATAAGGATCCTACAAGTAATTCTATCAATAAAATTCAAGACACAAAAATTTTATTGGAACTGGTTGAACTGTACGATATGACATCCACCAAGTCGCTCGCGTTCCTAAGGGTAAAGTTAAGCAGATCTCTTTTAACCCCAAAAATCAACGCGTCGTGCGTCTCATAAGATTGGCAATCACACTCGACTGTTTAGTAACTTCTACGCCAACGTTTGCACTTGAAGCCATACAAACCAACAAATTACTAATGCACATAATATCGTTTGTCAGGATTTTTTTGCAGAAATGTTGTATCAATAAGAAAACAAAGAAACCTTCAGCGACAACATAATTTTTAGCGATGATTCAACATTTCATATCAATTGTAAGGTGAATTCTTACAACTGCAAAATCTGGGGGAGAGAAAATGTTTTGCCTTTGGAGCATGTTCACGGTAGTCTAAAAGTGAATAATTGTTGTGCCCTCTTCAAATTGAAAGCGCACAGCACATATTTTTTAACGAGATACATGTAAATGGTCTCATGCATAAAATGAATTTTAATCAAAAAACTTGATTTGTTTTACTTTAAAATGAAACCTCAACTGATTATGTAAGTTATTTGAATATCTACACGTTTTTCAATTTGTAAAATCCTTTTTGAAACTCCTGTATATTTGAGACACTTTAAATGAATTACTATGTATGTGTGAATGGCATTTTCCGTTTACAATTTTATTGATTTTCCAAAACTGTCTTAATATGTACTAACTATCTGATGGCCCCAGTTTCACCTGGGGATAGTTGAGATAGTATTATTATTAGTATTTTTTTTTTTTTAGCATAACCCTATAGTAGGGTTTAAGGAAATAAATTATGCCCAAATATAACAACACACCAATTTTGATCAAAATCGACCCAAAAATTACAAAGATAAAAACTTGTGTTAAGGGTAAAAACACCCTTGGAGTAGAACATTTTCAAAATCTTTTCTTAGTACGAGTCTACAGACCTACCTCAAATCATGTTAAAAAATTCATAGCTCTAGGCTTCTTGGATCCAGAGATATGATTTAGGGGTAAAAAACACCCTTGGATTGGATTGGAACATTTTCAAAACTCTTTCTTAGTACGCGTCTAAAGACCTACCCTAAACCATGTTAAAAGATTTATAGCTCTAGGATTCTTGGATCCCGAGATATGCTTTAGGGATAATAAACACTCTTGGAGTGGAACATTTTCAAAACCCTTTCTTAGTACGGGTCTACAGATCTACCCCAAATCATGTTTAAAAATTCATAACTCTAGACTTCTTGGATCAAGAGATATGCTTCAGGGGTAAAAAACACCCTTGGAATGGAACATTTTCAAAACCCTTTCTTAGTACGCTTCTACAGACCTACCCTATACCATGTTAAAAAATTCATACCTCTCTATCTAGGCTTCTTGGATCCCGAGATTTCGTGATCAGTCAGTGGGTTTTGACTTATATAGATTAATAGTTGTATAACACCGAATGATGACTACAAGATCCGAAAACACCTTTCAACATTATATAAAAAATATCAAATCTCAGTAATCTTTGACATTTTCAAAATTTTATTTTTCCTTATGAAAAGGCGAAAAATAAACACATGTAAATACATTTTAAACTTAAGTTGTACGTTTTCATTAAAAAAAAGAAAAGAAAAAGAATTGCACCATTAAGTATAAAAAAATAAATAATAAAATATTGTTACACTTCAAAACAAAAAAATCCGTTCACCACTTTAAATGCGCTGACGGATAATGCGTGATAACAAGCTATTGAAAATAATCTAAATATATCGATATATCATAAGATTCCTTTCATCCAAATTTATAATATTTTCCTCCTTTACTTTTTAAAACCCGTTCAGGACAAAAAAAAAACCTTACATATTTCCCTCTTTTACATGCAGCTGTATTAAATTGCATTAATTATTAATTCAGACTTCAGGCTGCTTCTTTTTATAAAACTCAAAGCAGGGAGAATATAATTAACAAATTATTTCTTTCAAACCTGACCTGGATTCCAACAAAGTACCGGCTCTTGTCTTGCGAGCAATGTAAATAACAGTACATGAAAGTTGCACCGTAATTTAGTTTTAGTAAACACATACACCATGCTCGCGTGCGCACGCACGCAGAACCACACACACACACACACACAACCACCCCCCCCACACACACACACACCTTAAACAATAACCAAAACACTTAATGAATACGTAATCTCGTGAATCGGTTTTTTTTAACGGCTACAAAATAATTTTAAAATTCATAATTGATCATCAAATCAGTATAACAATGGATGAAATTTAAGAAAATGATCTAATATCTGTAAAATTAAGTACTAAATTGATAAATTGTAACAGTTTATTACCTAGAGACGATTATAAAGGAACACTGTTTTTTTTTAATACTCTATTTGTTATTGTTTGTTCAGATAACCTAATCTCAAAACCACAAGTTATCTTGGGAATCAATAACAAGCTTAGCTGACTCAGCAAACAATTTGGTACAAAGTAATAATATCTAACAGCTAACAAGTTTCTACTAAAGTTGCATTTATTATCGCTAATGTATATATCTGGTCTCAGCTCATAGAGTAAATTTCAATAATCGGACTTCGTCAAGAATCACTTCTGCGTAAAGATATGGTTACTCACAAAATGTCATTAAAATCGGTAGCTTACTTGCTGAGAAACAGTGGCAGTGACACAATAATATTTGATACCAAGTAAACTTTGTTAATGTTTCTTTTCAATAAGGTCCATGTCAGTTTCATGGCAGTTGTATTTATTAGATGTTCATTATTTCTTCTTTTGGAAAGATAACATTATTTTTTTATTCAAAGTGTTAATTGTACTTCTGATTTTCGATCAAATTATCCATCGCTACCTAAAATATAAATTAAAGTTATTAGTGAATGTATAATATTCAAAAGATAACTCAAATGCTTATATTATGTATAATATTATTACAAAAATAATTGTCTTAATTTATTCCTTCAGACATCCAAAACTGATTTAAAAGCAATCTATATCTTCTGTTGTCAAGTTGGCACTATTGTCTTTAGAGCAAGAATAAATATTTAAAAACGTAAACAATTTGATGATATCATAGTACTGTACTTACATCGTACAAGCAAATCGTGTCAAAAGGTTGGTATTGGGCCTTCTAGATAATTTTAAGCTGTATTGGTAGATCATGGAGTGTTGCCCAGTAGTATAAGTTTGTAAATCGTTGTTACACAGATAGTCTGAAACTCGTAATTGTGTATATAACTCCTTTCAAGAACGGGCCTCGTTGAATGTAAGAGTTAACCATTATTGAAAATTAGTAAAATTGACTTTTGAAACTAAATTACGTGTAATAGTACCAAATTAGTCTTGGTTTTGTGGGATCAGAGTTTCTGTGAGATACAGCAATATCTAGAAAGTACCTTACAGTGAAAAAAAAAACTTTTGAACTTAGGATCGTTAGAGTTCGACCCGTACTTGTATGAGAAATTAATGTGGTTAGTATAAGGTCTAATACAAGTCAACATTTTATACAACAGAATGTGGTGGAGGGAGAAAATTGGATTTCCATATTGCAAATGTTATCATAGTCGAACACATTGGTTTTTGTAAAAACTAACACCAATAGGAAGTCACATTGTATAACTCATCAGGGAGCTTGTATACTAGGCACATGCCTAACAGTACTATACTTCTTTTGTAAACAAATGGTTTGGAATTATATTTCATCTGGCTATTTTTATTTTACATATATTCGATTTTATTTTCTATTTACTATGTGTATGGCAATCTCGATGTAACCTAGTTGGATATACACCTTTCTTGATGTAATTTCCCTCTATTTATTTTTTCTATCAGGTCCCTCTTGACAAAGTCTCGTTCTCTTCCAACCCTAATGCTACTAGAATATTGGAGGATAGCGAGTCTTTAATTTTGCTCTTTTTAAGGAGATGATGACCGAGAGATTTTACACTTTACAAAACAACAAAAAAAGTAACATTTATGTTCCTAGAAAAAATAAAAACTCAAATCAAAAGTTTCGTCTTATAGTAAATTTTGCCTTTAGATGTTGTCTTTCTAAATCATTACAACTTAAATGCATCTTTTTTTCGTGGGAGGTGGAAAATCTTACATAGACATTGGTCCCGAGCTATCAATAGTGATGTACTAAAAACCACCTCCTTTTCTATTACTATTCCTATCGCATAGGATAAGAATTCAGGAAATGTTTTCCATGTATCAACCTAACAACTTCTTTCCTTGGATTTGTCGAGAAAATAAACGCGAAATGAGCTGAACATTTTGTATCCGACGTAGAGCGAGGTGGGAACTTAGCAGCAGGTAATGCAGGAACCCGGGTTGTTGTGTTGAGTAGATGAAGAATGCCTCTCTAGACACTGTAGGAAAACCTTGGCATCAGCATCCTTAAAAAGAGAATAAATCTCCGTTGTCTGTCGTCTGTGTGAAACTACAGATGGCTAGTTCTACCAACCTCATTATTTTTAAGCGATTTCTCACCAGTCCAATTAGCACACCTGCTGCCCGACATAAGTTCTGTCTGACCAGTGATAAGAGATTACGTTGGAAATGAAAATCACGTTTATTAATTTGAGCGTTTTAACAGATTACTTTTTAACGTTAAACTACTGAACACCTCTCCATCATAGATGGAATGTTCTGTTAAAATGTTTTATGTAAACTCTCCTAAAAATAGATCAGTCGACTACCATCAGAGATATTACAGTCTCTTGACGTTTTTCTTTCTGTGCCAGTCCCTATTATCATTACGGAATAAGGTTAGACGTTATTTTTTTATAAATATCTTTATAATTCTCAACGCAGGGCAATAAGATTACGCAATGATGAAATAACCCGAGAGGTCTGACCCTAGCGTTCACCAGATACTTGATTAGGCTTGACAATAAATGTCTAAAACAGGTAGTTCACTGTTACACATAGACATTTTTTAAGGAAATCTTCTGAGGCTGTGTGAACAGTGCAGTATGTCAAACACAACCTCCTTAAATGTCGTTAGAGGTTAGGTTAGGTTAGGTTGACATCAGGTGATGGGGAGCACAACACCATTAGCGACAAATTCTTGAACCATTATAGGAAACATAATAAATCTAATCTTGCCGTATAAATATATTAGAATTGTTACATTTTAATTTTGTTTCTGGAAGTAATCTCCATAAAAACTCTTTCTTTGAATACAGCTCGTTTTTGAATAGAATTAAAACCCAAAAACTACTATTCTTTATAAATAAAAATCAACAAATATTGTTTCTTGATACCTGTTTTTCATCATCAAAAGACAGGACATAATTTAATTAAAATTCTACCAACATTAAAATTGATACATAAATTGAACAGTAAACACATGCAGACAGAACATACAACCACAACACAAAACAAGCCAACCTGTGTCATGATACAAACAAACTGTGTGAGGAAAGTGCTAAGGGACTCTTCCAGAGAGTGAAAAGTACTTTCTATGAGGTAGCAAATGAGTGAACTCGGGAAACTAAAAAAAAATCTCTCTTTTTTAATCATTTTTCTGAAGAGTGTTAAAAAACTTTATACCAGATTATAACGTTTATTATGTCGTTCTAAAATGTCAAACTGTGCAAAAGATATATTATATACAAATTTGAACATCTACTTTGTTTTGATTTGTTTTTTTATGTCAAAACAGCTTGATTGAATTTGTCAAAAGTACTGCAAAAATGTACAAAATGTTTGTTCAAGCCTATGTAAAATAATTAATATATAATATATGTCCAAATATCGGTAAATATATAATTATAAGAATGGAAATCGGTTACTTTCTCTTTATTTTTCATCACTTTTTTTTTTACAAGAAACACTTGACATGTCATAATTTAATTTTAATTCTACGAAATTTAAATATAAACACCATAAACTAAACACTTTTTACACGAATTATTTAATAAATTAACATATAATGACAACAAAAAACAAATCAAAGGTTATCCTGGAATCGCCAACATTTTCTACAATATAGCATCTGAGTTAACTCTGGACACTCTAAAAATATTTTTGTTTTTAACATTCTATTGAAAAAAAATAACACAAAATATCTCCAAATCTAGTTTAAATATCCAATTTTAGAGTGGAAATTAGTTTAATAATACGGTTTTATTTTGTGATTTGTTTTGTCTAATTAATTTTGGTGCAAACTTCATGGCCTAGTATCTAAGTCTCATCATTAACTGTATATAATCCAAGGAAGTTTGTTATAAAAGACATCTTACTCGATTATAATTAAGTGTCTACTTGATGATCCACGTTCAAGGGTCTTATCAAGCCACTTTATTTTTTAGACTAACAATATTGAGAAGGGAGGAGAGGTGCAGACTCTAAGCAATCGCTTTATAACGAGACCTATTCTATTACCAAGTATCAGATTGATTATATTTACTTAATTAAAAGGGATACAAGTTGGCTTTTAATTAAATCAATGAAAAGGTCAAATTATTATTTGTGATCCAAGTAACATTACTGATTTAGTCGCATTTATTAAGTTTTTCCAACATTTTGACCAACATGTATACAAAAACAAATAAACTCTCACAAAACCATTTCAAAAACCACAACTTATTTAAACAAGAAGAAATTATTCTGAGTAATTATAAGTAAAAAATTATTATTCAATTATAGGTAAAACAATTAACATAAAACTGGACTCCTTCTTAGGACGTTGATCAATTCATAATCTGTCTATGTGCGACCGATTAAATGAGAGTGAAATTGTGTTACAAATCTATATGGCAAGTTGTATAGAAAAACAAATTACAATTAGCAGTTGAATGGAAAACAAAAATGAACTTGAAAGGTATCAAAAGTATATTGCTTGTAATTTCATTTACTCTAATCAAAATTTAATGTCATATCGATTTGATTTGGGTAGTAAACATTTTTCATTTCATTGAAGTCTAATTAAAATCATTTTGGGTGATTTTGAGATATTCAAACTAGATATTAAGCATTGTTCTTTTACACTTTTATGACAGATAAATCTCGAACCTATGTTTTAGGAATATTTGTGTTATGTCTACAGATCATTTAAATTTGATCAAAAATCGTATATGGTTTGGAAAACCTATGGCAAATACCAATAAATTTTTAATTGATGGAAAAAACAAACAATTAATAAAAATAAAAATCTAAATATACGATATTTCTGATCACATTTCATCAAAATCAGCTTATCCGTTTGGCTTTTAATACACTACACGTACGAAAGACAGACGTCATTTCAAAACCACTTTTTTAGTTTCATGAAACATCAAAAGCAATATTATTTTTTTGTAAAGTAACTCCTCAACACTCATTACCTAACACAAAACTACAATTTCCTTTTTACTAAGTATATACTATAAAGTAAAAACAAGAACAAACATGATTGAGTGTTTCTGTTTCATTAAAAAGGGGTTTTTGTATGCCAAAATTTAATTAAATTGGACTATAATAATTATTAACAGAGAACAAGATTGTTTACTTATTCGTACGCTAATTTAGGGTTATACTATTAAAATTATATTTCCGTTATTATTGTTGTTGTTTACCTCATACGTAGCAACCCCGAGAGGCTTTGCTGGATCTACACCTTTCTTCATGTAGTCTTGGGTTAGACCCTTCTCTTTCATCTTTCCTATCTCTCTTGACCAACTCTTGTTCTTTTCCGACCCTGAGGCTATTACAATATTTTACATGCTGTTTTGTTCTTTTTTTTAAGACGATGATGACGGCGAGATTTTTGCTCTTTAAACGAAAAAGTTTAGAGTAAAAACGTACATTTAAGTTTAATAGAAAACCATTTGAAGTGAATACCAATTTAAAAAAGGTTGCAGAATTTTCAAATTGATTTTCAATAATTAGTTTCGGAACAGTCCTCGTAGAAAAGTGGTTTTGTAATAAATAAGGTGACTGTTTATAACCACAGTTTTCAACATTCCTTTTAAAATAAATTACCCATATACAATTTCATGCCTATCTCACCGCTTTCTTGTTTGACTGGTGGCAATCAATCAAGTTAAGACGAACGTCCGATACGAATTAGTTAATAAAAACTAGAATATCTTATATTTAGCTAGAGAAACGACAGTATTAAGTCCTTCCATACTTTGCAGCAGTGGTAAATTGCCGAGAGAAAGTTCGCAGCTAGGAACTGGAAACGATCCAAAAACATTTCTGCAGAATCCTTGCTGTGTTATCTACTATAAACTTGCAGTAAGGGTACAACTGCTTTTAACGTGGTGAACATACAATGGAGAGAATGTTCAATTTATGTTGACAGTTGTTGTATGTCGACTATGATAGAAATTATATTTCGAAGGGTTTTGACGAAAATTTTTAACCATTTAAAACTGTTTAAACCTATATTTGAAGAAAAATATAATGGACTAATTTTAAAGTGGTAATGAATGTAGTTTTAATTATTTAGATTTTGTTCAAATTATTTAATTTTATTTTGTAATAAACTTTCACCAAAGTATTGATCTTTATTAAAGTTTACATTAGTCTTTTAGTGATAAATATTCCTGAATAGCGGACAGATTTACTTCGACCTTATTTGTGGTTGTCTTTTAATATTGGCTTGGTAGAGCTTTCAATTTCACCTTTCAGATCTGGAGTGACATCAATCCTTCAACATCAATGTCCCTCTAATATTGCATAAAACGTTTAGCTAAAGTTTTTTTTTTTTTTTTTTTTTTTTAATTCGTTGCAAAGATTTTGCATTTTACAGTTAAATTCCTCCCTACCCTCTCAAAAAATAGTACATTTGCAGTAATTTTTAGTATTGATAAAACGGTTTAAATGGGCATTTTTTATAATTCATTTGTGTAGATGATTATATTGTCGATTTTAAGTTCCTCTGAATTATAGATGTGGTTTTGAGGATGTTTTATGTCTACTTTCAGTTAAAGTGTCTTTACCTCAGTTTTTAGCAACTTGAACCTAAGATACTTTCATGTAATTTTGTATCAAATTTATCACATGTTACTCTTATATTGTCCTAACCATAAATAATGGTAATGGTTTTGCCCCTGTCAAAATAATGGAATATAAAAACTTCTTCTTAAAGAAATACATACATATATATATATATATATATATATATATATATATATATGTTGTAATGATTGTTATTGAAATTAATCAATGGGCATCTACCATACTGTGCCTAGGGAATTAACATAATAAAATTATTAAACAAACATTTCCCAAAGGTTGTATTTTGACCTTTTTACAAAGTGAATCAAATAAAAACATCTTAACTTTCTTTCTTTTTTTTTAGTTTCTAATCTTTTGATTGAAAACTACTTAACTATAATCATTAATAAAAGTAAAAATGCACAATTTCGGGTTTTTGGTTTTACATACTTTAAATTCTTTAAACAAAAAGTCCAAATGATGTTCTCTATACCCAAATAATAGTATCTAAGCTCCTGCTAATTGCAATTAAAACGAATGGCCTCACTAAATGTCACACTAAAGTACAATTAAGTACACTTAAATGCCAACACCTCAAGTCTTATTTAAGTACAAAGTTCATTAGTATGAAAAACTAAACAGTCTAAGAATACTATTTAGTCGTAAATTAATTGCATGACGTCACTTTGACTGCGTTTTATTTCAGTTGGCAACACTTATACACACTCGGTAAGCAGCTGATCTGCTGACATGGTAGGATGCGAATATATGCATGTGTTTTGTATAAGGGCGCTTTAGATTGTAGATCTCCATCTTGATATTAATATATGCAGTTCCCGAAGCTAATCAAAATGTGTTTATTGACTAGTTCAGGCAAGGAACATAGCGAAAAACTGTTCTCACTGCTGCCGTTTTGAAATTTTCTGTTAATTATTTTTCATTTCATATTCAACGAACCTAACGTATATTGTACGGTGTGACTGAAATTTAACTAAATTTCTAGCTACTAGAATTGCTTTTTTAGTAATTACAGATTTGTGGTAATTTTTGTTTTTACAATTTTCTGCAGAATTTATATCTGCATATAAAATATTCAGTCAATTTTAATATCAGTTAAATAAAAATTAACCTTAAATAACGGTTTTTCAAAATAAAAAATAAAAAGCCCTTTTCATCAAATGATGGTGTTTCCAAACATAACCTCAAAATTAGATGAAAACTAACAATAAAACAATATTAGTCCCCTCCCCATACGATTTTTACTAAAAACATACATTGAACCAAAATATTCTATTGTGTAGGATTGGAGACATTATTATAGTCTTGGGTTTGTTGTTTCTATGAGGGAGATCGGAATTCCTAGAATATCTATTGTGGTTTTAAAGTATCAAAGTTAATATTATTATAATATGGTTTAATCTGACATTGCCACCTTGTAGTGTGGAGTCTTGCCTATTTTTTTATCACGTTATTCAGTCTTAGCTCAGATCTAGAGTTAGGCCTGAGTACTTTTCTTAGGTCATGTTCGTGTTTCTCACTTTTTTTTCCATGTTCTGAGTTTATCACGTGACAACGGGAGTAAATATATACTCTTAAAACATCATGCATTAGTTTCTATATATACATTATTTATAATATTGGTTATTATTATATATTCTACTAAAGCGTTCATGACAGTTTTTTACTTGTAATATCTGTAATACTAAATTTGTCTTGTAGATGTATTTTCTCTGAACCATACGTATTTTCACAAGGTCACCTGCAGTTGCCCAATGCCTAACATAATTTATGTTCTCCACTGCTGCAGGAAGAATAAGATATTCCACTGCTACAGGTGGTGCAATATTGTAACTAACACTAAATGAGGGTTAGTAATATTTGGAAAAAACAAACATTAACCTTAACCTCCGTTGTTAAAGCTCTATTATAGTAAAATACGACTTACGCTGAAGGCATGCTTATGTCACAAGGGAAATAAGTTTAGGCCCTTATTTAATATATATTTCCAAAAATAACGTCCATGGCTCATCTTCAATTCTTGATTTACATTTTTGGTGACGATTAGTTTTGGGTCGTTTTAATTTGGTTTTTGGAATGGATGAGTGGGAATGTTTTTGTACCGTTTGTTTTACAACAGAACAAAGGTTAACCAATATAAGAATAAAACTATAAACTAGGAAGTTTACCAGAATAGCGACTGTTGGATGGTACCGTCATTTTCCTTTATAAGTAGTGTTAAATAAGTGATTTGGACATATGTGTTGGTCACATTAACAATCTTTTTACACTCTTCGACTTAAAGTAAAATTTCTTCCATACTATGCAGTAGTCATAAATCATCGGGAGGAAGTGCCGCAGCTAGGAGCTGGATATGATCCAAAAATATTTCTGCAAAACCCTTGTTGTATCCATTCTGGTCTTCAATAGGGGTAAACCCGCTTTTAACATGATGCAGCCTAAATACAACGATGTCCAACGTTAAACTTGTTTTAATAATTGCACAATAACATGGTCTGTTGTTAATCATGTTTTCAGATTAGTTTTATTATAAAATTAAGTCAGCTATTAACAATTAAACATCTATGGGAAAGAAAAACTTACCTATAATATCTATACCTATTTTTTAGTAATATTTTGACTTTCAGAGGCTCACATAATTATTACGGGTGTGGAAATGTCGATCTGGATTTACATCTATCTTGTCTTGTGTTAGAAATTTTTCTTTCATCTTTCCTATTAGTTTTTCTGGACCAACTCTTGTTCTCTTCCTAACCTGACGCTATTTATGCTCCTTTTTTAAGGCAATGATGATTGCGTGGTTTTTGGTTTAAAACAAAAAGGAAGAAACTACACATTTTGAACAAATCTATTCCGTATTTTCTGACAAGATATCGTAGATTCATTTGTTTTACACACCCATCCCTCGCAAAGAGTCTACATTCTTTAAGCTAAATTTTTGTTAAATATACTAAAACAAAAGTCTAGTGTTGTACTCGGTCATAATATCATGCAACATTATCAATTTGTTTGGAGCTCCTCGAATTTCAAACGTCGTTTTAGAAACCTATATTTATGTTTTCTATTTCTTGTCGTCGAGAACATAAACCAATAGCTCTATTTGACCAAACTTAACCTACCCTAAATCAATTGCTATATTTGATATTTGACCTAACCTAACCTACCCAAGCTTAAACTAACTTAACCTAAACCAATTACTCTATTTGACCTAACCTAGCCTAGTCTAACCTAACCAATAGCTCTATTTCAATCAATGTGTTATTAGTACATTTTGTACATGTTATTTTCAAGAAAATTATCCTTATACAGTTGTAAATAAAAGAGTTTCAAAAAACGTAATTTAAATTTAAATTTTATTCAGTGAGCTATTAATTATGTTTACTACATAATGGCTTCCTACCAACTGATCACTTCAAGATTAATACCCTAAATATTATATTATTACACAATTAATTTTCCAAAATGAATTGTTAAGTCTACAGGAACATAAAACGAATGTTTCAGCATGAAATATTAATTATGATTTTGTATTTGTTCTTTTTTAGTAGTTAAACGGTTTATTTTAAAACTGCTTAATTAATTATAATTTATATAAGCAAAAATTGACAATTTGTGGTTTGGTGTTCCTACAGACTTTTAAATTCTTTAAACAAAATATCCAAGCGACCCTCTCTATGCCCAAGTAATAGAAACTAAGCTCCTGCTAATTGCAGTTAAAATGAATGGCCTGGAAATGTCACACTAAAGTACAATTAAGTATACAGTACTTAAGTCCCAACACCTCACTTCCTATTTAAGTAGAAAGTAATTAAGGTAAAAAAAAAAAAAACATAACAGTCTAAGAAAATGATTTAGTTGTAAATTAATTGAAAGACGTAATTAAATTGGTTCAAATATAGCATAGAAAAAAAGAAATAACCTACAAACTGATAAATCGTGTCAAAATTACAAGATCTAGGGCGTTTAGTTATATATGTCCCTAAATATGTTTATATATCTTTCCATCAATACAAAATACCTATTTAAAAGTAAACAAAATAAAAATAAAAATATAAAAACACTTAATATTTCGGTTTAGTATGACCTCTTTCAAAAGAAGAAAGAAAAATAATATTACGAAAAATGGTTTAACAATTTAGTCAGCTGTTGTATGATCTATTCATTGCGATTATAAACTTAGTGTATCGAACTTTCAAAGAGGTTAGAATTTTGGTTTCAAGTATTAACTGACGAGGTCTAACTTGTCGTAATTTTATTTTTGTCCGAAAGTAAACCTCTTATGACATTTAAGTTCCGTTTTCAAAACTTTGATGATGTCCTATTTTATGATCTGAAATGGGTCTTTCTTCATTTTTGTGAACAATATCAAAACGAATTCTTGCCATGCTTGTTCTATGTTAGGCCAATATAGCATTTAGGATATTTTAGTCGTTTATATTGATAAATTACACAGACCTATATAATAAAGGCTGCTGTTTTTAAATAAAAATAATATAATTTAAAAATATTTTCAGATCTACAACCTTCATTTATGTATTAAAATGGGTACATATCGATCAAATAACGATCATCTTCAGATGCAAAATAAGATAAAATAAAACAATATAATATTAGACAAGTCAAATTAAAAAAGGATACGGTTTTAATCAACTCACAACACACCACACAAAATAAGGGTTTCAATCTTTATTATATTGAATTATATTCTATACCGTAACATAAATACAACCAACAAATTCAGACCACAAGTTTCAAAATGGAGACCTTTCAAAATCTTTAAAAAACATAAAATATTAGTTATCTTTGGCATTTTCTCAATTATTATTTCACTTGCTGAAAGAGCGACAAGAAATACATCCATTTTGAAGTACACTTTTATGCTTTTTAGTTTTGAGAAAATTAAATAAATAATAAATAAACTACAAATAATTTCTGATACAATAATGTTTCCACTCATAACAATGGAAAATCGGACGCCATTTTATGTGCGTGAACGGATATTAATATTACATGATATTACATTACAACACGTGAGGAAAATTACAACAAGTGACGTACAGTACAACACGTGAGGTACACTACAACACGTGATGCACAGTACAACACGTGAGGTACACTACAACACGTGATGCACAGTACAACACGTGAGGTAAATTACAACAAGTGACGTACAGTACAACAAGTGACGCACAGTACAACACGTGAGGTACACTACAACACGTGATGCACAGTACAACACGTGAGGTACAGTACAACAAGTGACGCACAGTACAACACGTGAGGTACACTACAACAAATGACGCACACTACAACAAGTGACGCACAGTACAACACGTGAGGTACACTACAACACGTGATGCACAGTACAACACGTGAGGTACAGTACAACAAGTGACGCACAGTACAACACGTGAGGTACAATACAACAAATGACGCACACTACAACAAGTGACTCACAGTACAACAAGTGACGCACAGTACAACACGTGAGGTACACTACAACACGTGATTCACAGTACAACACGTGAGGTACACTACAACACGTGAGGTACACTACAACACGTGATGCACAGTACAACACGTGAGGTACACTACAACACGTGAGGTACACTACAACACGTGATGCACAGTACAACACGTGAGGTACACTACAACACGTGATGCACAGTACAACACGTGAGGTACACTACAACACGTGATGCACAGTACAACACGTGAGGTACACTACAACACGTGAGGTACACTACAACACGTGATGCACAGTACAACACGTGAGGTACACTACAACACGTGAGGTACACTACAACACGTGATGCACAGTACAACACGTGAGGTACACTACAACACGTGAGGTACACTACAACACGTGATGCATAGTACAACACGTGAGGTACACTACAACACGTGATGCACAGTACAACACGTGAGGTACACTACAACACGTGATGCACAGTACAACACGTGAGGTACAGTACAACAAGTGACGCACAGTACAACACGTGAGGTACACTACAACAAATGACGCACACTACAACAAGTGACTCACAGTACAACACGTGAGGTACACTACAACACGTGAGGTACACTACAACACGTGATGCACAGTACAACACGTGAGGTACACTACAACACGTGATGCACAGTACAACACGTGAGGTACACTACAACACGTGAGGTACAGTACAACACGTGAGGTACACTACAACACGTGAGGTACAGTACAACACGTGAGGTAAATTACAACAAGTGACTCACAGTACAACACGTGAGGTACACTACAACACGTGAGGTACAGTACAACACGTGAGGTAAATTACAACAAGTGACGTACAGTACAACAAGTGACGCACAGTACAACACGTGAGGTACACTACAACACGTGAGGTACAGTACAACACGTGAGGTAAATTACAACAAGTGACGTACAGTACAACAAGTGACTCACAGTACAACACGTGAGGTACACTACAACACGTGAGGTACAGTACAACACGTGAGGTAAATTACAACAAGTGACGTACAGTACAACAAGTGACGCACAGTACAACACGTGAGGTACACTACAACACGTGATGCACAGTACAACACGTGAGGTACAGTACAACAAGTGACACACAGTACAACACGTGAGGTACACTACAACAAATGACGCACACTACAACAAGTGACTCACAGTACAACAAATGACGCACAGTACAACACGTGATACACAAGACACCAAGTAACGCACACTATACCACATGACGCACAATACAATACGTGACGCACAGGACACAGTTAAGCTTATAAAAGCTATTAACTTTAATTGCAATATAATGTATAAATTCCTCAAGTTTCCATATTGTCATCCATACTCTACAAAATCTACACGGCTGGTCTTCCGGAGGTTCCTAAAACAACGGTTGCTACATAATCTGATAATACAGGAATGCCATCATCTTGTAATGCAACAGAAGAAATTACTTTAAATATACAGAACCATAAAATATAAATTAACAACCTGACTCCTAAACTGGAGAATAAAAATAAATCTGAACAAATCACGTCATATAACTTTTACATTTCGTAGTAAAACTTGTCTTCCTCTCTATTTAAATTCCAATTCCTCAAAACACCAAAGTCCGAAATTTAGGTTTACATCATGACAGGCGATTAACATGGTGTCATCACACAAAGACAAAGCGATTAACTTTAAATGCAAGGTTTCAACTTCTTTATTGTCCCATCTATTCAAAATCTTGTTTTAAACGACGACAATCTATAAAACTTTATTATACCAATATAAACTTATAAAAATATAAAAACCAATATAGACTTATGGTTTATAGCTATTTGGTTCTGCTAAAAAGAGTTATCTACAAAATAATCATCCATTTCAATCAAAATTTTTATTTTTAATCACCCATCTTACTTTAGTAATATGACTCTACTTAGAGACGGTAAGATTCCTTTCATACACAACTTTTCCAAATCACACTATTTCAAAATTTCATGTAAAAACTAAAAAATCATTGTAATCTATTATTTCGACAAATTTTTCATCAAACTGTAACCATAAAAAACAACTTTGACGATGCTGGAGCAGAGATCTATTTCAATGAGCCTAACTTATTTACAGTGATTATCCCTGATGATGTGCCACAGGGTAATTCAAATTTTACACATTGTATTGTTAATTGTGTTTTATTCAGTAGTTGTGCACATTCTGCACAGTTCCAAATGAAATATTTATTATTAAAACGTTTTCTTTAAATATAATGATTCACCAAAATCATAATAATATTCTCTTTATTTAGAAAACAGTTAAGATCTTGGGAGTACATCCCTACAAAAAAAAAAAATACATTTCACATTATTTGCTCACTTCCTTCCCTCATTTAAATTCCTTATTATAGTGAGTTCGATATTTTCCAAGCCAAAAATTAATAGCTTGGAAATAAATTTCGCTAGTTATACAGGGTGATTCAGGAAGAAACGAAAAAACTTACAGGACGTGTTCTACTAGTGAAACTAAAGAAAATCTTTCATATAAACATAGGTCCGGAAATGCTTCGTTTTCCAGTTATCCGCCATTTTGTTTTTTCACAAAATATTTATTATCTTTGTATGTAGGAAATATATTGAACTCAAATTTTGTTTACATATTTGGTATAATATATTTTACCCATGTAAAAAAACCAAAACGTCCTTTCATCTATTTTCAAAATGGCGGCCGTTTAAAATTTGTATTGCCAAATATTTCAAAAACCACTACTTTACAAATTATTTTCAAGCAACGAAAAAATTCCTTTTTTAATGACAAACAAAACTACAGGATAACAAACAAAAAGAACACAATTCTCACAAAAAATACGCCCAAGTATCAGACTCTTGAGTTATAGCTCTATTGGTGTAGCTCGTGTATCACTGAAGAGGACGACCTTGTCGTTGAAACGCGTCTGATACTTAGTCGTATTTTTTGTGAGAGTTGTGTTCTGTTTGTTTGTTATCCTGTAGTTTTGTTTGTTATTAAAAAAGGAATTTTTCATTGTAGCTCATAAGTCAAACTCAACATTTAATACAAACAAAACTGTTTTTGTCTTCTTTTTTTCTGTAACTTGAAAGATAACCGACTTATTGGTTAAAAACTAAAAAATGTATATCTTGGTAGTTGTCCTTAATATCCAAAATATAAGAATATCATTTAAAGGAAGTCCAAGAGGTATTGAAAACAAATACTAATTTAAAAATTGTTCAAAGTGCCCTCCATCACATTGTATACAACATTGTGCTCTAAATAAAATACCTTCGATTGCATTTTGTATTTCATTATGTTGGTTTCGAATAACTTCATCAGCGTTATGAATTCTAATCAGCAACTCTTCCCTTGTATTAATTTTTTCTTGGTACTGTATACTAAAGTTTACATACAACCCACAGGCAATAGTCTACGGGCATTAAATCAGGTGACCTTGGAGGGCAATTGATTTGTCCAATCTAGTTTTCGAATGTTTCATTTAAGTGATTCATAACAGCTATGGAGAAATGAGGATTTTACAAATCTTGCTGAAAAATAAGTTCACGCCTTGTAAGTAGAAAAACTTCTTCTAAAAGAGGTTGCAAATCATTTCGCAAAAAAATCAGATACACAGCACCCGCAAGGTTGTCATTAAAAATTAATGGTCCCAAAGTTTGTCACAAATAATTCCACACCAAACATTAACATAAAATCTATGTTGGATGAAGTAGTGATCATGAAATTTGGGTTTTCTTCACTTCGTATATGAAAATTTCTGGAGTTAAAAATCCCATTTCTTGTAAACGTCGTTCCGTCAGAAAATAAAATGAATTTTACCTTATCATTGTTGTCTTCAAGCCACCAGCAAAAATTAAATCTTATCTGTAAATCTCTTGGTAATAGGTTTTGCACCTTATGATAGTGGAAAGGTACAGTTTTTTTTCTAAGTATTCGTCAAACTTTATCTTGCGTCAACCCAGTGCAAAAAGAAATTCTCCTTGAACTGAGACTGTATGTGTTGAATTACGTTTTCTTCTAAATTAACATGGTGATGTTGTGGCCGTTCATCTGTATATTTAGAAGATGGGAATTGCCCATTTGTTCGTAAACACTAGAAAACTGAAACAATGGTTTTGGTATTTGGCATTCGTATATTTGGAAATCTCTCCAGATATTCACGTTTTGCCTGTTCTGCATTTTCATTACAAAACCAGAACACAAAAACAATATCATCGTATTCTTCGTTAGTCAACTTGAATGGGATATTTTAGTTCACAATTAACATGCACTGTTTTAGGTACAAAGCTGAAAGCAATATCCAAACTACTCATCATTTGAAATGTTTGCTAAACATTTCATTGCTGCCAACCTAGGAAATTAAACTTCCCATTTTTTCTTTGTCTTTAACCTACTTTTAATAAAATTTTCGAAGTTATAAAAATCTTTTTTTAAGTTTGTAATAATTTATTATGAACTTCATTTAAATGATTTTTCTCATAATTTGCTTCTGTAGTAGTTTTCGATATTATGGACAACTACCAAGTTACAAAATTTTTCGTTTTCAGCCAATAACTCGGTTATCTTTAAAGTTACAGAAAAAATATTTAAAAACCCATTTAGTTTGTCATTAAAAAATTAACTTTGAAAATATTTTGTAAAGTTAGTGGTTTTCGAGTTATTCGATATTAATAATTTTAAACGGCCGCCATTTTGAAAATAGATGAAAGGACGTTTTGGTTTTTGTGTATTTTGTAAAAAAAACAAAATGGCGGATAACTGGAAAACAAAGCATTTCCAGACCAATATTTCTTTATTTTCACTAGTAGAACACGTCCTGAAAGTTGATCCGTTTCTTCCTGAATCACCCAGTATACATTTTTTTATTTTTCATTTACGATGGGTGTGGCAGTTAGATCCATTATCTTTCAACATTCCTATCAAGTCTTTTGAGTAATTTTTATTAAGAGACATTAATTAGTTGCTCAAAGTACCAAGGGTTCTGTGCTAAAGTAAATCAAACACTGACATTTAACAGGCTTTCAACATCATTAACAGCACACAACCACGGATCAGAAACCTCTTACACTGTGTATCCGAGTTGCTTCCTGTCATATTATACGTTACACTTGGCCAAACTGTTTGGCATTGCTCTTTGTACAAAGGCACTTCTAATAAAGTAGTCAAAACAATATAGTTGAGTTTTCATTTGACTCCAGTAAATATCACGTTGCGCAGTCAGTTAAATATTTAAGACGGCTGTATTTTTATGAATGTCAAATAAAGTAAATTATAAACTTAAAAAAATATTAGTACAGTATTTAGTGTTAGTAAAAATAAATTTTTTTAATGGCGGAAAATAAAAATAACTTGGTCTCTACAATGGCGATACAAGTTCCAATATTCAGAAATTTCCTAGATCGGAAATTTGGGTGATAACTGAAAATTCTAGAAGCAGAAATTGTCAATCTACTTAACTTCAAATAAAAGTACTGTGAAACGTAGTTAGTATAAAATAGCTTTACCTAACACGATTGTAGCTATTCTAAAAAGATTTAGAATATTTTCAGCTTTTTAGAAACTGATGCAAAATAAGATATAAATACCGTAATTAAAAATACAATGACTAATTTTTACCTGAAAGAAATATTATATACGACAGAGATTTTTTTTTAGGAAACAGACACATGATGAATCGATCGACCACTACGTCACAGATTTAAGAGATGTCAGTAGTTTGTGTGAATTTGGAACACTTACTGACTGTTTAATTAAGGACATAAAAGTTTAAGGATTGTTTGATTAGAATAAAAAATATAGATTTAAACAAAGCAATAGACATGTGGAGAGCGGTCTCAACTTGATGATATGTTTTCAATTTTGGATAAAATAGAAAAGAAGAAAACCCGTAAAAGTGCTTAAGGTGCCGTTTCAGGCCAAGAACAGAAGAAAATTTACAGTTTTTTCACTATATCGGAACAAACCTATGGAACTGTGAATGAAGATTACGTTTCAACAAATTTTAAAAGCCAGTTGAATAGTTATTATGAATTTGATTATTATTATTATTACTGTACTCTGAAATTTATATTAATCTTTTTTAATATTATTACTTGCAATAAAAGAGAACTGTTATGCATTTGAAGGGGTTTCATTAACAACCTTCCAGTAAACCGGCATTTTCACTAATCCGCCAGAACCCCGATTTAATATCTGCCGGATTAGTGAGAGTCTACTGAAACTGGCATGCCAGTCGTAGTAAACTAGACATATTCAATGCATGCCAGTTGGTTGTGTTATAAGTGCAGTGTTTAGTGAAATTACTATAGTTCCAATGTTTGCTGATTAGTGTTATTAATTGACAGCTGACTGCCACGAATGGTGAAAGGTCAGGGCGTATAAGGGAAATTATGATTTATATGGGTTAGGGCTCACGCGATTTCCAAACTATATAATTAATGGTAGACTACTTATCGTTAACAAAGTAATGATTTTATTTTTATTTAAAAAACAAAGGACATGTCATATTATAAGATACAGTTGGCCAGACTGTTTGTCATTAACGTTGTATACCAAGGCACTTCTAATTAAGTACTGAAACAATATAGTCGTGTTTTCATTTGATTCCAGTAACATCATAGTTTCTAATGACACAAGGCAACATTCTAATTAATTAGAAAACCACTTTGATATTATATGTGAGGTTAGTAAGATTGCCACTTTTGTGGAGAATATTTCAATTAAATAACTTCTCGCATATCTCGACTACCGTGCGTTCAAAACCAAATAAATAGGCATAAACAACTTTACAAAATCATATAGCAAACAGAAGTTTATTTAAACTATCATAAAGTGTCCTTTGCAATCTCTCCGAAAATTCTGTATTAAGCCGAAGCAATATCAATCAAATATTGCCGAATGTTATCAAAAACCAAGCCACATATAAAGGAATATTACTTTGAACAATTGAGTTGAAAGAACTTAACAAACTTTCCCACTCGGAAATCCCTAAAACCAAAACAACCAAAATTAATTGTCACCTTAATAAAATAGCATTTCTATAGTCAACCAAAAAGTGAAAATGAAGCATGTTTGAAAAAAATATATATATTTAAATAAGACCTTTAACTTTTTTTCACTTGTGCCACAAACACAAATTCAATGTAAGTTGTATTTTATTAAAATCCCGCTTATAAAAGCAGTCTGGCGGCGTTCAGAAGTTATTTTTGGTTATGCCCATTATACCTGAACGTAATATTCGTTGGGATTTTATGGGTTTGAGTCGTCAATCTTCACTTTTCAGTAAAATTTGAATGAAGTTGCTAAGATCAATCGTTTTTGAGATATTTATTTTTACGGTCAAATGGGCAATGTTTTATTTAATCAATAAATCAAATCGTCATTTTTGCAGAGAGAGTGTCAAATTATTTAGTTTGTATTCTTAGAGACTATATTTTGAACAAAATTGTATCATAATCTGTAGTGCTGATTTCAGAAAAAATGGAACATGACATTTTAAAGATCTAATTCATTGTGTGGTGGAGCTGGGTAAGGAATGTTATGAAGAATATCAACTTTTTTTATCTCCGAACTTTCGAACCCAGTTGTGTCATTGACCAAGAATATGTAAACGGATTTTGACTGAAGGTTTCTGAAAATACATGAGTATTCACTAATAATTTCCTGCCAATCTCCTGCGCCTTCAATTTGTATGACATAGTCTACTGGCAGTCGACCAAATCAAAACTCCCGTCCGATGAAACTTGATTAGACAAAACTAAAACTTAGTTGAGAGAAACGAAAGTCATATCCTATCCAATATGTCTTCACTATTATGCAGTAATATAATCATCGGGGGAAAGTGCCTCAGCTAGAAGCTGGATATGATCCAAACACATTTCTGTAGAATCCTTGTTGAGTTTTTCAGTCTATGAAACAACCGCTATTAATATGATTGAAACGTTACTCATAAACGTCGTCCAACGTTAAATTTGTTTTAACAATTTATTGTTCAGTAATGTTTCTATGTCAACAGTGAAAAGAATTATGTTCCCGAGGACTTTTACATCATTTAAAACAATTACTTTACATCTAAGTGGAGAAACATTTAGGGTCTTCCATTTTAAAATGGTTCTCAGTATAAAATAACCAATGTTTTATAAACATTTATTAAATTTTGTAATATAGTTTTAACCCTTGAAACAAAATATACCTGTTCTTCTGGACTATCATTACTTCATTGGTGTCAGCATTATCAAATTCTGATGATAGAATAGATTTCGGAAACAAGTCAATAGTACGTACAAAGGTAATAAGTTCACATAGACGAAATTATTCCCGATTGAATTACTTATCAATTGTGACTTGGATACAGATATAAATGAATATAATATTATCAAATTTTTAAATTACAGGTCTTGTTAATAATTAATTGGTTCTCCAGTTATCTATCGGAGAGCGTACAATGTGTGTATATTCAGATATGTCTTGCAAATACAGGAAAAATAATGTGTGAGTCCCCCAAGGGTTCAATACGTAGACCTATATTATTTATAATCTATATGAATAGCTTATGTAAAGGTAGACCGGAGGAGAGCATTTTTGCGTTTGCAGATAGATAATACTGTTTGTTGTTTCTATATCTATCTGTATTGATTCTTTGTTATTTATTTATTTACAAGGCCCTGAAAGTATTTTAAATTAGTAGTCGAAGTTTGTCAGACATTCACACCTAAAGCAAAATTACAATTTATTTAAATTTCTTCTCTATATGGACACAGACTTTGTATTGAAATTCTCGAGAAAAAAAAATTATGTAAAAATTTATAATTTGTTTGAATAATGTGGTCTTATAACGAAATATGCGCTCTCTCTCTCTGTGTGTGTGTGTGTGTGTGTGTGTGTGTGTGTGTGTGTGTGTGTGTGTGTGTGTGTGTGTGTGTGTGTGTGTGTGTGTGTGTGTGTTGTGTGTGTGTGTGTGTGTGTGTGTGTGTGTGTGTGTGTGTGTGTGTGTGTGTGCGTGTGTGTTGTGTATACTTGTGGAGTTAAGTTTCAGAAGAAGATAGTTTTGAGTTTGTATTATATGAGAAATTAAAATGTAGGGTACTTTCATATTTAAAAACTATTCTTAAAATTTCATTAGTTAATATATTTGTTTTGGCTTTTTTATATTGTTTTCTTTTCCGCTTTTTATTGTTTCTCTTGTGGATTATTTGAATGTTCTCCCTTAGTATATTTTATTTTACTTATAAATTTAACTGCTCCTTTACTTATAAATTTCTTATTTCCTCTGTCTTTTTCTTTTCTTTCCTTATTATTACAGCTACTCTAAAACCTCTAAACGGCCTTGTCTTGAAGGTTGCATAATTTTATTCCCCCAAGGTAAATTTATGTTGTGTTTTGAAAGTATTGTATTATTTTATATTATAGTTATTATATTTGTAATTCGTTGTTAACCTTTTGTTTTATGTAAATATGTATGTGTATATAGTAGCTTCTTAGGAATAACAAATTTAATAATTATTTAATATATACTAAAAAAGTTTTATATTAAATATGAAGGAAGAGGTATGGTTGGATGGAAATTTAAGTAGCAAAGATTTCTGAATCAAGAAAAATTTATTTTTGTCTTCTTAGTGTATGTTCTTGGATGGATGATGCCTTCACTTTCACCGTTCAGCTCTGTAATCCAAGCTGTGGTAGTCACATACTATATCCTGCGACATCAATCACCTCCCTCTATTATAACATGCAGTAAGCGTTTAGGAAAAGTCTTTTTTGTATTTTTTGCCAAGATTTCGTAGATTTACTTTGTCGTTCATCTAGCTTGATTCAGTTCCATGCATTACCCCCCCCCCCACCCTGAACAGAATAGCGTGACACTTTGTGTAATTTTTATAATTTCAATTATAAAATTTCTTGATCTTTAATCTTTCCTAATCAGTTAACAAAATTGATCATTAGTTTTTTTGTACATTATTATCAAAATCATATTTGAGCTTCTCTGAATTTAAGATATGGTTTTACGAATCTATTATGTATGTCTACTAATGCCCGTCGTTTTTATGTAGTAAACAATTATCGACACCAAGTTCCAAAAGTTTTATTTGCATCAAATTATTGTTCATTAGATATATTCGCGTTAAAAGAACTAGACGCAAATGCGTTTTATGGAAAACTTATCTAATGATTTATTATTAAATTTTCCCAATGTATCTCCGCTAAACTGATTACTTTGTTAGAGTATTGGATAAAACCCCAAGTTTTATATTTTTATCTACGTAGCATATAAGTTTAGACGATATGTCTACATGATATTGTATAGTAACACAAAGAATAACACTCAAATTATTCGAATTTCTGAATTTAAGATTTTTTTTTCACTTATATGCCAATAAATAGGGTAACATTCATCAGATCTTTACGAAAATTGAACAAGATATGTATATTTACACTAGAAATCGGTGGTCAAAATCATTTTTACGGCCAAAGTTGGCCATTTACGAAAAAAAATAATGATTTGTAATTTATTTAGAAGTAGTTTTATAATTGTCAGTGTTTTTACTTTCTACTGAACATATGCATGAATTTGTTTATAAAGGGTAAAGTGACCTTTTTTAAATGAAAAAAAAGGTTTATTTTTTTAACCAGTTTTCCGAAAAAAAATTCTTTAAATGTCATTCTCATTCAAATAAATAAATTTTCAACTAAATGATGAAATTTCATAAATGGGCGACGTCGTTGCCTAGATCCGGCCCTGATTTACTGGAAAACGACAAATTATAACAGAATAAAATGACAAAATTTGTTTATTAAAAAAGGGCACTTTCCCTTGATAAATAACTTCTTTGCATAAAATATGTTCACTAGAAAGTAGGTAAAAAAACTGACAATTAAAAAACAAGTTTACTCTACGACCACTTTTCATTAAATTACAATTTATATAAAAAAAAAAAAAAAAAAAATTTAAAAATTATAAAAATGGCTAACTGTGGTCAATTTGCAACAACTATACTTTACCATTTCGATAGTCCTTTCATTTCAGAGTTTTTTTTCTACGACCTATAATAGATATATAAAAAATAGTATGGGGATGCACTCAAAATGCATCAAAAATGCACTTTCATAGTGAAGCTCCAGTCCGATTTTGCTAATTTTTCGGTTTCCCACTCTGTTGCATATACAAAAAGAAAGAAAAAACTATCAACTTCCCAATTACATTACTTCTCAACAATTTTTGGACTAATTTTCCTGTACTAGAACTAAGCTCCTACTAATTGATGTTAAAATGAATGGCCTCGAAATGTCACACTAAAATACAAATAAGTGCCAACACCTCACTTCTTATTTAAGTACAAAGATTATTAGTGTAAACAAAAATTAACAGTCTAATAATACTATTTAGCGGTAAATAAATTGCATGAAGTCATTTTCACAACGTTTTATTTCAGTTGGCAACACTTATGCACACCTGAGATCCAGCTGATTTGCTTACATAATATTTATGTATGTTGGTAAGTTTTGTGTACTTTCGATTTCAGATCTTGACGATTGTATAAATAAGTGCACATCACAAAATTACTCAAACTGAGTTTATTTATCGTCTTTTTAAATAAGAATTATCCAAAAATTGTTTCAAACGGGCGCCATTTTGAATTTCTTTAACTACTTTTTTTAAATTAAACGATCCTAACCTACAAATTTGAGTGAAATTCAACTAAAATTCCACCTTCTAAAGTTAATGTAGCAGATTTGTGGTGATTTTTGTTTTTAAATTTAACAAAGAGACATTTAGGAGATGTACCAAAAAATCTAGTTGTATATGTATCTGTTTTGTGGGCCTCCGAGTCCTTTAAAATGGTGTTTGTAATTATCTCTCGAACGTGTATTGCTGTACAAGCCAAACCCGTGGACAAATGTTAATCAAATTCGGCATGTTGGTATATTTTGACAATATTTCGGGATATTTTTAATAACTTTAAATTTTGGGTTATCTGCCGTAAAAAAAGCAAAATATATTCCAACAAATTTTATTAAACTTTGCTGAAGTGTGGCCTCTAAGAACCCAAATAAATCTCTCAAAATATACCAGCTCGTGAATTATTGGTGGGGGGGATTAACAATGGGACTTTAAAATACGCAATGTCTCAAAATCGGCTATACCTATTTCGTTGAATTATTATTTAATTGTGAAGATTAATGACAATACTCTGTGGAAAATAAATGGCAAGTAAACAAATATTACAGTTTGGGAATATTTGACAAAAAATATAAATTACCTTAATCACCGTCAATAAAAATTCATTTTACGTTGATGACGTGTTTATGGCACATGTAGAGGGGTTATATATATATATTTTTTTATTTTTTTTTTTCAAAGATGGGTTTCATAGTTAATTTTCAGATTTTGCCTGACAACTACAGCTGCACTGATATTTTTATTTTAGAGAATGGGTGAGCGAGAAAGTTTGTGCAATATTTTATCACAATTTATTTACTTACAAATCTTTTATTTATTGTCATTGAAACTCATAAAGGGATAATTGGATGATATAAATTCGCAAATAAAGCACAAATTCAGCTCATATTAGCGATTCGATCATTCAGTTGTCAATGTTTACTCTAATTTTACTACGAATGGCTTCTATTACATCGACAGGTAGTCCTGCTTAAAATATCTAGGCTATTATTATGTCGGCAGTTAAGTGGAAATATTCATAAGATAAAAACAACAAATAATTTAAACGCTGCAAAAACATTGTACAATCTTTACCATCCACCCTCAAAACCAAATAAAAATTAACCGAAACTAATCGTCATCAAATATGTCATTTTGGTAATTGTTAAATATAAATTAATCAAATTAATTAAATTGTCTTTGAAAAAATAATTATATAAAAACCTGAAGTTGTTTTTGTTTGTGCTATGACTGACAGCGGTCACGTGATAGTAATACGATTTCCCGTTATAAGTTTCAAAAATTTAAAAGACAATTCTAATTTTACTCACAATAAATTACTATATAAATAATCAAGCTCTTGACAAGTTAATAATGTAAACCCTGCCACCATTTATTTGTATCGGTATTTCCTACAGTGTAACTTCTAAAGATGTACATAGAATTAATTGCTGATACAAGTTTGTTTATAATACCATAACTCTAAATCTACAATCCAGAACAATCCTAATAATCATGATAAGTATGTGAGTTTAAACGATTGTTGCTTATCTTCTATTATTGGAAGTATCGTGGTCCTGGACTGTGACACTGTGGTGGATCCTTTACTGAAGAACTTGATAATATGTCAGTACACTCTGGCAGCGTTCCCCCGCCGGCAGTCTCTCCTCCTAGGTACAATTCATCCGCTGAACGATTGACCTAGTTAAACTTATATTAAACAAGTCATTCTTGACGCATTCGATGGTTACAGATTAAGCGAGTTTTTGACTTTTAGTGTTCTGTCATAATGATTGTTTTAATTTTTGTTGCAACTAAAGGGACATAGTACATTTCTTTTATATGTTCATTTATCTTTTGTCTTCCGAATTGTAACCTGCGATTGCGCACATGAATCAATCTTTTTATTTCACAAAAATTTGAATGAAATCAGTGGATTCGGTTATGAAAAATTAAGTATTTTATAATAACCTCAGCACGGATTCTTACTTTTTTTTACCGATAACTCATGAAAAGACATTTTTTGGAGTGATTTTTGGGTCCTTAGAGGTTTACGTTTTTTAAGCAAGATCGTTAAAAACGATTTTGATAAAATCGTAATTTCTTTTTATTCCATACCGCACCTATCTCCTAGGTTTAAGTTATCAAAAAAAATTTAAAAAACCCTATTTATGGTCAAAATATGCCTATATACCAAATGTGATTACAATCGGTCACGCGTTTGATATGTAGATCACTGCACATGTGACAGATGACACATAGACTGACAACATTCCCAACAATTAAAACTAATATATCTACACAAAAACTTGACATGGATTTTTTGTCACATAATCTCTTTACTCTTTACATGTAGGGTATTAAAACAGAAGAAAAAAATATTTTCAAATATATATATATATATATTTCAAAGTTACTTAATATGTAATATATGCATTATGTTTATATCACAAATATTAATTACTGATAAAGCCTAAACAATATTTTTAACTTAATTTTTCATATTTTCTTATTTATTCTGGTGATATTATTATATGTTTTAACAATTAATTTGGATAAAAAGAAATATTTAAAGAATACCCTTTATTAACAGACATTTTATTATTATTATTTTATAATTTGCTAATATCACAGGTCCTAAGTTCGGGTAGTTTCTATTTTAATCTTTTAATTATTTTTTACAAGTAAACTACCAATATTTCTTTGGAATCATTTACCAAATATATTATTTTGTGTTTATAGGTGGAAAGATAAGAGCGGTGTTCGTGAGTCAAGCTGGCCCACCAGTTCTGGTTTTCCTACCCGCCTCCAGGGGCGGGGTCCTCCAGATCCCAAACAGACGAAGAAAAGAAAGAGAAGAAGGATTTAGCGGAACAACAACAGCAATACATTCAACACCACGAACGTCGAGCTCAGCGACAAGCAGAAAGAGAGTTACGTGAAATCCAGCAGGCTGAGCTAGTAGCAGCGTCTGCTTCACTGGTCGAGGCCGTCAACCAAACCAGGGAATGTCGATCAAATTCTCTACAGTCCATGTGAGTTATAGTTTTAGATTGTTACCAAATTAAGTGTAGTTTCTTATAATAACAATATAACAATTCTATTGGTGACTAGTTTAAATTCAAATGAGAAGGATGTATACCACTTCTAAAAGAAAAATGATAGAAACGACTAATGTACATTATATATAGGTACATCAATATTTTAGTAATTAGGAACGAGTTTTTACAATTTACGTTCCCATTACATGTATCCTAATACATCGTTTTGTGTACATCATTCCGTTATTAAATCCTATTACTTTTAAACAAACACTAACAACACGAGAATGTATCGTTGGGCTGAAAAATTACAAAATTTACCAATAGCGATCTTTAACTGTACTGAAAGTTGAGATAAGGATGGAAAACTACATCCTCAATATCAGGTGTATTGTCACTCTGTAATCAATCGTTGTAACTAGGTATATACCGCCGTGATTCAGCAAGGACTTCCTTCACTACACATGTGGTGCTCTTATCACTCTCATGTCTGTTATCTTACTAACCAATACAGTTTTATTGTTTATCGATTCAATTATTACAAAAAATAATACTACTGTATTTTGTAAAAATAGTTTTTTTTAGAGTGCAGGATTCTTACCAAAATCCTGATTTATAAATGTAGAGTTCCATAACGGTATTTTTTTTAGGTTTATTAAAGTTCTGTTTTTCGCATAATTTAACTATACCGTGTTCCAATATGTTCTGATTGTGATGAAAACATCAATAAACTATTATAATAACTACGCTGAAATTATGTCACAAGCAAAATGAGTTACCGCCATGAGTTTTCTATATAGGGTCCGTCAGCCTGTGTTGGCGTCTTTAGCACGTAAAGCCACGATAGCAGCCACACAAATTAAGATAGGAACATTTGTTACAGAGAACTGAATAGTGTGCTCTTATAGAACTCTAATAACATTCAGAAAAATCTAATTAAAAATCTCAAAATGGCGGCCATATTAAACATTTTGTTGTGCACACTCAACTTAATATACTAAATTAGATACAATTTGGATATTTCAATACAAAAGTTACAGACAAAAATGTAATTTCAAACTCTGACCTCTCATGGAAAATGTGATATTCGTTTAGTTATCACGAACCGAAGCGAGTGGAGTCTCGTAATATGTACACGTGAACGAGACCCGTTAGGGCCTAGCTGTCGTCAAGAGAATAGTCAGGGCAGCAGTTGGAGGACTTTAGACTCCGACATAGTACTCCATTCTCTTTGTTTTCCTGCCACTCTTCTCCATCAACGCACTCCCATCCTCCTCTCAAACTATTCTCCACCTATCTCATTCCAGATCGTCCTCTCAATCATCCAACTTCCCTTTAGAGCACCCCTAGGTTCCATCCCATAATCCATTCTCTGGACGTGACCAGTCCATCGCACCCTCGTTATTTTCTTCCTTATCAACAGATACGACACCTCCAATCATTTGACCGTGTTTTCCACTCATCTTCTTCTTCTTCCACGGGTCCAAATAATCTCCTCAACACCTTTCTCTCCCAAATTCTCAATCACTTCTCATTTCCCTTATTTAACACCAATATCTCACTTCTGCAGATTACCACTGGTCTTAAAACAGTTTTATATACTGTTAACTTTGATTTTCTTCCTAAGTGTTCTCAATATTGGATATAGCGCCTTCATACCATCTATTGCCCTCGACTTCCTCAAACTTCAAACAAAAAAGTAGTGATATACATAATTAAAAAGTTCAGTAAATCTGTGTAACAACTGTTTTAAACAAACTTACCTTGTACTACATATAGTGGGTAAAACCTTTGATCTACCAATACAATGTAACATTTCCTACGAGGCTAAAGAGAACAACTTTGGGCAATACATTTAGAGGATCTGCTTGTATTACATTGTATGATAGAGGTGGGTAAGTACTATGGTGGATTTATCAACTTCGGGCTTCACCCAGTTATTTATATTACAAGAATATTAATCAGAGGTAGAGAACTACCTTGGTTGTTATCTCTATTTTAGGAAAACGGTGTTTCGTTTTGTCCTCTGGTTTGACGTGTCTCCACTTTGATGAATGGTTTCTGGGTCCTATCCGTAAAATTTGAACTTCATACCTCAATTATCAGGATCCTCCATCTCCCCACCAAAGGTTGTATTCAGTGCTTCATGTGTATCCGATATCGGATATTGTTTTAACAAAGCACAAATACTGAGCTAGAAAATAGAATTTCATCGACATCACTTGAATAGTTTAAGTACTGACTCAGATAACATGACGTCATTCTAAACCAAATGAAAGAAAACACTATTTCCACAATAATCACTTTATTTGTTCAAGACAAGTTTCAATGTCCACGTCATTTTGACTACTCTCAAAGGCTTTCTTATAGTGAATATAGACATGTAATCTTGGCTTAGATCCCTCTTTTTCATCTTTCCTACCAGGAACTCATTAAACTCCATCACCAACTCTTGTTCTCTTTTGCCCCCTGGCGCTATTAGAGTGTTCGAGGTCTAGAGGTCTTCTAGACCTCTAGACCTTGAAATTTTATGTATCTAAGAAACATAAAAATTTTTATGTCATAACATAACATTTTATGTCTAGACATAGAAACATAAAATTTTATGTTTTTCTTTATCCTTTTAGTAGAAAGCATTGATAACCGAGAAGTTTTCCCCATTAAACAAGAAGAGGAAACAAATGTTACATTGTCTTGACATTGAACTACAACTCAAAAAGCCATGATGGTTTGTGTTCATGTAACACTGAGATTGACGACTTAGTCATTGAAACAATACAGTGTTTATTACGGAAATTTGTGTTTTTATTCATGATTGAAGTTCACACAAGTGTTTTTCATTTCAAGTGAATATACCAGAAATCACATTTAGGAAAATTTAAACTAATGAAATCCCAAAGCTTATTTTTTGTTTCACTACAATATCTACCTTTCTCACTACGTAAAAAGGGAACAGGAGAGAGGGGGGAGGAATTAAGTGGATAAAAAGCAAAGATTACCAGTGCTTGTGTAGTGAACATAGAAAAGGGTGGCGATGCTATAAAAAAGGAGGGGGTTGACAGCTCAGGGGGTGAGTTTATTTACTACTACGTTATTTATACTATCTTAATTTATTTATCTTGCGCCGTTACATTATGTACAGAGTAAACGCCACAGGTTCAGGAGTACAATTTATTTATCCAGTAGATTTAGGTATAAATTGGAGTTTATTAATATAAAACAAATCCAACCTCCGTTTATTGACTTAACTACACTTATGATGATCAAAGGTATTTAAATAAATGGTGCAAAAACATTGGACAAACTTTCTCGGTCACTTCCTCAAAACCAACTAAAATCCAACCAAAACTATTCTTCAATAAAAAAATGTTACTTCGGTAGTTGACAGTAAAAAAGTGAAAATGAAAAATGGAACCGTTCATGAACAATCTATATATAAGTCAAAACCCACTGATCACGAAATCTCTGTATCCAAGAAGCCTAGAGCTATGAATTTTTTTAACACTGTTTGTGGTAGGTCTGTAGACACGTACTAAGAAAGGGTTTTGAAAATGTTCCACTCCAAGGGTGTTTTTGCGCCTAAAACAAGTATCATATCTTTGTTATTTATGGGTCGATTTTGATCAAAATTGGTGTTTTTCTGTGTTTGGGCAAAAAGGTTTTTCATAACACCATTAGAGTTGAGCTAGAAAAAATATTTCTTTATAAAAATATCTCAATTATGCCCAGGTGAAACTGGGGCCATCATCTAGTATTTTTATAAATTTAAGTGAGGGCTTAAACTTGCTTCGCTTGTGTCATAAACTTGTTCTTAGCGTAATTTGTATTTAATTGAGTGTATAATAAAGTTGTATTTAAATCCTGAAACGTATAATTTGTTTATTTGTGATTTAGCACATGGTTTTCAGTAATTAATTTTCGATTTTACTAAAATTTGTCGATTTAGAGAAATTACTCATTCTTAACAAACCCAACACAAATTTTATTTTATTTTTTACCAATAATTCGCTACAATTTTGGAGAGATGGCAATCAATACGTTTTCCTTTGTTTTAGATAAATTTGTGCAAAATTTAATCAAAATCGATACACCCGATTGTTAGAATTATATTTTTGTGTTTTTTTACACCAGCAATCTCAAATTTTAAGTTATGGAAAAAATTAAGAACGAAAATATCAATATAGATATATACATATATAAAAATATCTAAAATATGTCATCATACGGAATTTAATAAACTGAGTCCATTCGTTTGGTCTGTAGACCAGTGACACATAATATCATGCCTCTGTTGACGCCGTCGTTTATTAGGAGGACTCTTATCTACTTTTTATGAAATTCAAAAAGTTATATTTTGTAAGATGTTCAAGTAAAGCACATCTTGCTTCGTTTACTTTAAACTCGTCCTGTCAAAGAGTAATTCCTTAAAATCGATGTGTTAATGACGACAGTCAAAGTACATTTTCTGTTTTTGCCGGTTATTTCAAAACTGTAATTTTCTACTATTTGTGATAATTACATTTATTTGTAATTCACATTTCACCAAAATTTATTCGTTTTTTTTCTCTTGTTGTTCAAAGGGTAAAGACGTCAACATCGTCTCATAAATAAAGACCCCAGCCTAAAAATCATCATAATATCGTCGCAGTTAGAAGAGAACAAGAGTTGGTCAAGAGAGGCCTGATACAAAAGATAAAAGAAAAGGTCTAATTTAAGACTACATGAAAAAATGTGTAAAACCAGCTAGTCATTAACACGATCGTATTCACTAAGTGTGTATAAAAGGGAAAATTTGGTAGAGATTGGTAGAACCGATTAAGAGAAATTTATTATTTAAGCATGGATGATTTTGGATTTTGTTTTATTCTTTTAAAACGGAATTTTTGAAAAGATGGAAACCAATTTGTTTTGTTTTGGTCCTTAGAAGGTACATTTCTAAAAAATCATTAGTTATTAGTTTTTAAATTTCAAAAACTCTCTAATTTTTTAGTTATAGAAAGAAAGAAAGAACGCCTTGAGGTATGATCAAAATATGCTTACATACTAAATGGGTTTACAATTTCGGTTAACTCGTTTGTAGTGTAGAGCAATGTACAGACATAATTCCAAAAACACTTTTTTAATCTCGGGAAACTGTAAAACTGGACATCGATGTTTTGATCCATTAAATAACTTTTTCTATATTAAGTAAGTTTCACCTAAATCACTGTGGTGAATATACAATGATGAAAATTTCCCAAAACCACAATAATTTTTTTTTTTAAATTTATAATGTACATTTCAACAGCACTACTATCATATTCAGCAGTATAATACATACTAACCTTAATAGCCACAATTACTACTGCAGCGAGGTGTTTCCTCCGCCTGTCACCTAATACCCTCGGCCAATCACAGTTGGCCTCGTCACACATCATGTGGTTTTGGGGAATTTTCTTTCACCTCTGAAAAAGTATAAATAAAGAGGAATTTATTGCATTAAACAGACCGACAATACCGTCAAAATAGTGGATTTTGTTTTATAAATTCAAGATGAACAACAGTTAAATATTTTATTAGTAATTTAAGATTTTGTTATTTTTAACTCGAGACCGGGAAAATTTGGCAATTTGGGTCTAGGTTACTTTTAAATTGTTTGTATATTATATTTTATAATTTTGAAATTTTTAGTTCGGTTTGTTACGACAGATTAATTAACTGATTATATGTTAATCTGTAGAATACATTTTTATTGTTTGACAGCCTGTATTGTCTATAGTAACTTGTTACATTATATACCGTACCCAATGTGACCATTGTAGTAGTCTGAGACACAGTGTGTTGGTCGTAAATCAGTGTCCTCATGCAGTATTCAAGCAAATGGCACGACTCCTCGTCTTGGCAATCATCACTATAGTCGTAGTTGTCAATAGAAAGGTTCTTTACTCTTTACATCGAAAATATAAACAGACTGTTAGGATTGGATTCTTTAACCAATCTGGGTTCTTTATTTTCAGTATAATCGAATGGTTCAGTACTCAATTAAACTTCATTAACAATTTCCTATCTTGTAACTGTGCTACAAAATTCTTATTATTATCATTACTCCAGAATGACTAATTGTTGTGACTTACGGATCTGATTCTACGTTATAGTTTAATTATCTGACTTTGAAATAAGTTTCTTAATACACGAAGTTTGTCCACTCTGCTTGAATTCTTGTGGATGCTCGTCCGAAGCCTCAATATTCCCAGGAAACTCTTACTCGCCCAGTCCGTCTGGCTATCTCCAAGAATTATTCTCCCAGGAAACTCTTACTCGCCTAGTCCGTCTGGTTATCTTCAAGAATTATTCTCCCAGGAAACTCTTACTCGCCTAGTCCGTCTGGTTATCTCCAAGAATTATTCTCCCAAGAAACTCTTACTCGCCAAGTCCGTCTGGCTATCTTCAAGAATTATTCTCCCAGGAAACTCTTACTCGCCTAGTCCGTCTGGTTATCTCCAAGAATTATTCTCCCAGGAAACTCTTACTCGCCAAGTCCGTCTGGCTATCTTCAAGAATTATTTTCCCAGGAAACTCTTACTCGCCAAGTCCGTCTGGCTATCTCCAAGAATTATTCTCCCAGGAAACTCTTACTCGCCTAGTCAGTCTGGCTATCTTCAAGAATTATTCTCCCAGGAAACTCTTACTCGCCAAGTCCGTCTGGCTATCTCCAAGAATTATTGTCCCAGGAAACTCTTACTCGCCAAGTCAGTCTGGCTATCTTTAAGAATTATTCTCCCAGGAAACTCTTACTCGCCAAGTCCGTCTGGCTATATTCAAGAATTATTCTCCCAGGAAGCTCTTACTCGCCAAGTCCGTCTGGCTATCTTCAAGAATTATTCTCCCAGGAAACTCTTACTCGCCAAGTCCGTCTGGCTATCTTCAAGAATTATTTTCCCAGGAAACTCTTACTCGCCAAGTCAGTCTGGCTATCTCCAAGAATTATTTTCCCAGGAAACTCTTACTCGCCTAGTCAGTCTGGCTATCTCCAAGAATTATTGTCCCAGGAAACTCTTACTCGCCAAGTCCGTCTGGCTATCTTCAAGAATTATTCTCCCAGGAAACTCTTACTCGCCAAGTCCGTCTGGCTATATTCAAGAATTATTCTCCCAGGAAGCTCTTACTCGCCAAGTCCGTCTGGCTATCTTCAAGAATTATTCTCCCAGGAAACTCTTACTCGCCAAGTCCGTCTGGCTATCTTCAAGAATTATTTTCCCAGGAAACTCTTACTCGCCTAGTCAGTCTGGCTATCTCCAAGAATTATTGTCCCAGGAAACTCTTACTCGCCAAGTCAGTCTGGCTATCTTTAAGAATTATTCTCCCAGGAAACTCTTACTCGCCAAGTCCGTCTGGCTATATTCAAGAATTATTCTCCCAGGAAGCTCTTACTCGCCAAGTCCGTCTGGCTATCTTCAAGAATTATTGTCCCAGGAAACTCTTACTCGCCAAGTCCGTCTGGCTATTTTCAAGAATTATTCTCCCAGGAAACTCTTACTCGCCAAGTCCGTCTGGCTATATTCAAGAATTATTCTCCCAGGAAGCTCTTACTCGCCAAGTCCGTCTGGCTATCTTCAAGAATTATTCTCCCAGGAAACTCTTACTCGCCAAGTCCGTCTGGCTATCTTCAAGAATTATTTTCCCAGGAAACTCTTACTCGCCTAGTCCGTCTGGTTATCTTCAAGAATTATTCTCCCAGGAAACTCTTACTCGCTAAGTCCGTCTGTCTATCTTCAAGAATTATTCTCCCAGGAAACTCTTACTCGCCTAGTCCGTCTGGCTATCTTCAAGAATTATTTTCCCAGGAAACTCTTACTCGCCAAGTCCGTCTGTCTATCTCCAAGAATTATTTTCCCAGGAAACTCTTACTCGCCAAGTCCGTCTGGCTATCTCCAAGAATTATTCTCCCAGGAAACTCTTACTCGCCAAGTCAGTCTGGCTATCTCCAAGAATTATTCTCCCAGGAAACTCTTACTCGCCAAGTCCGTCTGGCTATATTAAAGAATTATTCTCCCAGGAAGCTCTTACTCGCAAAGTCCGTCTGTCTATCTCCAAGAATTATTTTCCCAGGAAACTCTTACTCGCCAAGTCCGTCTGGCTATCTCCAAGAATTATTCTCCCAGGAAACTCTTACTCGCCTAGTCCGTCTGGCTATCTTCAAGAATTATTTTCCCAGGAAGCTCTTACTCGCCAAGTCCGTCTGGCTATCTCCAAGAATTATTCTCCCAGGAAACTCTTACTCGCCAAGTCAGTCTGGCTATCTCCAAGAATTATTCTCCCAGGAAACTCTTACTCGCTAAGTCCGTCTGTCTATCTTCAAGAATTATTCTCCCAGGAAACTCTTACTCGCCTAGTCCGTCTGGCTATCTTCAAGAATTATTTTCCCAGGAAGCTCTTACTCGCCAAGTCCGTCTGTCTATCTCCAAGAATTATTTTCCCAGGAAACTCTTACTCGCCAAGTCCGTCTGGCTATCTCCAAGAATTATTCTCCCAGGAAACTCTTACTCGCCTAGTCCGTCTGGCTATCTTCAAGAATTATTTTCCCAGGAAGCTCTTACTCGCCAAGTCCGTCTGTCTATCTCCAAGAATTATTTTCCCAGGAAACTCTTACTCGCCAAGTCCGTCTGGCTATCTCCAAGAATTATTCTCCCAGGAAACTCTTACTCGCCAAGTCAGTCTGGCTATCTCCAAGAATTATTCTCCCAGGAAACTCTTACTCGCCAAGTCCGTCTGTCTATCTTCAAGAATTGTTCTCACAGGAAGCTCTTACTCGCCAAGTCCGTCTGTCTATCTTCAAGAATTATTCTCCCAGGAAACTCTTACTCGCCAAGTCCGTCTGGCTATCTTCAAGAATTATTCTCCCAGGAAACTCTTACTCGCCAAGTCCGTCTTGCTATATTCAAGAATTATTCTCCCAGGAAGCTCTTACTCGCCAAGTCCGTCTGGCGATCTCCAAGAATTATTCTCCCAGGAAGCTCTTACTCGCCAAGTCCGTCTGGTTATCTCCAAGAATTATTCTCCCAGGAAACTCTTACTCGCCTAGTCCGTCTGGTTATCTTCAAGAATTATTCTCCCAGGAAACTCTTACTCGCCTAGTCCGTCTGGTTATCTCCAAGAATTATTCTCCCAAGAAGCTCTTACTCGCCAAGTCCGTCTGGCTATCTTCAAGAATTATTCTCCCAGGACACTCTTACTCGCCTAGTCCGTCTGGTTATCTCCAAGAATTATTCTCCCAGGAAACTCTTACTCGCCAAGTCCGTCTGGCTATCTTCAAGAATTATTCTCCCAGGAAACTCTTACTCGCCTAGTCCGTCTGGCTATCTCCAAGAATTATTCTCCCAGGAAACTCTTACTCGCCAAGTCCGTCTGGCTATCGCCAAGAATTATTCTCCCAAGAAGCTCTTACTCGCTAAGTCCGTCTGGCGATCTCCAAGAATTATTCTCCCAGGAAACTCTTACTCGCCTAGTCCGTCTGGCTATCTCCAAGAATTATTCTCCCAGGAAACTCTTACTCGCCAAGTCCGTCTGGTTATCTCCAAGAATTATTCTCCCAAGAAGCTCTTACTCGCTAAGTCCGTCTGGCGATCTCCAAGAATTATTCTCCCAGGAAACTCTTACTCGCTAAGTCCGTCTGTCTATCTTCAAGAATTATTCTCCCAGGAAACTCTTACTCGCCAAGTCAGTCTGTCTATCTTCAAGAATTGTTCTCACAGGAAGCTCTTACTCGCCAAGTCCGTCTGGCTATCGTCAAGAATTATTCTCCCAAGAAGCTCTTACTCGCTAAGTCCGTCTGGCTATCTTCAAGAATTATTCTCCCAGGAAGCTCTTACTCGCCAAGTCCTTCGGGCTATCTTCAAGAATTATTCTCCCAGGAAGCTCTTTCTCGCCAAGTCCGTCTGGTTATCTCCAAGAATTATTCTCCCAGGAAACTCTTACTCGCCTAGTCCGTCTGGTTATCTTCAAGAATTATTCTCCCAGGAAACTCTTACTCGCCTAGTCCGTCTGGTTATCTCCAAGAATTATTCTCCCAAGAAGCTCTTACTCGCCAAGTCCGTCTGGCTATCTTCAAGAATTATTCTCCCAGGAAACTCTTACTCGCCTAGTCCGTCTGGCTATCTCCAAGAATTATTCTCCCAGGAAACTCTTACTCGCCAAGTCCGTCTGGTTATCTCCAAGAATTATTCTCCCAGGAAACTCTTACTCGCCTAGTCCGTCTGGTTATCTTCAAGAATTATTCTCCCAGGAAACTCTTACTCGCCAAGTCAGTCTGGTTATCTTCAAGAATTATTCTCCCAGGAAACTCTTACTCGCCAAGTCCGTCTGGTTATCTCCAAGAATTATTCTCCCAGGAAACTCCTACTCGCCTAGTCCGTCTGGTTATCTTCAAGAATTATTCTCCCAGGAAACTCTTACTCGCCAAGTCAGTCTGGTTATCTTCAAGAATTATTCTCCCAGGAAACTCTTACTCGCCAAGTCCGTCTGGTTATCTCCAAGAATTATTCTCCCAGGAAACTCTTACTCGCCAAGTCAGTCTGGTTATCTTCAAGAATTATTCTCCCAGGAAACTCTTACTCGCCTAGTCCGTCTGGTTATCTTCAAGAATTATTCTCCCAGGAAACTCTTACTCGCCAAGTCAGTCTGGTTATCTTCAAGAATTATTCTCCCAGGAAACTCTTACTCGCCAAGTCAGTCTGGCTATCTCCAAGAATTATTCTCCCAGGAAACTCTTACTCGCCAAGTCCGTCTGGTTATCTCCAAGAATTATTCTCCCAGGAAACTCTTACTCGCCTAGTCCGTCTGGTTATCTTCAAGAATTATTCTCCCAGGAAACTCTTACTCGCCAAGTCCGTCTGGTTATCTTCAAGAATTATTCTCCCAGGAAACTCTTACTCGCCTAGTCCGTCTGGTTATCTTCAAGAATTATTCTCCCAGGAAACTCTTACTCGCCTAGTCCGTCTGGTTATCTCCAAGAATTATTCTCCCAAGAAACTCTTACTCGCCAAGTCCGTCTGTCTATCTTCAAGAATTATTCTCCCAGGAAACTCTTACTCGCCTAGTCCGTCTGGTTATCTCCAAGAATTATTCTCCCAAGAAGCTCTTACTCGCCAAGTCCGTCTGGCTATCTTCAAGAATTATTCTCCCAGGAAACTCTTACTCGCCTAGTCCGTCTGGTTATCTCCAAGAATTATTCTCCCAGGAAACTCTTACTCGCCAAGTCCGTCTGGCTATCTTCAAGAATTATTCTCCCAGGAAACTCTTACTCGCCTAGTCCGTCTGGCTCTCTCAAAGAATTATTCTCCCAGGAAACTCTTACTCGCCAAGTCCGTGTGGCTATCTCCAAGAATTATTCTCCCAAGAAGCTCTTACTCGCTAAGTCCGTCTGGCGATCTCCAAGAATTATTCTCCCAGGAAACTCTTACTCGCCTAGTCCGTCTGGCTATCTCCAAGAATTATTCTCCCAGGAAACTCTTACTCGCCAAGTCCGTCTGGTTATCTCCAAGAATTATTCTCCCAAGAAGCTCTTACTCGCTAAGTCCGTCTGGCGATCTCCAAGAATTATTCTCCCAGGAAACTCTTACTCGCTAAGTCCGTCTGTCTATCTTCAAGAATTATTCTCCCAGGAAACTCTTACTCGCCAAGTCCGTCTGTCTATCTTCAAGAATTGTTCTCACAGGAAGCTCTTACTCGCCAAGTCCGTCTGGCTATCGTCAAGAATTATTCTCCCAAGAAGCTCTTACTCGCCAAGTCCGTCTGGCTATCTTCAAGAATTATTCTCCCAGGAAACTCTTACTCGCCTAGTCCGTCTGGCTATCTCCAAGAATTATTCTCCCAGGAAACTCTTACTCGCCAAGTCCGTCTGGTTATCTCCAAGAATTATTCTCCCAGGAAACTCTTATTCGCCTAGTCCGTCTGGTTATCTTCAAGAATTATTCTCCCAGGAAACTCTTACTCGCCAAGTCAGTCTGGTTATCTTCAAGAATTATTCTCCCAGGAAACTCTTACTCGCCAAGTCCGTCTGGTTATCTCCAAGAATTATTCTCCCAGGAAACTCTTACTCGCCTAGTCCGTCTGGTTATCTTCAAGAATTATTCTCCCAGGAAACTCTTACTCGCCAAGTCAGTCTGGTTATCTTCAAGAATTATTCTCCCAGGAAACTCTTACTCGCCAAGTCCGTCTGGTTATCTCCAAGAATTATTCTCCCAGGAAACTCTTACTCGCCAAGTCAGTCTGGTTATCTTCAAGAATTATTCTCCCAGGAAACTCTTACTCGCCTAGTCCGTCTGGTTATCTTCAAGAATTATTCTCCCAGGAAACTCTTACTCGCCAAGTCAGTCTGGTTATCTTCAAGAATTATTCTCCCAGGAAACTCTTACTCGCCAAGTCAGTCTGGCTATCTCCAAGAATTATTCTCCCAGGAAACTCTTACTCGCCAAGTCCGTCTGGTTATCTCCAAGAATTATTCTCCCAGGAAACTCTTACTCGCCTAGTCCGTCTGGTTATCTTCAAGAATTATTCTCCCAGGAAACTCTTACTCGCCAAGTCCGTCTGGTTATCTTCAAGAATTATTCTCCCAGGAAACTCTTACTCGCCTAGTCCGTCTGGTTATCTTCAAGAATTATTCTCCCAGGAAACTCTTACTCGCCAATCCGTCTGGTTATCTCCAAGAATTATTCTCCCAAGAAACTCTTACTCGCCAAGTCCGTCTGGCTATCTTCAAGAATTATTCTCCCAGGAAACTCTTACTCGCCTAGTCCGTCTGGTTATCTCCAAGAATTATTCTCCCAAGAAGCTCTTACTCGCTAAGTCCGTCTGGCGATCTCCAAGAATTATTCTCCCAGGAAACTCTTACTTGCCAAGTCCGTCTGGTTATCTCCAAGAATTATTCTCCCAGGAAACTCTTACTCGCCAAGTCCGTCTGTCTATCTTCAAGAATTGTTCTCACAGGAAGCTCTTACTCGCCAAGTCCGTCTGTCTATCTTCAAGAATTATTCTCCCAGGAAACTCTTACTCGCCAAGTCCGTCTGGCTATCTTCAAGAATTATTCTCCCAGGAAACTCTTACTCGCCAAGTCCGTCTGGCTATCTCCAAGAATTATTCTCCCAAGAAGCTCTTACTCGCCAAGTCCGTCTGTCTATCTCCAAGAATTATTCTCCCAGGAAACTCTTACTCGCCAAGTCCGTCTGGTTATCTCCAAGAATTATTCTCCCAGGAAACTCTTACTCGCCTAGTCCGTCTGGTTATCTTCAAGAATTATTCTCCCAGGAAACTCTTACTCGCCAAGTCCGTCTGGTTATCTTCAAGAATTATTCTCCCAGGAAACTCTTACTCGCCTAGTCCGTCTGGTTATCTTCAAGAATTATTCTCCCAGGAAACTCTTACTCGCCAATCCGTCTGGTTATCTCCAAGAATTATTCTCCCAAGAAACTCTTACTCGCCAAGTCCGTCTGGCTATCTTCAAGAATTATTCTCCCAGGAAACTCTTACTCGCCTAGTCCGTCTGGTTATCTCCAAGAATTATTCTCCCAAGAAGCTCTTACTCGCTAAGTCCGTCTGGCGATCTCCAAGAATTATTCTCCCAGGAAACTCTTACTTGCCAAGTCCGTCTGGTTATCTCCAAGAATTATTCTCCCAGGAAACTCTTACTCGCCAAGTCCGTCTGTCTATCTTCAAGAATTGTTCTCACAGGAAGCTCTTACTCGCCAAGTCCGTCTGTCTATCTTCAAGAATTATTCTCCCAGGAAACTCTTACTCGCCAAGTCCGTCTGGCTATCTTCAAGAATTATTCTCCCAGGAAACTCTTACTCGCCAAGTCCGTCTGGCTATCTCCAAGAATTATTCTCCCAAGAAGCTCTTACTCGCTAAGTCCGTCTGGCGATCTCCAAGAATTATTCTCCCAGGAAACTCTTACTCGCCAAGTCCGTCTGTCTATCTTCAAGAATTATTCTCCCAGGAAACTCTTACTCGCCAAGTCCGTCTGTCTATCTTCAAGAATTATTCTCCCAGGAAGCTCTTACTCGCCAAGTCCTTCGGGCTATCTTCCTGCAGCACCTTCCCTTGATCAATCTTGGCCCATTGACCAAGTGTCCTCCCACCCAAGGGTTTATATATCAATGACGTTTGCCTTGCTTGCAAACAATAATTGTTGTCACACTGGCTACTTAAAAAGATCTTAGACTATATTCTACTAAAATTATCATAATTCCTAACAGTAGCTCTCGACCAATTTTGGTTTTTTTCTGACTGAAAATCTAGGGGGCATTCCCTATTTATGTCTTTTTCATTTTTTAAGACAGTGACTGAAAGGCCTCTAAACAACAATTGTACAAAATACATAATAGTAAGCCCAAAAATTATTGTTAATATTCCATATATAATATAATATGTTGAGAAAATATGACAACCAAAACCATGGAATGCTCACCTTTCCTAACCATAGCAGTAATTTGGGAATTTTTGGTGCTCTATAATTATATTATATTGCAATGACCAGTTCGTTAACCAGAAATTTTAGAAATTTTAAAATGATTATGATTATGATTATAACACAAAGTGTTATTGAAGAAACATTTAAACAGTAGGCTCTACACCGTGGAGACTATTATTAACTCAAAACCTTGTGCAAGACTGCAAGTAAAAAATGTTTACGGTTCAGGAATAATTGAAAAAAACAATAATGAACGATGACCGCCAACATGAAAAGCTCGGTTACACTGAGGGCGTATTTACAACACGAGCGAAGCTAGTTTAAGTCATATTCAAATATAATATTTCTGACAAAGATGACGTCCATGGTTTATTTTCACTTTTTGATTGACAACTACCAAAATGCCGTTTTTAGTGACAAAACGTTTTGGTTAGATTCATTGGTTTTGGGGATGAATGAGTGAGAAAGTTCGGACGATATTAGCAACGTTTATTTAATTTATTTTAAAAATTTACGACATTTGGAAAAATATAAACAAACGGAATAATATATATTAATAAAAGTACATTATAATGTATCCGACGTAGGGCCTATTTTCTTAGTGGAAAATATGAAAATTATTTTAGATTGCCTAAGTTGGTATCAGACTGAATTAAAAAATTAAAAATGCGCTATTATTGTCTAAACACGGTTTTTATCATTTAATTTTGAAAAAGTCTGTACAATGTTTTTGTACAGTTTGATGACTTGAATCCGAATACTTCGTTTTGTAAACTTTCTTTAGTACTTCATTTTGTGAATCAAGTTTTAACATAGTTTTCTTTACATTTAAGCTTTCAGAAGCTCACTTTAGTCCTGACAATCCCGATTGAACATAGCTACAACTACAACTCTTTTTATGTAGTCTTGGGTTAGATGCCTTCCTTGTCAGTTCTCTCTTGACCTGACGCTGTTAAAATATTCGAATGGTTGGCGTCTTAATTTTAAGTTATTTTCTTCCTTTTTTTAAGGCGAAGATGAGTCAGAAATTGATTGCCGTTTAACAATAAGAAAACAAAATCATCTTAATTTTTTTTCTCTCTTTTAGTTAGCAAATTGAATCAGATTTGGTTCTTTTGAGGCGCGGTGAAATAAAGATCAAAATTAGTTGAAATATTAAACTTCTCCGAAGAATTCTGCTGATATTGAAGATATTTGTGAAAAGTTGGCGTTCAAACGTTTTACTGTAAGGTTCTTAAACAAACTTTTATTAGAACTAGAACAAACAAATGGTGTGTTATAATAAAGGGTGGGGAGAGAGGTATTATGAAGGAAAGCTGAAGTAAAAACGTAGAAGTTTCATTGAAATGTGGGAAAGGGGAGGCTATGGTTGTATCCCTATTGGTAATCATTACAGATTTCCTTTAAGAGCTTTTACATTCTACGTTTTCATTCTGTTTGGGCTCACAAGTATTGATACAAACAAATATTCGTTGAAACATTTATTCCACATCAATTTTTATATTTTTTTCATTGGATACACTTTTTGGGGATATTTGTCGTGACATTGTATACGTAAATACATTTGGGAGTTGAACACAAGATCTAAATTCTTCGTATGAACTGAAACTCATCCAGAGTTATTACGAAAACTCAACAATGTTTAGAACGTACCTTTAAAATTATAAATAAATCAGAATAAAATAATTTGTTTAAATATACTACAATTAAGTATAAATAATTGAGTTCAAAACAATATCTAAATTCTTCGTAAAGACACATGGAGAGTTATTACGAAAATTCAACAATGTTTAGAACGTACCATTAAAATTATAAATAAATCAGAATAATTATATAGTTTAAACTTATTAAAATTAATTATAATTTTTGTATACTGTACTGTAATTTTCAATTACTTGTCTGACTTGTCAATTTTAATTTAACTTATCTGCCCATAGGGTTTGGCAAGTGTAATTTTTCAAAGCAGAAATGTGTTTACTTTAACTTACCTCACGGCGCTAAAGTCTTCCCTAGCGTCTCTCGCCACAGCCATACATTCTCTCTTGTTGTGCGCTCACCTTCTTCAGTTCCTCACTCCCAGTAGGTTAACCTCCATAACATCATCACTCCACCTCTTCCTGGATCGGCCTCTCCTTCTTTTACCCTCTAGGCCTTCCACAAACAATGTCTTCACGGTCCTCTCTGTATCAACCATCATAGATTTGTTGTTTTTATTTCCGTTATAACATCTAGGTCCTTCAGTTCTTGATTTATCCTAACTCTTTAAAATCCGTTTTCTTCTGTTCCATAAATCGTCCTAAGGACCTTCTTCTCCCATACTACAAACGTACCATCTACTGCTTTAGTCACAACCCATTTTCCTGATCCATATAAGACCTCGAGTCTGATAACTCTCTTATTTGTTCTAATTTGTGTTTTATTTATAACCGGAGGACACAATAACACCGGTTTGCAGCTACATTCTTTCTACTATCTCCTCTTTTATACCACCACTTTTATCAATGATGGATCCTAAACATTTAAAGTCATCGAAACTCTCGAATGTGTAGTCATCCATAACATATCCATCAAGTTGCACCCTCTGTGCCTGGACCGATGTATTTAGTTTTTAATATATTTACTTTGAACTGTTTTGATATATCGAAAGCGGGGAAAAGATATCAACGGCGCCCATTTTACGATAACTCCAGAATCTGGAATTTTTGAGAGATAAGAATAATATATTTTATTTGGGTCCTATATCTGATCAAAATCGTTAGAACGTATATTGAGAAAATATATTATCCATCACATAATTTTCTCTAAACTATGAATATGTAAATAATTTAAAATCAATAAGTGCTAAATTGCTGACTTCACCACCCACCCATCACCAAAACTAATTAAAAACCAACAAAAAGTAATAGTAAACAAACATGTTCAGGTATTTTCTAATTCTAGTTCACCAACGGACATTTTTGGAGATATGACGACCAAATACGTGTTGTTTAAATCCTTGAGAAAAAATTTATTTAAATCGGTAGAGCTGAGTTTGAGAAAAAAGTATTTTTCTTCTTTTTTATTACAGCCCCAATTTAGAGTTATCAAAAAAATGAGAAAAAAGTCTCAAGATATGGCTAAAATATGTCTACATACAAAATTTGATTTTGATTCAAATCTGTTCACAAGTTTGAGTTGTAGAGCACTACACAGACAGACATAAAACCACTTTTTTTAAACTCAAATGATCGCAAAACAGATATATTCGCAAAAAAATAAACATCGATTTTTTGACCCATCTCACAACTTTCTATAGGCTACTAGTTTATAATATGAAAGTGAAAATGCACAATTAGGGAATAGTTTCATACTATCTAAATCTTAGATGAACCTAAATGCACCTTTGTAATATGCATATTAAGTGTCAGAGACACAGAAAGAATTTCCCGTCCCAATATGGCAGCGTTCAGTTACAAACTAAGTCTTCAGACATTTTTTTTTCCATTTTTATATAGCAATAAAAATCAGTAAAAATGAATAATAAGAAGATTAAACTCAGAAACTATTAGACATTTGGGCCAACAAGATGATAAAGACAAATTATTGTTGGCTTTTTGGCTTGTTATAACTTCTTTCTAAAGAAGTCTAGGACTATCTGTGCATTGTCAGTTTATAACCACAATTCGTGCTCAACACATCGTCTTCATAACCTCAAATTTGTGTTAGTGAATAACTGGAGGAATTTTATGTTTTAACTTATCATATAAACGGAATAATTATAGTGCTTTGTTAATATTCAATTGAGTTGGAGTGGTTTTACAATACAATTGCTTTTTTTTAAAACACGCTGTTTTAATTCTGATTAAAATATACGCGTATAAGTTAGAAAACAGATTTTGACAGATCGTGTGATATGTTGTAATAAACTGATTCCTAAATATCGTTTCTTATCAATTAATTAACCAAGTGTTTTATTTATAAACTAACGAACTATTCAAGATATACACAATTTGTCTAACAGTGTGTAACTATATCGATCTTTGAAATGCTTCGGACGGACACTGCTAGATAGCAGGAGTATCGCTGTAGGAAAAATATATTTCTTTATGTAAGTTTAAAATTAAAAAATAATGTATGTACTTTTCAAAAATCCTAAAAATTTATTAAAATATAATTGCATATGATTCATATGTGTAAATCCAGTTGTGGTTAGTTTTCTTTCATTTTTAAATACTGTATTATTAAGTTCTTGCTTTTGAACGTTTGTAGACCAACATTTGAAGAAAAAAACTTTTCATTTAAGACTAAATCTACCTAAACTAAATAAAAATAAATAATATCTATGGACATCCAAATGTTTCTCCTTCAGTTTTTTCTAAAACTCCTAGTTACAATAAAAATTTGTTTGAAATATGTACAGATGGACATATAGATATTTTGTAAAAAACAAAGTAATTATTAAAGTGCTCTAGGAAGAATACAATTTAAAAAAAAAAAACTGATATAAAGTGTCAATATAAAACGATTGAGACTTTATTTTAAATATTGAATTTTTGCTTTTAATTTGTAACACATAGTTCCAAGGAACTAGAAGCACCTGGAGTATCGGACAACACCATAACCCCACTCTGTAGAAATTTAACGGGAGCAATCTAAACTCTAAACCACTACCACCACGAAACCATTCCTCAACGCATGCTCCCAGAAGCCGAAACCGCTGGACAGGCGAGCATGCTCTCATGATACTCATGTCGGCAAGGTCCCCCCCCCAACCACGTTTGCTGAGTCACTGTCTGGTAGCTTACCCTATTCCACTAAATCATCTACTGGGGGCGGAGCCCATTATCCACCAATACGGGATAGGGTAGCCTACCAGACGAACCTGGAAGCTATAAAACTTCCCTCTTGTTTTCTTGGGACGACACCGTGGTATTGAATAAGTAAATCTCTTAAGGACATGTACTTTCAGAGTTTCAATAGAACTAGTTATTAGAACTAGGAGTGCCGATGTATGTAGAGCCTCTCATCACGACACCGACAACTACCCCGAGAAAAGAAGGAGGAAGGAGAATATCCACTATCAGCAGCACCACTACCCCTACGAGTCCAACCTCATCTCTTGTCCAACCTCAATCTGTGGACAGGTTCATGAGTAGAGTTCGAGTTTTAAACTCAACCAATTCCGAGGAACTGGAAAGGCAGGCGTACCTAGTGCCTTTCGACTCACCACCTACCCCCACTCAGATAGAAAAAGTAACGGGGAGCAATCTCACTACTAGCACCCCGCTGCCACCACGGAACCATTCCTCAAACGTACGCTCCCAGAAGTCGAGACCTATACATATGTTGAAACATGTCTACATACGTAATGAAGCAAGATCTCATAAGGACAGGTTCATGTAGAGTTCGAGTTTTAAACTCGATATGGCCGTAGCTTCAGACGTGTAGTGGCTCTTTGAGAATTTGAATAAGGTGCTTCCATCTGTTGTGATAAACGCTGAAGTGATTTACCAGAAGAATCTGTTAAATACGCTCTTCAGAGTAGAGACTGAAAGCTGGCGGTACCATTAACACCTCCTGTGTCACACAAACTTTGCACAAGATTATACAGTGTTGATTTACCTGGAATAGAAGTATTAGGAATATTTGAACGAACAATATGATTGTAAGATTTTACCGCGACCCTTCAATTCTGCGTGAGACTCATTGCGGACTAACACAAGTGATGACAGGAGGAGGTAATCAAAACTTCTTTATTTGTAACCGATTTTAATGAAGTACGTATCGTTGGATTTGTATTTAAAAAGTTCTTAAATTTTTGTTACTTGAGTTAATTTTTTTTAGCTACGGGTATTCATGAAAGTTGACTTTTAAAATTTTGATTATTTTTGGTAAAAATAATAAAATGAATTCCCCATACCTTATAAAAAAGCCAATTTAACTCTAACTGATGTAAAAAAGGCAATTGGTTAAAATTTTTAAGGCCTAATATTTGTACAGCAAATTTATTGATTTTAAAATAACTTCACTGGAGACAAAGCATTATTTATTTATATCAAAACTCATTCCGATAACAACTAACGATATCATTTTCAGAACAAAACATTATTTTGTTTCTAGTAAAATGTTTGCAAAGTAACTAGTTGGGTTTCCAGATGTTAGGCCGCAACAATGTAAATTACAATTTTTATATTGGTAATAATAGTCAGGGTTATTATTTTAAATTAAGATCTGGGCAATACATTTTATTACTTGTACAAATAATTATAAAAATTCAAAAATAGTTTGATTCTAGTTTAATCTTTGCTATTGTAGACAACTTCCGACAATGATTTTTCCCCCCATACTTTTCATGGTAATTCCATTATCTTTTGAGCTATAGGAAAGATACAAAAACTATTTTGTTTGTTATTAAAATAGTAGTTGTTTTGTTTGTTATTTTTTGAAAAAAAAAATATATGATTTTCAAGATATTCAAAAAAATTATTTTAAATGGTCGCCATTTTGAAATTTGATGAATTAAAACAAATATTTTCGGAAATTTTGGGGATCTAAGTACGTAAGACATTTGCCAAGTCTCATAACAATACCTTAAAGGGTTTTTGAAATATTTATTTAAAAAATAAAACAAAATGGCGGACTACGGCTAAACTAAGCCGAAATCGACAAAAAGGTACTAAGGTATTTTGAAACTTATTTATAAACGGCTTCTGCACAGCCCGCTGTGGTTTTTTGATACACTCTGTATATATATATATATATATATATATATATATATATATATATATATATATTGTTTTCACGAAATAGCGGATAAATCATAAACTAAGTGTTTTCGAAGCTATGTTAGTATGAACTTTTCTCTTTATTTTATCAATGTCGACATATTTGCAGATTATATCTTATTTGAGGTCCCCCAAATTGAAAAAGTATTTATTTGGAATGATCCCTTTTTGTCGTCTATTGTATGTGCAGTGATCCACAAACGAGGGGGTCGATTTTCATCAAATTGTGTATATTTTGGTTATATATTGGTTCTTTTTGATAACTCACAATTTAATGGTAGCTGTCGTTGGAAAAAACAAACACAAAATTACGATTTTCTAAAACTTTAAGGACTCGCAAAATGTATTTGTCTCCATCAACTCAACAATGCAGGTTCTTGAGCTGTCTATAAAAAAAAAATAAAATAAAATAAAAAAAATAAATAAATAAAAAAAAATCCGCCATGTGGATGTTATAAAATACTTAATTTCTCAAAATCGACCTTACCGATTTCATTAAAACTTTAGTAAAATATCCACAATAATGACCCAAACCGTCTGCTAAATAACAAGTTACAGTTCAGAAACATTTAGTAACAATCAAAAACATTAATCCCCATCAGCTTGATTCTATTACACATAGGACGTGTTTGCAACACAATGGAAGCATGTTTACAGTTGACAATATAAATAATTTTTCAAAGTCTCTGTCCATTTTTATTTTCATTTTTTAATTAACAACTTCCAAAATGACATATTTAGTGGCAATAAATCTAGGTTAGTTTTTACTTAGTTTTGGTGATTAGTGAGTTAGAAAGTTTGTGCAATGTTTTTGCACATTCATTACAACAGCCCAGTTGCACAATTACAACACGTGTGTATTAAATAATTAGTAATTCAACGGTTTAGACTATTACTATCACTTTGAAAAAAAAAATTATTTCTTCCAAGGTTGGTAAAATAGAATAATAGAGTAAAATAGACACTTATAAATGAAATTTTTTCGGAAAAATTATTTTTAGGATGTATAATACGCAATGGCTTTAATAATTGTGTAGTTTATATGGTGGTGCCAAAAGACATCACCTATAGGCTCACTTTGTTATTAACAGTGTATTTAATAGTAAAAATCCATATAACAACAAATATTGTTGTTATATATTTGTTTTGTTTTGTATACATATTTGTTTTGTATACACTATTAATTTATAGAAAGTATTAATAAAGATACAAAAATTGTGGCACTATATAGCATTATTGCTAAATTATTATTATTTTAAAATAAGTTTTAAAAAATAATTTAATATGACTGCTATTTTCAAAAGTATACGTAAGGAATTTGGTTTAAAAAATTAAATGTGGTGAACATTGGCTGATTGTTATGTATGACAGAAGAGCATCTTGGCAAGTTAATGTGATCAAGTATATTGGATTGAGAAGAACTCTGGACTAAGATTGAAGACTGTTGCTTAACAACAACAAACAATGCTAAAAAGATGAGACAACAATTTTTCTCAACAGGGTGTTATGTCTCACAAAAGAGCCTCTTTGGCAAGACAATGTGTATATTGCTTTGAGACGAACTTTCGACAAATAATGTGAATTGTTACTTAACATCCATACTGTAATAACAAAGAGATGAAATACCAACAAGGTGTTATGTCTCACAAAAGAGCCTCTTAGTAAAACAATGTGAAGAAGTACCTTGTTGATTCAAGTACAACGTGCCTTGAGAAGAACTCTCGACAAACATTGTAGACTGTTGCTTAGCAACCACACTGCAATGCATAAGAGGTGAAACATTATTTCTTTCTCAATATGGTGTTATGTTATAAAAAAAGCCTCTTGGCAATATAATAGGATGCAAGTATGTGTACCTTACATTGTTAGGATTCTCGACAAAGATTGAAGATTATTGCTTAGCAACCACACAGCAATGCCAAAGAGTTAAAATATCTCTTATATCTCAATAGGATATTATGTTGCACAAAATATCCTCTTGGCCAATACAATGTAATACAAGTATGTGTACATTACGTTGTTATGAACTTTCACCAAAGGTTGTAGACTATTGCTTTGCAACCACACAGCAATGACAAAGACTTAAAATATCTCTTATATCTCAATAGGATATTATGTTGCACAAAATATCATATTGGCCAATACAATGTAATACAAGTGTGTATACATTACGTTGTTATGAACTTTCACCAAAGGTTGTAGACTATTGCTTAGCAACCACACAGCAATGCCAAAGACTTAAAATATCTCTTATATCTCAATAGGATATTATGTTGCACAAAATATAATCTTGACAACTACAATGTAATACAAGTGTGTGTACATTACGTTGTTATGAACTTTCACCAAAGGTTGTAGACTATTGCTTAGCAACCACACAGCAATGCCAAAGAGTTAAAATATCTCTTATATCTCAATAGGATATTATGTTGCACAAAATATCCTCGTGGCCAATACAATGTAATACAAGTGTGTGTACAATACGTTGTTATGAACTTTCACCAAAGGTATAAACTATTGCTTAGCAACCACACAGCAATGCCAAAGAGTTAAAATATCTCTTATATCTCAATAGGATATTATGTTGCACAAAATATCCTCTTGGTCAATACAATGTAATACAAGTGTGTGTACATTACGTTGTTATGAACTTTCACCAAAGGTTGTAGACTATTGCTTAGCAACCACACAGCAATGCCAAAGACTTAAAATATCTCTTATATCTCAATAGGATATTATGTTGCACAAAATATCCTCTCGGCCAATACAATGTAATACAAGTGTGTGTACATTACGTTGTTATGAACTTTCACCAAAGGTTGTAGACTATTGCTTAGCAACCACACAGCAATGCCAAAGACTTAAAATATCTCTTATATCTCAATAGGATATTATGTTGCACAAAATATAATCTTGACAACTACAATGTAATACAAGTGTGTGTACATTACGTTGTTATGAACTTTCACCAAAGGTTGTAGACTATTGCTTAGCAACCACACAGCAATGCCAAAGAGTTAAAATATCTCTTATATCTCAATAGGATATTATGTTGCACAAAATATCCTCTTGGCCAATACAATGTAATACAAGTGTGTGTACATTACGTTATTATGAACTTTCACCAAAGGTTGTAGACTATTGCTTAGCAACCACACAGCAATGCCAAAGACTTAAAATATCTCTTATATCTCAATAGGATATTATGTTGCACAAAATATCCTCTCGGCCAATACAATGTAATACAAGTGTGTGTACATTACGTTGTTATGAACTTTCACCAAAGGTTGTAGACTATTGCTTAGCAACCACACAGCAATGCCAAAGACTTAAAATATCTCTTATATCTCAATAGGATATTATGTTGCACAAAATATAATCTTGACAACTACAATGTAATACAAGTGTGTGTACATTACGTTGTTATGAACTTTCACCAAAGGTTGTAGACTATTGCTTAGCAACCACACAGCAATGCCAAAGAGTTAAAATATCTCTTATATCTCAATAGGATATTATGTTGCACAAAATATCCTCTTGGCCAATACAATGTAATACAAGTGTGTGTACATTACGTTATTATGAACTTTCACCAAAGGTTGTAGACTATTGCTTAGCAACCACACAGCAATGCCAAAGAGTTAAAATATCTCTTATATCTCAATAGGATATTATGTTGCACAAAATATCATATTGGCCAATACAATGTAATACAAGTGTGTGTACATTACGTTGTTATGAACTTTCACCAAAGGTATAAACTATTGCTTAGCAACCACACAGCAATGCCAAAGAGTTAAAATATCTCTTATATCTCAATAGGATATTATGTTGCACAAAATATCCTCTTGGCCAATACAATGTAATACAAGTATGTGTACATTACGTTGTTATGAACTTTCACCAAATGTATAAACTATTGCTTAGCAACCACACAGCAATGCCAAAGAGTTAAAATATCTCTTATATCTCAATAGGATATTATGTTGCACAAAATATCCTCTTGGCCAATACAATGTAATACAAGTATGTGTACATTACGTTGTTATGAACTTTCACCAAATGTATAAACTATTGCTTAGCAACCACACAGCAATGGCAAAGAGTTGAAACACCTCATATATCTCAATAGGGTAATTATGTTGCAAAAAAATTCTTTTGGCCAATACAATGTATTATATGTATGTGTACCATACATTATTATAAACTTTGGCCAAAGGTTGTATACTGTTGCTTAGCAATTCCAAAAAAGATGGAACATTGTGGGGAAGGAACCAGTTGACAAGACAATGTAATACAAGTGTGTGTACATTACATTGTGAAGAACACTTGACAAAGTATTCGATACTTTTTCTTAGCAACTTCACTACAATGGCAAAGTGATGAAACATATTTAATTTCTCATTTCGGTATTATATCACACAAAAGAGCCTCTTGGCAAGATAATATAAACCAAGTATGTGTGTATTGTATTGAGAACAGCTCTCGGTAGAGATTATAGACTGTTGCTTGACAACCCTGCTTTAATATCTCTTTTTCTAAACAAGGTTTTATGTTACAAAAAATATTACTTGGCAGAACAAAGTATACTTTTCATTGTGGAGAACTCAAGATAAAGTGCTGTTAACTATTTCTGAGCAGCCACATGCAATCCTAAGTAATTACAAATCAATTTTTCTCAACAGGATGTTATTTTGCAAAAAAGAGCCCTTTGATAAAGCAATATAAAGCAAATATGTGTACATTGCATTTTGGAGAACTCTCGACAAAGTCTGCAGGCTGTTGTTTATCTTTAGTATGCAATTTCAAATAGATTATTGTTTCTTTTTAAACAAGTTTTTATCTTTCACAAAATAACCTCCTATCATTCAAGTTCAAGAGTTCCTCAGACAAATTCCCTTTATTTTCCTTGCGTCAAAAATCATTTTGTCTACTTTTTATTCATGACATGTGATATTAGTTGTTGTAAACAATTTAATCTGTAAAAAAAAATTAAAATACATTCTCATCAATGATCTATTGAATCTTGGTCATATTTTTAACTCAAACAGTTGGCATTTCTTCTGCAATTACAGCGAAACGTGCGTACCAATCGTTTTGAAATATTCATTACAAACAGACCAATCGATAGAAATAATGTCACCGACATCCACGTCATATATATAGCTTCGAGGCCCACTTAGGCCTAGCCTACGTTAGATAGTAGTAATATAGACAATTACGAGTTTCAGATAACCTCTGTAACAACTGTTTTAAACAAACTTATCTTACTGAATTAAACTCCTTGAGCTCAGCTATCAAATACAATTTAACAATATTTACAAGACCCAAGAAACACTGTTGAGCTTCTATTTTGTATTACATTGTATGATGGGGCTGGGTAAGTACTATGATGGCCGCATTATATTTCTTAATACGGTTACAAATGGTTTCAGATGATTACAGAATTATTATTTACATAGCCTTTAGATTGTTTGTTACGTGATATTTCTGTTAAAACTTGTAATATATAAGGATTGAACCGACAGCCGCAAAGTATTGTTTTACGTTCTCACACAATATACGTTCCGTGAAGAAAGTTATCTGTTGGGTCAAAAGATGTGGACTGTTTCATCCCTGTTTCCAAAAATATAATTATTCGAACAGGGAGTTTATAATTATGATTCATTTTAACTTTTTGACTGGCAACTTACCTGATATTTTTGGTTTCCTTTGAAGATAATTGAGAGGAAAATGTGTGCAATTTTTTCTCTCCGTTTCCTATAAATCATGAATTATTAATGCAGACATATTTATTTAAAGTTGAAATGAAAGAAAGTTAGAATTTCAAAGATTTTAGGAATAGCGCGTTTTATGAATAAAAAACTTGTTATGGGAGAAAAGTAGGTACCTACAGAAGTTCCTCCTTACCAAGTTTAACTGTAATTTATTTTCATTTAGTTGATACTTTATTTCGGGGTTTAAATACAAAAATCCGCACAACTAGAGCGTTCTAATAATGGATTTATATAATTAAATAAAAACTCAAATTCGCTTCACTTTTGTCATAAGCACGCCCTCGGTGTAAACAGCAATTGGTTAAAATTGAACTTTTAATAACTGCAGTTAGAGTTAATTTTTGTTTTTTACCAATTATTTCTAAAACGCAAGTTAATATTTTGTTTATTTGTAAATTTGCAAAAGGGTTTGGGTTTTTACTCTTCACATTTTATTAAAATTTGAACATAAACGCCTGAACTTATGACCTATTTTATAACACTCCCGTGGTAGAGTTTTTAGTTTTTTACCAATAAATCACGAATAAGCATTTGTGAACAAAATTTGATCTAAATCGTAAGTGCGGATTTTGTGAAATGATTTTGTGTTTCTTGTGACAGCTTCCCTCAAAAAATGAAAAAGAAAAGTGTTGAAATTACCAAAATATCCCCATATATGAAGATAAAAATTGGTGAATGCGTTTGAACAGTACAGATATGAACAGTAACGATTTTTCGGAGATCTCAGAACAGATATATCAAAAAACTCCACATATATTTTTTGACCCATCACATAACTTTCTCTATATTACGTTTATGTGGCTCCTCTAATAACCAATTTAAGTTCAACTTGCAACATAATTAACATTTTAAATTTTACGTAAAGACTCATAAAATTTGATATTTAAACATTTATTTTACTAACCAGTAATACCGATTCGACTACACAAGTTTTGCACGATAACGTTTATCATCTTGTTTGTGTTTAGCATCATGACAATCTACGAGTTGTTACGCTGAGGTTTCTAGGACAATTGAGAGGCACCGGGTAAGATGTGCAGTGCTACCATCAACTGTTTAAAACGAAATTTCCCTCTAAACACGGTGTTACTTCTGCAACATACCTGGAATGTGATTTAGTTATTATTCTCCAGTTTTAATTAAAACTTTTCGATTTAATTTTAAATGTTAATTTATTACATGTTATCTTAAAATAATTATAAGTAATATTTATGATTAATAGAGTGAAAAAGTTTAATATTTGTAATAAAACTAAAAACTTTATTTTTTAAACTCTACTTTGTGTTTATTAATATTTGTTTTAAATATAATTTACGTATCTTACAAAATGTAGCTGTAGTCATGTACAGAGATTTTGGATTTCTGAAATACCAGTTTGTTTCACTTTTAATGTATCCAAAGTACAGAGAAAATTTTGTACTGGATGAAAAAATGATGTTTCATATATATAAACACCCATTTTGAATCCTCCTACGTAAAAATATGTTGTTTTTTTTTCAACGTTTCTGTTTCGTCCATTGGACATGTTGTCACCATTTTGTAAATGAAGGCTGTGTTTTTAATAACTTAAAATTTTAAGATAGCTGAAATAAGAACAAATTAGTGTAAAAATGAGCACTTTTGACTGTGGTCAAATTATGCTCAAAATTTTGCCCATTGAAATATATTACTAAATAATTAGACACATATTCCAGTCATAATAAACATAAAACCCTAGACGGCGTTTCATAAATTTCAAACGATTTGGATAAAATTATCGTGTTTTGTTAAGGTTTATTTAATTAAAACATATTAACTATAAACGATACTTAGAGGATTAAACAATAACGTCTTCGAATTTATTTTAGTCGATAAACAAAAAATTTGGTAACATAACCTAAACATTCAAAAAAACAAAACAATATTGTTTTGCTACATGCCTTAAACAATAACTCATATAGGCACACGGTTTTGATTATTGTAGTTTACAAAGTCCTTCACAATAACGCCTTTTAACGTGAGAAATTCGAGCCAAAATGTTGCAAATATGGAAAATGATTTAATAAAACGGTTCATCTTGACAACTGTATTGAAAAACAGATCGTATCTATAAGCCTAATATCATCCCCTTAGGAATTCTGTGATAATTGATCATACTTTGAATTGTTTGTTACTCTGTTACTGTGTCAACCCTTAAACCCACTTTTATTTTTAACTATATACACGTTAGCCACTACTAAGACATACATACACTCAGTGCGTGTTTGTACGCAGTTACAGAAAGATGTGTTGTGTACTGTCATTAAATTGTATAATGACATTTTGCTACATATAAAAGTAAAATCGTTTTTTGTAAATTTGTATCAATATTTAAACAGATGTTTCCACAACTACTACTACATTATTTGTTGAGTAGACACTACAGTTTTATTTGTTGACTTGATAAGTTTTATAGTTTGAATGAAATAGGTCTTATATTTTGATTGGAAATTATCTTGTGTATTAAACAGTACCTGATTTTTTTTTTTAATCCGTGTGTTGATTTCAGGCTAATAAACGACGAATGAAAAGTTTTCTACGAAGAACGACAGTTTCAATTCTATTTCTATTTTGAATCCTTAAAAGGAAAAAAATCGATGAATTGGTTCAGTAACCGTGTGATAATTGACATCACCACTTTGCAGATCTTACTATTCTGAGCATGCGCATATTTAAACAATATGGATCTAGGTGTACCATCTGAGATTATATATATTTACTACCTACTGGCCCCAGTTTCACCTGGGGATAGTTGTGATAGTTTTATAAAGAATTTTTTTTAGCACAATCCTAATGGTGGTGCTATGGAAATAACGTATGGCCAAATACAGCAACACACCAATTTTGATCATAATGAACCCATAAATAACAAAGATAGGATACTTGTAAAAAACACCCTTGTACATGAACATTTTCAAAACCCTTTCATTGGAAGCGTCTACAGACCTACTCTAAACAATGTTAAGAAATTCATAGCTCTAGGCTTCTTGGATCCAGAGATTTCGTGATCAGTCTTTGGGTTTTGACATCTCAACAGTATTCGATGATAGTCAGATCTGATACTAACAAGAACGTGTACCAAACAGAGGTTTGATTCTATCGCAGATTCTACTGGACATCGTTGATGAGTTAGGGACCATCCTGGTAAACATGACTGTTAAACTTTTATTTCCGGATCATTTTTATTTCTTTTTTGAGGATTCAGAATAAATGAAAATATAAAAATGAAATACAAGTTGATAAGCATCTCGCTTATTTACACCCTTATCTCCCAAGGAAATATACGAATCATTTCCTTGGGAGGTCAGAATTTTAAATTACATTTTTGAGAATAAATTAGATATTTTTCTTCGTATAGATGTAGTTTTGGTATCAATACAACCTCGAAGCTATACATAGTCTATATGAAGAAGATTCCAATCGCTACCCTCTTGTAGGACATGCTCCAAAACTCTTCAAAAAGAATTCAACAAGTTACGTGACAAAAAAAAAAGAAATTGAACTATATTGTATTCCACATAGTGATTTGGAAACTAAAAACGCTCAGGGCTCACTTTAGTCCGTACGGGCTTAGCAATCATTCTATCATGTAATCTGGAGTAAGATCCTTCCTAATAAATCTCTCTTGACCAACTCTTGTTCTTTTTAGACTCTGATACTATTGGAGTATTCGAAGGATAGGAGTCTTTATTTTATGCTCTTTTCTTCCTTTTTATATAAAGCCATAATGACAGAGGGGTTTTTGCTTTCAAATAACAGAATAAACAATGGATACTTAAAAAAATCATAAAAATGGACCGTTTCTCCAATTCGATGAAAAGAAATTATCATAAAATTTACCCGAGCAGTATATAACAACACATAGACGAATAGTTATGAGTGGTGTTGTGACATTGAGCAGTATAAAAATAACCAAACCTAGGCCTACTGTTGTTGTTTCTACTGCCATGACAGGCTTTTGTAGTCACTGCTGTCAATCATTATGCCATGACAGGTTGTTATACACCCAGAACGTGTTGTAAGTAGTGTTTATGTAAAACATAAATTATACTAAAGAAATATTTTTATAAATTACCTGTGTTTAATATTTTTTTTTCGGAACTATATTTATAGCCTGCACATTAATCTATATTATTTGGTAAGTGTATAAAATTAATGCATTAAGAATGTTCAATTGTCCTCTATATTTTATTACCCACTGGAATTATTTTGATAAAACGTAGTATAAGAACATTATTTTACATTTAAATTTAATAAGTGTTATAGATGGTTCCTCGGCAAAGAAAAAATTAATTTCGTAAATGTTTTTCTTATAGTTTAAAAGTGAAAATTCTGTTGGCTATCATTGTTTTATTAAAAAAGGAAGAAAAGAACATAAAATAAAGACCCTTAACCCTCTCATAGCGTTAGGATCGGACGAGAACAAGAGTTGGTTAAGGGAGACTAGACGGGAAGAATGAAAGAGAAGGTGTAGATCCAGCTATATTTCCCTCGAGATTTCTAAGCCTTACTCACTACAGTTTAATACTCACACTTTTGAACGTGGTTTAATCTTTTTAAACTTGATTTAATTCTTTAAACGTGGTTTAATATCTTGTAAACGTGATTTAATTCTTTAAACGTGATTTATTCTTTTAACGTGGTTTAATCTCTTGTAAACGTGATTTTATTCTTTAAACGTGATTTAATTCTTTAATCGTGATTTAGTTCTTTAAACGTGATTTAATATCTTGTAGACGTGATTTAATTCCTTAAACGTGATTTAATTATTTACACGTGGTTCAATCTCTTGTAACCATGATTTAATTCTTTATACGTGATTTATTCTCTTGTAGACGTGATTTAATTCTTTAAACGTGATTTAATTCTTTAAACGTGTTTTAATGCTTTAAACGTGGTTTAATCTCTTGTAAACGTGATTTAATTCTTTAAACTTGATTTAATTCTTTAAACGTGGTTTAATATCTTGTAAACGTGATTTAATTCTTTAATCGTGACTTAATTCTTTAAACGTGATTTAATATCTTGTAGACGTGATTTAATTCTTTAAACGTGGTTTAATTCTTTAAACGTGGTTTAATCTCTTGTAAACGTGATTTTATTCTTTAAACGTGATTTAATTCTTTAATCGTGACTTAATTCTTTAAACGTGATTTAATATCTTGTAGACGTGATTTAATTCTTTAAACGTAATTTAATTATTTACACGTGGTTCAATCTCTTGTAACCGTGATTTAATTCTTTAAGCGTGGTTTAATTCCTTGTAAACGTGATTTAATTCTTTAAACGTGATTTAATTCTTTAAACGAGATTTAATCTTTAATTCTTTAAACGTAGTTTAATCTTTTTAAACTTGATTTAATTCTTTAAACGTGGTTTAATCTTTTGTAAACGTGATTTAATCTTTTTTAAACGTGATTTAATTATTTTAACCGTGATTTAATCTCTTTTAAACGTAGTTTAATCTCTTTTGAACGTGGTTTTATCTTTTTAAACTTGATTTAATTCTTTAAACGTGGTTTAATCTCTTGTAAACATGATTTAATCTTTTTTAAACGTGATTTAATTATTTTAAAAGTGGTTTAATCTCTTTTGAACGTGGTTTAATCTTTTTAAACTTAGTTTACTCTTTTTAAATCTGATTTAATTCTTTAAAGGTGGTTTTAATCTCTTGTAAACGTGGTTTAATCTTTTTTTAAACGTGGTTTAATCTCCTATAAACCCGATTTAATTCTTTTAAAAGTGAATTAATCTCTTTTAAACGTGGTTTTTTCTTTTTCAAACGTAGTTTAATCTCTTATAAACCTGATTTAATTCTTTTAAACGTGGTTTAATTATTTAAACGTAGTTTAATCTCTTTTAAACGTTATTTAATCATTTTAAACGTGATTTAATCTCTTTTAAAACTTGATTTAATTCTTTAAACGTGGTTTAATCTGTTTTAAACGTGGTTTAATGTCCTTTAAACTTAATTTAATTTCTTTTAAACATGGTTTAACCTCTTTCAAACAGTAAAGTCAATAGTATTTACAACAATACAATACAATACAATACAATTTTGTAATAAAATCAGTTAAAATTTAGTTAATATTAACCGAACACACATACATGTATATATCGCAAGATAATTATAAAACCAGTCCCTTTTTAACAAACCAAACCGTATTACAAAACAAGGTTTTATTTATTTATTTTTTTTATTTTATTTTTTGTCGAAGGGGAACCTTTCTAATTTCACTGAATCGGTTGAATTGAAAAATAATATCCAGAATCAGTGCACTTTCTATAGTCCAGGTTCTGGGTTGCACAAATCAGATCTTCTTATAGCTATCACCAAAAATTAACCGTGAGTTAAACTGTATAAAGACGTAAAACTTCTCGCTTATCATTCACCTTATAAAAAAGACTGTGTGACCTTATCAGGGTGTAAAAAAACAAGAGGTGGTTAAGAGGGATCTGATAGGAAACGTGAAGAACTTTAACTTAAGACTTCTATGTAGAGCCAGCTAGGCCCTCGGAGTTGCCACTCCCGTACTCACTAAATTGACCCCAGAGGACCCGTTATATAAATAATCGTATTTGAAAAAAGTACTTTTATAAGCATTTTAGTGGCTTAATTTTTTTTATGAATCATGGACTATTTTAGGTGGTCTAGTTCCCTTATTTACCATTTATTGCTTCCATCCAGAAAAATAAAAATAAAACTTTCCGAGAGAGAGCCAACGCTTGATTAAATTCTGTCAACGCGTTTGGGTTGTAGAATGGTGCACAGACGACAGAAAGGAATTATTCCAAAAAAACACTTTTTTCGACTCAAGTAGATTCACAAAAAAACTCTAATTTGTTTCCCCATCTCAAAACTTTCCATCACGTATACTTAAAAAATATTCAAAACAGGTATCCTATATTCACACAAAAAACTGTGTTTTGTGTTCTCATCACATAACTTTCCCTATGCTAGGTATATGTGGTAAAGAAACAGCGAAATTTAAGCAAAAATATAAATTGGAATTATTGGACCAACATTGTTTATACAGTACCTGAAAATTATTATATACACTTTGTAAAATGAAATGTGAGTAAATACTCGAAGATGGTGAACGTAAATCTAATTCACCCACTTATTAACTGGATGGAATTATCGATTGGATATTCTGTTAAACTACCACAGAAATGTTTCTCCAACAAGGAAATCCTCATAATTCTCTCCGCCCTATAAAACTCCGTGCGGAGATTATATTTTGTAAATTTTTACTATGGTTGTGTTATCCTTTAATAAATTGTTTAATCAAATATGAGTTAAAGAGAACATTCCGTGTTTACTTTACTATTTTCCGTTTAGGATACTATCTTCGCTAAAATGTCGGTTAAGGTAAAATAAACTACCAGAAAAATTGGTGAACAAAATGATTTGTTTACTTTCTTAGAAACTACTTTAGTTCAAAATTAGATTAAATCATTTCAGTAGATTTCGTGTAATTTCATCTTTTTACAGGTCTAATGATAGATTTAATACTTATAAACTCACGACCTGAAAAGTTGGTATATACTTTATTTACCAAAATTTATTTCTACACTTTATATATTTTACCTGGCTTCAACGGCATTCCAAGCACACTTGTCTTCATGGACAATAGTTTAATAAAGAATAAAAACAAATCATGTTTCACCAGGAATATTAGGACAATATAAGTTGTCAATTAACTGCCATAAACGTAGTGTTGGGGCTTTAAATAAAGAAGGAAATATAGTCGTACGACTCAACCCTCTACCTCAATGATGTGTGTGTTTTTAATGAGAATTAATAATGGTAAAAAAGTATAAAATAGCGTCATTTCAAGTACACGCGAGCTGCTTGTTTCATAATTTAAAAAATCGATTTTGTAACGTGATAATTACACACATCTTGCCGCTGTGGGGAGTCCCCTCCCACCCACGACAAATTGCCTATTACATTTAATAACTGTCACGGAAATGAAATATGAATAACTGACGGAACGATTCTATTAGAAGCTGTGATGGAGTATTTTGGGCAGCAGCCAGTGGTGGCTTTATCATATCCTACACGTGAATGTAGAAATGAAAATGGCTTCCTAATTGCGTCTAATTTTCGGTATAACCATATATAGGGAGCATTTTACTGTCGTATATGTTGTATTTAATAACTAAACTGAGCAATTAAATTAAGGTTATGTTTTGTACTAAATCCGCATTCAATACGTCCCTTATTCAGCTCCGAGAGGCTTTGTAAGTGTGAAAATATCATTTTGTTTACAGGAAGTCCAAGATCAGTAATTTTATTTATGGCCCCATTATTTATTTCTATTATTATTTTACTGATTACCAAAATACCCACGTACTAATTGTACAACACGTGTTAAACTGTGTAGCTCCTGACGTAAATAAAGTAGCTTCCAATCACTTTTCGGATGTTTTAGACACCTTAGGGCGTGAAACTTTTTACTATCTCATTAATACTTAGTGTATAGAAAGTTCAGGGGTGTGTCAAATAATCTACGTAAACAAAGCCTACAATTGTTGACTTTTTCGTGTAAATATTCGTTTTCAAATCTCTTTAGTGAGATAAGGGATTTATGATATTATATCTTTTCGTACACACGCTATACAGACCGAGGGGGGTGAAACGAATTTGATAAAAAATTTGTATGAGGGTGTACTTTGTCCATACCCCCATAACTAGAAATTGAGGATTGTAGCCAAATTACCAAAATATAAGAAATTATTTCTCAAAATCGGTTCAAACATTTGTCATTAACGTTTATTCTAACAGTCTATAAGTACCAAACAAAACACATTTTTTTATCATGTCCCATAAAAGTATGGTTTGAGAGTAATCGATCAAAAGTTAAAATAAAGTGTTTACGTTTGTGAAGAAGAATATCACGGCTTTGGAATATATTAAACCTTCTCATTTTACCAAATTTTAATATAAATACCCAGTGCTGGATTTGAAGTATTTGGCTACCTACGATATGTAAGGCTAATCCCCTCGTGTGCACACACTAACAGTCACGTGTGTACCATGTCGCGACACTCGGCCAACCAGACAGAACAGATTAAGGAATTTGGGGTCCTTACAAAGGCCCAGAAGGTGTTCTTTTGTGTGAGTTTACAATCCAATTACTAACTTTTTGGGGTTACCCCAATAAAAAATATTCTCCTCTTTTTGGTTTACGGTAGTCACAAATTTCTATTTTAATTTTTATAGAGAAAAAGTTATAAAATATAGATTTTAAGTTTTTACGGATTTTTCATTATTTATCTCATAAATATTAAAAGGAAAATTTCTAAAAGCCACTTTTCTTGTAACTTATGGTTAAACTCAAATAAATGTAATCTATTTGGTATTATACGATAAGAGTAAATAATGATTATTAAAGATCCTTTATGTATTAAAGATTTTGTTGAAAATTAATGTTCTAAAGCATAACATCCACGTGTAAAGTCAAAAAGAGCCTAAATACACGTTTTTTACAAGTGCAAGTTAAGTAACGCACTTATAAAGAGAAATCCTGGTCAGATAAAGTATACAATGTTTAGTATTTTTCCGATTCAACGTAAATTATGTCAAGAATTTATAAACAAATTATAAAATTAGTCCCTAAATGTAAAAGAATTGTATTGTTTGGAACTACAATATTTGGAAAATTGAGAACCAATGGCGAGAGTTTAGTTAGTATTTGGTCTCGTGTTTAAGTGATTGAAAAGGCTTTTGCAGTGTTTTTTAGATAGGCTACTTAGTCATATTAATCCTATAGGTTCTTATTAAACTCAGCCTACAGATAATATTCTTTAATTACTACGTTTCTGTTTAAGAAAAAAATTCAGAAATCTTGTTTATAGTCCTTCTCTTTATTTTATCTTTCCTTTCTCATCCATCCACTTCCTTCCATTGTTGTCCTAGATATTAAAATACATTATCAAATAATGAATTTTAACATTTTGATTTAAAAGTTTTGTTTTATTCGTCTTATTTCTATGAATATAGATATTTCATAATTTTCTCTACTATTTCCAAGTTGTAAGCAAAGTACAGTAAAACACTGAATAAAGCCAAGTTAAATCACAGTTAATTAAAAAGAGCTGTAAAACGAGGTGTTTATATTTCCCCGCCCATAAACGCTCTCTAGTTGGCTAAATGCCTAACTTTCACTTAGTTCAGAGAGTTGCCAACAGATCCCACTAGCAGTACGTTTTCCACACGAGTCTATATTGATTCAATTTGTGACTGAAGGCGGCTGTTGGAATAGAGTATAAATTATTTGACACATTCGTTTCTTTAGTGTGTGCTACTTTTTATTTTCACCAGTTACACGCGGATGTCAAATTTTGTATGATCCGTTTTGAATCCAAAAACGTTCTTTATGAATTTCTTCATCGTCTGTTGTAAGTAGTGTTTTACATCTCAAACATTTCGACCGATTTTAATCAAATTTGGTATCTGATCCCTAACTCAGAATTTAAGGATATTTGGCATAAGAATAAAACAAAATTACGATTTTCTCAAAATCGGTTTTAACAATTATGATCAATTTTGCTCAATGTAGTTTCTAATTACCTAAATCAATCTCATTGGTCGCTATCTGTCAAAAATACCGGAAAAACAAATAATTGCCCATGGGACTGTTATAAAATACTTCATTACTCGAAATTTGATTTACCGATTGAGTTCAAATTTTAGTGCGATTTGAATATTAAAACACGAACACGTGTGCAAAAAAATATATATTTCGGTTCAGGAAAATTGCAAAATACCAAAAGTAGGCTACGTTGAAACACTTTCAAAGCTTGATTTGAATACTAACGAGTCGTCAATAATACGAGACATACACTGATGATGTGTTATGGCACAAGCAAAAGAAGTTTAAGTATTTTTAAAAGACAATAAGATTTTTTGTTTTTGGTTTGTTTTTATTTGGTTTTGGGAATGGACGAGTGGGAGAGTTTGTAGAATTTATTGAACCGTTTGTCTTATATTTATCGTAAAGTTTAACTTTAAATTGGGATAAGTTACACAAATATTTCACCCTGGGTTTTTTTTAGGAAAACAAATTTTAAACACATTATGGAAATTTATTTTTCATCTTTTAAATTACAATATTCATCCCATAGAAAACAGCACGGATTTCCAATTTGTATGTAACTTCCAAGTGAAGCGACATTCTTACTTGCATTTATCAACAATGGAATCATCAAAACTTTACAGCTAATTTACCAGAAGTTTAAACAATCTTACCAACAGTTGTAATCAAAATATACCTTTAACAAAGAGCAATACATAGAAATGCAACTTAAAATAATTCAATCGAGTGTATTAAGTAATCCGAACAAGTAATATTCGACAGTTCGTTAATGATGAGTTTTGACTGGTTCTAAGAACTAGGAGAGCCGGTTCACTTGGAGTCTCTCGGCAGAACATCGACTCCCACTAATAAAACATAAGGCGTCAGGACATATATGTACTACCAATAGTACCACTACTCTCACGAAACCTTTCCTTAACACACTTTCAGAAAATACAAACCTTCGGCAGGTCAAGTGGGTCCCGAGCTACTATTAGCTATGGTTGATTGCTCAGCATCTGTCCGATTCCCAGAATGGTCGCGGATCCTTGATCATTCATGGCTCCCAAGAAGTTCCACGGGGGACTTAAGTACTTCAGATTGTCTGGTATTCCGAACTCTGTAATATTAGATGCTGGTTTTATCTCTCATTGTTTCCGTCTTTCTCACACATCCACACACAAGACCTATCCACCACCATCTCCCTAAAAAATCAATGCTGAAGTCATGACTCAAGAAATGAACCTGAACCCTTTCAAATATGTACAAATTATTTACGTATTTTGGCGCCCAGGTTTTATTCACTTCTGTTATAAAATTGAGTAAATTTTATTTAACTGAATTGAGTTTTTAATCATGAATGTTAAGATCCGTTTTCTATAATTAAAATTTATTTATTTGTTTGTTTAGCGTTATTTTCATTAATTTGGTTTATTAAAAAATAAATTTGGTTTCTCGCGTGGGAATGTAAAAAATTGTCTTTATTAACGCTTTATACTAATATATTACAGTTGTTCCTAAAAATATTATTGTTTTTCACTTGACAGTTTCAAAATGGCGGCCTTATAAAAAAAGTTCTAGTTTTAGTTCTATTAATGCTAATCATAATGGTATCTTTACTTTTATTGTACGTCATACAAAATACAGAGATATTGGTTAAAAAAGTTGGTAATCTACTAGAACATACAAATCCCTTTGTTGATATCATAAAAATTATGTGTCTGTGAAATTAAAATTAGCCGGTAAGTTGGAAAAATAGCTGATGGTATTGAAATTTTTAAATCCCTAAATGAGACAACATAAAAACGTTCAGAGTAGTTACTATTTTTTCAATATATCAAATACTTTCCAAATACAACAGTTGGTACACTTGTATCAAACACTCTATATACAGTTTTGTAAAACCCACGTCACAATTAATTATCTGTACACATTGCAAGGGATGAGTCTGCTATAATGACTCATTTTCTATGGAAATCCGCATTAATTACATGAAACTGTATTCTGTCAATTTGATAAATATATACAGCTTTATAAGAAACATAAGGTTTCATTGCTTATTTAATAAGAAATATAAGGAGAGATGTTCCCTAAGGATAGGAGGAGATAGCTTATTACTGACGTCCCGGATAGAATCCCTTAGAGAAGATACTGTCGATGTAGGAACGTAGGAAGCCTACTGGGAAATTTAGACGTCATTTTGTTTTGAAGTAGTTATTTATTTTACTCAATATATAGTCCGAGGTTTTTACAAAATGATGGTTATAAAGATTTATAGCGTTCGACAATTTAAATTTGTAACATTTAACATGAACACTTAAAGTGGTTTATTCTCCGGAATTTGTTGACCACGTGTTTAAAAATTAAAAAACCGATATCATTAAATAAAAGAAAAGCACAATTTTTCACAACAAACGAAGTGAAAATGACATTGAAACGTCTCGTTCTTACAAATTAATTGTATTATTATATTACCCGATGGAAATGTGTTTTGTATGGAGTTGAATTTATGTGTCACTGTTACCTATAAGTAAGAATAGTTCTGGGTTACAAAAGTGCAACGGTTATTACACATTTAAATCTGTCTACGTCTTTTTCATCTCGCAGTAATGAAGTAATCCGCTTCTTCTCTTTTTATTTAAGAGTAAATCAGTAAAGTATACTATTGTAGAACTTATTTTGCTACAGATGATCGTGTACTTTTCCTTCACCAATACCAACTTTTATTTCAAGTTTTTAAAAGATTTCCTTTACAGTGACTTGTCAGTTTTTTCGAATAAATTATTCAACTGTTTGCACTTTGTGCTTGGGTGACAAACTTGCGGCTCATTTTCAATCGTCTCTGAATTTTCACCACCATTCACATACACTTGACTGTGGGAGTTAGGTTAGTTTACGTTAGGTTAGGTTAGATTAGATTAGATTAGGTTAAGTTATGTTAGGTTAGGGCGTTTACCATCATTCACATACACTTGGCAGTGAGCGTTAGGTAAGGTTAGGTTCATTTAGGTTAGGTTAGGTTAGGTTATGTTATGTTACGTTAGGTTAGTTTAGTTTAGTTTAGGATAGGTTAGATTAGATTAGATTAGGTTATGTTAGGTTAGGGCGTTTACCACCATTCACATACACTTGACTGTGACCGTTTGGTTACGTTAGGTTATGTTTGGTTAGGTTAGGTTATGACGTTTACCACCATTCACATACACTTGACAGAAAATTAGTGTTTGAAATTCCATTTTATAAAATAACTTCGCTATTTGTCATATTAGAAAGATGTGGTTGGTACCATTACGTGCAGAACTGAAATCTGCAAATTTACATCAGTGTTGAACAACACACGAAATATAACGAGAAATCAGTTTAAAATTGCCATCATTTTTACATTTTCAATTCTTTTTTCTGAATATTAATGTCCCTTATACTGAATTTCATGTTCTATATTAATTTGTGCGGCCTATATCGTGTTTCACAACAACGTGGACGCCATGTTGAAAATTTATTTTTCGCCTCTTCGATCTCCTGAGGCCATAAAACCTAAAGACAGTTGAAAAATGGAGCTCGATTTTTTCAATTACCAAACTATCTTATACTGTGTAAGTAAAAAGATGTCATCAAGTAGCAAAAGTAGCTCAATGATAATTTCACTTTTAAGTTGTACAACTCATGTTACCAATTGCAATTTGTATAATCAAACATTTCTCCCACCATCCAGAACATTATATATGTATTAAGACTTGATAATCTCTTAATTTTATCAAACATTTTAACTCAATTTATAACAAAACCATTATTTTAATAACAAATCCTGCCTTCTTTCTACTGGCACAACAAAGCTGATGGATCTCAGGCTCGTCTCTATCTTTGCACTCAGTTGACTTCCACAACCACCTCTACTTCTACTCGCTATCTCTTTCAAGATCTTCCCACTTCTCTTCTTCCTCCTGGTTTGCTCGTAAATATTTTCTTTACCGCTTGTTTAACGTTTAACCTTTCTACATTTCACAGCCACCTCAACTGCCATTACTTTTAAGTGGATTATATTTGATTCTTTGTACATTTCTTTTAGACTATTTTTAATTATTCACACAACATAGATGTTTATTGATCCAAAAAGCTTTTAAAATTTGTCTTATTTTCCTTGTTTAAAATCCATGTTTACTGTATCAATTGGTGTTAATTCTTATTTTGGTGAATCTTGAAATTTTTGGACTGTAGTAACTGACTTTATTGCCAACTTATAAAATATTTCCTCTGAAAGGAAGTGGTATTTCTTTAAGTGCTTGAATGGCTTCTTGCACCTCTTTATGTTAATTCATTCGCTAGAAAAATGTTAGCTAAGACCAGAATCGTGCTTATAAATACAGTTCTGCTCCGAAATAATTTTAACTGTTTTATACATCTGTGTCAAAAACTTACTGGTTACTGTATTATTTCAAGCGCCTTTACCCAGACAGCGTACTCCAACGGCAATGGCATCACCTGCAAAATTCACAATACAAGTGTTGTATCTTCAGGTGAGGGTGATACAAAATGTTCCACAGAATTGGCTCAACTCTTGATATTTTAGAAATTACATTAGCCTCAGACTAGGATTGTGTCTGGTGTAAGAGTCGTGTCTTCCCTTCTACTTGCTTCCCTAGCCTGACTTGACGGTACAACCCATTCCAACAAAACTAGGTACACAAATTACTGCTTAGCTACATTTGATTCCTAAAGTTACAACTTCGTGACAGATTTTTGTAAACGTTTTATTCTTATTTACACCGATAAAAGAAACGAAAGTAGAGTACGCGTTTACACAGAAGCATTTGAGGTCTATATATTTTTATTGGGGTTGTACCGCTGAAAGTAAACGCAACAAACGAAGTGTGGAGGCCCCTCTTTTCTTCTCCACCCCAGACACATTCTTACCTTGAGGATACTGTACGTCATCCTCTCTTCTATCGTACATTGATTTTCTCCGTACGAAATCCACCTATGCTTCTGGTAATCATCGATTATATTATAAAAGCTCTGCGGTGTAACTTTTGTTCATAAGTTAAACTTAATCACTGTTTAACGTCACTGTGATTACTTCAGTAGCAATCATTCTTTTTACTCACTGTAAGACCAACGTTCGTTTTATCACCAAATACAGTTGAACGAGATATCAGCCAACACTACTGGTGATCCAAATTGCTTTAGTACAAGTTATACTGCATGTGCTTCGACTAGGCTATATTTGATGGGTACGAATGAAGACATTGCTGTCGCAAAACCTACCCTCCTTTTTAAACAGGGAATATTACTGGTTTATTTATTGTTTAAGCGTTCCCTCGTATACGTAGTATAGAAGAAGTTAGGTTAGGTTAGGTTAGGTTAGGTTAGGTTAGGTTAGGTTATGGGTGAAAAAATAGTCAAGTATTTTGCAGATATCATATTTGAAGTACAGTGAGTCTAAAAAAGTGTTCTTGGAATGATGTCTGTAACTCGTCGGTAGTACACTCAAAATATGTGGATTCTTAGTTACCGGTAAAGAACCAAAAATGAAGTTGTTATAAAAACGTAATTTTTTAAAATTTATTCAAATTTTAGTTAAATATACATATTTATGAATGTAGTTTTCTGGGTTGTTTACTAATTATGAATTACCTTCAGGTTTTGTCGATAAACCCTTAGTTTCACACATTGTTTCATTTTTACATGACGCGTTTCGACTCTTTAACAGTCAATATCAAATACCACAGTCAATAAATTAATACAACACACAATCACGGACACAATACGGGCGACACACGTGGTCCATATGACTTTTCGCGGAATAGTTCGAACGTTAACTGAATGTGTCGTGTCGCCCGTATTTTTGTTATTTTAAAAGTGTCCGTGATTGTGTGTTGTATTAATTTATTGACTGTGGCATATGATAATGACTGTTAATGAGTCGAAACGCGTCATGTAAAAATGAAACAATGTGTGAAACTAAGGATTTATCGACAAAATTACCTGGAGGTAATTAATAATTAAATATACAGATTAATTAATTATGCAAACATCTGTGTACAATCGCAAATGTTCGATCGGAAAATGAGCGAGGATCGAAAAGCTTCTTTTGGTCCTAGTGATGAACTATATTTTTCGTTATACTACAAACAACATAAAAAAACAATATCACAAAAACTAAAATGTTATAACCTATTTACATTCAAATCGATGGTAACAGCTGTTTTAACTGTTATTTACAATCGAGAGTATCGGTTGTTTTTATAGATTCTTTACAATCGTTAATTAATTCGTATAAACGAAGTAACAGCTGATGACCTCGACCTCAGCTGATGTTTTTAGGTCCTAGGACTAAAAAGAACAACTTTAGCATCTCAATGCATGTATTGAAAACAGCTGTTTTTGAAGCAGTATGACGAAAACAAAATACGGTTTAGGAATAACTGTAATAAAAGAACCAAGATCACCGTTAATAACGATAGAGTTTAATCAAATAAATAATATTTAGACCGAAGACGTGTTTATGACAAGCTATGCAAGCTACTATTTAACAGAGAAATGTGTTAAGTTATTATTAGTATACATATAAACATTGTACTAACATTATTAATGAAGAAGGAGAAAGTTCACGTATGTTTTTCAATATTAGTTTAAACAAATCAATATCTTTATTATGATGACGTCACATAAATTCAAACAAATATGAATCCAACAATGACGATTTTTACCTCAATCAAGTTTATTCCGACATTTAGCTCTGTGCATAAACTTTCAATACCTTATGTGTGTGCATCAGACAGTTTGTGAAAAATTTTTGTACCATTTATTTCTTTCAGAAAATTCACAATTTTATTTATTTTGTAAATCTGTTTGGGGGGGGGGTAGCGATCTTTTAGCAAAATGTTTTAGGTGTATAATAGCGAAACCTCTCGTTATTAAATACACACTGCCAAATAAACGTGAAATGGAGTATAATCAAGCCTCATATATTGTATATCAAATAATATGGAGACGCATTCAAATAATAAGTAAATGAGTTTGTACGTGGAGACGCTGATACAAAGGATAGCGAGTGGAGTTACATTTAATTATTTTTCACAACTTTGAAAACTTTATAAATTTGTTTATTCGACCATTGATACAAAATGTAAACACTTCCATATAAATTAAATTATACAATTTTTGAAAAAAAAAAAAAGTATTCTTTTACCGAACACGCGGTGTACAGATTTAATTAAATACGTGAGCTTAACTCCCGCCATCTAGTAGTGATTGAACGAAACCTTTAGCGAAAATGGTTTCTTCACAAACAATAAAGTATAATATTATTTATTTTCTATAGTTTCACATAATGTGACACAATTTAAAAATCCTTACTTCATGAATTATTCGTAGGTGCACTCTGTTTGTAAACAAACTATTAAAATTGGAAGTTAACAGATTCTTAACATACAATATCAAAATTTTAGGTTGGGTTAAAATTCCATTTTTTTACAAAACGGATATAAATTGAAATGTGATTTATAAAAGACCTATTTCTCAGAATCTACAAATTTTAATGATATGTAAAAATGAATGTCTCATCCTAAAGAAGACAGTTTATGAAATAAATAGTTTATAATTTTTTAAGTTAAGAATAGGTTTAAAATACTTTCCAAAATGTTTCATACTGGTATTATAGGCTGTCAGTCTTATGTTGGACAGCTGATGGATGTAAATTGTTTATTATCGCGTAGTTGCTATTGTAACTAATTATGTATGAAACCAAAGATAGTTTTGAATTTTGTAAAAATCTTCTTATATTTAATTCGCTAAGGAATTTCTAATACTAGAGGCCCGCTTTTAATGATTGAGGTATTAAACAATGTTACTTGCAGATTTGCTGAAAATTATTCATTTCCCTTGAAAACTCTTATTTTGTAATAAATTTATCATGTAAATAAACATAAGAACAACATGAAATTCTTCTTCAGAAGTAGTAAAACATAACAATTAAAAAGAGAATGATACAAACATAAGAATAAAATCAAAATCAGCTCCAATAATTTTGATCAAATCATGCTAAAATATAACCTTAAGATCTTACAAAAGGTGTAAGGTTATCTCTCTTCCCAAAAATACAGTGTGTTCGGGAGATATTAGTAAAAAATTGAACATCGCAAAAGATCTATTTTCTCAATTAGAAATGAGTTGAAGGGTACTTTACCCAACTCCATTTTTACAATGTAATATAAATAAATCTTGTAAATAATGTCCAAAAGTTAGATCGTTGGGCCTTGCAGAAAATATTATTTGTACTGGTAAGGAGATTCTACTCACTAAGCCTGCCGGATCTCGTCCCTACACCATTATTACAAGAGGTTATGGTTCGAGGTTATAACTTCGCTCTTTGGTGGTGGGGTTTGTGATACCATTACATGCAGAATTCAAATCTGAAAGTTTTTATCTAATTTAACGAGTGTTTTATCTAACAGACGAGGTATGAACATAAAATTATTTTAAATGGCCGCCATTTTTACATTTTTAATTAGTTTTTTTCTAATTTCCAATAGTATTTTATGATCACTCTATAGCCCCTTTACCAATTTTAATCTTCCTATCTTAACTTCTATGGCGTACAGATGACAAAACAACAACGACGCATGTCGAAAAACATTTGCGTTATACAGATTCAAAAACAGCTGTTTTCAATACATTCATTGAGATGTTAAAGTTGTTCTTTTTAGTCCTAGGACCTAAAAACAGCTGAGGTAGAGGCATCAGCTGTTACTTCGTTTATACGAATTAATTAACGATTGTAAAACATCTATAAAAACAACCGATACTCTCGATTGTAAATAACAGTTAAAAAAACTGTTACCATCGATTTGAGGTTAAATAGGTTATAAAATTTTAGTTTTTGTGAAAATTTTTTCTTATGTTATTTGCAGTATAACGAAAAATATAGTTCATCACTAGGACCAAAAGAGGCTTTTCGATCCTCGCTCATTTTTCGTGTCAAACTTGAGCTTGTATTAAAAAGCTTCACTTTTGGTCCTGGTGATGAAATGTACTATTTTCTGTTTCCATGAATCGTAAAAATCATTCAAAAAATTAGGGTCGAAATTTTTTGCAATTGTCATACTTAAAATATATTCCGTGTAGGCCTAACTAGGAAAGTAAAACCGGCCATATTTTGTACTAACTTTGGGCTGACTTTACTAAAAACGTTTTGTAGCTAACAGACGTATCATAACATTCATAAACTAAGTTTATAACATGTCAAATATAACTTAAATTGGAACCTCTAGAGTAATTCTATACAGTGAGCTAAATGAGTACGATCAGTGAACATTTCATGCTCTTGAGTGTTGACATTGCCATGTAGGAAATAATAATAACTACATTTTAATGTTACAAATTTGAAAATAATAGGAAATTAAGAACAGCTGGTGAAGAAAATCATATGTTAATAAACATTTAATGGTTGCTAGGTAACCGATACTTCGTTGCTGCGTGCCTATATACAGCTCCTTCTAATATTTTATTATAAAACAATATTTTTTTATTCGTATTTAAATATGATTTTAAATAATCGGAAATTTGTATTACAGTTTATTTTTTTGTTTTAGTTTTTAAAAGTATTGGGATATTTCAAGATCACAAATTCCTTTTATACATCTAATTTATACTATATCGCCGTTTAACATAACCTACAAATATTAAAATTTCAATTACTAATGAGACTATAGAGTAAATTTTCTAACACCATGGCATGAGTTGACCTTGACTCTACCAGGTGGCGCAATGCAGGGTGAGCTGCAATATCGACCGTCTGCTTTAGGGGTGTAAACAGGGTGGAAATCCTCCCCCTTTCCTTTCCTCTTAGTTTAGTTTTCCCAAAGGCCTATTTAGTGGGACAATCGAATATCGTGTCTGCATAATGAATTAATGTCCTACTGCACTAGAGTGGAAATAGGTGCCGAGTTACTGCACTAAAGACACATCAGTCGTATTTATATACGTTCAAGTTATGGCAACTTGAATTTCTAAGACTTCCACAAAGATATCTATTATACCTTACCGTTAAAATATGTAGAAGGGAAGAATTGTGACTATTTCTTTGAAACTAACTTTAAAAGTTTTCAGCGTCTCCAAACACATTAAAACTAATTTCTGTGGCATTGTTTCAATAATGTTTGCTGCCTTTAAGTACAAACTGTTAAGTAAGATGACGGGTGATTGTTTCAAGTAATGATTAGTTTTTGAACCATGCTGTCAAGCATTGTCTTAATAATGGAGACTTGGTAAAGATTCCGAATGGTAAAGATTTTATACTAGAAATTTACAAGAACGACACACTAGATGATTTTGTTATTGGTGAAATAGAGACATACTATATTATAAACATTCTTAACCGGTCAAATTCCCAAATGAGTGACCACATGTTTGCTATTACACATTATTACGAGGACAATCGGAGGGGATACGGATATCCCTTGTAACAGATGGAATTTTTTTTTAAATATGAGGCAAAATTCTAGTTTGGGGTTGCTTGAACAATTATTTACTAGGGATGGGGAGCCTAGGTGAAGCAAAATTCACCCAATCCACGGAAATGTTAAAAACACGGGGAACAAAGATTAGGTCTTCGACGTTATTTAACCTTAAATTTACGGATAGTTGAAAAGGCGTGGAATACCCAGTAAAACTAAAATTCAGACAAAAATTTGGTTTTTAACTGTTATTTAAGCGATAACGTAAAGGGAGATAGTATTGACTGTCTTTCCAAGAAATATTTAAAAAATATAAAGATAAAAATCTGTTTGAACTCATGTTTTTAGAATAATTTAAGGTCGCTTTATAACTTTTTAATGTAACACTTAAACAAATAACAAACATTACAGAATTATAATTATTTAGTTTACCCTTTAGATATTTCTGAGATTCGGTTGGGAATTTTATCAGTTGGAGTTGGATACAGCTGTGCATGACAGATACCGTAAGAGTTTAATGTACTAAAATAGTTCACAACATTTCTCAGCTTAAAACTCGGGAAAATGTTTGAAATTAATTTTCAGTTGGCCGGAGTAATGGAAATATTATTCATAAGGTTTAATCAACATTCGCATCATTTGTGTATATAAAAACCAAAACACGACGTTTCGAAAGTATAAATCAACTCTCGATATCAAGTGATAAACTTAGAACATTAAAAAAGTGACAACGCTAACATAACCATGTTGAAAATTAAAACTGAAAATATATATATATATATATATATATATATATATATTATATTTGTTAAGACCGACTTTAAAAAAAGAAACAAATATTAAAATAATATTTTTTTTACAATAACAGTTGCGACTTCATAATAATTATATTCTTAAAATGTAAACTACTAGTTGTAACAGAAACAAAAATTAGTGTTTATATCTTGTTTTTTTGAAGTCGACGCCACGATCGATTCAGCACTCACTATCAATAATTGGGCATACGGTATAAGAGCTCATTGCTTGAACGATCATGGCGTTGACTTCAAAAAGCAAGATATAAACACTCATTTTTGTTTGTTTTTATTTGGTTTTAGGAAAGTGCGAGTGAAATAGTTTGTGTAATGGTTTTGCACAGTTTATTTTTAATAAGTTGATTATTATTTGCTTAATTTTACAATGAAATCTGTGAGGTAAAGTGGAAGGACAGACCACGGATTCTAGGTTGTCAAATCATTTATTGTGATTCTCTTCCAAACGTTTCAGACTACAGTATAAAGAAATTTCTGTTTCAAGGGTAACATATTTCTAAGTACTACTTAAATTAAAGGAAGTTAAAAAATGTTTTAAAGTTTAAATCGTAAGAGGGGAAGAGTGAGGAAAAATAAATAGATAAAAACATTGCATTCCACTCATTCATCTATAAAACCAAATAGCAACGAACTAAAACTAAACGTCACCAATATAAGTATATTACGTTACAAAGCCGGAAAGTGGCTTTTCCGTGCGAAACCTGAAGTGAACACAACAAATATAACGGCTATTGTTTACTAACATAATGTATTTTTGAGGTTAACTGTTGATTTAATAAACAGTTGTGGTATTATTGTTTGAAGTCAGTTGGAAACAGGAAAAGATTTTTCCTAGAATACTGTGTAAAGTACACTTTTACACACTCACAGCGATTCGCAAACGTGACTGCTTAAGTTCAGGGTTATGTAATCAGTAAATTTCACTTTTCTTCGCATTCCGTAAATAAAACAATCAGCTGATCTAAGAATCACCTGATGCGCGTTTTGAAAATTTTAATTGTTACATAACCTCAAAATAAGATTAACCATAGTAAAATTGTTGGAACTTGAGTAGTTGTTAATTGAAAACTAAAAAAGAACCGTCTTTGGAATATTGTTGTAAATATTTAAATAAGGACATAAACTTGCTTCGTGTCATAAACACGCCCTCGCCGTAATTTGATTAAAATCGACCTTTTTTAACAGTTGTCAAAGACCATTTTGTGAAATGTAAGCCCTTGTAAAAAAGCATATTACGTCACAAGTCCGGAAAATAGGCGTTTTGCGAGCGAGTGTTATAGTTCCGGTGCGAAACGAAGTCGAGGGCGGGATTATCAAGCGAGTCCGGAAAACACATTTCGAACGTATCTCGTACGATATTTTGCATCTTACTACTTCATAAAAAAATCAAAAGTTACAACAAATTTTTATATCATAGCCAGGAAATCAACACTGTAATTAATACTAATCAAGTTATTAAACATTCATAGTGCAATGGAATAAAACACATCTTGAATGGTACTAGCCTATGTGAAACTATATTTATGTGTTTTGTGTTGAGTTTATTTTTAGTTTATTTTGTTATAAACAAACAGCTGATTTTATTACGTGTTAGCATGTAATGAACTCAGCTGTTTCTATTACTGGTCACTTCTGTAATTAGCTGTTTTCCTGACTAAATGCATCTATTGAGAGTTGTTGAAATTGAAGTAGTAAGATGTAAAGAAATATTACGGTTTAGGAAATCTAAAAACATAATAACATTGACAGTGTTCATAAAAAGCTCGATTTGTAAACAAATGCGATTTTCATTGAAGTCGTATTAATGCCGCGAATGACGGATTTGAGATGTTGTTGAAATATACAAAGTTCAGGTTAATTTTCACTTTTCACTAACAACTACCAAACTGATTTTTTTGTGAAGAATTGTTTTATTTTGTTAGTTCCAGTTGTGAATGGATGTGTGAGAAAGTTTGTGCAATGTTTTTTTACGGATTAAATAAAGCAATAAATCTAAAGTTTCATTATTATTTAAATATTCAAAATAATTTTGAAACTTTAGCTTGATTGCTTTATTTAATCCTTGAATATGGAGTTTCAACAAGAAATATCTGCTGTTACATTAAATATGTTTATGTTAAATATATTATTCGCTTAGATGGTATAATTGGTAACAAAACTTCAATCTAAATATAAAGCGATACTAACAATTGCTAGACACACGAGTGAATTGGTATTTTAAAGAAGAATTTTTTAAATATCATTTTAAAATAAGTCTTTTTTTAATTGTCGATAGTAATATTTATGTTGAGACTGTCGTTGAAATTATTTCAATTATTGATTGGTATTTGTTTCTTACAAGGCCTAAAACTCCAACTTTTGGGGATTTACTTTTAGAAGATCTTCTTTCATTACGTTTCTGGTTAACTACCGTGTTTTTAAAATTAATGAAAGAATCTGTAGACCTATACAAACATTTATTTTTAAAATCGAAGAACATTTTTAAAACTTTCCTTATAACTCCAAACTAAAACTTTTCAAATTGTAATTATCGAAAGGAAAAATTAGCTAAAATGCAAACTAAAATGGTGATTTACATGTTTGCTTCGTTCCTTTTGACAAGCTCGTGTAATAGTTTTCTTGGTCAATAAATAAAGTTCTATCTTTATTTGCTCAACATGTCTACACAATCTTTTGGTTACTTTATACGAAGGTAATTTGATAAAAACTACAAAAACAAAGGACAACGTTAACAAAAACTAAAATGTCTAAGAGACTAAGTTAAAGACTAAAATTCAATAACTTTAAGTTGTCCTTGTGTTTAATGATTTGTTGAGTTGTTATGCTAGGTAACTAGGTCGCCAAGTTTACCGATATATACTGGTGAATCGTTGTTTACAGTTAAAAACTTATAGTTGGAACTATCGATCGATACATTTACTTCCCTAACAATAACTGTAGATCTTACAACAGCTTTTAAGAAAACAAGATCCAGTTTTAACTCCTATGTTACATTAGAACAATTAATAGTCTAAAGTTTTTAAGGTAATTGAAACTGTAAGTTATAAGTTAAGCTCAAACGAAAACCCGTTTTCAATGGCAACAATTTTTTGTTTGTTTTACACTATATTTTTTTTTCCAGCTATTAATAAAACTAATTTACATGCTAAATTTGACAAAAATTTAACTAGTTATTTATTACTGTTTTTTATTGTGACACGTGGTAGATTAATAAAAATAATGTAATGAGTAAAAAATTTATGTATAGTTTTTTCGCGGTATATTCATTTATGATGTCCTCTTGAGTGGTTTTGTAGATGATATTTTTTGTTTGTGCAAAAACGCATGGACCGATTTTAGTCAAATTTGATATGTGGAGATGTTATGCCGGATCTCGTAACTATACGAATATCGTATTTTTTTAGGTTAAGGTTTGAAATTACATTTTTGACAATAACTTCGCTATTTGTTATCGTAGAGAGGTGGTACCATTACATGCAGAATTGAAATCTCCAAATTTCTATATATTTTAGGGTGTTGTAAGTTGAATAACATACGAGATATGAACACAAGGGTTTTAAACTACCGAATTTGTTGATTTTCAGGTTTATTTTTTTGAATTTTAATTAAGTTCTATACGAGCAAACTATAAATCTCTTATATCAAATTTCATTTTCCTTTCGTAATTTTGTAACCGCTATTGTAACTTTCCTAGCAACCACAACGACAACGGGCAGATAGCATGTCGAAAATCATTTCTAAGGTTTCCTGACTAAAACGTGAAGCAGTAAAAACACAGCTTGAAATTTCTGAAAATTACCAAACGCACCCCTATACATCGTAATCTGGATTTGTAAAAAGAGGCTAAATTCATGTACAAGGTGAAATATACTAAGAGTAGCCTACATGTTTTCAATACAGAGTGTTCCAAATGTTAACAATACGTACATTAATTTAACTCATTTATTGCATTATGTTTATATTTTCATTACGATTTTTTTATAACAAACTGAGATATTGTTTTTTTTTTACTTGAAATTTCAGTTTTGGATTTACATCGTTTAGAAAAACTGTTTCTTAATTTATAAACTGGTTTAGATTAAGCTCCGAAATTCCATTTTATCAAGTACAAAATGTTCAACCATTAATTAAACAAACTCCACTGTTTTTTCTTTTCATTTTAAGTAAAAGTGGCTTATGTAAATTAAATTTTTTGATGTTATTAATAATTTTTTTCAAATTTTCTACTTAGTAAGAACAATTAATTATACAACACCGATTTATTTTGTTGTTTAATATGAGATTTTACACATAACCCACTGATAATTACATACTACATGTATATTTTATGAGATAATGGTCAACAAAATGAGTTTGCTATTTGTAATTAAAAGTGTTATTAACTGCAAGGTTTGCTGCAAACAATCCACTAAAGGCTACTTGACAATTCCCTAGGAGATTATGAAATACTTTTATAGCATTGCATTTAACTTCAATACTAATTTCATTCTCTCGTCCTATTTTTATTATTATTAATTTTTTTTTAATATTTTTTTTTTAACTTTTTTAGAGTACGTAAGTAAAACTAAGGACCCTCATAATTTCACAGGCGTGTCTGTCTCTTTAAGTCATAGCCAGTCTACAAGATGATAAATCCAAATATTTCAAACTTTGCTTTTCTATTCTTTGTATTGTCTTATATATTAAGAAAAATATAGCGTTAACAAAAAAAATGAATGAGCGAAAACTGTTGATTAAATAAAAATGTTATATTATGTGTGGGGTATAAAATAAAACAAGAAGTTATTCTGATTACGAATATGTATATTGATTTGACGAAGACATGAATATGTTAGCTCCAGGCTAAATTTAATGTGTTAGATAGTATGTTCCCCCCTCCCTAAACGCGATGTGACCTACAAATCTGGAAAAAAATATTTCAATTTGAAATTAAATTGCAGTGCGAAATAATATATTATGTTTTAAGTGTGTGTCGAATACAATTTAATCTCACAATAAGAAATGCGTAGGTAAACCCAAGGAGTCTAATAATTTTAGGAGTATGTCTGTCTGTCTATAAAATTTAAACTGGCGCTTAAAAGACTTCTAATTTATAAAAAATAGCTGTCTCCATATTCTTACGTATCATATTTGTTTTTAAATATTCCAACAGGAATTTAGAAGATTTAAGCATTAGGGCAATTTAAATTAAATCCTCGACTTTCAATCCACCTTTTTGGGGGAAAACTTCATTCAAATAGTTAAGAACATTCGGTGACTTAAGTTGAACCATAAGTTGGGGCTTTAATACTTAGGCACAAGTTTGAACTTTGACCAAATTGTACTATTACTGTACAATTCTATACTGAAACAAATTTAAATAATGTGGACCACTTAAGTTATCATAAACCAGGAATGGTTTCATAGTGTTGAAACCTGTCATGACAAGGTCAACATTAATCTTGTCTGATCACCGAGTTCCTCAGTAATTTTTTTTTTTTTTTTTGTTTTTTACATTTTCGTGAAGTGGTAAACATAGTCTCAGACGTCACCGTCAGTCAAACACTGTGCACCATTTCTTTACAAAATTCTTTTCTAAAACATCTCGTAAATCTGTTTAATTTTATAGGAATTAAATTATACAGTATAACAAAAACAGAACACAATTTGCACAAAAAATACGCCTAAGTATCAGACGTGTTTCAACGACAAGGTCGTCTTCTTTAGTGATACACGAGCTACACCAATCAAACTATATCTGTCATAAACGTATTTTTTGTGAGAATTGTGTTCTGTGTTTGTTATACTGTATAATTTTTCTCATAAGTCAAGCTCAACATTTAATAGGATTTAAATTGTTTATCTCTGCGTATTGTATTTACTGATAATCTAAGTATACGTTTAATTACTTATGTTGTAAATTTAGACCTTTTTTCATGTAATCTTGAATTAGATCCCTCTCTTTCAACATTCCTATCAGTTCTCTCTTGAGCAACTATTTCTCTTCCTCCTCTATTAAAGTATTCAAGACTAACAGTCTTCATTTTACTTTCTTTTCTTCTTTTTTTTTATTAGGCGATGTTTTTTCCTTTAAACAAGAAAAATAAAATGTTTTCTGGTAAGTAGACATATGTGGGTTTTCATGAACTGTGAGTACAACATTTAAAGATCTTTTCTTATATTGCAAATTTAGGTCTATTACTTCTAGGATTATCGTCAATAGTTTCTGCTTCCTTAAATTTGTTTACAATTATGTTACAGTTGCTTGAGGAAGATGTTCTTAATCAGTATATAGTTGAGACTCCCTGATGAGTTCTTCTTCAGTCTCCATATCTATATATCATTAGGATCTGAAAAATTGTTTAGAACTTAATTTAGACATAATAAACTAGATTAGTAAAAAAACTGAAAACTCAACTATATCTCTGCAAAAACTAGTAGTTTCCAGATTATTTGACAGGCAAAGTTGAATCCTTGCAACTGACAATAGATGCAAATTACAATGCAGCATTATAATGATGAGATATGCCAAATTTTTGAATAATTTAGCGCCAAAATCACTTATAGTAAAATGTTTATTTTGTTTTACTAAAAACAAAATTTCACTAAAACGTTGAACACGACGAAATTATTTTAAGAGACGACAAAAAAACTTTTATTCATGGCTTGTTGAACACTCTGTATAAGGTACAATGAAACCAGTATATAAATTAGGAAAACCCCTTTATTAGAGATTGTATGAGTTTCTATGTACCCCCGAAGACTACGTTAATACAGCGTGTTAAAAACTGTAAATAAACTCTCCATAAATCAGAAAGTAAACCAAATAAGTACTATTTGAAATAAATGTTGCAAAAATATTGCACACATTTTCTCACTCACTCATCCCCAAAAACAAAACTAAATTAATCGTTACCAAAATGTGAGTACAGTTATTATTGTCAATCAAAAAGTGAAAAGGACACGAGGACGCCAGTTTAAAAAATAGTTATATAAGGACCTAACCTTTAATAGTTTGCGCCATAAACATGCCCTCAGTGTAAGCTGTATTTAATTAAAATCTAACTTTATATATCGCGGCCATGGATCATCTATGTGTTTTAATTCTCCTGAGCCATAAAATATTGTATTTGCAATTTATCACATAGATTTAAATGATTAATCTTCACACTTCACTAAAATTTGAATGAAATCCGTATTATTTGATAACAGCCTCGTGGCCGATTTTTTTATCAATAATTCACAAACCACCGTTTTTAGTAGATACCAATACATTTTGTTTAGACACTACACTTGAGCCGATTTTGAGGAAGCAGTAATTTTTTTAATATTTTACTATGGCAGCTACCACCAACTTTTGAGTTATCAACAAAAATGAAAAAATCTTTTCCCGATATTTCTATATACCAAATTTGATTAGAATCGGCCATACAACAGAAGAAAGACAGACATCGTTCCCAAAACCACTTTTTGGAGTTAAGGGACCTTAAAACTGATATATCCGTAAAACAGTAGACCTACAACAAAATCGCGTTCTATCTTACAGACAAATCAACTGCATAGCAAATAGATTCCGTTCTAACCACAATTGCAATTAATTTATTCTCTTCATGGCTATATATTTTGCTTGGATTGAAATTATAACTACTTACAATTAAGATTAATTCAAACATTAAACGGTTTTCCATAAATGTCAGATGTTCCGCAGAGGCCGTTCAATATTTTCGAGGATGCGAGCTACCCATTAGTAATGCCGCAGTATTCATAGCTTCTACTCTTATTTGAGATGAAACCGCGGTAATTTATCATTACTGTTTTTTATTTCTGATAAAACCTTTTCCTGTGAGAAATGACATTTTGTTTATTTTTCATCTGCAAACACCTGCTTTAATTAATGAGATGAAGGGAGAGCGTTTCTGTACAGTTATTATCATAACTCCCACCTCATCCCTCTATTGTGACAATGTGACTGATTCGTTCAGCGTATTTCATATCCTAAATGGTCATTCGTAATACGATAAATGTATTACCCCCACTCTCCTAAACTATAAAAAATAAACTGAACAACACAATATTAATCATTTTCTCACAGACTATTTTGCAAAACCAAAAATAACAATAGTCATCAATCTATTTTACTCATATCCCAATGTATAATTTTCTTTGTTATTGATTTATTATTTGTTTATAACAAACGAAAGATTTAAAAAAAAAGTAAATATTGTTATGACATAAAAATCAATTAATAAATTTATTTATGTCATTGATAGTTAAAAACATGCCATTTAAAAACACATACGCAAAATTATTTCTTGAAAATAACATCATCCAAATGAACTTCGCCTCTGTTCAGACAGTCCTGCAGTATCTTAGTGAAAATTGTGCATGGTTTGACGTAATATTTGAATAACAATTTCAGGGATACCTTCCTTAGATATTGATTTCAGTTCTTAGAAGCAGGTCGACTGTGATACACCTTGGTTTTACGCTGACTTCACAAGAAAAAATCGCACGCTGACAAATCAAGGAATCTTGGAGGCCAAGGAATGATACTGTTTCCAAATAATTGGCGTACGGGAGCCATAGTTCTGAGTACAACGTTGATCCTTATTTGAAACCAAGTTTTGTACATAAATTAATTTGTAAAAATATCTAAAGTTTTTGCGCAAAAAAGCATGACAATTACAGAGCCGACGGGACGTGACAGTAATCACAAGCCAAAAGTGCTAATTACGCCCGCCATAAGCTGACACGGCATACAGTTGCTTTTACTCTATAACGGACGTTGGTGTATCTTATTAACATAAGTTATGTTTCTTAACAAATCTGTTACGTTGGAAATGTGCTTCGTCCGACATCCACAGTTTGTTAACAAACTCTTCGTCTAAATTTATCTCTGCAACCATTCGTTCACAGAATTGGCATCGTGTTACTCGATCCTTGGGTTTTAGTTTCTGGACAATTTGTAACTTTTAGGGATGATAGTTCTGGCACACTAATGGTTCGAACACTACTCGGAGATTTATTTTTCATCGCCGAACCGATTTCCTCAAAATTACTTATCCATGTGTTATTTAGAATACGATCATAACGTTATAAATTATAGCGTCGGCGAAATTCTCTACGCACAGCCTCCGCACTTAAAATGACTTTATAAAAAGCTTGAAGACGAAAGCACGTTGCACCCCTCTCCAATTACACAGGTCTGCAACAAAATTTTTCTTTCTTCTCTTTTATGTTTCACCATTTCTTCTCCGATTTCCTCCTCTGGTTTCTCGATTGAGCATTCAATACTAGACAGCTAACATATTGACAATCCATCTTCCTTGGTAATGTCCTTCGATATCACGGACATCCTGGTGAAATCTTCCACCCTGTTCTTCACTGTAGGCTCCACGTTTTCAGTAAAATAGTAAATATGGGTGTGTATGAAATGAACTTTTAAGCTCATCTTGCATCCTTGAGCATATGCTGCCAATATGCGTTGCACAATGGTTTTGTAGTCGGGGTCCTTAGTATCCCTTAACCACAAACGAAGATTTTCCTCGCATCATCTGCATACTTATTATTTTTGAACCGTCATTTTCTTTATTTAATATTTGGTACACTGACTTGAGACATTAAGTTTTACATTTCACGAAAGTTCGGACAATATCAGGGCTTTATAATCTGGGTTCCATGTCTGATTTGTTCGCTTTTTTACCGATGAATCCTTAATAGAAATATTTAGGGAGATTGCGACTAAAACGTCTTCTTAGAGGTTGCAATTTAGCAAACACACACAAAATAGACAAACCGTAATTTTGAATTGTTTTGAAATCCCAACTTTTTAGTTATTAATATTTAAAAAGTCTCAAGACATTAGCAAAATATGTTATTAAAATCGGTCCACTCGTTTATGATGTGGACACCACACGACAGACAGACATCGTTTTAAAAACTCCTTTTTAAACAGATATAAAAACTTGACATCAATTTTGTTGTAGTCCATCAGCCGACTTTCTTGTAATACTTTCTGATAATTTTAGAATCACTTTCTAAAAATAATGAAACACAAAATAATTCCCCGACAAAATAGTCCCTAAATATTTTCTTGAACGTTTTTACGTTAAGTCAATTTGTGTAAAATACACTTATAGTTGTGAACACGCCATGAGCTTCAGTGGCACCCCAGTGCGATCAGATAGCTGTATTTACTCCTCATTAACCACAATCTCTTTGGACGATTTGTATTAATTTACAAGAAAATTGTGAATACAAATTTTATCTTATTTAGTGTATACACGAGATACAAACAATAAACTGTTTAAAATGCTGCCATTTTTTATCAATTTCAACTCGATTTCATAATGATACTACTGTATATGAGCACACTATAGTGCTTTATAGCAAATTTCATGTTCCTACCATGAGTTTTGTTGTCGCTATCGTGCTTACAACGACGGACGGACGGAAAATCACTTTCTCGGTTTCCAGAGGTCATGAAACGTAAAGATCAGTCAAAAAACACAAAAGTAGAAATTTTTGACAACTACTCGTATAAATACAAAAACATTTCGGAAACTCTGTGTAAAATATCAAACGAAACTTGTTCGTCTTGTAATATTATTGTATTTAGTTCAGCAAATCCAGTTCAATCAATTGAGGTGTGAAAACTAAATTGACCCTAATCTCACAACTTATTCATTTTAGTAGAAGTCAGCTATATTTCCTTAGATTCCAATAAACCTTTCAATTAAAGGGAGAGAGAATTATTTTGAGTTGTGTGTGGGTGTAGGGAGGGGGGGGGGAAGAAAATCAAAGTGTTTTGTCATAATATTTGTTTACATCTAAAATTGTCTTACTAAATCGTGATTCTTGAAACTCGGCCGACGTCATTTCTTGGGTCTATTATAAGCAGTAGCGGAAGTACTGTAGAAGCCCAGGCACACAATAAGAATAGATCTTTAGCTTAATGGCGATAACAACAACTGAGTTTCCGGTTGGTTTGTATACAATAGGTTCAAGGCTCATTTGGGAGCATAAAAAGTTTCGGCGAAGATCCACCATTGTTAGTCAATGTGGGGAAGCGTAGTGAAATCTGATTACGAAAGCTAATATTACTGCGACGGGAATGACCCCACATCACATGTCGATGCTAAGCTGTCTAGTTGTGCCTAGGTCCACAACGGGCATATACAATAAGTTGTTATTATTTTAGCAATACACGCTGTTATACGCTCACATGATTGGACGCGAAAATCGTTAAATGAGTTTTATGTAGGTGTACCACCAGTACCACCATGCTCTACAACAATAATAGAAGAATAACTAATTTTATAGGATAAAATAAAGTAAATAAAAGAAAAAGTAACCTGTTTTAAATGTTAGTAATTTTTAAATTTGAAGATATTTTGGCCACATCTAGGGACTTTTTTTCTTTTTTTTTAGGGTAAATTTAAAAATTTTCGTTAGATGCCTTGAGAAAAAAATATTCCCATTTTTATCAATTTTGCTCATGTGGTCACTAAAATGTGTTGGTCGCAATCTTTCAAAAAATGTAAGTTATTGCTAAAAATCCAAACAATAGGTCATATTGTATTTTTGTAATACGTATTTCCTAAACTCGTAAAAATCGATTTTACAGATTTAGTTATAAATTTATTGAAATCTGAACATTAATAACCAAAAACAGTTTGAAAAATCGAATATAAATAATATTAGGTTAGGTTCGGCTAGGTTAGGTTGGGTAACGTTAGGTTATGTTAGGTTAGGTTAGGTAACGTTAGGTTAGGATAGGTTAGGTTATGTTAGATTAGGTTAGTGCAGTAATAATTGACAAAAAATAAACCTTGTCCAACGTTATTAAAACCGTATTTTTAATGAAATGCGATTTACACGTTCAAGGCATAAGTGAAGCAAGTTTGGGTCCAATTTAACTATATACATGTGTTTTTAAAGTTGGCATCCATGGTTAAATTACACGTTTTGATTTACAATTACGGAAATGGTATTTTAGGTACCGAATAGTTTTGGTTCGTTTTTATTTAGTTTTGGGGATGGGAAATAGTTTTTGCGCAGTTTATTTCTATTCAATTTTAGATTATGTTGAATTTACGTTTTTGCGGAATACCTCTCATAATTTTTATCGTAGAAAATGTATGCGTATCCTTGGATGAAGATATACCAACTGACTTAACTAATCTGTTGTAAGTAAATATATTTCCGTCTGTTTAGAACAATTCGTTGAAGCAGCAGCACACAGACATTAAATCTAGTATATTCTTGAACTGTGAAATTGTCAAACAGCTTCACCAAAAGAGGAACATTGTCTGAAAGTAATATAAATCAACTTTATTTGGATGTGATAGGGTGTTTCGAAAATATATGGCCTAACTTGAGGAATTGATTTATGGTATTAAAATAAAGAAAAACGTTCCTGTAAACACATGTCCAAAACACTTCTTGTCCGTCTCTCGGCCATTTTGTGTATTTTAGAAAAATAATTATATCTATGAAGATATGACTTTTCACTTTGGTTTGGTTTCACATTGGTATTTTTTAGTTTTTATCTTTGGCTTACACACTGTTCATGCTACGTTTCACCAATGTACCAACTATCAAAACATTATCGTATGAATTGACAAATTGGCGGCAGTTTGAAATTATTAATATTCAATATCTCTATAAACATTAACTTTTACAAAAAAAAATGTAAATACCATTCTTAAAATTTAAAACGTAGCATACAAAATGTATATATTAAATTTCAACTTTAAATCTTAATAATGTCTAGCATTATCATTATTTTTCGAACACAAAATGGTCGACAGATGTATAACAAACATTTTTTGGATATATACATTATTTTTTTTTATGCTCTGATTCATTTTCTCCAAGTTAGCAAAAATGTTTCTGAAACACCCTGTATATTTAAATTCGAACGGACACTCAAAACTGGGATTAATAATCAATGTTCATTTTTGATAGTTTAGGTTTTTACTTCGGAATTTACAATTTTTACAGGAAATTACCTAAGATCTGGGTTTCTTCTGTACTACCGCTGAACTGCTTATAATAGCAGCAAGACATGACGTCAGCAGAATTTCAAGAATCACGTTTTAATAATTAAATTTAAGATGTATGGCTTCTCCGTTTATTGAGGATGTTTAGGAAACAAAATTACGACAACCCCCCCCCCCCCAACCACAGACATACAAAAGTAGGAACTATTTCTCCTTCATTTTTTTAATCTAATTAAAACGTGTCTTTCGATTTAAAAAACATTACTGTGAAAAACACATTGCACAATTTATTCCCACTCACTCATTCCAAAACCAAATAAAAAACATTCTAAAACTAATAACATGTCAATTCGATAATCAATACATAACGTTAAATGATCAGTGTAGTTCTGTCTGTCTGTATATGTTTGAAATTGTATAATTATATTTAAAAAATGAAAATATATACTCATCCAAATTTTGAATATACAGACAGACAGAACTACAAAATAAGGTTTTACGGTTTCTTTTTTCCTTCTATATCATTTAATACCCCCCACCTTATATTATTTAGATACTACGTTTAATCGTTTTATGGTTTTTTTTTTAGTTACTTTCGGTTCTTCTAATCAACCCTTGGCTTTCACCTTAGGGCAGTTTGACCATGAGATTATGAAATCTGTAGGGTTATTATTTGACAAGATATACAATCTTTATATGTGTTTATGTGTTACGAACAAAAAACTAGTATCATTTTAGTATATACGAATAAAAGGTGATAAATAATGTAGGTACATTAAATGTATCCGAAGATAATCACCTACATACAGTGCATATATAGTTTGCTTTGCGAATTACTGTACATTTGTGAATAAAGCTTTTAATTATGACATATTTACACATTATGGCTAAATTATCTGAAACATATGATCGATGATCAATGAATACAGGGTGTGGATATTACTGTGTCAATGGCTTATGCATTACAAAGAAGAAGGAGACCAACATTGTTTCTAACAAAACAATACGTATATTTATTTTATCAAAGGGCTTAAACTTGCTTCTCTTGTGCGACAAACACATCCTGAGCCTAAATTGTATTTAATTAAAATCAAACTTATAAAATTACACTCTCTAGCTTTAGCAAGTTGTTACAGTTATCTGTCTTGTGACGATGTTTCAAATCCATTTACAGTTTTATTATATTATAAAATATATTTGAATGTTATTATTTTTATCTAAGTTATTTAATACTTAATATTTACTCCGTCTTGTGACTTATTTTGTAACATATGTTACGCGTTTCAGAACGTATGTTCCATCTTCAGACTCGCTCCTGAGAGGTCCTTAAAACATTAAAACACTACAAAACGTACACATCTCATACAATAAAACAAATAACACTCAAATGCGCGACAGGTGTACACAAACGGTTCAAGAACCACTGCAGTAAACGTTTTTTATCTTAAAGGAACGAATCTGAAGATGGAACATACGTTCTGAAACGCTTAACATACGTTACAAAATAAGTCACAAGAAGTAAGTATTAAATAACTTAGATTAAAATCTGTGGCTTGGATACGATTACTTAAAAATGAGTTTTAATAACTTTAGATTATTATTTTTGTATTTTAATTAAGTAAATATACAAGAAGAACAATTACGAGAAAATGTGTCTGTTTACTGTATAATAATACTATTTCGTTTTCTAAAATAATAAGAGCTTCACGGTGAATTTATAATATTCAATTCTTGAACTGTTTATTTTTGACAAACAAAAACATATTTATATTATAATGTAAATAAATCTACTAATTTATACTCTCAAATTAATAATAATACATAATAACCTCTCAACACCAATTTACAATGGACATTAAATAAGATTTATAAGTTTTAAAATTACTGGGTTTTTAATTAATTTATTTTATTATTTTTTTATTCTAATTCTTTGACAAATTAATCATTTTCCAAGTAGTATTTATTCTAAATTATATTGATTTATTATGAAAATTGAATTCTAACACTTTACGTCTATTGTTATATTTAAAATTTCCTTTAACCTAAGAATAAAAAGACTTAATAATAAATAATAAATTCAGTTCTTTACATTCAAAATGTAAAATTTACATATTTATCTAAGACGTCTTTACTTGGAAAGGAAACTATTTTATCTTTGACTGAAAAATACGTCTATTGGTTAAATAAGAATTTTTTAAAGTTTTCTCAAATTCATAATTTACAATGAGTTTTATTATTATTTTTTGTTGCAGACCTTCCAACCGTGACACCTTCTACCCTATTCTGATTACAAATTCAATCTTCAATGAAATAAAATCTAGTCTAATATTATGCCTATGCATACACTTAATTATATTTTTTTGTATTGACACAAACATTTTCATTTAGACAGTTAAATTTCCTTGTACTGCCTCGACTTTAATCAAATAACCATTCCGCATCTGTTATTCACTTACTAATTTTGAACTTTTTGAAAACAGTGGGCCATGATTCTAATTGATTATGAAGTGTTAGTTCGCTATAGTCTTGTAAAACAGCCCCAATGCAGTTAATTTCGCTTGAACAATCTATGTAAGTTTACTTCAAATAAATTTCTTTATACTTTTGTGTATATATGATTTTATTTGATAACCTCGAGATTTGTCTTACAAAAGGTTTATTTTCAAACTACTTACATATTCAGTAGTATCCCTCCCTCTTTCTCACTAAGCACTTTCACTAATTTTAAATTTATTCTTGAATAACACTAACCACTTCACTTATTATTGATTACCCATGGCAATACTACGTGATATACCTTTTATTTATTACACCACTATTATATTTTTATTTTATACTCCATTCATTTGTTACCCAGGTGTTGTAAGTTCGACAGACTCTCCACAAACTGACTTCTTTCCCCACAACTCTCCCTGTCCTTTTGTTCACGGGTTTTTCTTAATCGAATTTGATGGGACAATAAGTTATATTTCTTGATTTCTCCCGATTGGCTTATCCTTTTTTCAAATTTTTCATTGAAGGCATTTAATTTTGTAGTGTTAGGTCTTTCTCCATTCTCATGGAAATGTTCTGGCTGTGCGAATTCGTACTTTGATGAAATTTAATACTGCTCACCTTTGAGTTTCACATCCGTTCCTAAATCCTGTTAAAATTATATCTGTGTATGGCTTGTTCGAAGTGAATCTTGATTGAAATTTATTTATTTAGTTTATTTTTTTAAATTTATAATTTATATTGTAGATTTTGTAAGTTAATGTGATATCTGGAACTTCCAGATATATCCCTGACAACTCATAAAGGTTTGTGTAACAACCCTGTAGATACTGTAAATAATGGTTTAAATAACCAGCTTTATAAATCTTTGGCAATGTGAAATTGATATCTCGAGTACAAGAATTATTATTATATTAAATATTATTAGATTATTATACAGTGAAGTTAAGACATGTAAATGGTTATGACTCAGTTTTTCAGAACACTCTATCAAAGGGAAAGTAATTTCGTCATATTTTGTAAATGGAATTAGTACAGAGTTTTCCAACACCATCTAACAACCTTTGACAATGAAATATCTGCGATGATTTTGTTCAAATTTTAACAACTAGTCAAAACTTGTCACGACGTAAAGATCTATTTCGTGTTGTTTAAATCACTCGTCATTATCGCCATAAAAAAAAAAAATTTTAAAGAGATCATAAAAAAGAGACTCCTAAACATAGAATACCTTAACAACGTCAGGGTGGATCAGGATAAGAGTTGGTCAAGTGAAAGATGGAAGAGAGGAATCTAAAACCAAGGCTAAATGAAAAAATGTGTAGTGATTGGATGTATTTCTGATATGTAATTTAATGGATAGTTAATAAACTTCTTTAATTCGATTTAAAGGCAAATAAAACTGTTATTCTCGTAATTATTTTGAAAAATGTTTGTTTTTTCTTTACCTTCTCACATAAACTTAGTGGAGAGAAAATTATAACAGATGTCGAGTTTTCGTGGAAATATTAGTTTTCAAGCCTTTATTTGTATCCCTATATAGTTTAAATTTTTCTCAAAGGCAGTCTTTTTAAAAATATTTTTTACTTGCTATTTTACACACGGATTCTTTATTCACATTTTATTAAAATATTCGATTTTGAGAAATTACGTTTTTTATAAAGTCGATTTTTTTTTTTTTTACTGATAACTCCCGAAGTATAGGCTATTTAACTAAGTTTGGAAAGATGGCGACCAAACAAGTTTGTTTGGGTTTGTTAAAATTATTGCTACAGACAATTTTGTATGTGTGTTTTTTGTTTTTTTTATATAGTAGTGACCAAGTGTAAATACCAATTTATTATATATATATATATATATATATATATATATATATATATATTAAATATAGTACTGTAATAGTAAATAACAACTGTATTTTAATTTTCTCATAGTCTAAGTCTATATTATGTAATATACAGTAATCGATAAACTTTTACGATGCATAAGAACAAAAAAGTTAAATCGATATTCAAATGTTTGTATATTTATCAGTTTTAAGATTCTCTGAATTGATTTGCACACTAGTTTGTCCACATGTCGTTTTTGAATTCGTCTAGCGGGCTAAAGTAAGGTCAGAAGGGATATTTTACTACTACGATCCGGATGGGTTGAACTAGTTTCAATCACACCTTGAAAACTGAGAATATCTTATAATATAACACCGAAACACAAAACTTAGATTTTTGTTTTCAAAATTTTAACGATTTTGATTAAATTTGTCAAATAGTAAAATTGGTCACTATCTCCCAAAAACCCTCAACGAATGCGAGTAAGGCAATCCTGAGTTACTCTATGTCTTTCTTCGTTTATTATCTCCCAGAAAATTCAGTCCGGTTTTACTGTCAAAAAGTGAAAATAAACTGAATATATTTCATTAATGTGATCGAAATCGATTTGACCTATTTGAGATATTCTGCTTTTTATAACGTAAGATATTCATTTTCACTTATCGACAGATAATTACCAAACTGGCATTTTTGGGAAAATGGCGACGAATTTTTCAATTTAGTTTGTGTATGGGGTGTGAAAAAGTTTATGTATCGTTTTTGTAACGATTATTAATTTAGAGCATGTGATGTACTGTATAGTGAAAACAATGAATTTGATTCTTATGTAATAAACTTCCTATTTAATTAAATAATATGAAGAAACATAATATATCGTATAACCTTAATCTTTACAATTTAAATCAAATATACTCTACGTAATAAAGTTTCCAAGTAGTACAATATTTTCTCATTCAACTTTTTTGTTAAATTTTAAATACGTTTTTCTCACTTCTCATAATTAAAACTGAAGAAAGACCTCTTTAACACGGCCGAGTTTAAAAGGTCAAATTATCTAAAGTGGGAATTGTCAATGTGTGCAAAATAAAGTGTAATGGATGAAACCCCGGTAGCGGCAGCGCAACGTCACGGACGGGTCCGGCCTACAACGTCACGACCGTTCTCTGCAGAGAGTCAGTTGTGTGCCTCTCGTTGTGGGTGTAGCATGTATTTATTTCTTTAATCGTGTTCCCCCCCGTGTGTGTGTTTTATATAAGTTTTATGTTTATGTGTTTATTGGTGTTTAAACATAAGTTTACGATATTGTAATTAGTAATAAGAAGACTCAAATACTGATATGGTAGTCTAATAGTTCGATACGTTAGTTTAAAATTTTAAAAAGTTAGGTTAGGTTTCTTTACGTTTAAAACGGTCATTATTTTACACATACTACAAAATATATATTCTTATTGTGATTTTTGACGGTAAATTTGTTATTTTTCCTGTTTTTATTTTAAATTGGGTAGAATAAAGCGAGTTCTGTGATGCATTAACATTTCATTATCGCGTTATTAAGGTTCTTGATATTCAAAGCCTGTAGAATCACATTTTCCTACGCTTTGTATAGGGATTAATGACTTTCTGCCTATAGAAACTTTGTCACGCATTATCATAAGAATGAATGATTGGTTGAAAAACTCAAAATTTTAGTTTGATGCTATTTAATGATGAAAAAATAATTAAATGTTCAAATGAAATTAACCATTAAAAATTAAGACTAGTATTACACTATTACATTGTTTGAATTTCCGTTTAATTTGCTGAGGGTAAACGGGATTAATCTAACAAATGAATAAATTTGTGGTCGTTAATTAATTTAAATGGTTTTGATCAAAAATAAATTCATAAGCCTAATTTACTTGAGTTTCTCTAAGATCTTAACAATTTCACGATTAAATTTTTTGGTGTTAATAAAAAATACACACGAAAAGAATTTAATTTGTATAACTAGTAAATCAATTAATCCCAGTACTTGAAATCGTATCGCCTCACTAAATAGTTACAACACTTGAATACAAATTAGGAGCTCCTGATTTTTAATAGTTTCATTGTGTTTGTTAATATATATAGGCCTATTTTTAATTAAATACAAATCTTAAGTGCTATCAAAACGACAAGCAAAAATATTACATTATCGTATTCATCACTCATTTCTGGAAGTTGTAATAAAGTGTTCAAATTTTAAACTTGGACTCAAAATGTTCAGATTTTAAACTTGAACTGAAAGTGTTCAGATTTACAACGTGGTCGTAAGGTGTCCGGATTTAAAACGTGGTCTTTCAAAGACAATGAATGAGATCTAGAAGTGGCAGCGAGTGTGCGAGGATGTCGCAATTAATGTTGTGTTCCCTGGGAGGTGCGGAGACCAATGTAAATACAAGTGACACCAACAACAACAGAAACAATACCGGTGGTCATGATGAAGATGATATATTCCCAATACCTACGATATATCGGTAAGTCACCTTTCTAGTGTACAACTTCTCCTCTACTATTTAGACTTTTCCTTTTATTTAGCCTATATGAACTGAGATACGTTGAATCTCTAATAGTGATAGCTTCGACGAAACGTAGGCCTATACGTTTATAGACCTGTAACACAAAAATTTAGGTTATATCAGAAATACTATATTTTTAGATTTTGTTAGTAGCTTTTAAGCCTGATTTTTACTTTTTCAACTTTTTAGAAATAAATTGTAAAATAGAAGAACTTTTTAACAGTTTTGCAGATTTCACAATTCCTTTAAGTGACCTAGTTGTGCTCTAAGAATCTCAAATTTTGAATTTTAAAGAAAATAACTGTTAAACCCTTTCCCACGATGTAAGCCAACGATCTAGATTCTGTCTTGAAAAACGACCAGACAGAACAGATTTTCAAATTTCTCAAATAGTCTTGTTGTACACTAAGAATCCAGTTTTGTATTTCATCTTGATTGTTCAGTATTCAAAATATTGATTAGTTTTTTGTTAAATTTGAATTCGAGTATGTTATTTATTTCCCATAGTCTTACATAGTTAACATAAGTTAAATGTATTAACCAGAGAAAATCAATATACTTTGAATTTATTTGTTATTAAAATTTTAATGAAATTTCATCTTCTTTCGATCATAAATTTCAATTTTCTGAATATGTAACAAATTTATGAAATCTAATTTTCAGAAGAGAGTAATGCATATTCACTCTATTTCTACTTATAGTGAGTATGAATGCGGTAAACCCGAAGATCCTAGCTGCTTTAGTGTATTCAAAGTAGGGGTCTTTATTTTATACTCTTTTCTTATCTTCTTTTTTAAAGTGTTATATGACCGGCTTTAACAACAAGGAAAGTACCTCGACGACACAACCAATAGGAAGTACATAGGGTGCGGTTGTTGCTTCCTATAATTCCCTTTCGTTTTGACTAAGAGATTCAAAGTTTCGCACTTTATTCAGAAGATTGCAAGTTAGTATATAAAAATTTAAAAATTATTTGAGAATAAGTTATGATATAGTTAGAAAGAAACGAAAGAAAAAAATTAGATGTCTTATAAATGAGAGAGCTGAATACATACCATATCCTACCTTTTGTTCCCCTACATGTCGTTCCCCTACCTGTCGTTCCCCTACCTTTCGTTACCCTATCTGTCGTTCCCTTATATTTCGTTCCCCTACTTATCGTTCCCCTACCTGTCGTTCCCTACCTGTCGTTCCCTTACATTTTGTTCTCCTACCTGTCGTTCCCTTACATTTGATCCCCTATCTGTCGTTTCCCTACCTGCCGTTCCCCTATCAATCGTTCCCCTACTTGCCGTTCCCCTATCAATCGTTCCCCTACCTGTCGTTCCCTTACATTTCGTTCCCCTACTTATCGTTCCCCTACCTGTCGTTCCCCTACTTATCGTTCTCCTACCTGGCGTTCCCCTACTTGTTGTTCCCCTATCTGTCGTTCCCTTACATTTTGTTCCCCTACCTGTCGTTCCCCTACCTGCCGTTCCCCTATCAATCGTTCCCCTACCTGCCGTTCCCCTATCGATCGTTTCCCTACCTGTCGTTCCCTTACATTTCGTTCCCCTACTTTAAGTTCCCCTACCTGTCGTTCCCCTACTTGTCGTTCCCCTACCTGTCGTTCCCCTATCAATCTTTCCCCTACCTGCCGTTCCCTTATCAATCGTTCCCCTACCTGTCGTTCCCTTACATTTCGTTCCCCTACTTATCTTTCCCCTACCTGTCGTTTCCTTACTTATCGTTCCCCTACCTGTCGTTCCCCTACCTGTCGTTCCCTTACATTTTGTTCCCCTACTTGTCGTACAACCTACCTGCCGTTCCCCTATCAATCTTTCCCCTACCTGCCGTCCCCTTATCAATCGTTCCCCTACCTGTCGTTCCCTTACATTTCGTTCCCCTACTTATAGTTTCCCTACCTGTCGTTCCCCTACTTGTCGTTCCCCTACCTGTCGTTCCCTTACATTTTGTTCCCCTACCTGTCGTTCCCCTATCAATCTTTCCCCTACCTGCCTTTCCCTTATCAATCGTTCCCCTACTGTCGTTCCCTTACATTTCGTTCCCTTACCTGTCGTTCCCCTACCTGTCGTTCCCCTACCTTTTGTTCCTCTATCAATCTTTCCCCTACCTGTCGTTACCTTTCATTTCGTTCCCCTACCTGTCGTTCCCCTATCAATCGTTCCCCTACCTGACGTTAACTTACATTTTGTTCCCCTACCTGTCTTTCCCCTACCTTTCGTTCCCCTACCTGTCGTTTTCCAATAACCTGCCGTGTTTCTACTGTGTTATGTCGTATATTGGTTCCATGGGAGACCTCTTACGACGATAGCAGAAGCACGGTAATTAAAAATCTATTCAACCTATACAATCTAAAAACTAATGGTGTTATAACAAAACCAGCATTAAAAGGGTGGATATTATAACAAATCAGTATCTAACAAAACAACTAGAAGTACAATTCAAGAACTTGCTATGTTTAACAATAGAACCAAGCAGGTTATCGCTATATATTTGGTCACATTTCAATAATAATGGAAACACCGTCTTTTATAAAAAATAACAAACAAAAAGAGCAAAGTAATTTTGATGTATCTGAGTCTTTATACGTAATTTCAATGCCCAGTTTTGAGGTTCCCCGAAGCCTGAAAAGTGATTTTTGTAATTATGTCATACCGCCTGGCATATGTGCAGTGTGTACTGGAGCCCAAATGCGATGACCAATTTTAATCGAATTTGGTATTTGGGCATAATTTGGCCATACCTCGGAATATTGTTTGGTTTTTCGATAACTCAAAATTGGGGGGTATCTGCTATAAGAATAAAACACAAAATTACGATTTTCTAAAAGTGGGCTCTACAAGTTTTGATCAAATTTTACTCATGTCTAACCTAAAAGAAACGTATTCGTCTCAATCTCTCCAATAACCTTTGTTCGTGAGTTATCTGAAAAGCCAAAAATAAGCCATGGGGCTGTTATAAATACCTAATTTAACAAAAAATAAATAAATAAATAAAAATGACTCCAACAATTTCATTAATATTTTATTGCAATAAGAAGATTAATAACCCTAACCTGTGTGTAAAATTGCACTTAATAAAAACAAATTAGGTTCGAGAATAACTCTCAAAACACAAAAATGACCTTAGCCGCCGTTATTAAAAACTTGATTGTAATCAAATACGATTACACTCAGAAGAGTGACGGTCTATAGGGTAAAGTTCAGCGGGTTCTAGAGAACCTCACTCCTGGGTGGCATGACAGCAATCAGCCACCCAATACTGCTGATGATAGTTACCATAAGATCTATAGACTATAAGATAGATACCAGATATTTGTTTTCGAAACCCATTAAATTTAAGATATATTATGAGGAGGAGGATCATATGTTTGGCAACTCGGGGGATCTGGAATGATCCACCTTTGGTTCCAAAACTGAGGAAAGTACTGGTGCTGAGGTATGTTGGCTGAGGTTGAAGCTATTAATTCCCTTGGGACGGTATGCCAAGGTTATTCAGAAAATATAAATTATATGTTGTAATAAAGATGGTTTCCTGAATTAATAGTACATTTCTTTATTTTATAACAGTTATTTGCAGTTTAAGTAGCTGTTCCTCAGACCCAATTGTGTTTTGTGTCGCGGTGTGCGTTATTTGTTATAGCCTATTTACATTAATATTTATGGTAAAATAAAAAGTAAACTTGTCAATTGATTTGATTATTAAATAATATTAGTATATTTTCTTGGTTTCCATGGATACAATTGAACATAATTCAAAAATGTGTTGGTGTTAGACTAGTTTTGATTGTTGTAGACAATCGCCAAGAAATTGTATTAGTTTTTGTCGATAAATTGGTTATTTTTTGACCTGCAGAAAAGGTAAAAAAATAATAAAAATTTAATTTGTTTGTCGTTAGAAAGAAAAAATATTTAGTCTCAGGTAAGTATTTTGTAAAGTTAATGGTTTTTGAGTTACCTTTTGTTAAAGATTGTAAATAGCTGTCAATTTGAAAATTATTAAAATAAAGTCTTGGTGTTTGGTACACTTATAAAACGTAACATTCAAAATAATTATACTAAATTTGAACTCAATATCTTTACTATTTCTTTAGTTATAATTTTTTTGAAAAAAACAAAAACAAAATGGCGGATTGACGGAAATGAAAAGGAATTCAACTATATGATATTTGATATTTTTTATTGGTTTTGATGAATATAATCCGAAAACAAATAGCCACACCATCTTTTTCATTACACCCTGTATAAGCATAATAAAGAATACATGCAGGGTGTTTCAAAGCAGTTCTTCCAGAACTCTAAGAGCGCATTCTCCAAGTCAAAACAAAGAAAAAAGTTTGTAAACACACATGTTAGGCTTCGTTTACCGGATATCCGCCATTTTTTTAAATAAAAAAGTTATAACTTTAAAACAGATAAGATATTAAGTTCTAATTTGGTATACGCATTTTAATGAAACGGTTTATAGCCTATGTGTACTAAAAACAAGACAGATTCAAATATTTTCAGAATGACCGATTTCACGTAGGCTATATCAAAAACTGTTACCTATAAAAAAAACATTACAAGAGATGTAATATTTCGTATTTAATGCCGAACAAATTTTTTTAACATTTTTTCTCTAGCTCAAAAGATAACCAAATTATCGACAAATAATTTAAAATTAATTTCTTTGCAATTCTCTACAACACCAAAGAGTCTCTATCATATTTTTTTCAGTAACGATTACAGTAGATTTACAATGTACTAATTCATCAAATTTTTCAACTATTTTTTACATCTGGATTTAATACTTCATGGAGAAAATGTATTTGTCTAAGTGTTAACTTTATTCACCTGATTGCCAACCGCAACATACAATATTGTTCATTAACTTTGTACGATGAAACCGTATTCAACTAGATTTTTTTGCTAACAATTAAATAAATTACAACAGAAATTAACGTTTGTATCTCTCTCACTTCCCACTTGATGATGACGTGGTAACTGACGGGTTATTATTAAATAGAAACGTTGTTATTACTTAGTTCAGAAGGTTATCAAATATTCTGTTTACAATAGTAATAGTTTTTTTCTTTTTTTTGTATTAAATGGGAAATTATACAAATTTAGAAACTTATGATCATCACTTTGGTAATAGTTTAATATATATTTTTTTTCTTTAAATATTTTAAAAGTCTGATAATTTTTATCTCCTTTTTATTTTATGCCTCATGAATCAAATAAGGCTATTAGAAAGTTCCTATTTTGATTTTTTCGTAGAATAACATTGTTTAAAGATAATAAATGTATCACAGTTGTAAATAATAAAACTTGTAGAGGATTTATTTTTGATTATATTTATGTAAATACAAAAATTAAATTAATGCTAATTAATAACTAAATAATGTCAAAACAAAAATACAGAATACTATAATATATAATACATTTTCAGAAATGAGTTCATCAGTTCCCTATCTCTGCACGCTTATGTATATTGCTTTAGTTTCTCTTTTTAGTTTTGTTGGATTGTTCTTTATTTGCGCAATAATATCCATAATAAGAACAATTAATTCCTCACTAGAATCACTTGTTTGTCCTACAAAATACTTTTTTATCCAGCCCTGCACTTAATAATATAATGTTGTTAGATCTGGTGAACGTGGCGGCCAGGAGTGTGGGACCTCCACGGTCAATCCACTGCTCAGGAAAACGCCGATTTAACTGGGTGGAAACTGCTCATGAAAAGGGGGGAGGCGCACTATTGTGCTATAAGTACATTTGGTGTCTCAAAGCTAGAGGAACTTCTTCCAGCAGATGTGCCAATTGTTCTTTAAAAAATTGTTAGTAAACCTCAGAACTTATCCTCCAGGGAAAATGAATGGTCCTATCAGCTAATTTTAAATTAACCCTCACCACACATTATATTAAATGTGAAGTGAAAATTGAATTCCACAGTTGAATTAGGATTGTTTTCTGGCCAAATGTGTTCTAGCCAAGTTGTTGGCAGTTGTTGCCTAGTAAATTTCCCCACGTCTATAAATGAAATGTTCTTATAAAGCTGAGGATTTGTATTGGAATTTATTGCAAAACACCAAACTACATAGACCGTTTCCTGGTTGTAGATGATGAAGTAGTTGTTTGTGGTAACCGTAGGATATAAACTCCGTACCCTTCTTGAAATACGTCTAGTACTGTACCTTGATTACGTTGAATAGCATCAATTATAATTTCATCAATGACTGTGGTGAAGTCTAGTTCCACAAATATGTGTTACATAGACATTTGATTGGATGTTGTGCTTCATTTGTTGTAACTCATAGCTAGTCCACATTCTGAATTGATAGCTAAGTTAGAGCTGGAAAGTCTAGTTCCACAAACGTGTGTTACATAGACATTTTAATGGCTGATGTGCTTACTTTAAAATATGTCATAGCTAGTCCTAACTCTAATAATACACATATATAAATGGATGTGTAATATCTGTGTGTGTACATGTTCCAGCATAACTCTAGGTTGCCTAGAACATTTTCAACCAACCTTGTTATATGTATTATTTTAAATTTAAAAAAAAATACTATGGGGCACTTCTAGAGGAGGGGTGACATGGGGTTAAATGTAATAATAATCTTAAACGACCGCTATTAGAGACACGACGATAATTTCGGTACCGTTTAAGTCGAAGTTGAGGCATTGGGTTGAGATGGGGTGTAAAATAACATTTCTATAATGATCTAGATTAGTGTCGAATTGATTATTTTCAGGGTTGATATGCTGATTGGTAACAGTATGACATTTAAGCCCAGGATAAGTTACTTCGACTTTAAACTATAAATAGAATTCATTTTTCCCCTTCTGTTTAATAGATAGATTGTAATAAATAAATACCCGGGCAACTCCAGGTAATTAGTGATTTTATAAAGATCTATGAGGAACAAACAGTGTTTTAAATTTCTTACAAATAGAAAGTTACTAATAAGACAAAAACTCGTAGTTAAATATTTTATCGAAATAGTGTCCTAGAAAACACAGACCATTTAATAAAATATAATTATAACGTATAAGTTTCCTTACGATTAAAACAATCAATTTCAATTTTGTTAAAATTTTACTTGTCTCCCTAAAGTCTCAGGACAAAAGAAAACTTGTTGTTAACCATCTCTCTAAATAATATTTTATCATAAAAATTTAATTCCTCAAAATTGGTTCTACCAATTTGGTAGAAATTTACGAATTTACAATTTTTTTGTAAAATGTGAATATTAAATGACGCAAACTATGTTTAAAACTCATAAGTAAATCAAATTACAGCTGAAGCAACGAATATAACGAACCCAATATATGGTTAAGCCTATTCCAATATTAAAAACTCGATTACCCTTCAAGTCTTATTTACCCTTCGTACACAAAGTAAATCTAAGTTATAGGCTTTATTGAATAAATGGCGGATAATTATCAAATTTAAAGACTATGGTTTGAATAAGTTAAATATTCCAGGATCCCAGTATTTAATGATTTTTCATAACTCTTGTGGTTTCAATGTTACTGCATCATCCTGTAACACTCTCTGACTAATTCATTATATTTCTTCCGCTCGTAACACAATCTAGAAAAATAAAAATATGAAGTCTGCCCAATCAAATCGTGAAGACACAAAAAATGGGTCATTAAAGAGTGTTGTACAAAATGTCTCCTTATCGGCGAAGTTAGTTCCTGTCTGCGCATAAATTAATACGAGACAGCTTCAACACGCGGGATGCCAAGGTACACTCGTAGAAGAATGATATGTTTTGTTTTGGTCAGAGCACACAGGCATAACGCCAGAAGAACTTATGCCAGCGGAGTATTTATAGCATTTAAAACATTTTGGTGACTGTGACAAGGTTTCAAAGCTTATATAAGCATAATGTGATAGTCTAGGAGGAGAGAACAATAATTTGTATAAGATCTCAGGAAGTAATAATAAAACGTAATCCGTAAAATGTTTTGTTTTTCATCAGTTCGTGTTTTTAATTCAGCATATATATGTAGCATAAAGAAAGTTATATAATGAGGAACTGGAAGTTTTATGCCCTCCCCCCTTATGAAATTATGTTGTCCTGTCGTCTATACACTGCTCTACATTCCAACTATTGATATGTAGACTTGGCGTTTTCCTTTCTTTTTTATTACTCAAAATTTGGCTACGATAAGACTAAATAATAAAATTTCGATTTTCTAAACATCCCCTTTAAAGTTTTTCATCAAATTTTACTTCAATGTAGCTTTAAAGGGTTAACGTAATGGTCATTATGCTCACATATTCTGGTTCAGAAGGCATAGTTAACCCAAACACTTTATATATGACCTAATTTCTCAAAATCGTTTCTACCAATATCGTTTACATTTTTATGTAATCTTAAGAATGACCAAAATGAGTAGCCTATACCAAAGTACTGTTCAGAATCATTTGTATAACTTTACCGGCGTTATTAAAAGCTTGGTTTTAATGAAATTGGATTACGCTTAGTTGAAATCACAAGCGAAGCAAACTTAAGACCTATCTTAATATATAAATATCTTTTTTAATTTTTTATTTCACACAAAATACAATTCATACTCTTCTAAAGAATGTATCTCCCATAAAATATACTTGGGGGAAAACTCAAGTATAAAAATATTATAAATGAATTTAGGTGAACAATTTTTAGTTTGTATTTTGTTTTTGTAGAAAGGTGGCGGGGAAGTTAGTCAAAGATTATTTTATTGAAATTAAAATATCTAATGAATGAATTAGGCTGCGGGTTATAAAATTACGTTTAATATTCATACTTCTAATTTGCTTTCTAAAGTTTCTTCTAAAATATAAAATTTTAAAAATAAAATTTTCAGAATGGGTGACAATTTAAAATATTGTTCATCGAAACAAAAGTGGTTTCATGAAAAAAATAAATTATGCACAATGTTTCCCACTCACCCATCCCCAAAAGCAAATAAAAACCAACCAAAACTAATTGTAACTAAAATAACATTTCTGTAGTTCTTAATCAAAAAGAAAATTAACTATCGACGCCGTCTTTAAAATAATATTTATATAAATAAAACTTCGTTTGTATCTCAAAGACATCCTCAGAGTAATTTGTATTTGATTAAGATCGAGCTTTTAAATATGGCGATCAAGGTTCATTTTTGTTTTTTACCAGTTATTACTAAATCGAAATTTGTTTTGCTTGTTATTTTTGACAAGGGTTTGGTTCATAAACCTTAACATTTCGCAAAAATATGATTTTATAAATTTTATACCGTTAACTCATGGCTCAGAATCTTTTTTGGAATATCGCGACAATACCTTTTGTTTAGGTCCTTCGAGGATACACTGTGACATAAATCATAGTGCAAGGTACAAGCGACAGATAGACATCATTCTAAAATCACTCTTTTGTACTTGCGGGACCTCAAAAGTGATATATTTCTAATAAACTCCAACAAAGTTTTAGAATTATTACATAACTTTTCCCGAGTTAGAGTGGGAATGAAAAAGTCAGATCTCAGATGGAGAGATAAACCATGCTGTATCCTCGGTAAGATATTTGAATGTGGAGTTGATAGTTTTGATTTAACATAATTTTAATAAAAAGTTGTGTTTCTGTCGAAGTTTTTACTCAAAATTTTAATTTAATTTTTCATTTGAAGAAATAAATATGTAAATATAAATCTATGATAAAGTATAGGTTATTATTTTGTTGTTCCTTTCACTAACGTACCTTTCTACGTTAAAATGCGGGAAACCTCTCCTCAGTTATTATCCCTTCAAAAAAGAGGAGGAACATAAAATGAAGAATACTCTAGTACCGCTAGGGTAGGACGAGAACAAGACTTGGTGAAGAGAGACATGATAGGAAAGATGAAAAAAGGGAATCTAACCAAAAACTATGTAAAAAAGTGCAGATCCAGCAAAGATCCCTGGGCTTACTTACTATAATGAGCCCGGGAGGGTTACTAAACTACCATTGTGGCTTATTGTAACATAACAAAATAGCTGTTAATATACAAATAAATGGTTTTTCCTTCAGTTTCACTGAATATTTACGAGTCCAGTCGATATTTACATTGTCAGAAACACGAAATGTAAACAAAATTACGTGGTGTGTCAAAATTCGATATCGTGTTTCTGCGGATATATCTGTTTTTATATCCCAAAAGGGATTTACTAAAAAGTGTACTAAAAATGGAATTTTGGAATGATAACTATTTGTCATTTGTCTTACGTGCAGCGGATTACAGCCCAAATTTGGACCAATTGTAATCAATTTTGCTATTTGAGCATATTTTGGTTATATCTCAGGACTTTTTTCAAATAAAAATTTGGGGGTATCTTTCATAAGTAAAAAATCTATAAAAATACGAGTTTTTCAAAATCGGCTATGACGATTTTGATTAATATAGCATCTTAACACGATTCTAAACACAATTACTTCACATATGCGTTATTTCATTGTAAAGACTCAAACAAAACGTAACGGTCGTCCATCTTTAAAGTATGCCGGACCGTGAAATATAGACAAAAAACCCTCAATAATCACCCAAAAAGAAATAATTAATTTGAACTAATTTCGTTCTCAAACTCGTGTGCAAAGTTGTTTTAAAAAAATATGGTTTTAGAATCAATTTGCAAAAAAGCTCATTAAAAGCAGTTTTTACCTAAGTAATTTTTACCCTGAGGTTGTGTTTCTAGAACAAGTTAAACAACTTTAGACCTTTATTTAAATATTTTTGTTTAGTCAGCGTCTACGGTTCATTATTAAAACTATCTAACCTTTATTTTTGGTAACAATTAGTTTTGGTTCTGTTTTATTTGTTTTTAGGATGGTGAGTAAGAAAGTTTGTGCAATATTTTCGTGCTAGGATAGTTACCTTAGCAATCAGTATAACAAAGTTTAACACAAGACTCTGTTTATAGGTTTACGATAATTAAGTAATTCAAACCAGAAGTGGTATTACGTAAAAAGTCTGCTTAAAGTGGGGAAAACATCGCATCGTCTTGGCCATTCATAAGCCTAAAACAAGAATTTTTAACGTAACACATTGTTCCAAAGTAAGATAAGTAAAATGTTTTCTTTAAAAATAACAGTAGCTATAATCGACTGTTCCAATTTTCCTAACAGCAATTAATAGTAACTAGCGCCATTGCCACAGGAGTTGCCAGCTGTGGAACCACAGAGTGGCTAATGTTTTTGAATGAATTCTCCATCCCATAGATTCGAATTCTAAATTGAATTTTTAGTTGAAGTTAAAGAATGGTTAAAAACGTAAGGAAAAATTCCATCCTTAACGATTGCAGTTTTAAAACTTCAATCACGAGTGGCTTAGCAGAACTGATGGAGTTAAGATATCTATTGTATGTTTCCTTCTTGATATAACTTAGAAATAAATAAATCTGTAGAGAGTTCATTACGTAACCGTTATGGGGATTTTTATTAATTTTAAAAAAAACAGCCCTCCTAATAACTGGATTTTAAATCATTATTCTTCTGTAAAAAAAAAAAAAAAAAAAGAACACATCAAATTTTATAATTTACCTTACTCAATAAGTAACTAAGAAGTAATGATTTTGTGTCAAGATGATGTTACATTATATTTTATTACAAAATACAAGAAATGATTATTTTTAAAACATATGTACTCCCGTCTTGATCTCCTTGTAGGTACAAAGATCTATCTGATATTTTCGATTTCATTATGTTTGCTAATAGCCCAACTATGAAATTAAACAGTTTGAATTAACAAATACGTTTTATTTTGTAGTTTTGTTTGGGAATTTATAACAACTGTTTCAAATTACTTTTATGATATTAGTGGAAATCCACAGTTTGTTGTTATTAATTTCGCTAAACTAAAGATTTATATCTTTGTCAGCGTGTGACAATCGAATCTGAATATTTTATCTTGAAAAAATTAACGACTTAATAATACTGAATAGTACTTACTTTATTTGCGATTTATAGATTACATATCGCAAGAGAAAACTGTTTATAGACTTATAAACCACAAAAACCTTTAAATTCCAAACTGGAAACGACTATTTCGTAACTAATTTTGTCGTTTTTTTAACTTAAAATATCGTAATTGGGTAGTTTTAATAGTTATAGCGACTAGCCTGATGGGTTGCCTGACTTTTCTTAACGTTTCTATACACGAACTATAATACCAACTTAACCATAGTATAGACATCACCATGTTGGGTTCCTTTAATCATGAAACGGCTGTAGAATTTCCTTATTAACCCAGTAATTCATGTTCTGGTTAAATAAGAAAGGGAATATTCTATCAGACTGTCTTCACCCTCTTGAAGAAATTGTATCAAAACGCCTTTATTAATAAAAAGGATCCCTACAGAAGAACGCTTAAAATATGCTCTGCTTGGATTCGTAACGGGGTTAGTGTACGTGCGATAAGGGGAGGTTTTGTAAGGGTCAGGGGGTGGAAGGCAAACTACCCCTCAAAGTGGGGGAATCGGTCGATTTTACAAACCAGACACAGTGGAGACTCGAGTGGGGGAGGTAAAGAGAGCTACTGCAGTGGTGCTATTGGACTTCTCCGGCTCCTTTCTTGAAACCACAAAGTTTATAGGCTCATTTATCAATTAGATTGTTATTTGTATTATTAGCTTGATTATTATTAATTGGCTAAATATTGGTTTATTGGGTGTTAATTAATTTTGTTTCATTACCAATTATAAATTGTAGTAAACCTAAACTGAGCACAAACTTTCTCATACAAGAAACCATTATCTTGCTTAAAATTCAAAAAGGATGAATCCACAAAACACTACGAAATTCCTATTTTATTATTATATTGCCCAAAAATAATAGCTCTAAACTAATTTACCAAATGTGATTTAAAGAAATTTACTATTTCCAAACACACCAAATTTAAAAAAAAAAAAAAAAAAAAAAAAAAAAAAAAACTGCCATCATTTAGTCTTGTTTTGTCAAACGCATTTCAGAATGAGTTTTTGACCCAATCAAATTAAGACTATTTATGTATTTATACGTTAATTTAAAAAAATATTTTTTGTTTAATACTGTATTAAGTAAATGTCCATGCTTTATTTTCACATTTTGACTGACAACTGACGGTTTTAGCGAGGTCTGTTTGATTACTATACGTAAATGAGTGTAAGAAAAAGTTTGTACAATGCTTGTGTACCGCTTATTTTAATATATTACCACAGTAGTACAAAGTTGTAAACCTAACAAGTCAGCCGTAATTTGATCATTAAATAATCCCCACACACTGCTTCATAGCCCTGGCGGGAGTTTAAAGAATTTCCTTATTGCAAACCCTTACTGAAAACTTACCCAATTAGTAGGCTATTATATGCCTGTGATTTTTGTATATATTTACCATGATTTAACACTTAAGAAGTATTTCTTTGGTGAATTTCATTTATTTTCCTTTTCACAATTATTTTTAAGTTCAAAGTTCAAAATGTTAATTTGACTATAATTTATGTTATGTTTTATCGTAGATATGTAAAGTTCCATTAGGTGCATAATCACAATCTCTATTATTTTTTTTAATTAGAATTTTTTTCACCTGTGGGCAAACAAATTTTAACTGCCCCCATTTTGAAACTGTTTTAACAATTTTGTGGCTAAAGAAATCGTGTAAGTTGATAATAAAAATATTCTGTGGACATAAATTGGGCAACACCGAACAAATATAAATATAGTTTTTCAAAACGTATTTGGTAGGCCTACAGTAGTTAATTTGTTACCATCTTCCCAAACATTCCGGATCGAGAGTTAACAGTAAAAAGTAAAAACCAACCCTGGAGCTCTTATATAGGCCTAATTTCTCAAAACTGCCGACTTCGTTAAAATATTAATGTAATGTGAAGATTGATGGCGCAAACTAGTTTGTACAATCAAAATTAAAATGAAAGTGATGGTTCAGTAGTTGTTACAAAAACTAAAGTAATCTTTGACCGCCTACATTACAAACTCGACATTAATTAAATACGCTCAGAACAAGTGTATGGCCACAAGCTCAAACTATGTTTAAATACGCTCAGGACAAGTGTATGGCACAAGCTCAAACTATGTTTAAATATTTTTCAATAATTAATATTAACATTTTATACAAAATATAGATAAGGAAGGGTACGATCCTTTAATACCAACTTATTTCCCATAACAATAATGTGAACAATTAAATTATCGAGATTTTTTCAATCATAAGTGACATTTTTGTGGTGAAACCGAGAATTATTAATTATTGTTGATGGGTTGGTGGGAAAGTTAGTCCCATATTTTTCCACAGTTTATTTTTTAAAGATTTTATTAGTTATCTAAACCAGTGTTTAATAAATGGTACACAACCTTTCTCGATTACCAATTCTCAAAATCAATTAAAATCTAAGTGTAATAATTATTGGTCTCCTAAAATTTTAATTCAATTGTTGTCAAAATAAAAATGAACCATGGGCGTTATGTTTAAAAAATCAGTGTTTATCAGAGAGAGAGAGAGAGAGAGAGAGAGAGAGAGAGAGAGAGAGAGAGAGAGAGAGAGAGAGAGAGAGAGAGAGAGAGAGAGAGAGAGAGAGAGAGAGAGAGAGAGAGAGAGAGAGAGAGAGAGAGAGAGAGAGAGAGAGAGAAGAGAGAGAGAGAGAGAGAGAGAGAGAGAGAGAGAGAGAGAGAGAGAGAGAGAGAGAGAGAGAGAGAGAGAGAGAGAGAGAGAGAGAGAGAGAGAGAATAATCTTGCTTCACTTGTGCCAAAAACATCCTCAAAGTAATGCTTATTTAATTAAACTCTAGTTTTTAATTACGGCGATCAAGATTTATTATTCCTGAGCCGTAACAATTTTGTTACTAGCTATATGTCACACGTGATGAATCATTAATGTTCACGTTTTTACTAAAATTAATTTGAACGAAGTCTGTAGATATTGAGAAATTACATATTTTATAACAGCCCTATAAGAGTGGCGACTAATACGTTTGCTTTGAGTCTTTTAGGTTACACTTGAGAAAAATTTAATCAAAATCGTTTGTTTTGTTTATGTGACAGCTATCCTATATCAAAGAAAAAAAAGTCTAAATATATGGCCAAAATATGCACACATACCAATTTTGACTAAAATCGGTCTAAGAGTTTGAGCTGTGAACCATTGGACATGCCACAGACAGGCGTAACTCCAGAAAACAACTTTTTGGACTTAAGGGACTACAAAACTCAACTTATTGATCCATCACATAACGTATTTGCGAGATAGTAAAAGTACGCTAATCCAAATGTTTAAATAAATTCCTACCCGTGTTGGGTAAGTACTAAAATGGCCCATATCAGTTTGGTTTTCTGCACCATTTCGTTGTTTAATCAAACAAATGGTCTTGGATATACAGTCCTTAGACCGCACTACAAATTTTGCAAAGTGAAACCCGCTAAATTATTAACGATCGGAAACTGCAGTTACTGTCCCCTTCTTTCTAACCCCCAGTCGTTTTGGCTTGGTTCCAACTTGGTTTCATTTTCTTCTGCGTGTACTAAATCTGTCGAAATGCTGAGAAATCGTTAAAGTTTGTCTGCATGCAGGTATACAAAGAGGGGATACATGACGGCTAACTTTGAATTGAAGAAGAAGGACCTTATAATCGATTATTGAGATTAACATTTCAGTCTAGTTAAAAACTAAACGAAACGACCTTGTATCTGTACTCTCTTAATTAGTATTATAAATATGTTTTTATGATGAAAATACCTTATCATCATATAATATCTGAGACAGAAATTTTGACAAATATAACCACTCATGGAAATATAGACACGAATGATGTGATCAGTGCACATTTATTGTTTCGATTCAGTTATATCTCCCTATAGCTATTTTTTTTAAATGAAATAAGCTGACTTTTGTATAATTTGTATATTCAGAATTTTTACACTAAGTAATTGTATAGACCTGTCAAATTTGAACTCATTGCCTAAAAACAAATAAGTGATTCAAAATACCACAGAAAACTTTAGAAACTGATACTGGGAGTAAACGTTTTGTAAAACTTAATATAAAAACATATGTCCAAGCTTTGCTTACCAGTTTCACCCAGATTTCTATTCCAATAGTGAAATAAAGCGATACTGTAATTCTTGGGACCCAATTAAAGAAAACATTTTGGGTTTTTTATATTTGAAAAATTAAATAATAACTAGGTCCCAAAACTGTTTCTCCGGTAATATCAAAAAAATAATAAACACAGCTGTAAAATACAACAAATTGAGTAGAAAACATATTTTTTAGGTTTTGCGTAAAACAACTATTTAATGACTAATAAACACATAACACCTTTGAACAAAACTTGTACAGAATTTAATTCTGTGAAGTTTGGTATCCAGCCATAAAGCAGAGCGGATTTTGATAGTTTCCAAGAAAGATATTAATGTGCATTAATTTGTCTGAAATTGGTCCATAAATATCTGGGATGGATGTCGGATGCCGTAAATTGCATCTAACGGCCCAACAAGATGTTTAATAAAAATTTGTATTTGCTAATTGCCTAACATGAAGGAAAATCAAGTTAGGCTTGTAGCTCGATTGCCTAAGTGGAACTATGACGGCGCTACTTTACTGTTGTAGCTCGATTGCTTGTCCATGATCTGGAAGGCGCAAGGTTCAAGTCTGACAGAAAAACAATCGGGAGTAAAATTAAAAATATTCAAATGAAGATTTATTTGACTCTTACGAGACAGTAAACACAAACATCTACGAGTAACGTCAAGTTTTTTTTAAATATGATTTCACTTGAAATACAGGATGTGACGAAAAATGACTAAAATACCTAATGGTTTTTGAACAAATAAATCGATTAAGCCTAATTTATCTTCGTAGTAAAATGCCCCTGAGAAAAACTACAACTCAAAATTAAATTTGTTTTTATTTTGGAATGACTTAAAGTAGAAAAACATATTTAGAACATTTTTATTAATGTTCAGTACCTAAGTGTTTTGTGTATCTTCCACCTTGCCTAATAAATATTGAATTATTGTATTTAAATTAATATTTTACAAAACATAAATTCGTACATCCTAAAAAAAACAATCACACTTAAATTGTTTATTTCTCCCCCCCCCCACCCCACAATAAACCAACTGTTTTTTATACAAATAAAAACTATTTATGTTTTTGTTTCAATAAAAATGTATTATAAAACGCCTCTCTTTGAACCTCATTTTATTAAAAACTTTGACGAAAAATCTATCTCTAATTTGTATATTTTTAATACCCTAAAAAATTGACGGTGGTAATAAATTTTGACTTTTCAGAATATTAAAAAATTTGTAAGCCATAATTTAAGCTCTCTCTCTAACCTCACCCTTCTCCCCTTACAAATTATAAATCCCCTGAATAGTCATAAAGCTATTGATAACTATTGGAAACGTAAACAATATTCTCCTTCAAGCCATTTTAAAACCTTTTAAAAGAAGCCATCATGGTGCTTACCCAGCCCCATCAATGTAATACAAACAGATTCTCTAAATTTAATGCCCAAAAATTGAATTGTATTGGTAGACCTAGGAGTCTTAACCCAGTAAGGTATCCTTACTGGTAACTTCAGCTAAGCACCGACGAGGCTCGTGTATGTGCTCTCGCTTCGCTCGTGTGAAGTCGGACTTTCATTATTAACAATTACTTCGCTAATTGTCATCTAGAGAAGTGGTATTACATGCAGAATTGAACTATGCATATTATAGCTAATTTAGTGTGTTATTAGTTGAAAAATACAAAAGAAATGTTTACTATTGATGGCATATTGACATTTTTAATTAGATTTTTATGAAATTCAATAGGGTTGTATATGTGCACAGTCCTCTATACCAAATTTGATTTTGTTTATTGTTAAAAGGCAAAAATCTCTCTGATATCATCGCTTCATAAAAAAAAGAAGAAAAGAGCTTAAAATAGAGACCCCCAGCTCTCGAATACTATAATTGCGTTGGGGTCGTAAAATAACAAAATTTGGTTAAGAAAGACCTCACAGAAAAGATGAAAGAGAGGGATTTAACCCCAGTCTACATGAATGAAGGTGTAGATCCACCAGCTAGATTCCTTAGGCCCTGCCACAACAATACTTATTACGAGTAGCCCATGAGAGTATACTAAACGTCATTTCGTATCTTTATATTTGTGGAAGCTAGCTATCGTGCTTACGTACAGACGAAAACGTCAACGACCACGGACGGAAGTCATGTTATAAATCGATTTTCGGTGTCGAGAAGGTCAGTTACAACGGATACGAACTAAAACTATACTTCGTGTACTGATTAATGTAGTTTCAACTTTCGGGGCTTTACATACACCAGAGGGGTACATTTTGAAAAGAAGGTAAATTGGGCTAAATGGAATTATTATAAACCTAGGGGATCATTTTGTTTACTCCTTTCTCTGGACATTATTTTCTTTATTTTAAAGTAACCTCAATTTGTATACGAGATACACTAAACAATAAAATTACCGTAGGATTAAGTGTAATTATCAGTGAAACCTAACAACACAAGTTAGAGAAGATTAAACCTAGTAGTTGTAGGATTTCTTGACACAATGTTGAAAAACTCAAGGCTTAGTCTACCTTTACACGAGACGGATGAGTTTCCAAGTTTTAATTCATTCTGTTTAATGCCTTTTTAGTGACAATGGTCAAGGATTATTTCCGTTGTTACTCATTATTTCTGAATTGTAACGATTTTTTAAACTCGATTTGGTTAGCGTCTTTCACAAAATGGAAATAAATCTCGCTATAAACCAACATTGAGCTTGACTTGTGGGGGGATACAAAAATAAAATAAAACTTGAACACAATGTCTCACAAATTAATTTTAAATTCTAAAGCGTTGACTACAATGTCGCTATCTTGAGTGATAGATGAGCTACGTTTATGAAATTAAGCCCTATACAACATTTTATATTATATATAACTTTAATAATATTCTATTGGTTACATAGGTTTCTTATGATGATGCTATTTTTGCAAACACAGAAACATTGGTAATATTTACCTACAAAATTTGATAAATATTTAAGATGTAATGCTACATTTTATACGAAGTTACGAGATGCAAAAAGGGAAAATCCAAAAAGCAAAGGAATAAAAGAAGAAGAAATTTTTAAATGACAAAATTAACTATTTTATCCAAATTGAGGGAGAAACGTGTAATGAACAAACAAAGTAACTGAGAAGAATCAAAATAGAAATTAATATTCTGATAAAGTTTTACCGTATAGCCTACGTATAACACGAAATTCTAAAAATATTTTTACTTTTTTTTTTTTACTTTTTCCTCATATTTGTAGTATAGGTAAAGTTATAGGATCAAACAATTTATGTAGAATTTTTGCAGATATATCAGTTTTGAATTTTTGTATTTTATAGCCCAATCGCGCAGACCAATTTTAATCAAATTTGTTATATGTACATGTTTTAGTCATGTCTCGTGAACGATTTTGATAACTCAAAATTAGGGGTTATCCATAACCCATAAAAAAATAATAAAGTTAAGATTTTCTCAAAAACATGGGACCGATTTTATTCAAATTAAGAATGTTTAGGCTACATTGGTTTTTACGATTTTTATGAATTTCTTTTCATGTATAGCCACCAAAAACCTAAACAAAACGTATTGGCCTCCACCTATCCAAAAAAACCGGTTCGTGAGTTTTTACTTCAAATGTTGTGTACTATCTTTTGACACTACAGTAAGTACTAAGTAGGAACTCATTCTTGAAAGATTTTTCTCTCACGTGCTTTTGGTGGTTAGAATTTTTTACAGTTTTTCAAAAAATATTGAGACTTATCGACGAAAAGTTCAATTTTCTCAACTTTGCTGCCACTATTTGTTACTTTAGATATTAGTTTCTGAAAGTGGATAACATTGTGAGTAAAATACACCCATTTACATTTCAAAAAGTAATAATGGTAGTAATTTTATAAAACAAACAAAAAAGTGAATTTTTAAAACATCCTAAATTATTCTAAACACTATTTTTAGATTGTTGTTAAGAATAGCAGTTGTCAAAAAGTTGCCCTTGTATTTGATATAAGACTATTTCGTTTATTATTTTAAATTGTAAGAGAAAACTGAGCTAGATATTTTAAAAAAGCGTTTTCAGTAAAGTCACGCATGCCTAAAGATAAATGCAGAGTGTATAACAGCTTTTTTATTTTAGTCCAGCAAAAAAGTTATTGTTATAAAACAAATGTTCTAATCAAGAAAAAAACACTAAATACAAGTAAAAAATTAAATTTGAAAATTAGTTTTATTCTCAAACTCCCTAAAAGTAACAATTAGTGGCAATAAAGTAGTTATAGTGTGTATTTTTACCAAAAATATTTTTGTCGCTAAATGCTTATCACTCGAATTTACAAATTCTCTCAAAAAATGTCTAATATTTATATATTGTTTATTTACAATATTATTTAGTTTTTATAGAAACACAAAAAGAATTTTTTAAATTATAGGATCAGTGCCCATTTCATGATTTAGGATCGATCTGAATATACACTAAGAATATAATAAAACAGTTTCACTTAATAGCACCTTTCGTTCTCATCTATTATTAAAGCATGTCATTTTGTTGGATAGGTTATGTTGTGGTTCAGTTGCTATGGTAACACAGTTGTAGCCAGGTCTGCATGCTAAACGTTTCCGGCTATTTTATAGCCAACGATATGACTGTTGCCTAGGCTGAGTTTTAGCTTTAAAGTTATGTAAATAAGTTACTTAATTGTGTGGTGACTCAGTTATTGACTTGTTTGTGATGTGAGGAACCCAACTAATGTAAGTAGAGCGGTGAAATATTTCAGATGGAAGTATTTCCCTTCCCCGCGCGAATTTTAATCAATATGAATAACTATATGTTTGGAGAGCTAATTTTATTTGTGCATTTTAGACTTTTCGGAAGTTTTAATTTGTTACCAATAATACGATTTTAGAACAGAGATTGGTATCTGATGGGTCAAATAACCGACTTTTGTTTTTATAGATATATCTTTATTGGTGTTTTCTGAGTTTAAAAAAGAGTTGTTTTTAGAAATTTGGTTGACTAGCGTAAGTGCAGTGTGCTCTACAGCACAAAAGCAATCTTTATCACAATTGCTATGTCAGCATATTTTTGTAATACTTTGGAACATTACATTTCTTCATAACTCAAAAAGTCTAGGTAGCTGTCATATGAAAAAAAAATTAAGATTTTCTCAAAATCAGCTAAACGGTTTTGATAAAATTTTGCTAAAGTCTAGTCCAAACAAAATATATTTCTCTCTCTCGTTCTCTCCCCCCCCTCTCTCTCTCTCTCTCTCTCTCTCTCTCTCTCTCTCTCTCTCTCTCTCTCTCTCTCTCTCTCTCTCTCTCTCTCTCTCTCTCTCTCTCTCTCTCTCTCTCTCTCTCTCTCTCTCTCTCTCTCTCTCTCTCTCTCTCTCTCTATCGTTTTAAAATACTTCATTCTTAAAATTGGCTATACCGATTTTCTTTAAACTTTAGTGAAAATTGAAGATTTTCCAGTTAAAAAGAAGAAAAAGATCCAACTAAAAAGATATTACTTTATATATCCTTTATATAACCCGCGTCATATTAAGTTCGATTTTAATCATATACGACCAAGGATGTGTTAAGGATGTGTTAAGCCAAGCAAGTTTAAATATAACAATTTTTTTCATAAACGCATCCTTGTTTAATTTTCACTTTTTGCTTGACAACTATCGAAATGACATTTTTGGTGACGATTTTTTAAATTTTTTATTTGATTTTGAAGATGTGATAGTGGGAAGGTTTGCGCAGATTTTTCTTCGTTTATTTTACAAGTAATCGTTTTGCTTTCAAATTTTATGTCAGAGTGTGCCAATAAGGCAATGGGAGAAAAGAGGTGAGAGGGGATATGCTCCGATAAATCACGAACCGAAATTGTTGAAGAGATGCCTACCAATACATTTTGTTTGCTAAACTTGACCAAAATTTTATCAAAATCGTTAAAACCAGTTTTGTGAAACCCATAATTTTGCGTTTTTTCCTTAAAAAATAAAATAAACACCCCTGTGTGATCTAAACATGCCAACATCCCAAAATCGGCCCTGGTGTCGTAGAGAACTCCACATACGATAAAGATAATTCCAAAAACCACCTTATCTAACTCAGGGGATATGAAAACAGATACCACAAAAAACTTGACATCAAAATTTTTGGGCCAGACCTAACTTACACTACGTAAATTATATTAAACTGTAAAGACGTTACGGACGACGATCGTCCAAATTTCATAGAATTTTTATTTTTTCAATTTGGTCGGAAACAAATAGCTATTTAATTTAATAATAATTTATTCTTCCTCACATAAAAATTCCACAAATAACAAAATAAACTGCAGTTATTTCTATACGTAATTCAAACATAACATTCAACTGTACAAAAATAAAAGTAACCCATGTGAAAAATATCAATTAAATAGCATATTACGTTACAAGGTCAGTAAGAAGTGTTTTTCAGTACGAATTTGATATTCTCTAAGGAATTTCTATCCAAATTCATATTCCTTTACTCTAGGTGTCAAATTAAACAGTGTTACCTGCAGATTTGCCGAAAGTTATTCATTTACCTTGGAACACTTATTTCATAACATTTTAATAACAGGTTTCACGACAAAAATAATGTGAAACAGCAGTTATAAATTCTCAAATATATTAAAATATGTTGTTTTGTTTGAGAATTTTTAGCAGCTGTTTTTGATTATTTTAGGTTAACTAATAATATAGTTTATTTTTGCGGATTCACATTGTGTTGTATTGATTCTTTACATCTCGCAATACATACTTGATGAAAGAACTACAAATATTGTATTCAAAACTGTTAAAATTCTTAACTGAATTCAACTTGTTTTAATATAATTTTGTAGTTATCTTTTTATACTTTTTATATTTAACGTCATTATTAAATATTTTAAGAATTATAATAAGAATAAATTTAAAAATACCTTATTTAAATTACTCTACCCTTTATAAAGAAATATCGCAAATTATTTGTCGACATTATTATTCAAATTATCTCTTCACAAGTTTAACATTGATCTTATGAACGCTGAATCCAATATGGCGGCTAGGTCTGCAAAGCCTTAAATAAACAAATAGTCGCTTTTATCTCGAGAGAAGGGAAGGGTGGTTAGATATACTCTACCAGCATTCATTATTATTTAATATTAATGCACACATAAAGTAAATATTTTTCTTTCAGGCATAAAAGCAGAGGTATATTTACTTTTATTTGAATTCTAATTACATTTCTGAAACCATGATAACCAAGTATGTTTATTCAAAGAAATGAAACAATTGTAAAATATTTTGTATGGACTACACTTTCTTTAATTCTCAACCGCACATTCATACAATGCAATGAAATCATATTCTATCATTCAAAATCCGTTAACCTAATTACATAATTCTATTAAAACTTGCATTCATTTCATTAGACAAAACATTAAATATAAACTGTATAAAAACATTGCATTAACTCTCCCATTCGCCCATCCCCCCAACATCAAATTAAATCATCAAAATTAATAATTACCAAAGATATAATTTCGATAGAAGTAATAATAGGTCGGTAGGGCCCTGTAGTGGCGGTGGACACTTGTCTCCTATATCTGTATTTTGATTTGTTGCTGTATACAATAATATGTATATTTTTCTATCATATAAACGTTTTTATAGAATGATTGGATTTATTACCTTACACATATCACCTCAGAGCATCCTAAACCTAGAAGTACGAGCTAGACCCGTACCGCGCGCGCGAAAAACTAATTACGCTTTACGGTAAGAGGTATGTGCCCGACCTACATGATTGTGAGATTGTGTATAACATAATATACAAATTTTGTTGTAACAATTAAAATTTATCAAGTGTATTTGGCTAAATTTTAGTTAAATGTGAAGATAATGACCTAAACCTTTATGTAAATTCACAAGTAATTAAATAGGCACCCAAAAAATATAAACCTTGAACACTATTATTAAAAGCTGAATTTTAATTAAATACAACTAACGCTGAGGATGTGTTTATGGCAAAAGCGAGACAAGTTTATGCCTTTATTTAAATATACAGGGTGTGACGAAAAATATGAACTGGCTATTCATTTTCGGATATGTTGTTGTTAGACTAGTTTTGATTGTTGTAGACAATAGCCAAGAAATTATATTTTTAGTTTAGTCGATAACTTGGTGATGCTTTGACACAGAAAAAGTAAAACAAACCATTTGTTTGTCGTTAGCAAAGGAAAATATTTTGTCTCGTATAAGTGTTTTGTAAAGTTAACGGTGTGTGAGATGTCTTTCGTTAAAGATATTAAATGGCCGCCATTTTTTAAATTATTAAAACAAAGTCTTGGTGTTTGGTACACTTGTAAAACGTAACATACAAAATACTTATACTAAATTTGAAATCAATATTTTTACTATTTCTGCAATTATAATGTTGTTGCTTTAACAAAATGGGGGATAGACGGAAGGAATTCGACTATATGTTATTTGACATTTTTCAATTGGTTTTGATGTATATAATCCGAAAATGAATAGCCATTCCATCTTTTTCAATACACCTTTTATATAGACCCTTGTAATATATAGACAGGGTGTAAAAAAAGTATGGGACCTGTTGTCTCGTATTCTCAAACTTTTTTGATTTATGATAACAAAATTAATTGCCTGTATGATTTATTAGGATAAAATCAATTTCAAAACTATCATGAATCTATTCATTTGCTTGTTATCTACCCTTGTTAAGGGATTAAGGGAGAGAAAATTATCAACATTTGGAAAACCAACTAAACAACTAAACAAAACAAGTTATAGGAACACTTTAAACAGTATTGGTGTTGCTTGTCTCTTTAAAACCTATCAAATTAGTTTATTGTCTGGCCTTCAAAGTTTTAACCCTATTTCGTATCAACCTTCATTAGACGTTGTACGTAACATTTAAGTAGACATCTACGAAAGTTTATCATTCTTATGTATTTTCAAATTAAGTTTTTAATTAACTTTAGTTACCCCCCCCCCTACTCCTTCATGACCTCCCAGAAGCTTGGAATTGATATTTTTTAATGCAGGTCCTATGTATACAAGGAGATTTGCAAAAAAAAATCATTTTTCTATTTCAATCAGTTCAAAAATTACGAAAGAGGTCCCATACGTTCGAAACTTTAAATGTATATTATTTAAATATATTTATAAATGGTGTCCATGGTTCGTTTATATTTGGTTTTTGGGATGGGTAAGTTAGAAAGTTTGTGCAATGTTCTTGCACCTTTTATGTAGAATTAGTTCTTGTGCTTTAGATATGCTTTATCTATTTTATATATTTATTTCAATATATCGCTACTTATTGTACTTTGTTCACATTTGTCATTATGTCACAAATGATTTGTAACATAGTATTTTATCGCTAGGACCAAAAGTGAAGCTTTTCAATACAAGCTCAAGTTTAACGGCCGAGGCTGAGCCGAAACCGGATAATATGCGAGGATAGAAAAGCTTCTTTTGGTCCAAAAGGATGAACTATATTTTTCGTTATACTGCAAATAATATAAGAAAACAATTTCACAATAACTCAAATGTTATAACCTATTTACCTTCAAATCGATGGTAACAGCTGTTTTAACGGTTATTTACATTCGAGAGTATCGGTTGTTTTTATAGAACCTAATTACCAATCCTGTTAACTTAGAGGATGATCGTTTACCTGATGCTCATGATGTCCTACCTGTTACTGCGAACCTAGCATCTGCTGCCGGAAACTCAACTACTTCTGCTGCTAAGAACCTATCATTTCTTGTTTATACCAAGGATGAAAATCTACCCACTAACACTATTTGCTTAGGGAATGAAACTTCGTCTGAGGGAATTGCATCAATATGCAGGTCTTACACTGTAATTGCAGAAAAAGTGAACTTTGAAGAATCTAACTTTACAATCGTTAATTAATTCGTATAAACGAAGTAACAGCTGATGACCTCGACCTCAGCTGATCTGTTTAGGTCCTAAGCCTAAACTTAGCATCTAGGCGGAAATTAAAGGACAAGAATTTCTTGGGTGCTTTAAATAAACATCACTTACTGACAGGTTTTCATAATAATGCATGGTATATATTAAGACAAATAATTGTTTGCTTTTTGTATGTCTTAGTTACCAAAAATAGTTTTAACTTATACTACTGTTTACAGAAAACCAACTAACACTGGGCAGTATTTAAATTATTTGCCTAGCCATCCGAAGCATGTAAAGATTGGTTTGGCGTGTGGTTGTTTAAGAGGACTTTTAGGTTTGTAAAATGAAAATGATTTGGAAAAAGAAATAAAAAAACTAAAAAATCAATTTAGTAAATAACTCCTATCCTAACTTTATTATTGAGAAAGCTATTAAAAAGTGAACAATATTAGGCCTAAAAAAACTATGGAAAAACCAAAATCCACTGTACAGATTCCGTATGTAAAAAGCGTTTCGGTAAATATCAGACGAATTAATCTGAAATACTCGATTAGGGTAGTTTTTACAAATTCTAAAACAATTAAGAATTGTGTGAGTAAAGTGATACCAAAAAATAATAATATGGATAGTAAGGATATTGTTTACAATTTACCATGCCAGTGTAGCGAGTTTTATGAGGGACAAACATCTCGTCCTTTTAAAAAAACATGCTTCGGGGCATAAGAAATGCGTTTCTGCTGGTAAGGTTAGAAGATTGCTGAACATGTCATAGCTAACAACCATGCTATTTGTTGAGACAAGGGGTCTATTTTGCTTCTTGGAGAAAAGATGTATTTAAAGAGACAACGATTATGTCTGTAAGAAGAAACTGTATTTCTCAGCCTAGTTCAACCATTAGTGTATTTATCCTTAATTCGAAATAAAGTAAGTAGGCTTTTTGACAGGCCTATTAAGGACATTGATAAGTTGAACGTGTTGGGAGTTGTTTCTCGGAATGACCTACACCGAGCTCTCAGTTTGGACCAATGTAGGGCGCTCTGAGAGGCTAGACGTCAGCTACTATCTTAGGTTTTAGTTTTTTTTACACCTGGAGACGCGAATTGTTAAAACTTTTCCCGAAATGTCGTGTGTATTTTAAAACAATATCGTTCACAGTGCGTAGTGTTTGTGTATGTGTTGTGGGTGTTATTGTTTATAACGTGAAATACATAATTTCTATTTTTTTGTTTTAATTTGAGAACGGTACCTGTGGAATGTCTTTTTAATAAACAAGGTGGGTGAAATGCAGTATACATTTTTTGGCAATTATATAGCAGAGTAGCCTCACTTCAAAATCAATTTTTATGGTTTTTATTCGTCAAATAAATGTTGGAAAAATATTTTACTATCGAAAAAAAGTGTCGGAAAGATGATTACATAATACAATAATACAATTACACAAGTAGTTTTTTCGTGAAAAAATTAACTCTGTGTTATCTTTCATACTCATCACATTCACTTCAATAAACGTACGGAAGGTTTTGCCAGGTGGTTATATATATATATATATATATATATAGCAACCTGGCCAAACCTTTCGTGACATATAATAATACAGCCCTACATATGCGTACACTGAAGCACATACGCAGACAATTGAACGTCAATGGAGGGAGGTGCGAGGAAATGTGCCGCGATATGGAAATTCAAAACAACATTTCCATGGCCATATAGCCGAATTTATGTTTAAGAGAAAGTACAATGAGTATAATACTCGTTTTCATCATTTATGGCGAATTACGAGTGAAATACATTTAAATTCAATAAATTCCTCTTCTACTGAATTTGCAGCAGAATTTGACTCTGATTAAGATTTTCTTGTGTAATTATATTATGTAATCATCTTTCCGACACTTTTTTCGATAATAAAATATTTTTCCAACATTTATTTGACGAATAAAGCCTTTAAAAATTGATTTTGAAGTGAGGCTACTCTGCTATATAATTACCCATTTTTTTAACTATAATTACAGGGTGTTTCAAAACGTATTTTACAAATTTAAAAGAGTTTAGAAAGTTATTCAGATAACTTATACAATTGGTTGAAGTGTGTTTATCAAAACACAGTCAGTTTGACTTAATTACTTAGTGTTGTAATACCAAATTCAGTCACCAGCAGCGGTCACCACCGTTGCTCTTATGGTGGCTAATTTCCCTGGTGCTAAACATTCTACAGTTTAACGCAATATTCCCCACCCGTTAAGGTAAATATTCTCAATGTATGCCTACAATTTACTCTTGGGAGACAAAATTTTGTTGAGACTGATTGCTCTGTACATGATATTTTGTTGTTTTAAATTTATAACATGTAACTTTTATTTGTTTTTGCACCTATCTTTAAAAATAACAGAGGCTTCCTCATTTAAACCAACCTTAACGAATTTCCGTGACCTAACTGACATTGAAATGTTATTACATAAGTTACATAAGTGTATTATAACACAACTTTCCATATACAAGATGCTCCAAAATAGTATGCTAAAATTATCTTACATAAAATATTATTTGCCTTTTAAATAGGAAATTAACTATACTTTAGTAGGTAAACTTAAAACACCTTGTTATTATTTATTTTTTCTAATACAAGTATTATTTATTTAAATAAGGTAAACCTTGTCCATATCAGTACTAAAGATGAAAATCCCTAGAATATGGTTCAGTGGAATTTCCAAACTTTTTATCAAAGTTTGGACTTTGGCTTCAAGGGATAAAATATTTTTTATTTGAAACTTATAGGCCTAAATAATTTCGTTAAATAAGTTATATATCTATCCAGCTAACATATTAATAAGTAAAATTTTTTACGCTACCGGGACGCTGAAATCAAATTTGTTGCAGTTAGTAAACAATACAATTAAATAAATTCGTATGATTGCGTTGCACATGATGTGAAGAACTATCGTATCAAGAATATTGTTTTGTTTAATAAGAATTTCTCCTACCGACTGCTAATAATGAAATCTACTGTGTTTAAGATAGTGCACAGTTTTCAAGAAACTGGAAGTACAAAAGAACACCTTCTCTAAAACTGTTGAAACACGGTGAACGTGCTACAGTTTAAAAAACACTGTTCAACTAATAATTTTGATTGAGACTTACCCTCAGTTGTCCAATCGTTGAAGTGTCACGAACTCAGCGGTCAATTTGGGCACCACAGACGAGAAACCTATTTCATCTGTTTTCCTAACTGTGAGCAACTTTCTTGTCTGTATTGTCTGTTATTGAAATTTAATCATTTTACTATTACTGACTGCACTACGAAAAGTATATCATATTTTTAAAAGTTTTTAATTAATACAAATCTTAGTAGTATTTTTTATCCTAAATTATGCTTTCAATCCTTAATTGGACCCCAAAAATTATAATCCTCCCTGCTCAATGTTTGTTACATCCACAGAGTATTAGGGAGTGGGAAGGGGTTACTACATGAAATTTTCTTTTCATTCTCTCATTTGTGGTATTGTTCTAAAGTTACAAATTTAACAACAGGCGCGAGAACGATCAACTGTGAATCCAAAGTTGTAGATTCAACTATTGCTGCAATCTTAAACAGAAATGAGTACTAACCTTACATTCTGGAGTACGTTTTTTTGGACAATTCAAATTCCTGTTTCCAAACAAACATGACAATTTGTAACAGATTTTCTCCAAAATTGGTTCAAACATTACTTCCTACAATGGCGTAAACACGTGTGATATATCACAACAGTTCTAGACTTTTAATAACTGACCAATTTAGTCGATTATTAATAGGCAACGAGTATTTATCTTGTTGTTTAAAGGTAAATATCTTCTCGAAAAGAATATAAATAAAGCTCCTTGGCCTACGACTACTATATAAACCGAACGACGAAAATCCCAACAAACAACAAATTGATTGTTGTTTCACACTATACGGTTTTTTCCATCACAAGCTCGGTTTTCACAAAATAAATGGCGTGTTATTATAAGGAATCGTGAACAAATTATTCCATTATTATTAGGCTATAATCGTCGCAGAAAGTGTTGACAACGAATCGTCGTGTTTGCATTTATCCTATCAATGACAAGACAGAGGAAAGGGACTTATTAGACTTTATTTCATAATCTAAGTAAAACCAAGTTTTTGATCCATTTTTATCCTTGTCATCAAGAGCGCTAGTATCTGGGTGTAGTTTCACGCCAGCTATTTTCGTAGCAGTTCTTCTATCAAGAAATTTATCCCAAAGAATAGATCTGGCTTGCGTAAGAGTAATCAAAAATTCTGCATCAACAGCTGTCATTATTTTTATAATTAATAAATAAACTAACCAATAAGAATTGCTAAAACTACTATAACTAATAAGAAAACTTAAAATGTTATTATTTACGAAAATATTACAAAATATAATTAAAGATACACACACACACACACAGTGTCTCGAGGGCGAGTTACCCAGTGTTGCCGTACGAATAAAACCGTGAAAGAGTGAATTTTGTTAGGTACGCCACTGAGCTAACGGTCGCCGTCCGGGCGCCGTCGATTGCAGTGGCTGTGGACTGCTACTACACGGCACGGTGACGGCACCGTGTAATGTGTTCGTTCCCACGCTCTTCTTCACTCCACTAAACGAATATCGCCGTTCGGTTTTTGCCGTGCGGTCAAAACCGTATATTGTGAAGCGTCAGGGTCGGAAGAGAACAGGAGTAGGTCAAGACCTGATTTGGAATTGAACGACGGTGTCTAACACAAGACTACAAAAAGGCATTTAAATAAAATACCTTCGTTTCAAATCATCGCATCCTATCGTAATTGAAAGTAAGCAACGTGACATTTTTACCGAGGAAAGAAGAGAGTTAACAAAGATTGTGTCACTTTTTAGCTTTGCCAGCCTCTACATATTACAACAAACTGAGTGGTATATTTTTACTGAACAAGAATCATTTAATTTGTTAGAATAATAAAAAATTTCTAATTTTTTTTTCCAAAATGTTACATTATGGAGTATATTTTAGGAATGTGTGCAAACAACACCAAGTATGATGAACAAAATTGTATATGTATATAACCCTTCATTGAATACAAAATTAGATTTGAATTACAAATATTTAAGTAACAACTGCTGGTAAATAAATATTTAGAAGGGAGCAGTATTTCATTGATGAAAACTACGATAGTTTTACATGACTGGGTTGACTGTAAGTTTTAAACAAGGTTAAAACTGTTTAGGTTCAATTGTACAAATACTCCGTTTCATTTTTCTCGATTGTAGCAGTTTTGAGAGATACGTAAACCATTCTGATTCACATCTTTTCTGCTTTTACCCTTCTCAAACAATTTTCAAATATTCTTCGCTTATTCTTTAGACTTTTTTTTAAATTTGTTTTCACCGAAATATAAAAAATTATAATATAGAAAGATGAAAACAGACATTTTGTGACTGTCTGAGATGAAAACGTGGCAAAAATTGTGCCCCTCATATAAAATGAGGGGCACAATTTTTGCCTTCCCCAAAATACTTCCTTGTTTATTTTAAGAATTTGATTACGTTTTTACATTTTGTTTTTGTATCTGTGCCTATGTCTAATATATTATATGAATTATATTTTCTAGCACAATAATTTCCATGTAGTTATTATAAAAAATATAATAAACTTTTATTTTTGAATCTTTTCAATCGGTTTATTTTCGAGCACTTTTTCATTAGCAAAATAATCGTGGATTTCTAACTGAATTCATTCTCAGACTGAGTCATTATTCTATTCTTTTGTTTATAATCTTCCTAGTATTAATTAACTTCATCAATTTTTTTCTCACCTACAGTAAGTTTCCGAGGAGATCTATTTATTTATTTAAATTCTCCATAAACAGCACATACAGGAAAGAAATTCAATGTCAGATGGGTTGTCAAAATTTAATAAATACAAACAACAATAATCAGAACAACAACTTAATACTAACAACATACTAAAACATTAATACAAACATTACAGCACATCTCCAGAAAATGAGTAGAATTCTAAAATGACACACCAAACTCAAAAAAAAATATACACAATTCTGATCTGTTGAAAGTTACTAACTAATTTGACACATAAATTCTTTAACTCAATAGAAACAATTTTCCAAAAGAAATGTAACTAATGCCTTTCGAATTTGTTTGGGTTTTCAATGTGTCTCAAATTACTTAGAACTTTATTATACATTTCAATACACCTATAATGTGTTGCAGACTCAAACATTGCTGTCTTGTGAATGGGGTAATTGAATAAACGTTTACTCCTAGTCAATTGTCCATGTTCACTTTGATACTTTTGAAACCTATGATAGTTTGTTTTAACAAAACACCAAAGTATTAAATATATTTTTTAGTTTATTATAAGATCAACCTTCCTTGATTCATAATAACACTAAAATTAATTGCAGTAATCAACAAAACTTATTTTGTGATATTTCCGTCTAGGGTGAGTTTTATTCATTTACTCGTATTTTATACTGGAAGAGAGGAAAATAAAGCCATTCTCCATTTCATTGACAACATAAGGCCATATTATGTAATATTTAAAAAATTTCTTTTGACTTCTTAAGTTTTCCTGACCAATAAACGTTAACTTTACAATTTATTTGATTTTACAGTTGCCGTGCACCAATCGCAAGCCTGGATTGTATGGAGGAGTTCCAAAGCACGAACGAGCAGCTCTGCATGCAGCTCCCAGCTCCCTGTTCCAAAGAGCAACTCCTGCTTCAAGGAGTCAATACTCCAGCTTCAGTCACTCGTCAGTCCTCCACTGTGACACCTGGACTTCGATATCGGAATATCGGAAAGAGTGGACTACGAGTGTCCAACGTAGGACTGGGTGAGACACTTTAGTTTTGTTTATTACCCTTTGCGAGTGGTTTTACAAAACAATAATTTAAAATTCGAATTGAAATGGCTAGAGGGGTGGAGATAAAAGTAGGAGTTACCATGTAATGTGCAAACATCGATTGTGTTTTCATCTAATTATATTTTATAAATTTTGGAACTCTGAATACTGATTTGGCGTAGTTTTCAACGAACTACAAAACATTTAAATAAATTAAAATTTTGAAGAAAACTGTTCAAAAACATTGCACAAACTTTCCCACTTCGCTCTTCCCTAAAACCAAATAAAAACCAATCAAAAATTACCGTCAGTAAAAATGTAATTTAGGTAGTTGTCAATTAAAAGTTGAAACAGGTGCTTGTGTTTGAAATAAAATATTTTTATATTTGCTTTGCTTGTGTCGTAAACACGTCCTCACGAGAAATTCCTAAACTATAATTTTTTTTTTTATTTACGTTTTTGAATCACATTCGTATGTGGAAAGTAAAAAAAAAAAAAGAGAAAGAAAAAAAGGAGTTTATTAATTTATAATATTTAAGATCTTCTGTGATAAATTTAACAGCTATTTAATACTTGTGTCCCCCTCCATAATTAATCAATTATTTTTTTTTAATTATCATTATAAAATATTGTTAGAAGGTCCAGAGAACAGATTTTTCGTTTTATTTGATTAAACTACGAAATATGTGAAAATTTAGAAAATTTTAATAACCGGGGGGGATACACACAAAATTTCAAAAGTACTTTCAACCGAATATCTTCAAATTTTTTAATGTTTAGTTGACACAATCTGAATATGAACATATAATTGCCAATAGCGAAATGACTTTCTTGATGGTTGTTTATTTCTCCGATTGGCTATATGTTCTCAGCTTTCTAAGGGAACTTTTTGAACCACTACAAATATGGGTAGAAAAATATCCATATGCATCTTTGGAGCATGTTCGTGATAGTCTAAAAGTTAACGTTTTTTATACCCTCTGCAATTTTAAAGTGTATTCCCCGTTCTTTTAAACATAGAAAACTAATAATGTTATCATATATCTAGATGTGCTTGAAAAGTATCCCATTCGACCGCTAGACGAAAATGACCAAGATAAACCTATTCACTACCAGCAAGACTGGAACTGAAGTACACCTCACTTTCGTACAAAAGTTTGGAAATTCTTTAGCTTGTTGGATTAGTCATGGAGGGCTAACTCCATGGCTGTCTCACTCACCGGATTTAATTCCTATCGATATTTTTTACGAGTTTTCATTAAAGATCGATTGTACGTTTAGTTTTTACCCACCGATCTCCCTGATATGACAAAACGAATTTACGCCGCATCTGCAAAAGTGACGCCTGATGTTTTGGCTTGAGTTTGGCATAAATTAACTTCAAGTGGGATGTCTGTCGTATCACAAAAAATGGAACGAAAATTATAATTTATTGAAAAACTTGATTTATTTTCCTTACAAATGACAACTTCCACTGATTCTATAAGTTATCTGAATAAATTTCTACATGTTTTCAAAGTTGTGAAGTCCTATTTAAACACCCTGTAGGCTACAATAGATCCATTTCTAGGTTCAGGAATAGGTTAAGAATGTCATTAAACATCAGCCAAAAGTACACTTTGTAGTCTAAACACAATATAACTGTTTACGCCTAGTCTATTGTTACCCGAGGTATTACCATAGAGTTATTTTTAGAGTGTGAACTAAAGTGAAGGCATTAACATACATTGCAAGGAAACTGAACAACCGTTGTTTAGCATTGATTACAAAAAACACACGGTAAGCACTTAGTGACTATAGTGTTATGATAGGACTTCCATCTTCGTATCGATATGTGATAATCGCCTGATATAGGGTATATAGTACCAAATTTGTTATTGTTCTGCTTTGATTTTACTTTAAGCATGTTGGATTAATAATGACCGAGTAGAATATGTGTAGCTTCCGGAAAAATCCAACATTTCCCTTTGTTCCGGTTGGATTAATAATGACAGTAGGAGATGCGTAACTTCTGGAAAAATCCAACATTTCTCTTTATGCTTATTGGATTAATGATGACAGTAGGAGATGCTTAACTTCTGGAAAAAATCAACATTTCTCTTTATGCTTATTGGATTAATGATGACAGTAGGAGATGCGTGACTTCTGGGAAAATTCAACATTTCTCTTTATGCTTATTGGATTAATGATGACAGTAGGAGATGCGTAACTTCTGGAAAAATCAACATTTCTCTTTATGCTTATTGGATTAATGATGACAGTAGGAGATGCGTAACTTCTGGAAAAATTCAACATTTCTCTTTATGCTTATTGGATTAATGATGACAGTAGGAGATGCGTAACTTCTGGAAAAATCAACATTTCTCTTTATGCTTATTGGATTAATGATGACAGTAGGAGATGCGTAACTTCTGGAAGAATTCAACATTTCTCTTTATGCTTATTGGATTAATGATGACAGTAGGAGATGCGTAACTTCTGGAAAAATTCAACATTTCTCTTTATGCTTATTGGATTAATGATGACAGTAGGAGATGCGTAACTTCTGGAAAAATTCAACATTTCTCTTTATGCTTATTGGATTAATGATGACAGTAGGAGATGCGTAACTTCTGGAAAAATCAACATTTCTCTTTATGCTTATTGGATTAATGATGACAGTAGGAGATGCGTAACTTCTGGAAAAATTCAACATTTCTCTTTATGCTTATTGGATTAATGATGACAGTAGGAGATGCGTAACTTCTGGAAAAATTCAACATTTCTCTTTATGCTTATTGGATTAATGATGACAGTAGGAGATGCGTAACTTCTGGAAAAATTCAACATTTCTCTTTATGCTTATTGGATTAATGATGACAGTAGGAGATGCGTAACTTCTGGAAAAATTCAACATTTCTCTTTATGCTTATTGGATTAATGATGACAGTAGGAGATGCGTAACTTCTGGAAAAATCAACATTTCTCTTTATGCTTATTGGATTAATGATGACAGTAGGAGATGCGTAACTTCTGGAAGAATTCAACATTTCTCTTTATGCTTATTGGATTAATGATGACAGTAGGAGATGTGTAATTTCCAGAAAACTCCAACGTCTTAACTTATTCCAGTTGGACTAATAATGACTGACGAGGAGGTGCGTAACTTCCGTAATAATCCAACGTATTTATTTAACCTGGTTGGACAAAAGGTGACTGAGGAGGAGATGCGTAACTTTCAGAAAAGTTCAACGTCTATTTATTTATGCCGGTTGGAGTAATGATAACTGAGGAGGAGGTGCGTAATTACCGAAAAAACAAACGCCTTTACTTTATGGCGGATGGGCTAATAATAACTTAGGAGGTGCGTAACTTCATAAAATCGAAGATTTTACTTATCCCCATTGAACAAAAGGTGACTGAGGAGGAGATGTGTAACTTCTGGAAAATTGCAACGTCTATAATTTTTCCGGTTGAACACAATGATGACTGAATAGGAGGTACGTAACTTCCGCTAATATCCAACTGTGACAAGTATATTAAAATACTCAAATTACAAGACCAATTAATTTCAATAAAATTCCCACTACAATATAAATTATTAATATCTTTTACATTGTTACATATTACATAGTGGGCTGAACAATTTTAAGACGAGTCAAAACATCTATGTCGAGTTTTTCGTGGAAATATCGTTTTCCTATTTGAGATCACCAGAAGTCGTTGTGACAAAAGAGAATGCACACGTCAATGTGAATTTCGTGTTTTTGATGAAACAATTTCAATAACAAGAAAACTTTTATAATGCTTACCTGTCTGAAGGAAATTCGTACTAGCACCTTTTGGAACCAAAATACTACTAATCTCAAATTTGAGGAACCAACTGTTTGTTTTTCCTTTCTTTCCTAACCTTTCAACTCTTTTCCTTTTCTTGATTTCGGCTTTCATTCCTATTAAAATATGTTAAAATCTAAATGTTATAAATCACATAAAACACTATAAAGTTTAATACACAATGAATCACTGTACGTAATGTTACTTTACACAGTACCAATAAAAATCTCCATTTCAAAGAGATAAAACAATTTATTTCCACAAAGCACAGTACACAACTAATGCAGACTGTAGGTAACCGAAGGATCTACTGATGAAGGCGGTCGCATTCCTGTTTGTTGTCTGCGTTAAAAGTACAATTATGAGTTAGAATAAAGGAACTTGGTATCTTTTTCAAAAACATCTTGCAAACTTTTATATCAAATTTCTCGCTAACACTACGGAGTTATATTTCCAAACAAAATCTAAAATTTATGACATTTTCAATTTAAAATATCAATATTGATTTGAAATCATAATTTATAATTTAGTGAATAAATTATATATGTTCAAATAATTTATTCTGCATCTCGTACTCGAAGTAGACACTTCTGTAGCCTACAAGCTGAAAAAAGAATTATCCATTTATCTCAACTACGACATTGGGACGGCAAGTTTTGTTTTGTGTTGTTTTAAAAGGATTTTACAAGTTTATTATAAGGCAAGTTTTGCGACTTTTCTGATCATTTTTCCACGGTGCAAAAAGTCCGGGAGGACAATTTTTTATAATAATCATACATGGAATAAAACTCGAACACAAGATCTCACCAAAAATTATGTTTACTTAATCAAACACGTTTCAACGACAAAGTCGCCATCCTCAGTGATACATGAGCTCTATTCGAGTTTCATTCTATGTAATTTTATCTCACAAGTCAAGCTCAATATTTATTTATAACAATCATATTTTTGTATAATTGGAACATCAAGTCATTAAACCGACAAC